>CM062815.1:1085732800-1086935973 GCA_031772625.1 Pinus tabuliformis | reverse complement strand
AATTTGTCAACCTGGTAGCATATTGCTCACGAGGGAGCAGTCTTCCTGTGCTAGTTAGTAGGCTGGGTAATCCCTTTCCTTGCAGTGTTCCGATTTTGAGCTTGTACTCATCTACCTCAGCCTGTATTTCAGGGCATTTTCTCTCTACAGTCTGTACAAAATTCCTGAGAGTCAACACCTTTTTAGCCGTAAGGACAACGTCTGTTTTGTTAACAATGTTGATGGCTGCTAGTTCCTCCTTAGTCTGGTTGTTCAAAAAATTTATCATTCTATTGGCGTGCTCAGGCCTGTTCCCCAGTACTGTTCTAGCCTTCTGAATGTCAATTTGTGCTTGGCCAATCAAATCCATTTGTTCATGTACAGTCTTGATTGACTTCCATTGTCTAGTAATGGATTGGTCAATCCGGGCCCACAAAATTCTCTTTATTTCTGCCAGAGCATTTTCCCGTTTGAGCTCCTTTTCTAAGGCCTTTATTTTGTCTTTGAGGGCCTTAATTTCTCTAGACTGCTCTGCTACAGTCATCTTTGACTTGTCATATTTGGCCTCTAGTTTTGCTAATTTTTCCTTGGCCTCCTTGATCTTAGTAGCTTGGAGCTCCATCTCTTTGATAGCCTTTGTCAAACCTTCCATGTTCAAACTGGACTCAGGGGCTGTGGTTGTTGCTGCTGCAGCTGTTGTTTATGTTGTAGTTGCAGGGGCTACTGCTGCAGGGGCTACCGCTGCCTCTGTAGTGGTGGCAGTGGTTGAGGTAATTGGAGGAGGTTGGGATGTGGATTCTCCCTGTTTATTTTGTAGTGCCCCTTCTAGCTCCTTCTCCAGATCAATGACCTTTTGATTGAGCTGCATGATTAGATCAAGTTGCTCATCGGCCTCCTTTTCCTTCTGCAATTCTGTTGTTTGGGAGTGCTCGGTGGGAAGCAGTTTCAGCCTTTTCTTTAATGCAGTAAGATCATCTTCCTACTTCTTCAAGAGGGCCCTCACGCCCTTTGGGTCCTTAGGATCATGTCCTAGGTCTATGATGATGTCCTCTAGTGATTTAATCCTGTTGTCCTTGGCCATGGAGGACATTCTCTCAAAATCCAACTGAATGTTGGTATTCTTCAGTGATTCTTTCAGTTCATGGGCCATTGTGGCCCTCTCTACCAAGGTAGCATAGACCATTTCCCCCGTTTGTTTGTGCAGCTCTATTTGGTCCATGGGGTGAATGTCCTTTGCCATGACCTCCACCCTTGTTCTTACAAAATCTGCAGCTGATTTAGGCTGTGGTACCTTGGGCTTGAAGTGACTGAGGATCATCTTCTCCTCCTGTATGTCATACACTGACATCAACCTCTCTTGCTTGGCTGGTGTTGCTTTGAGGAATTGCTTATACACCTCTATTCTTAACAGCTCATTTTGTGCTTTTATTTCTTTGAAGGAAGCCTTGGTGCTTGAAGGCTTCTTGCTCTGTTGAGAGGAGGAGGACACCTCCATGCCAAGCTGTAGTCCTTGCTCTTGTTGGAAAGAGCTTGTGCCCGTTTGCTGACTGTCTTCCCCTTCTTTCCTTGGGCTCTCAAGGACTTCTTCACTTATTTCTTCTATGATCGGGGAGTCAACCTTTTGCCTCTTGGCCTCAGGTTGCTGGGAGGATCCACTAGCAGGAGTGGACTCTTCTCTGTCTCTTTTCTTACCCCTCTCCTCATGTGCAGGAGTCTGCAAAATAGGTGTTGTTGGTGGTTTTGTTTGTGGTGGAGGGGTCTGCTCTTGTTGCTGCCCAATTGAGGAGGCAGGCTGTTCTTTTACTGTTTCTTCTTCAGCACCCATTATTCCTTTACCCTTATCCGTGCCTGATGCTGTTGTAGATGGTGCCTGGGTGGCTGGTACAGTTGTTGTAGCTGAAGTCCCTTCTCCCACTGGATGTGGTTGCTTGAAGATCACCTGCTGCACAGAATCTAAGTCAAGAGTTTTTTCCAAATCCTTGACATTCTTTTGCATTATTTCTTCTTCAGTTAGTTTCTCAATTAATGTATCTTGCAACCATTCTTGCTGATTGGCATACTGCTGATATGTGGATATTTACAATGCTCATAGCCTAGCAGCCTGTACTTGACCCTCCTAGCACAGATGAAGCCTTCAAGGTCATAAGGGACCCACCAAAAGATTTTTGATAGTTTGTACTTGTCTTTGAGGATTTGCTCAACATCTTGCCATCCCTCTTTTTTGTTCATGATGAAGGGGCCCAGGTGGTGCTTAAACTTGAGATGGGCTTTCTTTTTAGCACTATGGAAGTGGGTGAGGTCAGAGTGAATGAGCTGCCTATAGTACTCCAAGGCAAACAGTCTCATTGGTACATATTTTGGGAGCCTGTATGGACAGAGCTCACAGCCATAAATTCTGATGACTGTATGATCTTGGTATAGGTACCAATCACCTATTTTATAATTTTTGGACAGCTGCAGAGTTTTCTGGATTTCAAATGAGACTCTGGGAGGAGGGGACCTCATCAATAAGCAAGAGAGTGGGTATACAAATTGATCAATAAATTCACAGTATGAGTATGGTGAATCTTGGACTTGGTGAAAAACAGATGTCCAGAAGATAACAGATCTTCTTTCTCCTCTAGAATCCAGCTTCTTAATATGGCATTGAAAAGCCTCGGACTGGTAATACATGAACAAGTGGTAGATGTAAGATGAATATTTGAATATACCCTCCCTGTCCACTTTGAAAAGTTGGTCATGTATCTTGTTGGCTATGAATTTAGCAAAATTATATTTGTAGGCAGGAGGTTGGCCTGGGTTATAAGCAGCTAATAACACCAGCACTGTCTCATCAACGAACTCACTAGTTTTATAGCCCAAGACATAAGATATCATGTCAACCAGAAGCTGGCCCACATTAGTAAAATGGACATGCAAGAAAGGAGGTGGCCCTGTGGGCTGGCGGTCAGCTCTCATAAATGTCTGGGTGATCTTCTGAATGTCAGCAGTGGAAAGCTTGGCACCTGTATCCAGCAGATAGTTCATAGAGAAGGGATACAGCAGCTGAGTTTGTTTGAAGTTGAGCATCTGGTTGATGGACTCAGCATTAATGTGGAAGAGGATGCTCCCAGATGGAGACTTGACAGCTCTGTGATTTGGATCATAATTCTCAGCACATAGGCAGATAATCTCTGGAAAAATGTTGACAGATGGGAGGAAGTAATAAGGCAGATTGGATTCCCATATCCCATATGTATCATTGTTGTTCAAATAGTTATCCCTCAATTCCCTGAAGGTCTGCAAATGGTTCCTATCACCCACAAAGTCTTGGATGAGGAAATCTCTGTCAGCAAGAGGCAGGGACTCAAGCTCTTTATTTGGTGGATTCATGGGGGCAACACTGAGAGCTGTGGGTGTAGGAGCAGCCATTGTGTAATTTCTGAATGTTACAAGGTAAGTGCAATAGCTTGCAAGGCTTTTCTAGAAGTCAATTGGCAGATTGTGACTAATGAAGATGAATTGCAGAGGAGGGGGTATAATTATAATTCGGTAAAATTTGGTCCTTCAAGTATGTACCTGGCAAAAGGGAACAATGTCGGGCGATTGGGAGGTCAATTTGAAGTTTTAAGACCGCGAATTATTGTTGTAACATCGAATTTTGGAGCAGGGGGCAATGCAAGTTGTTTTAGTCCAGAACTGACTAAGAGACAATCTTTAATTTGGGAATAACCAGGTGTTTAATGGACAATATTGCAGAGAAATGGCATAAACACGGGTAAAACAGGTGAATTCTGGAAAATACCTGGATAAACGATGCCGAGAGCCTCCGGGTTGATCAATGGATGAACAATGCAGCTAAATTGGTGAGTTGCGGCGTCTGTAGCTTTGAATTTCACGGCTTGGAGGCAAATTTCGCAGTGAACAAATGAAACGTCGACTGTGTCTTTTTCGAGTGAAAATAACATAAAACGGCTCTTTTGCACATTTTTAAAGACAATTTTGGAAAATGTGGGTTATTGGCGCTTTTCCGCCAATGACGTCAGCATGACGTCATGGCAGGCCCAGGTACGGATGGTGACGTGGATGCTGAGCTGGAGGCCAGCATGGCGGGACACAGTGGTGGGATGTGGGGGCCGTGAGATGATGTGGAGGGTCACGAGGCGCAGTGGCGGGGACCGGTGGTATGACGTCACGATGATGTGGTGGTGACGTGACAGAGGAGGCGGTAAAATGGAAGGCGGTAAGCGGTCTCCCCGCACCGCTTTTGGGAGAAGGCGGTATCGGAGAGGGGGGCTCCGAACACCTCCGCCGGCTGCCACGCGTCCAGCGTACGGGAGAAAAACCACCTGCTCCCTAGACGCTAAACTACGGCAAGTTTAAAACTAAAATTTCCCGCCCATCGTTGGATTAAGGGAGGTGGGAGATTGAGGGCTGGCGAGCGCCCCGACCCATCGTGCAAGTTAGGGTGGGGACCCGCCAGCGAATAAAATATTCGTTTAAATATTTCGGGTCTTAGACTTTGGGTTAGGGGGTATTTTAAATGGGTTTTAACATATGCAGGGAAATCTGTCGGGGTTACAAACCTTTGAATGTTAGGTTTGAGAGGGGGGAAAGGGGTTTCTCATGAAATTTTTCGGAAAAAAGGGTAAATGAGGGTTTAGTGTAGGTTATTGCTCTAACCAGAGGTTAGAATAATCCCAAAGCAAGGGTTGACTGTAGTCCCTGGTGGACTAATGTCTCCCTTAGAGGTGTTATTTAGTTATAATGCTAAAGGGGGGGGATATTTATACATTTTATGGGGTTTTATACACCATGGTGTTATAGTAATAGGGAAAAGGGAACATAGGGGATTTAGTGTAGATAGAGTTAGTAGTTAGTATTGGAGGGGAATGTGAATGAGAAGTGATAGATACTAAGTTTTTGGGAAACAAACTTAGTTAGGGAGTAGATCAAAATGAAAAGAATTTTTACACAAGAAATGTGGCTGCTTTTCAAAAGAGGAGTCACTTCTGACATGAAGTTTTTACAAATGAGGAGTGTAAGGAGGACTGATCAGGCAAATCCTGCAGTGCTCATGGGGAGGTTAGTAGGAAACTTTTGAAGGGGATGAGGGAAGTTTAGTGATGGTTTAGTAGTTTGCCAAATAGGCCATTGCTCTTGCCTTTCTCCTACTGGTGACATCATTGTGATTTTTCCCAAGTGACATGCTTAGATCTTGCTTTCTGCAACCTTCAACTGCCTACCCTACCTGATATGCCTAACATTTTTTCTTCCTTGGATGGGTGCACTTAGCCTTGCAAACCTTGATAATTCTCTTTTCTTTTTGCTGCCCTCCTATCTAAGTCTACCCTTATGACTTCCAAGGGCCCAGATTAAGCAGTTGGGCTCCTTTCTTTCTCTATCCACCTAGTCATCTGTCAAGCTTGAACTGTTTGAACAGGTACTTCCTCTCTAGTCTACAACATGCAATTTAAAACATGGTGAGGCCCAGCTTGAGCTGTTGGACCACCCATCAAAGTAGTAGTGGCAATTTGGACTAGCCACTTTTATAGTCTTTATTTGGGGTTCATTTCTTCTATTTTTTCTTTGACCAACTCATTTTCTTGCCCTTTGATTTTTCTTTTAAGGCATACCCTCTTTACATTTTTTAATTGTCTGCTTCTTTCACAAAAATGGAACCTTAGCAGCATGGAAGGTGAACATTTTTGGCACTTCCACTGTCAATCATGAGAGATGAAAACCTATTGGTATAGGAGGCTAACAGGAACAACACTTTTTGGTGTGCATTTCCTTTGCTGTTTCCTATAAGGAACAACACATTTTTGAGTGTTTTTGTTGTTCCTTCAAAGGAGTAACACTTTGGGAGTATTTTCGAGAACAACCCTTCCTTCCTCTTGTGGGATTATTCTTAGTTCATTTCAACCACATTTTACTGATTCCCTTTCATACATGAAGTACACTACTTTTATGAGAACAAGAATTATGGATTCTTTTGAAGCAAGTTAATATCATTCACGTTATGATATTTAACATGACAACTCCTTGATGATAGATTATTTTCAAAATGGACACAATTATTTATATACTACTTTACTGCATCGTTTTTTTGCTGTACATGATATTGATTGACCATCTTAATACCATGCTGGTTCCACCCTTCCTGGTTATAATCTTGTTTGTATGTAATAAATGAGATTATGGGTATATTTTTTTCTATTGACATATTCAACTTCTTCCACCATCCTTACTCTTAAGGAGTATTGAGCCTCCCTCTTTTTATCATAGAAATGTGTAATAACAACAAAATTTTGTTTGCAGATGGAGGATAGGGGGTCTCATTACGAGCCAGCCTACCATGTTCATAAGACTGTAACAAAGTGACATTCCCATTACCACCACCACACTAGGGTTATGATCCATTGGATAGCCAGATTATCCTTGGAACAAGAGGTCTCATCACGAGCCACCCTAATCACTTTTGTTACATCCCAGTGAATGGCAGTGTGGTTATCTAGTTACCACGTCAGCACACTGATCTCTTCTGTAAAACAGCACTGGAACTCTCCATTTATAAATTGAGGATCCTGGCTCATATGGGTTAAAAAGCAACCCTGTCGAGGCTATGGACACCTGCTGGCAGCAGAGACTTTGCTTATGGTATTGAAGTTATATCTTATCGTCAGTTATTACTATAATACCATTTTTCTTATTCTTTATTTTTATCAAGAGAAGTTATTTCCTTAATTTTTCCCTTGTTTTGAACCTTTGCGCATGAGAAATTGTTTTCAGATCAATCACATCATTTTTAGTGAGAATACCGTCAGCAAAGCATCTTTTTGGCATATTAGTGTCCTTTTTTCTTTTTAACATAACTTATCATCAATCCAAAGCATCCTATCTCTTATTCATAACTATCTTTACACACTCTGCTCTCATTATAACCATAACTCTCGTCATCCTATCATTGATATGTGTACTCTGCTTCATTCACTGTTGTATTGTTCATTCCCTTGGCTTGCCATTAGCACCACACCTTTCATAGGCTTTATGGTCATGAAATCCCTTTCCCAATTAAAGGGGGAATGTATGCATTATGGGATAGCATGCGATATAATTACTGCACTCTACCATAACTTGTTGATTTGACAAAATATTAGTATTGCATGTATACAAAAATTTTTCAGAGTGAAATATCTTACTCTGTTGCTATTCAAAACTAACACTGTGGATTCAAGAACATTTTATGCAAAATATTGATCTGTTTACAGGAGAACAAAAAGATTGGGGGGGAGGGGGGGACTTTATTCGCAGCATGACCACACGATTGCAACTAACAAAAGAGGCGCGAGCAACTCGCGAACATGAACAATTATTTAGACATGTTGTGCTTGTCTGGATTCCACCTTTTGCATCACTTTCAGTGTCCACTCTGCCTATATCAGCTTCAACAAATGCTAGTACATATATGTCATTCCACATTTTTCTTTTTGGAGGTAAAACTTGAGGTAAAATAACATAATTTTCTGATTTATTACGAATTTAGGAGAATTTAATGAAAATCCATTTTGAGCATTATTTATTATCATTCATTCCACATCTTTACCACTTCCCATTTTTCAGTGCCATATCATCTTTCAATATGGGGGAGTGTTGCTTTTATTCATTTCTTTCTTATGACCATGTCATTAATATTTTTCTCATCCATTGCTATTCTTATTCATTCTCAACACCTCCTTTATTCCATGTTGTTTTACACCAAGTATAGAATCCATCTAATTGTAGCAACCACCTCAATTTGTTTTCTAACATTGCATGAGGGCATGGTAATTCTTTGGAGAGGAGGAGGAATTACTACGCATGATGGATGTTTTCTACTTTCTTTCTCATTTAAGGCATATAATTTCAGTGCAGAAATTGATTTCCATAATATTTTTAAAACTATGAACTCAATTCTTGTGATTTCTGGATAACACAGACGTATCATTAACCCAGATAATTTCAAATTAAATTGGTTCATAAAATTTCGGAAATCATGCACTATCACCTACGGCCATTTCGTTCATATCTCATGATCCGTGCATCAAAACGATCTGATTTTTGGATCACAAAAGCATTAATATAGTAGAAATCTACTTGCCAAATTTCAGCAAACGCTAGTTTGTAGTTTTTGAGAAAATGGTTAATGAAGTTTTTTGTTACTTATATCACATTTTGTTGCAACTTCATATGCACATAACTTGAACGTCAATGTAAAATTGTTATGCCTTCATCAAGATTGCTAAATTGAATATTCATTAATTAAGGAAGAATTCATTTGTTCTATCCATTTCATGAGCTAGGATGAACAAATTTTTTATTGCTTAGTTAACACATGGGTTTTGTCTTTGGGTTGCATGAGGACATGCAATATATTCAGTGGGGGTGTGTTGGGCCATTAATATATCATTATTATTATTAGTTTTTAACACATGTTTCATCCATTTCTACTCTTCTTTATGATGTCATTTATCATGATTTATCATATAATTCCATTTTATGATTATTTATGCTCTAATGAATAAATATTATTTATTCTCCTCTATTTTTAATAAATTTATGATTATGCATGATTTTATCAATGATGGTTTATTAATAAATTGGTTGTAACATTACTCACCATTTTTAGCCTCCAAGATAATTTCCAGATTGAAGATTTGATCATTAAATGTGCCAACTCAAAAATTTGTTGGAATAAGAAGTGACGATTTTGTATTGAATGTTTTGGGCAAATGGAGAAGAATCTAGAAAATCCGAAACATGGGTTTTGTCCAGAACAGACCAAATTAGTTTTGTGATGAGTAGTTTTCCCAAATTCAATCTGTATTGAGAGAAACAGAAGGTTCTCTGAAGACGTTTTTCTCAGATTTGTTGTGTGGCCGTTTTCCAAATTATCCTAGTTGCAATGCCAAATTCGACCTGTTCTTGTTGAATGATTGATGGAGGGATATTCCAGATATGATCTTGCTTATCAATTTGTTGAGAAAAATCTAATTTTGTAATGAGAATCCTTTTGTAATCATCATGGTTTTAACTTCTCTTTTCTCTCTGTGTATTTAAATCAGAACAGAGATCAGAGAAGGCGATTCATGATTCATGATGGATGATTAGAAAGATAATTAGATGGATTGTTAGATTAGAGATAAATAGGGTAGGATAGGAGGAATGGGAGAATTGCTATTTAGAAATTGTAATTGTTATTGTTGTCTCTCATTGCTGAAGCAGAGAACGAAACTACTATATTGTTTATGCAATGATTAATATATAAAAACAGTTGCAGTCCCTTGCATCTCCTAGAGTAATATCAGCAGTGCGTCCCTGGAGGCTAAGGGCCCAGCCTTGGTGGATCCACTGGCTATTTGTACCATTACTTTATAGTTCTAGTCATGTAATGGTTTGATTTAATTCTTATTTCCTTGAATCACATTGCTTTACAATTTCATGTTTTTACAACGTGTTGTTTTAATATTTCATGAAATTGTTTTATTGCACAGCTGTGATTGAATCGTGTGGTCGTTCCTTTCCATCATAACAGAGATTATTATCCTTTTCAACTTATATTTTTATGTTGTTCATTTCAAATATAATGTTGTGATGTTCATATTCAGACTTTGATGTTTACTACATATTGTGGTTCATTTCCATTAATTTAGCTTTGTTGTTCATTTCCATTAATTTAGTGTTGATGTTCAAATAGGCTTTGTTGTTATCTCTTTCATGCAAGGATTTGATTTCATCTTTTAATTGATATTGCAGCAAGTGTGTTTTAGTGAGAATTTCCAATTGATTTATCATTTCCAGTTTATTGCTTTAGTATGGATTGTAAGATCAACAACTGTAAAGGACATTGGCTATCGTTACCTAGGTTCTCAGATTGTGGATCTTGTTTATGTTTGATTTCATTTGCATCAGTTTACAGGGGAGAGAGTTATCATTACTGAGTCCTCAACTGATGATTGTTTGAGTGAATGATTTAGTTCAGAACATTTCAGTTTCTTGTTGTTTCGATTATATTTTGTTTCCAGCATTCATTTACTTTTGCATTTTAAAGCACCATACTGCAAAACATTACTCTTGAGTAAATAGCCGCCTCAGACTGAGTACACTCTTGAAATAGAAAATCATCCCTGGGTTGACAATTAATGTAAAGTTATTTAGGAGTTAAAAGGACACCTTTTATTGCTCATCACATCTTTGGTCATGGCAATATACCGATGACCCAAAATTCTTGAAGTGGCAAACATCTGGCCTCTTACTAGAATAACCCTCCTCTGGTGTCTTCATCTCAAGTATCCAATGTGGGCTACAGTTCTAAACATAAACCACTTTGTTGCATGCCTCAGCCCACAAGTGTAGTGGTAGGCCCTGATCATGCAACTTCACCCTCGCTGCCCCTATTATGCTTCTATTCTTCCTCTCGACCACTCATTTTAGATATACTCACCATCGTTATCACTCCATAGAGCTTTAACCTTATTGCTAGACTCTTTCTCCACCAATTATTTAAACTCACAAAACTTTATGAAAGTTTGATCCTTTTTCTGCATGAAAAATATCCAGCATTTATGAGAATAGTCATCAACAAATATAACATAATACATGTGTTTGGCCATGGATGTTGTCGAGAATGGTTCACACACATCTAAATGGACTCACTCTAGAATAGTCTCTGCTCGACTGTCTTTTTCGTGAAAGGGAGACTTAGTGTATTTCCCCAAAGTACACCCCTTGCATGTATCAACTTTCTAAAGCGTACCTTTGTGAATACCGGTAGAGATCTGTTGCAATATCTTGAAAGCCCCATGATGCAAGTGGCCCAATCACTTGTGCTACAAATCACCAACATCTCGGCTCTACTCACTTTTTGCTTTTGTACTCAAAATAGCACACTCCTCTACCTCCAGCTTATAGAGATTCTTCACCCGAATCCTTATCTTCTTTATTTGACCCGTGGCTATGTATCGAAGGAAAACCTTTCCTTTTGAGAAGATCACATCATAACCTCTATCCTCAAGCATGGAAATGGATACCAAGTTCTTCTTCAGCCCAGGCACATACATAACATTCTTCAAGGTGAGTGGAGGCCCATGCTCCCTTTGAAAAGTAATCATGCCAAATCTAATAACATTATACTTCAAGTCGTCACCCATCTCAATATGCATCTGGAGATCTTTATCCTCAATGTCACTCATTAACTCGTTGTCACCAATCATGTGGATTGAAGCTCCAATGTCTAAGTACCATAAACTTTTCATCATTGATGACACCATGCATGCATTGACAGAAAAGCCTCACCCATTCGAATTGAGAGGCCAAAGCCTCACCCACCGCTCCTCCTAAGGACTTCTTCTTGGACTTCTTGAGTGGACAATTTGTAGCAAAATGGCCCAAATCATGACAATGAAAGCACTTAACTTTTGTCATGTCTTTCTTCTTACCTCCATGATAAGAATCCGATTTGGAATGGGAATCTTTCCCTTTCCCCTTCTTCACCTTAATCGCTAAGGCACAATTCTCTTCATCATCAGTCTTTGATGAAGAGCCATCCCTGGTGTTCCTCCTGATCTCCTCTTGCATCAAATCTGACCACAGTCATTCCCAATCCGACAGCTTCTCCCGACCATTGACAAAGTCTTGATAACTATGCCAACTCTTTGGAAGTCCTAGAAGAGCAAGACTCATCGTATCATCCTCGAAAACTATAATTCCAACACTTCCAAGTTCATAACGACACTGAGTGAACTTGGTGAAGTATTTTGGAATTGTGTCACCTTTCTCCATTTTGAGTTTTTGAAGTTTGTCCTTCAGTGCCAATTTCCGTTGGTCACTTTTGTTCTGATACAAAATTTTCAATGTTTTCCACATAGCATACAAAGATTCCTTGCCATGGAGATTCAAGACAATGTGGTCTCGAACACCGTCAAGGATTATCCGCCTCGCTTTTGCCACTTCTTCCATTCAGCCAATTTCTGTGCATCTGAAGTTGTTGGCTTAGGAATTTCTTGATCAACGAATTTCTTCAAGTCATTATCCTCTAGCACAATCTCCATTATGTCCCTCCAAGATATAAAATTTGAGTTGCCTTCCAAGGCATACTCGAGCCGCAAATCGTAGAACACCATCAGTGGATCTTGAAGTATGTATTGCAAGTTTGAATTTCCCCTGTAACCCAAAACTCAAAACTTCCAAATCTCCTCCAGTATATTGTTCTCAACTCTGATACTATGTAAAAAATCCTGTAGATTCACAAGATCATGCAATGTACTAAAGCACAGGACTAGAATCTACGTCTATTTTCAACCAGCAGAAGCCAATAGATTGATGAAAACAATATGAACAAGAAGAAAATAAATCAATGGAACATAACACAAGATGTATTTGGGGAAAACCACAGCTCAAAACCTTGCTATCTTTATTGCATATATCAGAAATATGAGTGAAGATACAAAGTTTGTTCTCACTATAACAATTTCACACAAGTATGCTCAACTCCCTCAGCTCACAGGTTAGCTCAAGCCAAATCCTTAGCCTATTCAACAACTCTCCAAGCCCCTAATCTCTTGCATTATTCCTAGGATGAATAGTCCATATTTAAAGGGGATTCATGCTTCCAAAACTATGCAATCCAAACATAGGATCAATCTCTAATGCATGCATGATATTTACACTCCAGTAAATAATACAATTGATAGTACATTGTCCCTGCACTCTAGTCTCAACTAAGTATTTCTCAGAATTGACATGCACGAGTTTTTGATGAGGTAATATTCAGTTAACTAGAGTGACACTTGTGGATGTACTAGTGCACCAACTGACTATTAGCTCTCTATTAGTTCCTCAAACAATTTGGAACTAATTTAACTGAACTTAACTAAGTAAACTCAGTGATCTAATTTCCAACTCAATTTAAACTCATACTGGACCACTAAAACTTAGGGAGAACATATACATGACTATAGAAAGACTCCCAACTCGAAATTCCTATGCTAATTAAGTTAATTAAATTTAATTAACTATTTACAAATTGCTATGACAATAGAATTCAATTTTAATTCTCATTTTAATTCAAGGACAAATTAAACTGGAATATGTTGTTGCCATTTCTCAACAAACTCAAATGGAAGAATCACATTTTAAAACTATATGCACACAATTCATGTATACAAATAAGCAGTGACATGTCACCACATAGCTCTTGTTTTTTTTTATGTTTTTAATTTTATTTTTAATTTAATTTAATTTTTAATTTTTATTTAATTTATTTTGGTTGAGTGAGAATGTTACATAGCACATTACAACAACATTGTCTAAATATGTTATGCTTTGAAGTTTTTGACCGAATCAAGCCAATTTTTTTTTGGCTAAATCTTTATCTTTGTTTTTAAAAATGGGTTTTCGATTTCATATATGGATTTGACACCCTTAGAAACCCTTGTATTATGGAGAGTTTACAACTCAAAATTGTATTTCCAAGAAATCATTTTATTTTATTTTGACCAAGAGAAAATGTTAAACATTACAACCTCTCTACACCATACTGGGTTGGACAGCACACTTAATGTTCAACCTTTATTAAAGAGAATCAAAATGTGACCATATTCATGATTTTTGTAACCAATTTCACAAGTATACAATTTCAGAAATTATTTAATTTAATAATTATTTTCAAATGTTTTGTGAATACTTCTCTCATCTATGTTTTATATTAAAATAATGGACTTTTATCTTGTAATTAAGTCTACTATGTAAATGGAACTGCCCGCCCTTGAGTTTCCCTTTCAAGGGCTTCTAGTGCATAACCCTGTTGGACATTGGATAAACCTGTTAGAGTCAGTGTGTGCATACTACCATCAGTGATCAAAAATCCTCTTTTCATATCATATTAGCATCCCATTCTGAAATTTTTGTCATTCCACTAGGTCGTCATGCGAAAATTTGGTCACTGAAGGTTGAATTAGGGTTTCCTTTACTCCTTTTAGAAATTTACCCCTTGCTAGCTCATTTCAACCTTGCTGAGTATCCATTGTCCATATATTTAATGAAATCATGCCATCACATCAGTCAAGACACCATCGATTTTGGTCAGTCAAGGTTACCATTAGGTCCTAGGGTTTTCAAGGTCCAATAAAACACCATTTCCATTGCATAAAAACAACAAGTGAAAAAATGATCTATGACCTCTCTTCACCATGTGAAGATGATTTGTAAAGAGAAATTCTTATTTCATCATGTGATTTTGAGTTCAAACGTAAGTTTTTATATTTTCGTTATGTAATTTTAGGTCTTTCAAATGTAATAATTTCACCATCCCAAGTTGTTAACTCAGTGTTCCAAAGATGCTAGACCATCAAAAGATCAATTCGTCAAGGAAATAGTCAAGTGAAAGGGTAAAGTTTCAAAAGGTTAAGTTAATTCCAAAGGGAGTTGTCTTCTCAAGGGTGCCTAAATCATCATTTTCCACAAGCACTAAACCCTAATTTCCTCTCCCACTGAGCTAAGGTTGGCTATGGAATCAAAGACATCTTAGAAGAGGAGGAATAAGGAAGGTCATGTCAGAAAATATGGGGTCATTCCAGTGCATAAAAATCATGTCTCCATCATTTTTCAAGAAGTCATTCCAAGAGACAAATAATTTGCCACACATAGGGCCAGTTTTTCTTCAAACTATGTTTCTGACAAAACAGAGGTGAATTTGAAAAAAGTGAGAGAAGGTTTTGTCCATTATAGGCCAATGAACAAAACCTCCTTCATTTTTTAAACAGGTGTCATGGTTTTATAGAAATTTCAAATATATAGTTGCTACAAGAGGTTTTCTGCATTTCTAGAGTGACCTTGAGAAAATCTACATTTCTCCTAGATGGAGTGTCCAAATGAGTTGCTTGATGATTCAAAGGATAACTAGATAGAAATATATTTCCAACGAGATATCCGGAGCCCAATTTTGAGTTAAGGACGACCTCCAAACATTTCCTGAAAGGGCACACTTCATATTTGCACCCTCATTCTGCACTTTTTGACCAGTCTTAGGAGAATTGATTTTTGAGGGGCTATAATTGATCTTTTTCAGTGCTTGATAGGTCCATTATGTAGACAAGAGAGATATCTTTCCAACTAGCTATCATGGCGTCAATTTGAACTTCGGTAAGACACTCAAAATTTGGTTTGAAGATGGTGCTGCACACACATCAAAGGCATTGTGCATGGAGCACTCAGGCGCTGCGCATGCATCAAAGGCATTGTGCATGGAGCACTCAGGCGCTGTGCATGCATCAGAGGCGCTACGCACCTGTCAAACTTCATCTATAAGCTCCCAAATTTTATGCAAATGATCCAAACCATCAGCACATGATTTCTTAACCTCCTAGCAAGTAAGTAAGGCCTTGTCCATACCGACCTTGCCTTTTACAAGTCATAAATTCATGCTATGAAGCTTCTTGTGTGAAATTTGGAATTCTTAAAACTTGCAAACCCTATTTTCATTCCTACACCTCCAAAAATATTCCTAAGACCATACTATCCTTCCCACATCATAGTAAACCCTATCCCTACCCCTATATTGCTAAATCCCTACCCCAAATTTATTTTCCCTTAAACCCTAAGTCCTAGGCAACAAATTCCTAGGCAGCCATACTCCATATCAGTAATAAAATACCAATTCCCAAATCCATTAAATATTTCAATCCCCTATCACCTCCCTAAGTTCCCTAATCCCTTCCCCCATTCCCTAAATTTTTCCTACCCCATTCGCACTCCCATTTCCTAATCCCTAGGGTTTCAAGACAAAAAGAATGAAAACACATCATGGAGGAGGAAGATAGAGATTTTACAGAGGAGGAAGATACAGAAGAAAGAAGGCATGTTATAGACATTTTTGGGCACTGCAACCCCAAGCATAAAATGTCCATAAACCAAGGGCTCCTAAGTCCCTAAAAGTGTTGTTCCAACCCCTAAAGGAACAAGGTCAACTGATTACAGCTTCTCCCAAAATTTCTCCATGAAAAACTACTTAGAACTGGTCAAAATAGGATCATTTCACCTGCTCCATAGGCAAAGTTCGTTGCATCTCACCTAAGTACACTCAGTGGGTGCGTTTCATTTCAAAAATCCCTTCTATGGGGTGCAATGGGCGAGAAGGGACAAATGGCAGTGTCAATCCGCGAGGTGGAGAAGCATGGAATCTTCTAGAAACTTCTCCTGTGACACTTGCCTATCTGAAGTCGACCAAGGATGAGTAAGAGATCATCAATCTCCAAGTGGAAGCAAGAACTATCAGAGGGAAGACACTAATCAAATCACAAGTTGACTCATCTCCCTTACAAACATCTATATATGGATCCCTCATCCCAGAGATCCAGAGGCGGGAATTTTGCATCTTGTAACGAATTGCTGTTGGTTTCTTGAGGCAACATCATAGTGTTGGGTGATCTAAGCTTTGCATGAGGTGAAGAAGGGATTACTTGCTGAGAGGATGATGCTGGGTCAGAACAACTGGTTGTAACTCTCTTGTCTCTTTCTTGATTATCAATAAAGCTATTCAAGTTTTCCTCCATACTCTTGTGTCATTTATGTTTCATGCATTTGTATGGTCAATTTACATCTGATCCTAGATTGTTTATGATAGTAGATCCATGTTCTTGTATAGCGTTATGTTGCTTTGATTCTACAGGTACTCTGTGAAGCTAGGTATACAAGAAAGCAAGTAGCAAAGGACTATCAGAAGAGAGAGGAATCGAGCAAGGAACCAAGCGCAAGACAGAGGTTGGTCTCCTTTATTCTTCTCTCATATATCTTTCATAAAGGAAAACGAAAGTAGTTTTACTTTGTTTGTTTCTAAGGTAGCTACCACGCCTTAGTGGGATTAGCAGTTCTTCATAGACACTTTTCTCTGTAACAAAATGGTGACTCCACTGGGGAGCGACTAGGTTGTTTGTCTATCTACATTTGTTTACTTTATAAACTTACAGACGGAGCCTGAAGTCGAGCCAGGTAGATTTCGAACTGCATTTGCTATGCAAATGCAAAGTAGATAAATGTCGCTTCAGTCAATCTCTGGGTTTTGTTTATGAATTAAACAACTGATTTACAAACTCTCTAATTTCCCTTGTGGTGGCTCTAGTAACCTCCTTAGATCTACCCCTGTTGTTGATTTACTGATTACCACTTGCTCGGCCAAAATCCCTGAACTGAACTGCAAACTGTGACTCGGAACCCAAGCAAAGTCTCGTTTCTGGTCCAACGCACTGTCTGTTCTGTGAATCTCAAATTCAGCGCACTTCCCGAGTGTAGTAGGTGCGCTGCATTTCAAATTCACTGTGTTACATGTGCGCTGATCAGACTAGGCATTGTTCCTGAATTTTGGTTTATGTTCACTCTTTTTAGATCTATTCAAGAATTTTGCTGCCTGTAGTCAGTACACCTCTGTTTGAAACCCCTTTCCTTGCTGTTATTCCGCCTCCATTGTGCAAAGAACTGTAAATGTTTTTGTGTATTTGTTGAGTCATTTTCAGTTCTCCTTTTCAAAAAAGTAACATAATTGTACTATTGTTTCTTGATTTGAAAGTGTCGCAAGTGTCGTTTTCAGTCATAAAAGAGAATCTGATTGTTCTTGATGGTCGATTACCATGTTACTATTGTATTTGATCTGAATTAGTAGTTTTTTCTAGTGTCAAAAGCAAGTTTTCATTTCCAAATCGCAAATTTTTGTCATTGTCTCCATTTTGATTTTGAAAAGAAACTTGTTAGTAATTGTTGCTTTGAAAAATAATTCAGATTTGCGCATTAGCTTTCTTTTTATCATTCACATATTAAGAAGGCTGAAAACAAATACATGCATGTGCATTTGCATTTAGACTGTTTGATTGGTTTGATTTAGGACAGTGCATATAGTGTGTGCTCTTTGCTCTTTGTTGAAAGAATTCTGACTCTCTTTCCTTAGTAGATAGGATTTTCATTTGCAAAAAAGAAGATTAAACGACTGTTTATCATCTTAGATTGCATTTTAGGAATTGTACATCTACATCACGCGCTGAACCTGAAAGGAAAATTTCTTAAGCAAGATCAACTATGAAATAAATTTAATGAATCTAACAACGCTTTGGAACCTAACGCACAACATTTAGAAGTCTAGGCTAGAGACGTATTCCGGCGTCGTAAAGCCTGGTAACTGTTGTTTTCACTGTTGGTTGGGTGATTCCTCCACTTTGAGATGATAAGTGCTAGTACGGACTTGTGCTCCCACGTACCGTCGAGTATATATTGGGAGACCACAATAGGCTTAATCCTTTATCCATAGGAAGCCGTGTCTACCGCCCTATCGATCGCAATGCACTGAACACAACATTTGGGAAGATTGACAGTCGTACCGTAAAAAGTATTTTGTATTTTTGCGATTGGTTTGGTAATCCCTCTGCCTAGATTTCCAGAGCAGTCCCTTTCGTTCCTTTTTAGACTCTTTAATGGAAAAGGTCCATCTGAGCACTTGTCACTTCAGGCTCATTAAAAATCGAAGGCGACTAGAGTCATCTTTTGTTTTTTCTCGACTCTTAAAAATTGAAAAAACAAGTTGTGTCAAAGCATCTAAAATTTATTTTAATCGGAATAACATCATTGTTCCCTCGTTGGTCTTAGAAGTTAGGCTCCCTTCATCGCAAGTTCTTGTAGAATCGCTAGGAAATCTTTTGGATAGAATAGATATGTCTGAACAACCGTCGACATCCAGGACTGTGTCATCTGACGCAGCAGTGACAGAGCCTCATTCTGCTACTCCAACGATGTTTGCCGGTATACCATCTGTCCTGGCAAGTTATCAATAACAAGCCGGAGTCCAATCAGGGACTGTTTCAATGACATGGTCAGTTCCTATTTCTTCATCCGGATTATCATCTGGTATTTCTTATGTTGAAACTCAACAAATTGATCCAATGTGTCTTCAAAGGCCAATCTACCCTTTAAGTACTGGATTGCCACCATATGGAGGGCAGTATGCCTTTTCATTGTTCCCTCCTGGAGAACAACCATATGAGAGTTTACAACAAATTTCAGGTCAAACTGGAATTACATCCAGTGGTTGGGTACCAATACTGCCTCAGCAACCAAGGGTTGTATACTCAATGCAACCAGTCCACCCTGTGTCGAATATTCACACTATACCTTCTATGGTGACTATGTCACAAGTACAAGTGCTACTTGTTGTATGTCAACCCCAAGTTTCTCAAGTTGCAATACAACAGCCTCTTGTCTCGACGACTCAATCACAACCTCAGGTTAGTGCCTCCTTATCTGGAGTGACTCAGGCTCAAACAAGTACTATGACTCCTCATCTTGGTCAATCATCCAGTATTGGGCAACAACAAATGGTCCAACAACCATGGCTGATTCAATCTCAACAATCGCCATTATAGCAATCATATCAAGGACTTGAGCAACAAGTCTTTGTAAGTAATGGGCAACCGCATTTCCAAAGCGGTTATCAACAACTATATTATAATGGTTATGCCCATCAACCTTATCAAAGTTACCAGCATCAAATACATTATGCTGGTATGCAAAGACCCACTGCTCAGGCAATTCCATCTTATCCTGGGTATGCTTCGCCTAACCTGAATCAACAGTTGCCCTTTGTAGCAACTCTAGAATTACCAGATCTAAACCGACTGAAGAATGATCCAATTGCTTATGCCCCTTGGTGGCTGGCGATTCCACATAAGCTTCCATCAGATATTCCTAAATTTAATGGAAATCCGGGTGAAGACCCGTCGAATCATGTGATGACCTTTCATCTGTGGTGTTCATCTAACACTCTAAATGATGATTCGATTAGGCTTCGCCTTTTTCAGCGAACGTTAACTGGTCCGGCAGCAAAATGGTATATTGAATTGCCTAGAGCTTCATTCGATAATTTTAGCACCCTAGCCACAACCTTTTTAACCCATTTTCAGTTACCAATAAGGTACGAAACAGGAACAGAGCTTCTTACCAATTTCAAACAGACAACAGCCACTCACATATCTGATCATATTCATGAGTGGCGATGTCGTCGCAGAATGGTAAAAACATATGTTCCTGATCAGCTGCTAGCTGAATGGTTTATTAAGTCATTATTACCTTCTATCACAGAAGATGTGGCAAAGGTAGGAGTCGTCACTGAAGAGCAAGTTATTGCTCGTGCGCAATATCTAGAATTGATTTATACTCAGTCTGGCACGCTCTACGATAAAATCCCCGACGCTCCCAGACCGGAATTTTCCGTTCCTCCCCCTCCTAAATCAAACAAAGACTCTCATGCCAGCGATGGCGTGATTGGTATGACAAGCATGAAATCAACAAAGGCTACATCTAAAAAGGCCCATAAGATTTCTGGTCAAAATGCAAATGAGGAACTTCTTGCCTCGGAAGTAAATGTCGTGTATACTGACAAGGGCAAACAACTAAAGAAACCAGGGGGCAAGAAGAAAAAGAAAGGGAGAAAAAAGAAGTAGGATGATTCATCTCCTAAAAAACCTTCTGCAAACCCTTCTGGGCAAAGGAAACCCCCTGCGGGGTGTCAGATATGCGATGAGGATCATCGGATGAGAGATTGTCCACATAAAGCTGAAGTTAAGAAACTATTTAAGAGTTCAAAAACCTCAGCAGTATTGACTGATCCGTTTCCAAACCCGGGAACCAAACTGGTTGCTAATCAAAATGCTTCTTGATCCCAAGTGCTTATGTTGTCTATCTCAAAGCAGCAAAATGATGCTTTGACAAGGAATAAAGATTGCGGGAATCCACAACTGTCGAATAACAAGGCTAATGAACAACCTAGTAGTTCGACAACAACTTTGACCGAAGTTGTGCCACCCATCATTCCTGAACCAATGATAAAGCCGCCAAAGGGAGTAGTACACAAATCGACATTTAATCCTCATGCAAAAGTATCACAGAATTATAATATAGTAGAGGACCTGGCCCAATCACCGTCTGCTATGTCGACACTTGAGGTACCACAAAATTGCCTCTCCCAAAAGCAGGATCTATTATCAGTAATAGGTGGGATTGACCCAACGGATTCCAATCTTGTATCCTTTAATCACAAAGGATATGACCCTCAGTTACCAGCTCAACTAGCTTTCCTTAATCAAGTGAAATCCCTCAACAAAATTGTTCATCAAACAATTATTGATGAGGGGGCATCTACATGTATTATGTCGATGAGTTGCTGGAAAAATTTAGGCTCACCACCCTTGTCCCGATCATCAACAATGTTAAAAGCATTTGATGGACGATCATACACTCCATATGAGATTTTAAGTAACTTGCAAATTGAACTAGGGGGAAAAACAATAGAAATAGATGTTGAAGTAATCGACGAAAACCTCGATTACAACATCCTACTGGGAAGGCCCTAGATATATGCCATCGCCGCAGTTGTGTCGACCTACTTCAGGAAGATTGCATTTCCATTTTAAGGAGAAATTACAATCATCGACCAACAAACATTTCTCCCCAACAGTTCACAAGTTACGGGAAGCATTCGAATGATCCATGGAAGCAATCATTCGCTTCAAAATATCAGAGTAGGTCTCCTAAATGACCCTGCCTTAATGGGTACTTTTTCCCTACCGCCTTCGAGTAATTTGGCGGAAGTGGCCACAGTGGAAACTTGCAATATGAAATCTTCTATATCTAATGGATTCAGAAGATTCCTAAACATCTTGTCAGCATGGATCATCGCCATTTTAGAAATATTGTAGCAATCAATTTTCTTGGCTTGGGGGGCAAACCCAAATCAACACTCATCGAGTGTTTAGATAGATAGGTCTAAGGAATATGGCACCTCTTCAGATCCTTGGTCGCATGTACATTCTACAGACAAAGGAATCATTCAATGAATGATGATAGGAGAGGCACCATGGGAAGATTACCACCAACGCTCCCATCTTCTGGATTACCACGAAGATTATTCCAGCAACCTTAATCATCCATCGGTTTTTGATTTTCTATCAAATACTGTAAATATGATGGATTCCGGGGACAGTTCTTATCTCGTGTCGACCTTGTTAAAAAATGAAACAAGGAGTCATGAGGATAGTTCTTTTACTATGTCAACCTCATTAAAAAATGAAACAAATCCCCTTTCCAAATCTCAAAACCTTCATTCCAACCACCGAGTTGAATGCAATGAAGCTTGGGGGGCATGCACCTCGATTTGTGTTATTATGCTGGGGGCATGAAAACTTATCACGAGCAGTTTTACTGCAGGGTTCAAGCTCGTTAAAAAATAAACCCGCCACGAGCAGTGTTACTGCAGGGTTCAAGCTCGTTAAAAATAAACCCGCATTTAGTAGTTTTAGCACATAGTTCAAGCTCGTTAAAAAATAAACATAAGTCATGAGCAAATGTTTCTCCCCGTGTTTAAGCTCATTAAAAAATGAACTAATTTCCAGTAAATAACCGTCGTGAATGTAGTACTTCAGCCTTTAAAGCCTTGGTCGTGTTCTCATCATCACCTCCACTCTGTATTGGCCGATCATTCACCTCCATTTGATTGTTTACCCCTTTTGAGGAACAACTTCGAAGAGTGATCCTGTTATCCATCCTTGTAACACTGCTGTGATTGGGAAATTCCAAACCTTACCTGGAATCAGTTGCTACCCAAATTTATCATTCGTTCCACAAAGACGAGTCTCCTTTAAGCTCTTTCAACTGACTTGTAAAATATGAAAATATTGCCGAGCCATTGGCCTCTCCAGCTCGTTAAAGGGACTGGAAGTGCTATCCCTCCTTTAGATTTTAATATTTTTGGACCTGAGGGATTATTACACAAAAAGATCGAGCGCTTGTTTTGTTCGGCTCGTTAAAAGTATCAAAAATTCATCCCTTCTGTATTGTTTTATACTTTTTCGGACTTAAGGGATTAGATGACGAAAAAGGATTTTTGGAGTTTCCTTTACGTCCCTTTTCAGATTCTCTAAAAATGAAAAGGACTGAGTTATCTTTGTCATTAAACTCTTTAAAACCTAATAGCAACAAACTTGTCCATAGCATACAAGAACGAGTTTCACTATCGCTAGGCTCGTTAAAACATAGCGATGGGTTTGCCAATAGGGAAAATTATAGAACAAGCATATGTTATCCTCCTAAAGCTTGACAAAAATAAAGAGGTATTGGTAAGCAATGACTGGGGAAAATTTGGGAAGAAAACTTGAAGAAACTTTGTTGGTAGCAAGTTGCTCTTGAACATGACACTTTCACTCCGCATCCGAGTCGGGTTGGGTTGTTTCATTCACCGGTCACATCACCATGGTCACATCACACCATCCACATTTGGGGTTAATGCTACTGATCCATCATGTTAGTGTCGCCGATATGTTCAAGAGAAGTCACTCAGAGAATTCACCTGTGTCTCACCCGCTGCAATACATTTACACTCCATTCTTTCATGACCGCCACCCTGAACCTTATATCACCAGACCGTTTTCATCTCCATTAAAATCATTTGCTCCGTTCTGTGTCATTGATGTGGGATTCATTAAGGCCCTCCTACAACGGATCGCTTCTTGTCGACATCAACTCATTATCTAAGAAGTCGATCTAGGGACACCCCTTTCAGTACTTCGAAGCTTGCATACCTCAATGGCAAGTTTCTCACTTCCGGCGACAGGTTTACATCAATGACCTTCGACCGAAAGATTTTGCGTGGTGTTCGACGCCAAGTCCTTTATTCATACCACGTGAATTGTACTGCAGTACCTTGAGGGTCACTATCATTATCGGTGATTCCTCTCGTGCCTGTTAACAGCTTACATCATTGGCTGGTAATCAGGCGATGTCTTTCCATGTTCGACTCACATCTCTCACATGGATTGACTTGTACTTTGAGTGAAGATCGGAAGAGATTGAAGACCTTGGATCTAGTTTCATCCACCCAGGCTGCGATATATATTCATGAAAATAAAGACATCAAATGTACATCGTTGCTGCACAGATAATCATCCAATCAAAGGGATGATGGCTCTACCAGAATCATCAGTCTACACTCAGACGATTGTCTGTCCTATGTACATGAAAATGAATTTATAAAGCTGAGCATGGGAATTCCTGCCTCAGCTAGATCATGAAAATATTATGAAGATAATGTATTGTATTGTATCTTATTACAAGTCTCCTCCCAGCTTGAAAGAACTTCGGATCCTCATGATAAAGCATTTCACTCGACATCAAAAAGATTAATGACCTCATGCTTTAGGGGCAACTGTTATAGACATTTTTGGGCACTGCAACCCCAAGCATAAAATGTCCATAAACCAAGAGCTCCTAAGTCCCTAAAAGTGTTGTTCCGACCCCTAAAGGAACAAGGTCAACTGATTACAGCTTCTCCCAGAAGTTCTCCATGAAAAACTACTCAGAACTGGTCAAAATAGGATCATTTCACTTGCTCCATAGGCAAAGTGCGTTGCATCTCACCTAAGTACACTCAGTGGGTGCGTTGCATTTCAAAAATCCCTTCTATGGGGTGCGATGGGTGAGAAGAGACAAATGGTAGTGTCACTCCACGAGGTGGAGAAGCATGGAATCTTCCAGAAACTTCTCCTGTGACACTTGCCTCTCTGAATTCGACCAAGGATGAGTAAGAGATCATCAATCTCCAAGTGGAAGCAAGAACTATCAGAGGGAAGACACTAATCAAATCACAAGCTGACTCATCTCCCTTATAGAAATCTATATATGGATCCCTCATCCCAGAGATCCAGTGGTGGGAATTTTGCATCTTGTAAGGAATTGTTGTTGGTTTCTTGAGGTAACATCATAGTGTTGGGTGATCTAAGCTTTGCATGAGGTGAAGAAGAGCTTACTTGCTGAGAGGATGATGATGGGTTAGAACAACTGGTTGTAACTCTCTTGGCTCTTTCTTGATTATCAATAAAGCTATTTAGGTTTTCCTCCATACTCTTGTGTCATTTATGTTTCATGCATTTGTATGGTCAATTTACATCTGATCCTATATTGTTTATGATAGTAGATCCATGTTCTTGTATAGTGTTATGCTTCTTTGATTCTACAGGTACTCTGTGAAGCTGGGTATACAAGAAAGCAAGTAGCAAAGGACTATTAGAAGAGAGAGGAATCGAGCAAGGAACCAAGCGCAAGATAGAGGTTGGTCTCCTTTATTCTTCTCTCATCTATCTTTCATAAAGGAAAAAGAAAGTAGTTTTACTTCGTTTGTTTATAAGGTAGCTACCATGCCTTAGTGGGATTAGCAGTTCTGCATAGACACTTTTCCCTGTAACAAGGCCACACAAAGGAGGAAGGATATTGAGGTTTGAGCCTACCAAGACTAGAGAACTAATGGCCTCACCCATGAAAGTCACTTGTTTCAAGCATACGAGATGCTTTGATTTTCTGAAATGGTACAAAGAGTTCAAAGCCACCCTATTTTGACTAGAATTTTCATTTCAAATCTTAAGGACCCTTGCTAGTGTAACCTTCACCATATCCTCAGCCATCATTTCTACTGCCATTGGAATACCTAATGTGGGTGAATAGTGGTTTAAAGCTCAAAACCTAGATGATCAGTATTATCAGCCATACTTGAAGCCTCGGTATAGAAATGAGAGAGAAATTCTTCCCTTCCAAACACCTTCTTGATAAGTATGCTTCCATGATGAAAATCATCATGAAGTACTTTACTTGTGAAGGCATATTTCCAGACTCTACATATACCATATCAGGTTGCTCATGCACTTCACAAGAGTCAAAATGCTCAATATTCCTTATTATTTGTTTAGGAGCATTGTAAAAATGGCATACACAGTTCAGTCAAAAAAGTATAATTTGCAAATATACAGCCTCTTTCATAACTCTCTAATCAAGATCACTGTCCTCCATCACCTTAGTTAGATGAACATCTAATGGGACACTTTCATTTTCAATGATATTTTCACTACTCCACATGCTAAAGACATACCCCCTCCATCTCAGGCCACTACATCTATCCCTCCATCATCTCAGACTATTTCACGATCATCATCATCATTGTATGATCATACAGGGTCACCTAGAAGAGTTGGGGTCATCAAGCCTAAGAGGGAAGATTTGGGCACATTGGCATATACTTATCAGAGAGGTCATAGGTAGGTGTTTTCTGACAAATTGTGGGAGGGGCCCTGTATTCTTTATCAACAAAGTGGGAACATAAGGGAAAGCAAAAGATCACAGAGACAATTGTTGAAGAGGAAATCAAGCAAGAGGATGAAGACTTCCATGAGACAGAAACAAAATTTGACCTTGTTGACTTGGATCAGCAAGATGATCATGAAAACAAAAGCTTTATCATCAAAGAAAAATAAGCCCAAATCAATCAATTGCAAACTCAATTGGAAAGAGCTAAATATGTCATTTCATTTCTTGAGCAAGAAAACCAACATTTGAAAACAAAACAATTGATCAATGAAAACAAGGAGCATTGGCTTGAGAGAGTTAACAACCATCTTGAGAAGCTCCTAGATAAGCCCAGAAGAGACAATGGCATACACAGGAGGATGGCAAAGTATTATTGCCGAAGAAGCCAAATAGCAAGGTCAAAACTCAAGAAAGTGAAGTCAAAGCCTCAAACCCTAAATATGCAAGAAGAGAAGAGAAAACTTGATGCCCTTGTTGAGGCCTCTTTCCATGCTTTAAATACTTCATCAGTAGCTCATGTATCAATTTTGACAAGTTTCTGGGAATTTTTGAAATTTTTGGGTTTTTTGTGCAAACTTTAACAGTTTTTGGCACAGTTACATTGTCCTATGCACAACACCCTAGGAGATGTGCACCTTTTAGAGGCCTCCAAATGCAAAAATAATACCACCATCAGATTCTAAAGGCAATAAACATGCAATTTTGACTATTGGCACACCAAAATTGAGCAATCTGACAGGGAGAAATGGCCAAAAACACATCAAAAATCACATCTCTGCCCTATTTTTCAGCTAGGCATTGCGCACAAAAGCAGTCTTGGGCGATTGAATTTTTGGAGAGTCAAATATTATCAGTTTTTCAAACCAACTACATTAATGGAATGTAGACAGGATAAGCTTTCCAATGAGCTATCTTAAGCCCAATTTGGACATCAGGAATCCCTTCAAAACTCATACGGAAGATGGTGATGCACACAGACCAAAGGCGTTCCGCATAGACCACTGGCACTGCGCATAGGATAGTTTGCTTGATTTTTCACTATCTTTCTCCAGTTTTGATTTTCATCCTTGGGAATCAAATTTTTACTAATGTAATTGATATGGTAATAGTAATTATCATCTTTTACTATTACCAAGGGTGTAAATACATTAGGTAAATAAACTTCATCAAGTCACATGAATTAGTTTCAATGTAATTAGGGATGAGTCATTTTGACCACCCTACACTCTAGCTATTAGTTCAGATTTTGGTGTAACTACTCCTCCTCTCATTGATTCGACCCCTGAGGTTGGGAGGAGTTTGTTTTGATGTCTATATCTTCCCTTTCTTCACTCTTTTCAGAGGTTGGACTCAGTTGGATGTTGTACTAGTGATCAAAGACACTATTGTATCATATTTTGGCTAGTATTAATAGATGAGTTGCACCTATTTCTTTGGGATACATGTGGTATGGATGTTCAGCATTGTTTTGGGAAAGTTATCATAATTTGTCCGTTTTTCTTCAGTTTAGGAAGAATACATCCCATATGCTCTTCCTAACTCCTTATCAGTCTTAAACCATCTCAACAAATCACCTTTTAAGTGCTAAGCCTCCTACCTACCTTGCCCCTTTGAATGTCTACAATCATATCTCATTTGCCCTGACCTAGCCTCTTTGACCTAATACCCTCATCCAACAATAACCCCACCAAATCAAATCAAAACAACCTTTTCACTTTATACCTAGCCTAAAACCCTAATCCATCCAGCCCTCTTGGTTGTGATTTATTGGAGAGAGCCCTCTTGTCACACGGAATTGGTCAAGGGTGCGGACACGACTGACCTTCCTAGAAGTCTAAGACATTCTAATGACAAACAAGACAAAATGGAGTGATCTTTCTCTAAATACACCTTTTACAACATGAAGATTACAAGTGTTTAGGCTTACCTTATTCCAAAACGCTGTTGTTGAAGTCCGTTCTTGACGATCCGGATGAGCTCCTCCTTCAAGTCAATTCCTGCAACCACAAACAATCAAACAATTACCAAGCACTTGCATTTCATATAATAAAACATATATTCAACATGCAGACCAAGGAACACATGAAATAACTCATTAACACAAGCTATTGAGAAAAATAAACCAGTTTGTATTAATAACGAAACAAAGAAACTCTTACAACCTGGCCTTGGTGTTGTGCAAGTTCCTCCCAGGGTCCATCAAGGGTTTTCCTCTACTTTGACAAAGCTCACCCTCTTCCAAGTAGAATCAAGTGAAGACAATCTCTCCTCACAAAGGCTCTAATGGAAGACCTAAATCCTGCAGCATTTACCCAAAGAAAATGTATAGCTCCAACCTCCTCTCCTTCTGGCTCAATGCCTTTATTTATAGTGCTGTAAAGAGGTTATTCAGGTCCACTATCAATGGGATCATCCCCCTCTTTGGGTGGGATAGCTCCCTTATTGATGGGATAAGTTCCCCCTTAATAGAGATACATGAACCAACTGGAGGCGCATCCATTTCATCAAACCGACCTCTAGAATGTTCTAGAAGTAACCACAAGTAACTTTTTCAAGATAAAACTCGCGCATTTTGCCTTTTACAGAGGGACGCACCTGTCCCTTAACATACAGAGCGTCCATGGACGCAGATTTTGTGAACATGGTCAGCGTCCCCGCAGGTAAGGCTAGAGAGAACCTGCGACCCCAGAGATAAACATAGTTTTTACAAGACTTTCTCTCTTCTTTGAGTTTGAGATGGATAACAGAGGCATGAGACTTGCCTAAGAGGGTAGCATGACTGTTGATTTGAGCCATACTAACTGTAAGTAGTCAAGGTGACATTTTTTAGTGTAACAGATTGCCCCCTAAAGTGCGAAGCCTGGAATAGAATAGGGTTTTGTAATTCTAGGAAGGGTGAAGCGCTTTATCATTTCAAGGATTGTCTTGTGGATGGCCTGGTTGGAACCTGCAATTTTCAACACAAAATACATGGATAAGATTATATCATCACTGAGGTAGGCATTCCCATACTCAGATTCAAAACTTTAACTAATGGACTAACTATTCTGATACAGGAATGATCTTGCAGTACATCATTTTTATAGACTTTTGTAGACACAGTATGGACGCAGCCATCTGTTTATGATTAGTCTACATAGATAATGAATACAAAACTCCTCGCAGCCTGGATGGTAGAAACTAGATCCAGGGTCTTCACTTCTACTTCCCGAATTGGTACGATTCTAGCCATGTGATTAAATGATTCGATGTCGAACATGTTAGAAACCACTTGATTACCAGTCAATGATGTAAACTGTTAACAAGCGTGAGAGAAACCACCAGTAATGTCAATGGTTCTCAAAGTACCAAGCACAACCCGTGAAATGTGAATAGATGTTTTGATGTCGAACACTTCACGGAATCCTTTGATCGAAAGTCAATGATGTAAACTGACGTCAAAGGCGAGAAACCTGCCATTGATGCATGCAGACTTCAAGGTACTGTCGATTCCTAAGTCATCTTTCTAGATAATGTGTCGATGTCGATAGAAAGCGACCCGTTGCAGGCAAGCCCGCAACACGAAATCATTGTTCAAGTTGAAGAAATGTTGCTGTAAGGACTGACTCAGGGATGGTCAAATGGATGACAAGTATTTTGCAGATGAAAGTTTTGCTTGCAGACCTCTTGAACACATAACGACACAACAGATGGCTTGGTGACGAATAACTCAAAGTTAATCCCCGGAACCCGGTTAAAGACTTTCAAAGTGATTTGGTCAACTGTGAGGTAAAAGATTTCCCAACCCAGGTGAATGAAAAGTGTCGTGTTCAAGAGTGGTAATAAAGTTTCTTCTGAGACAAAAGGTGACAAACAGGTTCATTCTTCTCTCTTTTCCCCCACCATTTCTGGCAAGTACCTCTTTATTTTTAACAAGCTTGAGGAGGATAACATATGCTTGATTATAAGCTCATCCTTCGGACGAGTCCAACCTAGTTTAAATTCGAACCCTAGGAAGGAGTGGTTCGTTCCTGTTTGTAATTGAACAGGTCCTCTACTGTAAAAGTTTAACGAGCCCAGTATAGGAGAAACTCGGCGTTTTTCAATTTTAGAGAGTCTGAAAAAACTAAAGGAGACTCCACGTTGAACTTTTTCGTATATTTGTGTCCCTCAAGCCCGAAAAAGTATAAAATAATACCTGGGGGAACCGCTTGATCTTGCGACCAAGGAGTACTTTCATAATAGTGTCGTTGACCTGAAAAGTAAAAAGCGATCAAGGACACGTCGTTTTATTTCCTTATCGAGTTTGAAACGACAAAAACCCGGCAATCTTTTCCTGATTTTGCGGTCAGAAAAGAGCTAAAAGGGGACCGTCTTTTAATTCCGTTTTAACGAGTGAAAAAGAAACACTCGGCGATCTTTTCATGTTTTAGGAGTCAGAAAAGGGCTTAAAAGATGACTCTGATATTTTTGTTTGTGAAAAATTACAATTTCCCTCGAAATCCCTTTGTCCTGCACAAAAGCAACACATTACTCATACCTGTTTAAAATAGGCAAAAATACATTCAAAAACATCTTTTCATGGTAAAAAATGAACTAATTCATCCAAAAAACCTATAAAAAGACCTTTTACCATGTCATTTTTACCGTTTCACTGTTGAGGTTGAAAAAGGAGCTTTTGACAAGAAACTTCCCGTGGTCGCTGCGGAAAATCTGACCGTCGGAATCGAACGCCGTCTCATCCAGGTATTTTACACATCCTACTCTGCATTTCTATCCGTTTAGAATCAATTTTTAGGTCTTAGTTTCATTTTTTGGGGGGTTTTTGGTTTTGGAATGCGCCTCTCGGCGGACGCAGGTGCCCTTCGGGTGACCTGCGTCCCCCGACTTTTTCTCATACGGGAAAACGGTCGGAAGACGCAGCCCGCCTTCAGGCCAGCTGCGTCCGGGCGCCCTGTGCTACAAAGCCGGGGTGCGTCTTCCGAGAAACGCGCATTTCAAAACCCCAACTCTCTCAAAAAACCACCAAAAATTCCCAAATCAATTTCTAATTGCTATTTTTGATATGCAGGGCATTAATCATGTTAGACTGGAGAGAAAGAGAGCATGTAGAGGAAGATGAAGCTGCAATAAATCATCAACCTTCCCTGGATGCCCTAAGAGCATGCGGATTATACAAATATTGGACCATACCGGGCATGAGGGGCCAGGTAAGATTCTTGGAATGGCTGGTTGAGCGATGGAACGTTCAAGAACAATGCTTTTACATAGGAGGGCACCAGCTCGAGATAGAGCCCTCGGATGTATACTTTCTCACTGGCTTGCCAAACAGAGGTGAGCAACTCAGTCTTGCGGGGACTAGGCCGGGTGGCCAATCCCTTGATAGTCTCCGCGAGGATTGGTGCACACGTGGGGCTCACCATTCAAAAGGCATAGAGATAAAACACATCACTCTACCGGAACTCAAAGTCATAGCGTTCACGGTTACCAGAATTTGCGGCGCGGCCGCTTTACACATTGCTTCCGGATCCCAAATGCGGATGGCAATTGACTGTTACCAAGGCACCATTTTCAACTGGTGTGAAGCTGTGTCGGCTCATATGAAGAGCCAACTGACCAAGGCAAAGAACGGACGACTAAAGACTTTTGGATATGGGCCTATAGTCGTGAGCTTTGCCTTGGAGAGAATTCCAATGCTGATCCCTCAGCAACTCACTGTTGATATCTTGGGTCCTCGGCAGCCAAAGCTGATACGATGGGTTGCGGTGATGGCCCGGCATCCTGACGAGGGCGCGACAGTAGTTCGATTCTCAGATAGTTATTTTGACTGGTTAGAGGGCCAGCTTTTTGTGATACAGGACTTTCCGTATGCCGGAATGGATTTCAGAGGTGATCCGGACATGGTTCTTCCACAGGGAGAACAATGGGACGACAGAGGTACTTTTATTTTCACAAGTTTTCTAGTTATGTATTTTTTTTATTTTTTATATATATCGTCTCAAAACTAATAGTAAAATTTTTCAAAATGCAGATGTTGGTCCACAGCGTCCAGCCAACCTCCGGCCTTATGATAGACTACATCCAGCTGCACCGGTACCGGCCCCACAGGATGCGACAGCAGAAGTACTAGCTGAGTTGGAGCATGATCTAGAGCGTCTCACGGCAGATATACCTGAGACTACTATGGACGACATTCCTATCAGGCTTCAGCGCTTCGTAGTCGCGGTCCCTGGACCGTTTAGGAGATTTTTGCGTAAGGTAGCCCGCGCAGTGGTGTCGTACAGAGAGCACCACCAGTGATTGACTAGTCACTTTTGTAGTCACATGTGACATTTTTGACTTTTTGTACTATCATTTTGCCGATCATAAGGTGTTTTAAACCTATGATCGAAGACGATGTATATATTTTTTGACACACTTCTATCTATATATATCACTATTACCGGCTTATCTTGTTTAACATGTATGATGAAATGTTTTTAAATTTACTTGCATGATTATTATAAATGTCTGTCCAACACTCGAGAAGCAATTGCATCTGCTAATGTATTCAAAGACCTTGGAATATGTTGATATTCAATGTAATCAAATTCACGTTCCAAGAGACGCACTCTCAAAAACAACCTTAATAACACAGGATTTCTAATGGCATAAACTCTATTAAGCTGTAATACAACAAGTTCAGAATCTAACCTCACTATCAAACGTCGAATTCCAAATGAAATAGATTCGGATAATAATTCAACCACTGCACTGTATTCTGCAATGTTATTCGTTGTTTGACCGAGGCTTACCCCATGCATAGAAACTAACTCGTCAGAGGGCGAATAGATAACCCAAGCTGCGGAAGAGATATTCCGTGTACTACGACAAGCACCATCAGCAAATCCAATGTATGTTTGGAGAGGCGTCGACATCTACAATATCAAGAGTAAAACCAAGATAAGCCAGAATAATGACGAAAAACCACACTCGCTAAGCTAAGCACACTGACTAAACTAACACACTTGCTAGCTAGAAAGGAAATCTAACCTATCTAAAAATTTCTCCATACCCATCATTTTAAGCATAATACCTCTTTAGGTAAAGTCCATTTCTGGGTTTACCCAAAGAGTCCCCATCAAAATCAACTAACTCATAAGCCCCTTTTGCTAGCTTTCGCTTTACAATGTAGGGCCCATGCCACATGGGAACGAATTTTCCGGCACCTAGCTTATCGTTAGCTTGATCATATAATAGTACTAGGTCTCCTTCCGAAAAACTTCGAGGGGTTACATTTTTATCGTACTGAGCTTTCATTCGTTTCGCGTGAGTCTCGATAGCTAAAGTAGCGTCACGTCGAGTCTCATCTAATTTAGCCAAGTATAATAACCGTTTCTCCTCTTCGGAAGTAGCTGGAAGTAATTCGACAGCCATTTGAAGTGATGGGATTTCGCATTCAATAGGTAACACAGCTTCTAAGCCATAAACTAGCTGGAAAGGGGTGAAACCTGTTGAATTTTTCACTGAAGTTCGATATGCCCATAGCGCCGAAAATAACATGTTATGCCAATTCGTTCGATGGATACCAATGATCCGTCGAATCATGATGACTAGAACTTTGTTGATTGACTCAACCAAACCGTTGGCTTGCGGATAATAAGGAGTAGAGCTATCGTGGCGCAAACCAAGCTGGCTTGTAAGCTCAGTCATCATGACGTTTCGAAAATGGCTCCCATGGTCAGTAATGATTGCTTGTGGGACACCAAACCTAGTTATGATATGATTGAATACGAAAACTGCAGCTGTCTTGCCGCTTGCGTCGAATGTAGGCATCGCCTCGGCCCATTTTGTAAAATAATCAACCGCGAGGATGATATACGCATGCCCCCCGGCCGAGTGAGGGTTACAAGTAATAAAGTCAATGCCCCATTTGGCGAATGGACCAGCGGCAATTATAGGGTGGAGAGGAGCAGGTGGAGCGCGCATCTTTCGATCAAACACTTGACAGTTGTGGCATTTTCTGACGGCAAGGATACAATCTTTAAACATAGACGGCCAGAAATAGCCAGCGCGCAACACCTTCTGAGCTGTGGCATACCCAGACATATGACCGCCACATGCTCCAGAGTGACAATCATTCAAAACTCTCTCAGCCTCTTCGTGAGTTAAACAACGTCGAAAAACTAAGTCTGCCCCCCGGCGATAAAGTGTATCTCCAATAATTCTGTATTGCTGGGATCGAAACCGAATTTTTCGACGGTCTTCCTTGGAAGCTTCAGGCCGAAAGGTTTGGGTTTGGAGATAGATGATTATATCCCCATACCACGGATCTAAAGTGCTAATAAGAAACAAAGATTCGTCCGCAATGGACTCCTCTGCCACAGTCTCTGTGTCAGCACTCGGGAAATCACACATCAATTCCGCAAAAACTAAAGATTTCTTAGACTTGGACTTCTCGAACTCCAAGTCGAACTCTTGCAGGATAACAATCCATTTAGAGTACTTGCCCCCTAGCAGTTGTTTTGTCAAAATATAAATCATAGGGTTGCAATCCGAAATAACTGTAGTTTTGCGGAGAAGAATGTAGTGACGAAAACGCTGGACAGCTTGAACGGCTGCCAGGGCCAATTTCTCCACATGCGAATATTTTAACTCAGTGGGATTTAAGGTTCTACTAAGATAATATATCACATGCTCTGCTTTGAATTCATCTTCTTGAACTAACACCATTCCAATGGTGGAATGCGAAGCTGCGAGGTATAAGAAGTAGTCCTGGTTGTAGTTGGGAGGATGCAATAACGGTGCATGGGTCAACGCGTGTTTTAATGCATCAAAAGATTGTTGGGCAATCTCGTCCCAAAAGAATTGTGCGTTCTGTTTCAACAACCGTGTAAAACCTTTAGTGACCTCGGCGTAGTTTGGGATGAATCGGCGTAAAAAGTTCGCTTTCCCTTGCAAACTTTGGAGTTGGCGCAAACTCGAAGGAGGAGGCAATTTGATGATAGCCTCGACTTTCGAGGGATCGACGCGAATGCCGGCTTTTGAAACAACAAATCCCAGCAATCGACCTGTTTCTATACAGAAAACACACTTGTGGGGATTCAACCGAATTCGATAATGCCTACACCTCATAAAGATTGCTCGTAGGTGGACAAGGTGATCAGCTCGATGTAAAGAATGAGCAGGCAAATCATCGAGATAGGGTTGCACAATGTGCTTGATGTCATGAAATGCATAAGACATCGCCCGTTGAAAAGTAGCGCCGGCATTCTTAAGCCCAAAAGGTAATTTGCAATAAGCAAATGTCCCCCATGGACAAATGAATGCCGTTTTTGGTTGATCGGCAGGTAGAATATTGATTTGATTATAGCCTGAGAAACCATCCATGAAGGAAAACATCTCACTTCCGGCACAATCATCAATAATTTGATCGATATAAGGCGTAGGATAGTTGTCTTTTGGACAAGCTCGATTGATATCCCTATAGTCGATACAGATTCTTATTGTTCCTTGTTTTTTATTGACGGGAACAATATTCGATACCCAATCCGTTAACGGGATCGGATAAATGAAACCTGCTTTCAACAGCTTTTCGACTTCTGCTTTAATCGCAGCCGCTTTTCGAGGGTGAATCTGACGCAACCGTTGCCGAATGGGTTTAGCATCCGGGTAGGTTTTGATTTCATGAACAACAATGGCAGGATCAATTCCCGGCATTTCCTCGTAAGACCAGGCAAACACGTCGCGGAATTCTTGGAATAGGGCCTTGTAAGTTTGGATTTCTTCTTCAGTACATGCGGCACCTATATGAATGTTCTCCTCGATTCCGGGCTTCACTGAAATATCAATGGGAATAGTACGAGAAATATTCCCTAAATTCAGCTCTGAATCAGAATGTTTCGTTGGATCCTGAGCGTCTTTGACATATTCAGCGGTAAAGATAGATGAAAAATCATTTTCAAATGCATCATCCTTAGGTAAAAACGAAGATCTGTGATGGAGATCTTCCCATGGTAGATCATCTACACTTAGGATTTCGCGAAGTTGTTCGTCAGATGACACTTCTTCGGGAAACGTTATCCGTTCTAAGGGTGAGGTGAAAAGTGACTCTTCACTGACCACATTCATTTGGTCGGTTTCGGTTGAATGAAAGTCGGTAAAAGACATAAGAGCTTCATAAGCAATCTCATACGGACTCAACGGCATAACATCACCGAGTGAGTCTAGCTCAGAGTCAGATGGAACATACCAAGGATCATCATAAATAATGTTTTCTGACGTGATCATATGAATTGTTGCAAACGAAGGGTCTGCATTGAGTGGAGGGAGAGGAAAAGTTCCCAGTAAACCGGAATCCTTAACTAAACCTACACCAATGTCCCTATAAGGGATTGTCGTTTTACCAACATGCTGGATAGTTTCTGAAGAGGTTGGGTCGGATGAAAAGTATGTCAGCTGATCAATAGTCACGATCTTACCGTTATGTGGAAACTTAATGACTCTGAAGACCGATGAAACGACCGCTGTCATAGCATATGACCAACTTCGACCCAAAAGAAGGTTGTAGTCTAGAGGGGCATCAACCACTTCCACATCCAGACTAACGGTTTTACCTTCGACCCCTATAGGCAATTCTTGTAGAATACCAAACGGACGGAACCCACGGCCATCAAAGGCCTTAAGGATGGTGGGGGATTGGTTCAACGAAGGAGAACCAAGCGATCTCCAACATTGAATCGACATAATACACGTAGAAGCTCCCTCATCAATCACAGTCCGATGAATAGGCCTGTTTTTGACTATCACTGGAATTTGGAAAGCCATTTGATGGGGGAGACGCGGTGTACTATTTTCTAGATCAAAGATCATTAGGTTCGGGTCCTGAACATCGACAGCTCCAATAGCCGACAAAAGCAATTTTCGTTGCGCTGGACATGATTGCAGCACTTCGAGTGCCGACATTGCTGAAGGTGAAACAGCTAAGTCTTCAACAATGTTGTAATTCTGGGCTGCTCTCGCATGTGGATTGAAAGCAGACCTTCGAAGTACACCCTTGGCGGGCGGCTTAATCACTAAGTCTGGGTTAGGTTTTTCGATCTGTAGTGGATCGGAACCAGGAGCTGAGGTTGATGGGTTAGAGTGAGAAGATTCTGCTTCCTTACCATCAACAGGAGCCTTACTACCATAATCTTGCGATCGAGTCGCAATCCTGACATGAGACATCATCAAAATGGGTTCTTCACTGGCATTCGAAGAAGAACCTATCATCTTATTCTCCTGCTCTGGAAATGGATTTTTTAACACAGCAGGAGTGGGAGAACCTTTGACTATTTTCACTACCTCGGCCCGATGAGGGCAGTCTCTCGTAAAATGATCTTCTTCACAAATGAGACAAGGATATCGAGGTTTGCGTTTTTCGTCATTGGTTTCCGACTTTTCCGTTTTCTCCTTTGGAGCCTTGTCTGCTTTAGCCTTCTTCTTTCCTTTCTTCTTTCCACCGTTTTTTGATTTGGCCGTAGATGACTCTACAGCGTGAATGTCGGCGGTAAGTTCAGGAGGAGAAGACTCTCCTGTCGGAGAATCAGGCAAAGTGATAATTGGAGTATTGGAGGCCTTGGAAGACTTCTTCTTACTCTTCGTAGTCACGATACCAATCATACCATCAGCGGCATGAGATCCCGAAGGAGCAGCAGCGATTTGGTTTGACTTTGGAAGATCCGGAATTTTCTCGTGTAACGTACCCGACTGAGTGTAAACTAAGTCAAGGTATTGTGCCTGAGCAATGACTTGCTCCTCAGTAACTACTCCGGCCTTAGCTACATCTTCAGTAATTCTTGGTAATAATGATTTGACAAACCATTCAGCTAAGATTTGGTCCGGGATAAAAACTTTCACTAATCTTCTTCGACGTCTCCACTCATGGATGTGATCAGAAATGTACGTGGATGTCGATTGTTTTAGCGAAGTTAATAATTCTGTACCATTATCGTATCTGACTGGTAACTGAAAATGAGTTAAGAACGAGGTAGCTAACTGGCTAAAGTTGTAAAAAGAGGCCCGTGGTAACTCAATGTACCACTTGGCTGCGAGACCAATGAGTGTACGCTGGAAAAGACGTAAGCGGATGGAATCATCTGAGATGGAATTTGATGCACACCAGAGGTGGTAAGTCATCACGTGATTAGACGGATCCTCTCCAGACTTACCTTCGAACTTGGGTATATCGCTGGGCAACTTATTTGGCATTGGCGGCCAGAACTGAAGATATTGAATTGGATCGTTCGTTAGGCGCGTCAAGTCGGGTAAATCTAAAGTCGCAATAAACGGTAACTGCCGGTTAGGATCTCTAAAACTCTGAGTCACAATACCAGCCCCAGGAGGAGGATATCCAGGATAACTAGGAACAGGAGTCGCATTTGGGATATTATATCCTCCTGGAAAACCAGGATTAACCGGACCGTACTGGGGTTGCTGAGGTTGTTGATAAGTGTACCCAGGATACGGTTGATACTGGTAAACCGGTTGTTGGGCAGCTTGCCCAGGTTGATACTGTCCCTGGTACGGAGGTTGAACAAATTGAGGTTGAGTAGTAACAACCGTACTTGTACCAGGTTGGCCTGCAGGCATCTGGACTGTGGTTTGAACCGTGGGTCCAGACAACGGTACAGATGTCTGAGGAGTGGTTACAGGGACAGTAGAAACCGGAGCTGCCGATACTCCAGAAGTAAGCATGGTAGATGAAGCGGTAGTTGCTGCAGCCGTGTGAGGTGGAGTACCAGGTGCAATTGGCGGCTGAGTAACTACAGAAGTTACAGGGGTCTGAACACTTGACTGGACAGGTTGCGGTTGCTGGGGTGGACCAGGAACTGCAGGTTGTCCTGCTTGAGGTACCGACTGTATACTTGGTTGCGACATCTGTTGACCCTGTGACGGATCCCATGTTAACATTCCAGGGTATTGACTCGTAACAGGTTGAGGATACTGAGATCCATAGCCGTATTGAGGATAGGGTTGATAACTGTAAGGTGCAGTCCCATATGATTGCCCTTGAGGTGGTTGATAACCTTGACCAGGGTATTGACCCGTAGGTTGATAACCTTGAGGTAAATACGAATACTGGGGTTGACCTTGACCTTGAGGTTGGTATCCTTGAGGTTGATACCCTTGGGGTTGATACCCTTGGGGTTGCCATCCTTGAGGTTGCCATCCTTGAGGTTGATATTGATACTGAGGTTGACTTTGGGGTACATATTGAGGCTGGGGTTGATACCCTTGGGGTTGATACCCTTGAGGTTGCCCCCCAGTCACGAATGAAGTACCTTGAGGTTGCCCCCCAGGCATTAACGAAGGTTGCCCCCCAGGCGGTAATTGGCCACCTTGAGGTTGGTTAATGGGAGTTGAACCTGACATCATATAAACGTCACCTATACTCAATGGTACATTACCACTGTTTCCAACTAATAACCCATGATCAATGGGTTGAGGAGATGCTCCCGCAAAGGTACCAGAAAGTGATTGATACCCAGTAGGAACAGAAGGACCGCCATGTAAAAATGATTCAGGACTTTGTGAAAACACAGATGACTGACCAGACATATTTACAGGAGAATGAATTCCTCTAGGTGGAACCGGAGTACGAGGTGTAGAAAAACCTACTGAGTTGTCTAAAAAATTGGTTAATGCAAGGTACCAAGATTCACTTCTAGGAGGACTGTAAAAGATGGATTCACGCTCCCTTAGATCAAGGGTAATTAGATCTTCAGAATCAGAAACGCCTATTTCTTCCTCTGGAACAAGTTCTTCTATAGCAATTAATCCAACAGGAAGATTTTCGGTGATAATTCTTTCTATTCTTGGTGAATCAGGAACACTAGGAGTTGGAGTAACAGGTTCGGAAATTTCAGGTTCTTCGCCTGTTTCACTGGCAGATGAAAAACTACCAGCAAGCTCGGAAACTGTAACAGCTTCGGGATTGTAACCTGTTTCTAAACTTTGGTAATCTGGATGGACTACCAAGGAAGATTCTCCTTCTTCAGGTGAACCTACTCTACTGCCACTAGGAGGAGTTACAAGGACCTTTAACCCTTCTAAATTACCTGGGTCGTCTCGAGGAGGGGATCCCCTAAGTCTACGGGATCTTCTCAACAATTCGGCCACAGAAACAACTTCAGGAGACTGGCCCGCAATTCGACGGGACTGTCTCGGTAATTCCGCCACAATTAAAGATTTTAACTACAACACACGAAAACAAAGTAAAAATTTCAAATCAAACCACCTAAAGTCTTCTAAAGAACCAAACAAATTTGAAGCACACGCCTAAATAATCTAGAGCGTCAAACCACACACAAACAGTAGTCTTCCGGACCAAAAGCGCTAGTTGGTGATTAGGCCCAACCTCGCAGGATTCAGTACAGAAATGGTGGGTGGAACAGTTACCCCGGCAACCTGCTTAATGAATAGACTGGACCAAGTTCCTCCACTTTAACCGTCTCGAAGTGAAGCGAACCCCCCAGAAAATCCAAGTGAGTATAACCGACGTCTGCTCCAGGTACAGTGGGACCTTCCCTCCACCGTCACCTTGGGTAGAATCCTAGATATTATGGCCACTAAGGTTACCAATCACAACAATTACACCTGGGGGAACAGTCTAAACTCCGACAGCACGCAAGGGCAGAGTAGCAAGCTCCAATCCCCTTACCGGCTCCTTGACAACAATCCAAGGTTTACCGATAAGTGACCCCTGGCTCCTCGACAATGGTTAATCCGAGGTTTACCGTTTGTAATACGTACTGCCTGGCGTCGTTCCCAACGAGGGAGGAATGATCCCCTCACTGGTTCGGACACGAGCTCGTGCTTCTCCTTTAAGAGGAGCTTTCCCAGAATGTAACTGAAACAATTGGATTTGTTCTACTCAAGATAGACTATCTGTTTGGTTTTGTAGTCTTGGAGAGTTAAGTACTCACCTACTCCAAGACCCTAGCCTAAGCTATGTTGGTGCTTCAGAGCCCTAGAAAAATAAAGATTACTAGATTGATTTTAATTTAAGCGTTACTTTTAAGGTTGTTTCTTAAGTCAAAAGGTGATGGAAGTGAAACCAGTGGTGTGTTGACTCGACTCGAAACCACTACAAAATGCACCTAGAATGATTTATCCACTACTTTACTTTTTCGATGAATTGCTTAACTAAAAAGTTGAGAGAATGCAATCTTTATAAAAGCAACTTCTTAATTGAAGACAATCAAAGAAACAATTCGTTTTTCTTTTCCAAGCATAAAAACATAACCTCTCTTTACATGCACGAAAAAAACTCTTTTCTTCTTTCAAAAACAAAAAGCTACTTGAAACAAGACTTTTTAAAAAAGATGTTTTTGTATTTTTCTTTTAATAAAGCAAATAAATCTAATATAACCAAAAATCAATCTTAACAACTATTAAAATCTATGAAAATGCACTCATAAGCAAACTAAAGGCAAATTTACTCTAAGCAATCTTAACGAGGCCAAAACTAACAATGATTATTTCTAAGGTGTTTTACTTGATCACAATCAAATCAAGGACTAGCTTATTGCAGAACCAAAAACTAGCCAAAACAAAACTCTAATCTTTTTGTTCTTTTTGTAAAATGGAAATCAATACTTTATAAACAAGCAATTCGAAATTTGACCCAAAACAACTCAAATGGCAAGTTGCTCACACAAGGAGACTTTACGACAGGCCCGACTTCTAAGAAGGTTGACTAACCAGAGAGATCTAAGGCTGGACAACTTTCTACTATCAAAGTCACTACAAAACCTATCCAAAAATCAAACCCTAGGTCTAAACTTCGTTGAAAACCACTAAAACACTCAAAGCTCACAAAACAAGTTCAGGTGAAAATTCTTGACAGGGTACTAAAGGATCTGGGCAGAAAACACTAAGGAAAACAAAATCTAAAAGCAATTAAAGCAAAAATGGAATTTTCTTAAATTTTACAGGAAGACGCAGGCAACCCGTTGTCACAGGTGCGGCCCCGCTCTGTGCAAACGGCAACAGCGCGTCCAAAGACGCACTGTGCAGTACTCAGAGGGTGCGTCCTTCTGGAAAAATGAAGAAAAACCAAATCTAACTAAATCTAAAGCTAAGCCACCCAAATACTAATTCTCACAGTCAAAAACCAGAAAATAAAAATGATTTTCTCAAAGCAAAGTTCATATAAAGGAAAAGACTCTCTCATTAATGGATTCCCCAGTGGAGTCGCCAATTTGTCACACGGAATTGGTCAAGGGTGCGGACACGACTGACCTTCCTAGAAGTCTAAGACATTCTAATGACAAACAAGACAAAATGGAGTGATCTTTCTCTAAATACACCTTTTACAACATGAAAACTACAAGTGTTTAGGCTTACCTTATTCCAAAACGCTGTTGTTGAAGTCCGTCCTTGGCGATCCGGATGAGCTCCTCCTTCATGTCAATTCCTGCAACCACAAACAATCAAACAATTACCAAGCACTTGCATTTCATATAATAAAACATATATTCAACATGCAGACCAAGGAACACATGAAATAACTCATTAACACAAGCTATTGAGAAAAATAAACCAGTTTGTATTAATAACGAAACAAAGAAACTCTTACAACCTGGCCTTGGTGTTGTGCAAGTTCCTCCCAGGGTCCATCAAGGGTTTTCCTCTACTTTGACAAAGCTCACCCTCTTCCAAGTAGAATCAAGTGAAGACAATCTCTCCTCACAAAGGCTCTAATGGAAGACCTAAATCCTGCAGCATTTACCCAAAGAAAATGTATAGCTCCAACCTCCTCTCCTTCTGGCTCAATGCCTTTATTTATAGTGCTGTAAAGAGGTTATTCAGGTCCACTATCAATGGGATCATCCCCCTCTTTGGGTGGGATAGCTCCCTTATTGATGGGATAAGTTCCCCCTTAATAGAGATACATGAACCAACTGGAGGCGCATCCATTTCATCAAACCGACCTCTAGAATGTTCTAGAAGTAACCACAAGTAACTTTTTCAAGATAAAACTCGCGCATTTTGCCTTTTACAGAGGGACGCACCTGTCCCTTAACATACAGAGCGTCCATGGACGCAGATTTTGTGAACATGGTCAGCGTCCCCGCAGGTAAGGCTAGAGAGAACCTGCGACCCCAGAGATAAACATAGTTTTTACAAGACTTTCTCTCTTCTTTGAGTTTGAGATGGATAACAGAGGCATAAGACTTGCCTAAGAGGGTAGCATGACTGTTGATTTGAGCCATACTAACTGTAAGTAGTCAAGGTGACATTTTTTAGTGTAACACCTCTCCAGCCTAGTAGGGCTAGCGACCAAGTCAAAAGATTGGTATTTGGTTATCTCAGTGTTGGAAATACTGAGAGGGGGGTGTGTTAGAGCCTATATTTGCCTCAGGCTAAAAGGACAAGGTTCTAGGTCCACATCAAACCACGCTCAGCCTCGTAGCTAGCCCTATGAGGACAGGAGAGGGCTCTCTCTGGGTAAATCTCGGCAAAAGAAAAGCGATGGGGCTTGAGATGACTGAAATAAAAGCTAATTTTAGGCTAGGTATGAAGTACAAAGGATTTTATTTGAGTTTTTGGGGGTTTTGTGTTGGAAAAAGGGAAAGGCAAATTTGGGTGCGGGGATGAGGCACAGTTTCTGCAGAGTTTTGATTGGGGAAATGAAGGCAATCGTTTTGATGCTTTAAATTGAGTGAAATGGATAGATCAGACTGGTGAGGAGCTAAGGAGAGTAAGCGAGTCTCAAGAATTCTCCTTAAACAGATGAAAACATGGAAATTTAAACAAATTCAAAGGCAGAGCATAACAGTTAATGGATTCTACCTTAATCACTCATTTGTTCAAATTTAGAAGAAGAGACAAGAAAATTATACACATAACACTAATGAACTTACAATTACTTAGAGAATAACACCATCAAAACATAAAGCCACATGGATCCCAAACAGTGCTGCAAAACCCTGGTCTTTCCTTTGCCAAAATTGCATAAATGAAATGTACAATGAAGTGCTTGGAAATCCCAAGTGTCCAACCCTAAAAATGACTTAGGAATTACATGATATAGACTAGACCAACCCATTTTCTTGCCTCTAGGGGTTGAGATCATCATTCTAGGAGCTGTTTCAACCAATTCTAAACAAAGCATTGAAATCTAGGCAATCAAAACAACTTGCCTCTATAAGGTAGGAAACTGATTCATTCATTAAATTTTCACTTTTTGGTGAATGAATCCTCTAGAACAAGTAAATAAGTGCCAAAATTACATCATGTTTATCCAATTACATCAAGATAGATAAAAAATTACACCAAAAAACAAAACTAGTCAAACTGGCTGAATTTCTGAGCTGGAAGGTGAAAAATTGAGCAAAAATCCTCTATGCGCCGCACTAGTTTCTCTATGCGTCGTGCCACTTTGAGGCTGCGTTTGAGGCACTTCCTCAAGTAGAAATTGAGCCCAAGATAGCTCAATGGAAATCCCAGCCTGTCTACTTTCCAACCCAAGTGGAATTTTTTAATTTGGATGTCATTTTCCCCTCCAAAACTGCAATCACCCAGGACTGCTTCCTGTGTGTCAAAATAGGGGCAGAGAGGTCATTTTGTGAGTGTTTTTGACCTCCTGAGGACTCAAAACTTTCCAAAATTTCTTGGCCATGCACCAGAAGTCATGATTTTTCATGCCAAATCTAATGATGTAAACTTTTTGCAATTTGGAGCTCCCTAGCAAAAGCGTGCGCCACGTGGCACAACACATAGGGAAGAAAACTCTATTTTTTTAGTGCAAAAAATTTCAAAATGTCAAAAATTGCTCCAAATTTCTTGAAATTTGGGTTGGAGCTTCTTCATCAAGAGCTATGGTGGGCCAAGGATTGCCTCGGCCAATATCCAAAGTTGATCATGCTCTTTTTTCCTCTTTTGCCTTTTTGATGCCTTCCTTAGGTTTGCCTTTAAATTCCTTATTTGTGCCTTGCAAACATGATTTCGTGCCAAATAATGGTTTTTCATGTGCCTGAGCATGCACTTGTCCTTGTTTTATTTCGCCAACAACTTCTCTAAGTGGATGTTGATCCTCTCGAGCCAAATCTCTCGATCAGCCTCTATCTCCTGCTGAATGGGTGTCCTCTCATTTAGGCTTCTTTGGGCAGCCTGCTAGTCTTCACGGATGTTTTGCCACCTCTATGAGGCCTCCTGGGTGCATGTACCTCTATTGGTGAATCACTGTGTGTCTCTTCTTCATCATCATATGATGGATCGGATGTCATGTCTGTTGGTGGACAAACTGTCTTGGACAAATAGGTGTTGATATGTCACACTATCTTGTAATGCCTTTGATGATGTGCTTGACCTTTGTCACCAAGAGAAAACAATGACATGAGGGATAGTAAGGGGAGGGGAAAATAGTGAGGGATTAGGGACTATTGGGACAAATTTTATTAGGGAAATGTAGGAGGGTTTGAGGGGTTTTATGTATAGAGTTAGGAGAGTTTTGGTAGGGTTAGGGTTTGGGTTTTGGAATTTGAGAATTTTGGGACAGAGAATTTTGGATAGGGGTTTGATGTTTTTAGGGAGTAGGGAAACTTAGGAATGATGGAAATAAGGAAGAAATGGGATGGGGGAATTAATTTGGTGAAAACCCTAAACAACAACTTTCATGTGAAGATTTTGACATGGTAGGGTTTGAGTTTTTGTTTGAACCATTACCATCCATCAACCACCATACCGTAGCACAAACTTGGATGAAACATAAAAATGGAGGCTCTACCTACTTTTGGAATGAAGAATTTTCAATTTGGAGGAATATTTCAATGAATTTTAGGCCTTTTAGCCCAGTGCGCCGCGCCTCCCCAGTGCGTCGCGCCAGTGTAAATTTACATTGGAAGTTTTTGCCCAATGTGCCGCACCTCCCCAGTGTGCCGCGCCTTTTTCCAGGAGACCGTTGGAGGCCTTCTTGGTGTCAAAATTAGGCTTAGGATAGTTTGTTGGAAAGTTCTTCGAGTCTAATTTCCAACCCAGCTGGAATTTCTCAATTTGGAGTTTATTTTCCCTGTCAAAAATCAAATCTCCCAAGACGGGTCAAAATGTGCCAAATGATGTTGCCTAAAGGCAAAGTGCTGTTGCAGTCAACTTTTAAAGATCTTCCTCAACTCCAAATTGAGATCATGATAGCTCATTGGAAATATCTTTGTGTCTAGTTATCATTTGACTTATCAAGAAAGTCAGTTGGCCAACCAAGCTAGGAGAAAATTTTATTTTCCCAAGGTCACTTCAGAGGTGAATCAATTCTCCCAAGGAAACTGTATTTTTGACATTTCTCTAAAACCATGAAACCTGTGTAAAAAGTGAAGGAGTTTTTTCTTCCTTGGCCTATTTTGGACAAAAACCTCTCTCAGTTTTCCAAAATTCATCTTTGATTGCTCAGAAACATCATTTGAGTAAAACCTACTCCGATGTGTGGAACAAGGGATTTGTCGAAATAAAGGGAAATGAAGGGGATAAGGGGCTTCTAAATTATTGAGAAAATTTTGTGAAGTAGGGAGGGATGTTAGGACACAAGGTAAAGTTAAATCTCAAAAATTGAGTGAGGGTAAGGGGTCCAAAAGGGAAAAACACGGGCCTAGCCTAGAAAATTGCCAAGTTGTAGCAAGAAACTAGGGTTTGTGCGAAGGAATTTGGGGGATCTCAGTGATGGGAAGTGTTTAATAAGGTACATTAAGGATAGAGGAAGGTGTATGAACATCAGGATACAAGTTTTTCTAATGATTTTACCATCCAAGAGAAATTGCCTTCAAAACCCTAGGAGAGGGAAATGAACCTTACCTAGGCGCGACTGAAGCATGAAAAAGGTGTAAAATGACCCATTAGACCCTGACATAATGATTAAAACCCTCTGAAAGATGGTACACTCAGCTGAATGGTGACATGGACTGACATTTGGACAATTCTGAAAGGAGTAAAAGCAAACCCTAGACCTATTGCCTAGTACCAAATTTTGCTTGAAGACTCAGTGAAACGACAAAGTTTGACCTTGACACTTTAAAATCACTTTGTAAGAGCATGTTTGATCACTCGAGGAAGGCTGCCAAGACTGAAACTAGCAGGGTGAATAAATATTTCTTTTCAATTGTTACTTTTACCAGTTATATCACTTATATTTAGAACACAAAATGAACAATAAGAATAAATGCTTTTATTAATTTCTTCAATAAATCAAGTACAATACATGTAGGGCTCCAACCCTAGGTGAAGACACTGATCTTCAATCTCCCAGGCTCGAACCTGTATTTTCCAAGCACCGACTTGGACTTCCAAGGCTCCAATCTTGTCAATTTTAAGCCACCAACCTCAAGGGATCCAACCCTATATCTAGTTTAGGCTCCGACCTAGTTTCTTGAGAACTTTGACCCTCTAGGGCTCCAACCCTATCTTATCCAAGGCACCAACCTTGAGTTTAGGAGCACCAAATCCAAGGACACCAATCCTGTATGTTGCAAGCACCAACTTGGACTTACCAAGGCACCAACCTTGTCAATTTTGATGCACCAACCCCAAGGGCTCCAACCCTATAGCTTCACTTTTTCAAGGTATGTTTGGTTATACTTCATGGCTCCCATTGTTTTCTTCAACAAGCCCTATCAATATTCATCTATGCCTTCACTTAGTCTCCACGTCACATCATCAATGACAACCTTGTTCTTCACATGAAGGTGTCACCACTTCTCTTCATATTACCCAAACAAAACTTCTTCAAGGTCACCTCATAATGGCTTCAATGCATCATGGTCTTCAATGATCTCCACAAATCTTCAATGTGCCGCTTCATAAAGTTCTCCAACTCTGCCCTATTCTGTTCTCAAGAGAAGACTTCAACAAAATCTATTTGTCCAATCCTAATAAATCAACACTTCGACCATGACAACTATGACAAATTTGATCACGGCAACTTCAACCACAGCAACTACAGTAGCTTCAATCATGACAACTACAGCAACCTCAACCACAGAAACTATGACAACTTCAACCACGATAACTATGACAGCTTCAACCACGGCAACTACAGCAGTTTCGACCATGGAAACTATGACAGCTTCGACCATGGCAACTACAACAGCTTTGACCATGGAAAATATGGTAGCTTCCACCAAGATTTTATGCCCAAACATAATTATCTTTTTTTTTGCCTAAACAATAGTCTCCTTGTTCTCCTCGGCCTTCTGTCTTCTCTTGTACTTGGTATCTTTGAATTCTTGCCTGAATTGCTGATCAAAATGAAGTGTTTAGACATCTATTGATAGGGATTTTGTTTATAATTGAAGGGACACATCTATTTGAAGTGAGGCCAACTTGTATGACTGAGTGTAGGTTGGCTCACCTCTAGGAATAATTTCCTTACTTAAAAATTCAATATCTCACAAACTATTGGGACTTTCGAGGCAAATAAAGGCTCGTTAGAAAGAGGAAAAAATCCTCTTTAATATGGTCTAGGATTGATTTTGAAAGGATGCCTCCAAGGTTTCCAAATAATTTTTCTTTGTGACTATCCTTAAATTTTATGCATAAAAAGTTTGGGACAACATGAGGAATGTTTGGGACAATGTGGCTTCTTCATTCTTTGGCTTCTTCATTGTTATCAATGTCATCATAGGATCATAGAGTCATTATGTAGGAGTGAAACATCCATGTAGCATGATGCATGAACAATGTCATCATATACTAGTGCAGTCATAGTGCAACATCATTAGGAGAACTCCAAAATAATCTTCCAACCATCAAATGATCTCCAACCATGTTATCAAGACCTCATCAAGTGCCATCATCAATTGTGGTCATTCATCAAGAATATGACATCATCAAATGTAGACCTCCATATGTCATCAAGCACTTCTAAATACTTGGCACTTGGCACTTCTTAAGACTTCCTCATTAGTGACTTGACATATTATTTGATGACATTATTATCAAACAAGAGTTACGACATCATCATATGGAACCAGGCATCTATTGTCTTCAACCTTATCATATCATTCTAGGGTTTCATGATATTCATTAGGCATATCAAGAATATTTTCCATCTCGGCCAATGCCATATTGACATCAATGACAACATTGATTAACAATCTCCCCCTTTGTCATTGATGGCAATATTTTTTCCCTTCCAACATTCTCTCCCCCTTTGACATCAATGGCAAATGGGGTGCCCAAGTACTCCCCTTGTCAAGCTACTTCTTTTCATCATATTTTCTTTATCAATAGTAATTCTTCAAAGGTATGTTACTCCCCTATCATGGTGCTCTTTCTTCTGGCAATTTTGATCCAAGTGGATATTGGTGGACACCCGCCAATTCCACTTGGGCTCCCACCATTGCTTCTTTTAGTTTTTCAGTTTCCTTAATTGTAGTGCAGTTTACTATTTTTAGCAGTTTTTCGGGTCCTAAACTTCCAGAGCCATTTTGAGGCCCTAAAGGATGTTTTTTTGGAAATCTACCACCAACAATTTGTTATCTAAAATCATTTTTTCCATTATAGTCCTTGGAGAGATCTTTCCAATGGGTTATCATGCGCGTCAAACAGAGAAAACATGGCCAAGTCACGACCCTAGGAAGTTGGATGTCCAACTCACCCCAACGGGGCCCATAAACTCTTATTGTTTCATCTCCTCAGGTTAGGGTTTTCATTGTTTAGGGTTTGCTCTTATTGTTTAATAATAAAAAGGCCCTTGAGCCTCATTGTAAGGAGTTCAGAGGCATGTAGCCGCCACATCTCTTCTCAGAGATAAGCTATCATCGCCCTAGCTGGTTTATTTCCATTTCTATTGTAAGCATCTTTCAGTATTTTACATTAATGAAATGAAGTATTATTTCCGCTTCATCTCTATGTTTATGGTTATCTCTGTAATTTATTGCATTCCTGTTTAAAACCATTTCAGTGGTATCAGAGCAGTCTACTTTTTTTTCTCCGTTTTTCTTTGCATGTCCCCAACGAGGTCGGGATATGAGGAGTTAGGGCTTGAACTAGTCGAACCTTTGCAAGACTAGCCTGACAAATCCTAACTGCCTCCCATGGCAGATGAAGAGAAAGACGAGGGGGTAGGAGATCCTATCAAAATCTTGCTCGAAGAATCCCTCAAGCGACAAAGGAGCGCGATGATGGACAGCTTTGCCAAGATCCTTCAATGGCTACCTAGGGGTGACGCATCAGCTTCCAACAACTACTCTAGAAATACCACACCGTTTAAGTTACAGGTTAATTTTGAAATCCCCATATTCGAGGGTCAGATAGATGCAGATGCTGTCGATAAATGGTTAAATCTGCTAGAGGGTTATTTTTCTGTTCATGATTTTTCCAGTCAGGAAAATATTATTTTCGCTCTTCTCAAAGCAACCCCCCATGTCAAGGACTGGTGGGAAACCTACTGTGAGTAGAAGGATGAAATTACAGGCTCACTATTTTTAGCCGCACCCACTTGGAATTCATTCCGAGATGCCATCAAGGAGCAGTACTACCGTATCAGAAGCTATGAGGATCAATACATAAAGTGGACCATGCTGCGACAGGGAAGGGACCAAGACGTGTTGGGGTTTACCAATATTTTCGATACCCTTTGTACAAAGTTGGGTATCAAGAATTTGGAGTAGCATTTGATACTCAAATACCATGTCTATCTGCACAAGTACATCTAGGAAGAAATAGAATTCTTGAACATCTCCTCGCTCGGCACGGCATACCGATATGCCGTCAAGGTCGATCAAAAGTTTAAATAGAATAAGCGAGACTTTGGATCTACGAATCCGAAGTAAGGGAAAGGTGCCCCCAAACTGCAGAACAAAGGACAAAGCCAAGGCGGGGCGGCCCAAGACAACCCGCCAAAGCTGCAAGCAAGGAACAACACCGTGAAGCCAAAAAAGAACACGAGAAAGTGGTGTGAGTTCCATAAGAGCTCCACTCACAACACAAGTGAGTGTCGGGCCAAGCAGTCACTAGTGGCCAAGCTAAAGGTTTCAAAATGAGATGCATTTTCCGATTCTAAGTCAGAACATGACAAGGGGAATGAAAAAGGGAAGTAGATTATCAATGCAGAGCCCAACTCCACTGTTGCCACCATGAAGATCCAGAAGGAGGAACTCCAAGATACAGAGGAGGAGGTGCGTCTCTTCCACTCCCAGATGTGGGTAAAAGGCTCCCTGCTACAGTTCATTGTCGACAATGGGAGCCAAAAGAACCTCATTTCAACAGAGGTCATGAAGCGGCTGGGCTTACCAACCACAGCACATCCACAACCGTACACCATTGGGTGGCTTCACCAAGGACAGGATCTTCGCGTGAGCCAGTAGTGTCACCTTCCATACGACATCAAGCCCTTCACGGATGAGGTATTGTGTGACATTACTCCCCTTGAAGTTTGTGATGTATTATTAGGACAACCATACTTGTGGAAGTGACATGCTATGTATGAATTAAGGCCCCGTGCTATTATTGTTACTTTGGGAAATAAGTTGTACAGGATACCAGAGATAGCACTGCCTACTACCATCTCTTTAGTTACTGCAAAACAATGCAGTAAGCTCATTTCCAAAAAATGGAAATTTGTTTTCCTGATGATATGCCCTCAAGGAATGAAGAATATGGTGGCCACGACCTCTAGACAGGGCCCCTCCACATGAGAACTATAGATGGACAAGGTCGTGGAGGAGTATGAGTACATCTTCACCTCCCCCGCAAGGGTTCCTCTCCACTGTCAGGTCAAGCACTCCACTAATCTAACCCTAGGTGCACCACTGCCCAATGGACCAATCTATCGATGCTCTGTTATGGAGAATGATGAAATCAAGAGGTAGATTCAGGAGCTGCTGCAGAAAGGTCACATCCATCCGAGTTCATCGTCCTATGGGAGCCTGATCATGTTGGTACAAAAGAAGGATGGGACTTGGAGACTCTATATTGACTATCAGGCGCTGAAAAATATCACTGTCCATAATAGGTACCTGATCCCACAAATTGATGACCTCCTATACCAATTAAAGGGGGAGAAATATTTCAGCAAGATCGATTTGAAGTCAGTATATCACCAGGTACCAATCGAACCCTTTGATGTGTGGAAGACTGACTTCAAAGCCAAGGAGGGCCTTTTCGAATGGTTGGTTATGCCTTTCGGATTGATGAATGCTCCTGCAACCTTCATGAGGCTAATGGATGACATCTTGTAGCCATTCACCAACTCATTTGTAGTGGTATACTTGGATGACATCCAAGTATATGTGCCAATTTGGAGAAATGCACTTTTGGCATGACCTAAGTTCAGTATCTGGGATACATTATTGATGAGCAGGGGGTACATGTGGATCCAACCAAGATACAAGTCATTCGGGATTGGCCATCTCCAACCACTCTGAAAGAGTTCCGCAGCTTTCTAGGTCTTGCCAACTTCTACCGCAGGTTCGTGTTGGGATTTTCTCATATCACTTGGCCCTTGAGTCAAGTCACCAAGGGAGGAGCAAAAGAAAAATTCTTTTGGTCTAAATCTCAACAGAAGGCATTCATAGAGTTGAAATATCACCTCTGCTCGACACCAATGCTCGCATTACCAGACTTGCAACAACCATTTGAGGTCGAGACATATGCCTCTGACTATGCTATTGGGGCAGTCCTTACTCAACACAGGCATCTAGTGGCATATCACAGTGAGACAGTTTCAGACATAGTCTGGAAGTATCCCACTTATGAAAAAGAAGTGTATTCCATTGTGTAGGCTTGCCGACAATGGAAGAATTACATCTTGGGGAAGGAAATGGTCATCCACATAGACCACCAACCCCTTTAGTTCATAAAAACCTAAGGGAAATTGCAAAATGATCACCATCAGAAGTGGTCCACATACCTCCAACAATTCCATTTGAATATCATGTATAAGAAGGGAAACACCAATAATGTTGTAGATTGCCTCAATTGTCCACCGATCATGGCATTAACTACCGTGCTCAACTCTTGTGGGCATGAGACTTCTGATTGACCACTTCTCTAAAAAAGAGACCCAAAATTCAGCCACACATACTAGACACTCTTGGAGGGTCAGCATGTTCTAGATTTTCACCTCCAAGATGCCTTGTTATGCCACTTGGGTCACCTCTGTGTCCATACAAGTGAGCATGCGAAGATGATTTGGGAAGCACACTACAGTCAGGTTGCTAGGCATTTCGAGGTCGAGAAAATGGTGGCTTTACTACAGAAGTATTTCTTCGACAGGATGTCAGGAAGTATATCAGATCATTCACTGCCTGCACCATTTCCAAAACTAACCATAAAGAAGCAAGGCCTCTATACCCCGCTGCCTACCCCTAGTCGACCTTGGGAATCCATCTCCATGGATTACATGTCAAGTATTCCTTCGACTAAGCATGGAAACGACTATGTTTTTGTGGTCGTCGACAGGTTCTCGAAGATGGCCATTATGGCAACCTGCAAGAAGAATATCACAACAGAAGTCACTACTAAACTCTTCTTTGAACGAGTGTGGGTACACTTTGGGATCCCACAATCTATCATCTCAAATTGAGACAATAGGTTCCTCAGTACATTTTGGTCCAGTCTCTAGTTGATGCTAGACACCAAACTCACTAAGTCCATAGAAGTCCTTACACCATTACCAAGGTTGTGGGAGATAATGAATTTGAGCTCAACATTCCCCCATTCCTTGGCTTACACCCAGTGTTCAATGTGGACTGCCTTTAGTCATACTTTCGACCATTACTAGACACATCCGACATTGCAGAACAGCTCACACCCATAGAGTTAAATCCAGATTGCATGGAACAAGCTGCAACTGATCAGATCATGGACACACAGATCAAGCACACTCGCCAACAGAATATCCAACTATATCGAGTTGTCAAAGCAAGCCAAATATTTCACTAGGGCAAGTGGCTCACTAGGGACCCTCAACAAAAGTTTCCTCATCTCATGCAGGAACTCAACGCAATGGGGATCATTGCTTCCTAAGGGGGGAGGAGTGATCCAGGTGGATATTGGTGCCCACCCGCCAATTCCACTTGGACCCCCACCATTGATTCTTTCAATTTTTTAGTTTCCTTAATTGTAGCGCAGTTTACTATTTTTAGCAGTTTTTCGGGTCCTAAACTTCCAGAGTCGTTTTGAGGCCCTAAACGACGTTTTTTTTGGAAATCTACCGCCAACGATTTTTATTTTTTTATTTTTTCTGAAATCATTTTTTTCATCGTATTCATCAGAGATATCTTTCCAATGGGTTATCATGCGCGTCAAATGGAGATAATATGACCAAGTCACAACCCTGGGAAGTTGGTTGTCCAACTCACCCCAATGGGGCCCATAAACTCTTGGTGTTACATCTCCTTGGGTTAGGGTTTTGGTTGTTTAGGGTTTGCTTTTATTGTTCAATAATAAAAATGCCCTTGAGCCTCATTGTAAGGAGTTCAGATGCATGTAGCCGCCACATCTCTTCTCAAAGATAAGCTACCATCGCCCTAGCTGGTTTATTTCCATTTTTGTTGTAATCATATTTCAGTATTTTACATTAATGAAATGAAGTATTATTTCTGCTACATCTCTGTGTTTATGGTTATCTCTATAATTTGTTTCATTCCTATTTAAATCGGGATCAAATGTGGTCTGTGATAGATGTTCTTAAATTCCTTCATGTGATAAACCAACTCCCCCTCATGAAAGATTACCTGCTAGTGATCAAGTGGAAGAGATCTTCAATAATAATCCATCGAATGAATACGGATTATATTCTTCAAGGAGTGTTCCTAAGAGATGATCTATCAAAGAATGATTTCCCATATATCTCGTCAAGGATTTCATAAGACCCATTCATGAATAGCTTCTGCAAGAATTCTTAATCATCATGAGCTCCCCCTAACTGTATGCATGGTCTTCCTTTTGGTAGAGTCTCCCCATCAAATACTTGGAATATCAAGGATGACTTCATCAAGTCAACAACATGTGTTGTTGGCTAGAGTGTTCAAGGGACTTCTGGATTCAATTTTCTTCATTCTCCATACTTATATAACTTTCTTCTCTGGCATGGTTCTTCCTTGTGAAGGGGCCCAAGTCAAGTTACAATCATGTGACATATGTCCAATGTTATGACACTTGAAGCACTCTATGTTTTTCATGAATAATAATTCATGACTTCTTCTTGCAAAATTGCTTCTCGGAGATTGACAGGGACCATTATATGCCCTACAATCTTTTGCCATGTGTCCAAAGTTTGTACAAGCATAACAATAACCAAGAAATATACTTTGGTACCTGGGAGATGGAGATTTCCTTGATGTACTTCTGAAGTCTTTCTGCCTTGAGATCCTTTGATGATAACCATTGCTTCTTGCATCCTTGGCACCATCTGCATTTCTTCTTGGAGTAGGATTTTTTCCAATGTCAATTTGACTCTTGCCTTTGTTGGGGGAATCAACATTTCTTCCAGGCTTCCTCACATCCTTGTTGTTTGAAGCATTATCATTCTTGCTTGAGGATTCACCTGCATAGCCAAGACCTAATTTATGAAGGGGAGACCTTTGATGACTTAGGATGTCATCTAGTGTTTGAGAACTTTTCAAGTTCCTATTCAGCAAGTCAACTTCCTTTTTAAGAAAAACAATTTCTTCCTTCATTTTCTTGCATTCTTTATCCTTATTTGATAGAATGATCTCTATTTATTCCTTCATCTTGGTTGCTTCACATGATTGGGCCTTAAGCGAAGTGATTTCCGATTTTAACTTGGTGATGTCATCATCCTTTTATTCTAGTTGGCATATCATGGTGTTTCTCTCTTTTTCTGCATCATTAACTTGTCCTTCTATGAATATCAAAGCTTCCATCACCTTCTCATCTCCTTGTGCTTGTTTCCTTGCTTCTTCTAGTTGAGATCTAAGGGATGAGACCTCTTCCTTGTATTGACCAATCTCTACTTCAAGTTTGTTCAAGCTCTTGTGCCTTTGTTCAAGGTGGCTTGACAAGGTATCTTCCCGTTTCTTTGCCTTATCCAATTGATTTGTCATAGATATGGCTTCTTCATGATGCTTTCTCTTTTTTTGATGAAATCATTCCTTAATATTGGCGAGCTCCTTATCTATTTATTGTACTTGAAGCTTGACAAGGTCAACTTCCTTCCTTGTCTTGTCCTGGTCACGAACTTTCACTTTCTTATTAAGTTCCTCATTTTCTTTTTTCAAATTGTTAATTTCTTCTATGGTAGCCATAAGTTTAGTGATGAGATTTTCTTCAAAATCTTCTTCATTTTCTTCATCTTCTAGATCTTCTTTAGCCTTGATGTTATCACTCTTATCTTTAGCTTCCTTGATGAGCTCTGGATTTCCTTCTTATTTTCCATCATTTTCTTGACTAGAGATCATTTTCAATGCTCGTTTTGATTGAATATCATGAAGTTTATCCCATATGTCTTTTGCTGACAAACATTTTTCAAAACTGGCCTTCATAGAATTAGGTAGCCCATTCAAGATTGCTTTCATTTCTATTGTATTATGTTCCTTGGATTCTCCATCCATCATGATATCAAAAATCACCGATTTCCAGACTTCAATGCCTTGAGTCTTTAAGAAATTCCTCATTCTTGCTTCCCATATATCAATGAAAGTTTCCATTGAAAAATGGAGCCTTCACAAATTGAGTGGCTTTAATATTGGTGGTTGAGGGAGACACATTTTTAGGAGGATTGGAGACTTTCTTCCTTGGTTTCGCCATTTGTGTTCTAATAATCAACCTTCAACCTGTTAGGCTTTGAGTGAAGGTACTGACTCTGATACCAATTGTTGGAAATACTGAGAAGGGAGTGAATCAATATTTATTTTCAATTGTTACTTTTACCAATTAGATCACTTATATTTAGAACACAAAATGAACAATTAGAATAAATTCTTTTATTAATTTCTTCAATAAATCAAGTACAATATATGTAGGGCTCCAACCCTAGGTGAAGACGCCGATATTCAATCTCCCAGGCTCCAACCTGTATTTTCCAAGCACTGACTTAGACTTCCAAGGCTCCAGTCTTTTCAATTTTGAGGCACCAACCTCAAGGGCTCCAACCCTATATCTAGTTTAGGCTCCGACATGGTTTCTTGAGGACTCTGATCCCTTAGGGCTCCAAACCTATCTTATCCAAGGCATCAACCTTGAGTTTAGGAGCACCAACTCCAAGGACACCAATTTGTTGAAATGTGGCAACAAGAATATTCCAATTTAATTTGTCCTTGAATTAAATTTTGAATTAAAATTGAATTTAATATTAACAGCTACTTGAAAATAATTAATTTATTTATTTTAAATTAATTAGATGGAGAAATTAAAGTTAGAATTCTTTTTGAATTCATGCAAGAGTTATCCCTTAAATTAAGGAGATAAGATTGAGTTATATTTGAGTTGTAATTAGTTAACTCAGTTTAATGAGTTAAGTCCAGTTAAATTAGTTCCAAACTATTTGAGGAACTAATAGTGAGTTAACAATCCATTGATGCATGCATGCACTCAACTAGTGCTACTCCAGTTAACTAAATATTCCCTCATCAGAAACTCATGCATGTATATTTTGAGAAAGACCCAGTTGAGATTAAAGTCAAGGACAGTGTACTATCAGTTGCATGTATTTTCTCACAGAGAAAACTCATGCATGCAGTCAAGAATAAATCCTTGAGGATTGCGCAGTTTTGAAGTGTGTGAGATCAGAGTTTTCCACTTGGTTGGAGGAGAATCATCCACAAGGAACAACACAAGGAAATATGAGCTTGGAGGGTAGAGAGGAAGGCTAGAGAGAAGCCAAGATTTCCTGTGAGCATTTGTGAGGATTGTACTGAGAGCTGGCTAGCTATGAGAGTTAAGGCTTTGTATAATTCCTATGTATTTCCCCCTCGTATGATAATATAGATGGTGGGGTTTTTAGCTGAGGATTTTCCCAAAGTATTTTCATGTGTTTCATGTGCATTGATTCTTCGTCTTATGGTTATATTGTTCATCTCGATATTTAAGCTTTTGCAAATTGATAGTAGAAGTAAGTTATAGTATTCTTCTTCGATTTATATTGCATTATCGGGTTAACCTACATACAGATTTTATACATGGTATCAGAGCTGGATTTGTAGAAATTTTCTATCAGAGCTGTGAACAGTATACCGAGAAGAGAATTTGAAGTTTGAAGTTCGGGGTTGCAGGGGCAAGTCAAATTCATATCATACTTCAAGGTTTGCCAATGGCGTTTTATGGCTTGAGACTCAAGTATGCCTTGGAAGGTAGCTCGAATTACATAGCATGGAAAGATAAAATGGAGGCTGTATTAGAAGACAATGGCTTGAAGGAATTCATTGATCAAGAATTCCTAAAGCTAGCTTCAACTAATGCACAATAGTTGGTTGAGTGGAAGAAGTGTGTGGTGAAGGCGAGATGGATCATCCTTGAGGGAGTTTGAGACCATATTGTCTCAAGTCTCCATGGGAAGGATACTCTATTTTCAATGTGGAAGACATTGAAGGAGCTTTGCCAGAACAATAGCGACTAGAGAAAAATGGCGCTCAAGGTTAAGCTTCGAAGAATCAAGATGGAAAAGGGCGATATTATTTCCACATATCTGAACAAGCTCACCACTTGCAGAGATGAGCTTAGCAGTGTGGGAATAACTGCTACCGACGATGATATGGTGAGCCTCGCTCTCCTTGGCCTTCCAAAGAGTTGGAATAGCTACCAGGACTCTGTGAATGGAAGGGAGAAATTGTCGGATTGGGAAGGACTGTGGTTGGATCTTTATGCAAGAGGAGATCAGGAGGAGCACACAAGATGGTTCTTCATCTAAGAATGATGATGAAGAAAATCTGGCCTTAGCAAGTAAGGAAAGGAAAGGGAAGGGGAAGGCTTCCCATTTCAAATCGAATTCTTCGCATGGAGGTAAGAATGGTGACATGTCTAAAGTAAGATGCTTTAACTGTCACAAGATGGGACATTATGTGACTAATTTCCCATCGAAGAAGTCCAAGAAGGGTCCTTAGAAGGATTGGTAGGTGAGGCATTAGCCTCTCAGTTCGAAATGGACTTTACCCTCATTGCATGCATGGTGTCATCGATGATGGGTTGTGTCTGGTATCATGACAGTGGAGCCTCATTCCACATGACTGGCGATAAAAATTTATTCAGTGCCTTGTAGGAGAAATACCTCAAGATGTGCATAGAGATGGGTGACGACAGAAGGTGTAGTGTTTTAGGAGTGGGCATGGTTGCTTTTCAGAGGGAGCATGGAGCTCCTCTCACCTTGACAGATGTGATGTATGTGCCTGGACTGAAGAAGAACTTGGTATCGGTCATGATGTTGGAGGACAAAGGCTACAATGTTGTCTTCAGTAAAGGAAAGTTGTTCTAAGACACATAGCCATGGGTCAGACCAAAAGGATAGGGATTTGGGTGAAGAATTCCTATAAACTAGAGGTAGATGATTGTGTAGCATTGAGTATGAAGGTAAAATCAGTGCAAATCCAAGACATTAGCGAGTTGTGGCATACGGAATTGGGCCATTTGCATCATGGGGCTTTGAAGATAATGCAATAGATATCTACAGGACTTCCCAAAGGTAAACTTGACCAAGTTGACACATGCAAAGGTTGTACCTTGGGAAAGTACACCAAATCTTCCTTTCATGATCGAGACTGTCGAGCAGAGGCTACCTTAGAGCGAGTTCATACTAATTTGTGTGGACCATTCTCGACGGCATCCACAGCGAAACAAAGGTATTATGTGATTTTCATTGATGACTATTCTCGTAAATGTTGGATTTATTTCATGCAGAAGAAGGACCAAACCTTCACAAAGTTTTGTGAGTTCAAAGCTTTAGTCTAGAAAGAGTCAAGGAAGAAGATCAAGGCCTTGAGAAGCGACAACGGTGGAGAATATGTCTCTCAAGAGTTTAAGGACTTCTATGGAGTGGAAGGAATTAAATGAGAGTTGATAGTACCTCATAACCCACAGTAGAATGGGGTGGTTGAGAGGAAGAACAAAACTATTGTAGGGGTAGCATGGGCGATGCTGCATGACCAAGGCCTACCACTTCACTTGTGGGCTGAGGCATGCAACACATCGGTCTATTTGCAGAATAGAAGCTCACATCACATACTTGGGATGAAGACACCAGAGGAAGCTTTCTCCAGTAAGAGACCAGATGTGGGTCACTTCAGGATCTTTGGCTCATCAGTATATTTCCATGTGACAAAGGATGCATGGAAGAATCTTGAGCTGACAGTAGAGTTGGGGATATTTGTGGGGTACATTGATACACCTCACAACTATCGAGTGTACTTGCCTACCAGTCGGAGGACAGTGGTTCACAGAGATCTCAAGTTTGATGAGCAGAAGGCCATGCGAGTTTCCCTTGAGAGGGAGCTCCAACTATAGGCTATGGAGGAACTATTGGTTCCTAAGGAGGAGGAGCCTCAAATTGATGCGGAGCAGCCGCATGCAAAAGTTCCAGGAGTGGAGACATCCACTCAAGAAGAGTCTTCAAGAGATGGACGTAAACGCACAAGAGAAGCTGACAAATTGTTGGAGGATGCAAGAGAGAATCTAGGAGCACGATTTTCTCAGTGCAGACAGAGGAGGTCACCTGAGAGGTACACTGCATACATGGCCCTTGCTGGGGAATGTTTGAGACCGAGCCATCTTCCTTTGAGGAATAAGTGCAGCAGCTGATTTGGGTTGATGCTATGATGGAGGAGTATGACTCCATAGTTCGTAACAGTGTTTGGGACGTGGTTCCTAGACCGAAGAACAAGTCAGTTGTGAGTTCCCATTGGCTTTACAAGGTAAAGCAAGTTGCTGATGATGGGAGGATCATGTTGTTGTAGTATATTTCGAAAGAGGAGTAAGATGTTGACATTTTGACAAAGGCATTGTCAAAGTGTAAATTTGAGTTCCATAGAGATAGGATCGGGGTGGCAGATAATCCCTTTCTTGTTGAGTGGGTGTGTTGAAATGTGGCAACAAGAATATTCCAGTTTAATTTGTCCTTGAATTAAATTGTGAATTAAAATCAAATTTAGTCATAACAACTACTTGAAATTAATTAATTAATTTATTTTAAATTAATTAGTTGGAGAAATTCAAGTTATAAGTCTTTCTGAAGTCATGTAAGAGTTATTCGTTAAATTAAGGAGATAAGATTGAGTTATATTTGAGTTGTAATTATTTAACTCAGATTACTGAGTTATGTCCAGTTAAATTAGTTCCAAACTATTTGAGGAACTAATAGTGAGTTAACAACCCATTGATGCATGCATGCACTCAACTAGTGCTACTCCTATTAACTGAAGATTCCCTCATCATAAACTCATGCATGTCTATTCTGAGAAAGACCCAGTTGAGATTAAATTCAAGGACAGTGTACTATCAGTTTCATGTGTTTTCTCAAAGATAAAACTCATGCATGCTGTCAAGGATAAATCCTTAAGGATTGTGTAGTTTTGAAGTGTATGAGATCAGAGTTTTCCACTTGGTTGGAGGAGAATCATCCACAAGGAACAACACAAGGAAATAGGAGCTTGGAGGTAGAGAGGAAGGCTGGAGAGAAGCCAAGATTGCCTGTGAGCATTTGTGAGGATTGTACTGAGAGATGGCTAGCTGTGAGAGCTAAGGCTTTGTATAATTCCTATGTATTTCCACCTTGTATGATAATAAAATAGTGGGGTTTTTAGCTGAGGCTTTCCCCAAAGTATTTTCATGTGTTTCATGTGCATTGATTCTTCTTCTTCTGGTTATATTGTTCAGCTAGATCTTTAAGCTTCCGCAAATTGATAGTAGAAGTAGGTTATACAAAGGCTACAATGTTGTCTTACTTTTGATCAGATCTTACTTTTTGAGCCACAAGATCTGATCCAACGCGCAGGCCACTACGTGATGCTTTGCAGATCCAGTGGTATTTTTGAAGGTAATTCCATTCCCCTTCACGGCTAGGTTTTAGATCTAATTTTTTGCGGCTAGATCTAGATCTAGGCGACTAAGTTCTGTGGCCAAATCTAGATCTAATCTTATCTTCTGCCTTATTTTTCTGCGGCTGGGTTCTACGGGCAAGTAAAATATGGCTCCCAGCTTCGCAAAAATAACTGGTGGCTCATCCGCCTCTGGAGGGCAATCTCCTGCCCATATCGTCAGTGAAGCCCCAGCTCCCACTATCCAAGTGGTCCAGGCCTCACTCGATGAAGCTTTGAAGTTTTCCGAAAGTGCCCTAATCTGCCGGTTCAATGGTTTTTGGCCGCGGCTGACAGCACTCCACAATTGGATCTCGGAGGTATGGAAGCCTGTCATTTCTGATGAAATTAATATCTACCCCTGTGCTAGGGGTTTCTTTATAGTAGATTTTGAAAATCCTGAAAGAAGACAATGTATTCTAGATTCCAGCCCTTGGTTTTGGGAAAAATCAGGCCTATTCATGAAGCCATGGAGCCCATCATTCGATCCCTACACAGCAGTGATAACCTCAACACCAGTTTGGGTGAGATTTCCAAGCCTACCCTTGCATCTCTGGAATCTCTCCTCGCTAAAAGCCATCGAAAATGCAATTGGGAAATTTTACTGCAGGTGCCCAGAAACAGAGGAATATGCCAGAACCACATATGCATGCATCTGTGTGGAAATGGACTTCAACGTCGGATTCCCAGCTGAAATAAACCTAACAAGTAAAGACTATGCGTGGAACCAGAAACTTGATTATGAAAGTGTCCTCTTCAGATGTCGATCCTACTTTGAGACAGGGCATCTAGCCAAAAGTTGCCTAAAAGCCTCTGAGAAAAATTTTGCTAGAAAAAACCACCACAGATCTACATGGTGGGAAGGAGCACAAAACGAACACTACACTGTCATCAAAGAAGAATATTCTAGAGAAAACTCTGAGTCACAAGAAATCAGGGAAGAAAGAGACAACTCTCAAGACAAGCAAGGAGAAAGCCTGCCCCAACAAACCAACAATTATGAGGATTCGAATACCGCACAAAATAAATCTTCATTTAACAGCAAAGCAGATCTCCTAGACCAAACTTCTTCTCCGACTATCTTCAAAAGAACGAACATAATAGATTGCGAAGCTAAGACACTAATGTCCCAAGAACCAGAAGAGATGAAGGAGATACAAGATAAAGGAAGTTGGAAGACCGTAGAGAAAAAAAAGAAAGCTACAACACCAAACTCGCCAAGAAAAACGAGGAGCCAGATAAGTAAAAATTAAGAAAATTGTAGGTCCGATCAACCAATTTGGTCTCAGTGGACGTTAACCATCATCATCATCATCATCATTAGCACTATTCTGCTTTGATTTATATTGCATTATCATGTTAACCTACATACAGATTTTCTACACAATTCTGTATTTGCCAAGCACCAGCTTGGACTTTCCAAGGCACCAACCCCAGGGGCTCCAAACCTATAACTTCTCTTTGTCAAGGTATGTTTGGTTATACTTCATGACTCCCAATGTTTTCTTCAACAAGCCCCATCAACCTTCATTTATGCCTTCACTTAGTCTCCAAGTCACATCATCAATGACAACCTTGTTCTTCACATGAAGGTGTTGCCACTACTCTTCATGTTACCCAAACAAAAATTCTTCAAGGTCACCTCATAATGGCTTCAATGCATCATGGTCTTCAATGATCTCCACAAATCTTCAATATGGTACTTCACAAAGTTCTCCAACTCTGCCCTATTATGTTCTCAAGGGAAGACTTCAACAAGCTATATTTGTGCAATCCCAATAAATCAACACTTCGACCATGACAACTATGACAACTTCAACCATGGAAGCGTCAAGCACGGTAACTACGACAACTTCAATCATGACAACTATGGAAACTTTGACCACAAAAACTATGACAACTTCAACCATGGAAACTACGACAGCTTTGACCACTGCAACTACGACAGCTTCGACCACAGAAACTACGGTGGTTTCGACCACAGAAACTATGACAATTTCAACCATGGCAACTACGGTAGCTTCGACCATGGAAAATACGGCAACTTCGACTAGGATTTTATGCCCAAAGAGAATTATCATTTTTTCATCCTAAACAATATTCTCCTTGTTATCCTCGACCTTCTATCTTCTCTTGTCCTTCGTATCTCTAAATTCTTGCCTGAATTGCTAGTCAAAATGAAGTGCTTAGACGTCTATTTATAGAGATTTTGTTTATAACTGAAGGGACATGTCTATTTGAAGTGAGGCTGACTTGTATGACTGAGTGTAGGTCGGCTCACTGCTAGGAATCATTTCCTTAACTTAAAAATTCAATATCTCGCAAACTGTTGGGATTTTTAGGGAAAATAAAGGCTCATTAGAAAGAGGAAAAATTCCTCTTTAAGATGGTCTAGGATCCATTTTGAAAGGATGCCTCCAACGTGTCCAAAATAATTTTCTTTGTGACTGTCCTTAAATTTTATGCATAAAACATGCAGAATGTTTGGGATAGAGTGGCTTATTCATTTTTTGGCTTCTTCATTGTTAACAATCTCATCATAGGATCATAGAGTCATTATGTAGGAGTGAAACATCCATGTAGCATGACGCATGAACAATGTCATCATATACTAGTGCAGTCATTGTGCAACATCATTAGGAGAACTCTAAAATAATCTTCCTACCATCAAATGATCTCCAACCATGTTATCAAGACCTCATCAAGTTCCATCATCAATTGTGGTCATTCATCAAGAATATGACATCATCAAATGTATTCCTCCATATGTCATCAAGGACTTCTAAATACTTGGCACTTGGCACTTCTTAAGACTTCTTCATTAGTGACTTGACATATTAAGTGATGACATTCTTATCAAACAAGAGCTACGACATCATCATATGGAACCAGACATGTGTTGTCTTCAACCTTATCATATCATTCTAAGGTTTCATGATATTCATTAGGCATATCAAGAATATTTGCCATCTCAGACAATGCCATATTGACATCAATGACAACATTGATTAACACTCAGCTGGACTCTTCCTCAACCTTGGAGATCCTGAGGAGTGATAACACGCTGGCACCGTTGCTGGGGAGCAAAAGCTATATCTTCCCCAGGAAAGAACGAAAATGATTTAGATCTAATTTTTGATGGTGAACAACAATTGTACACATAGGAAGGTTGTATCATTCACCTGGAAACTCCATTGACTAAAAGATCCAAAAAATCAAGACTTCACGGCGATTCCGCTGCATTAAGATCAGTAGGTTGAAGAAATTTCAAGATGGGATCTGTTGCAAGAAGGTATGCTCCAATGAAAAGAGATCACATTCTAGGTTTCCCAAATAAAATGCCTAAGGTAAATTGGCAAAGCAATTTTCCTATATTTAAAGATGTGAAAGGTTATGATGCTGCTCTTCATTTGGTGAGATTTCACATGCATGTGCATAGATTAAAGATTGATTTTCCTCAAGACTGCTTGATGAAGATATTCATGGCCACTTTGGAAGGTGAAGCCCAATCTTGGTATGAAAGTTTGCCACCTGGTTGTATTTATTGTTTAAAGGATTTTCATACCATGTTCTTTGAAATGTATAAAGAATCTTGTCCATCCTTAATATTAGTTTATAACTATTGTAAACATGTTGATAGTTTTATTGAAAATCATGAGAATGTTTATGGAGATGATGAATTCATGGACGATGAGATCATGGAAGCCCTATATGAAAATCCATTTCAGCAGCATAAAGAAAGCTTAGAGGATACTTTTCAATATGCTAAGGAAAGTTTGCAGCAGGTTGAAGATCTTTGTACAGTTGAAAATGATGGAAGACAAGGTCTTATTTCAGATCTGCTTGCAGTGGAAGATGGTAAGAAGGAAAATCAAGTTCCAATTTCAAATTGTGATAAGGTGAAGTTGGCTATTCCAGATCTAGATTCAGATTGTGATGATGAATAGTATGTTTTTCTAGATCCCATGAAGGAGAGCTCTATTGTTGAGATTACCTTGAACGAAGAAAACGAAGTTATCAACCCAAGTGTTCTCACCCCATCAGAACAAAGTCTTCAGAAGGATGTAATCCAATCCCTTTATGAAAAACAAGACGAGATCTTTGTTCAAGTAAGTGAAAAATCTTCTTTGGATGACTCTGTGGTAAATGATAGAAATTTCAATTTTGAGTTTCAAGAACAATCTAAAGAAGCTAGTCACTTTGATACACAAGACCATATTCAGCATCGTTGTGAATCCTTAGAAGGGAAAGAAGACAATTACTGTTTTAGAAAAAGAAAACAAAAAGTACTATCTCCTCTATCTAAAGATGAGATAGACCAACTCCTGAGAAGTCATGTTACAGGCCAAGCTAATGCAGGTTTGTAGTGTTCACATAGTTAAGAAGGTGTTAGTGAAACTTCTTCCACTTTTGAAAATGAAAATCTAAGTTTAAATGAGTACAGCCTTAAAATTAGATTTATAGATAAATGAACAGATATTGTTTTTTTTCATGAAGATGATAGGGTTGTCATGTTTGATAATCTTGAAGAATGTGTTCTATTTAAGAATGACTTAGAGTATGAATTTGAGGAGTATGAGCATGAGAGAGACAGTATGCCAAAAATCGAGTCAGAATTTCTCATGCTAGAGGAATTTACAATCAACACTCAGATAGTAGAAGGATATACTTCCCTATGCCTTCCTATCAATCAACAACTAACTATTCTTTCATATCAGAATGAAGGGAGTACTTGTATTTTTGTTGTTGGATCTTAAGACAAGGTAATGCTTCAGGATTTTCATTATCCCTTTGACAGTCTTTTTGCAAGAATTGGAGAAGATGAATGTTGTATTGTTTGTTAAAATAAGCCTTAGTTTCAGTTGTTATTGTGAGTTGCCTACATGTACATCATTCTGCCTGCTCGACGAAAGTGAGAGCAGAATTTTAGTAAGAAGCCATCTGTTGGATTGGTTACACTGGAAGGATCACTTCACATGATTGTACATATTTCTTCAGTAGGCAGGTGGTTATCATCAAGATTTGAATCCCTCAAATCTCAATGGTCTTCTGCCATTTGTAAGTACTTGTGTCAGTTAAATAAGTCAGGATTCAGTCATTTTTCAGTCAGTTTCAGTTCGTCACAAGTCAGTTTGTGTCATTTGAGTTGTTAGCATTTAGGTCATGCATTACAGTTTGAGTTTTTGATCGTATTGGCCCACATGGTTAGGCACTTGGTATACAGTGTTCTTGACACCTCCAAGGAGTGGTCATCCCCAATAAGGTCAATGTTAGAGTCAGTATTTGCAAATTTCCATCAGTGATCAAAAATCCTCTTTTGATATCATATTAGGGTCCCATTCAAAAATTTTTGTCATTCCACTAGGTCGTCATGCAAAAATTTGGTCACTGAAGGTTGGATTAGGGTTTCCTTTACTCCTTTTAGAAATATACCCCTTGCTGGCTCATTTCAACTTTGATGAGTATCCATTGTCCATAAATTTAATGACATCATGGCATCACATCAGTCATGACACCATCAATTCCGGTCAGTCAAGGTTGCCATTAGGTCCAAGGGTTTCCAAGGTCTAATAAAACACCATTTCCATTGCATAATGTCATCAAGTGTCAAAATGATCAGTAACCTATCTTCACCACGTGAAGATGATTTGTAAAGAGAAATTCTTATTTCATCATATGATTTTGAGTTAAAATGTAAGTTTTTATATTTTCATTATGTAATTTTATGTCTTTCAAATGTAATAATTTCACCATCCCAAGTTGTTAACTCAGTGTTCCAAAGATTCCAAACCATCAAAAGATCAATTCGTCAAGGGAATAGTCAATTGAAAGGGTAAAGTTTCAAAAGTTCAAGTGAATGCCAAAGGGAGTTGTCTTCCCAAGGGCGCCTAAATCATCATTTTCCACAAGCATTAAACCCTAGTTTTCTCTCCCACTGAACTAGGGTTGGCTATGGAATCAGAGACATTTGAGTAGAGGAGGCATAAGGGAGGTCATATCAGAAAATATGGGGTCATTTCAACTCATAAACATCATGTCTCCATCATTTTTCAAGAAGTCATTCCAAGAGACAAATCATTTGCCACACATAGGGCCAGTTTTTCTTCAAACTATGTTTCTGACCAAACAGAGGTGAATTTGATGAAAGTGAGAGAGGTTTGTGTCCATTATAGGCCAAGGAAAAAAAAAATCCTTCATGTTTTACACAGATGTCATGGTTTTGGGGAAATTTCAAAACTTCATTTGCTACAAGAGGTTTTCTGCATTTCTCGAGTGACCTTAGGAAAATCATTTTTTCTCCTAGGTGGAGTGTCCAAATGACTTGCTTGATCACTCAAATGATAACTAGTGAGAAATAGATTTACAGTGAGCTATCATGAGCTCATTTTGGAGTTGAGGAAGACCTCCAAACGTTTCCTGTGAGATCACACTCCATTTTTTCACCCTCATTCTGCACTTTTTGACCAGTCTTGGGAGAATTGATTTTTGAGGAGCTATAATTGATCATTTTTAGTGCTTGATAGGTCCATTGGATAGCCAAGAGAGAGATATTTCCAATGAGTTATCATGGGGTCAATTTGGACTTCGTTAAGGCACCGAAAATTTGGTTTGAAGATGGCGCTGCACACACATCAAAGGCATTGCACATGCATCAAAGGCGCTACGCACCTATCAAACTTCATCTGTAAGCTCCCAAATTTTATGAAAATGTTCCAAACCATTATCACATGGTTCCTTAACATCCTAGAAAGTAAGTAAGGCCTTTTCCATACCCTCCTTACATTTTACAAGTCATCAATTCATGCTATGAAGTTTCTTATGTGAAATTTGGAATTCTTAAAACTTTCAAACCCTAGTTTCATTCCTACACCTCCAAAACTGTTCCTAAGACCCTACCATCCTTCCCACATCACAATAAACCCTATCCATACCCCTATATTTCTAAATCCCTATCCCAAATTTATTCTCCCTTAAACCCTAAGTCCTAGGCAGCAAATTCATAGGCAGCCATACTACATACGTGTAATAAAATACCAATTCCCAAATCCCTCAAATATTTCAATCCCCTATCACCTCCCTAAGTTCCCTAATCCCTCCCCCATTCCCTAAATTTTTCCTACCCCATTCCCACTCCCATTTCCTAATCCCTAGGGTTTTAAGAAAAAAATAACAAAAACACATCATGTAGGAGGACGATAGAGATTTTACACTGGAGGAAGATATAGAAGAAAGAAGGCCACACAAAAGAGGAAGGATATTGAGGTTTGAGCCTACCAACATTAGAGAACTAATGGCCTCACCCACGATAGTCACTGGTTTCAAGCATATGGGATGATTTGATTTTTGTGAAATGGTACAAAGAGTTCAAAGCCACCCTGTTTTGACTAGAGTTTTCATTTGATATCTTAAGGACAATCTAGTGACCCTTGTTGGTGTAACCTTCACCATATCCTCAGTAATCATTGTTGCTGCTACTGGAATACCTAATGTGGGTGAATAGTAGTTTAAATCTCTAAACCTATATGATCAGTATTATCATCCATACTTGAAGCCTCGGTATAGAAATGAGAGAAAGAAATTCTTCCCTTTTAGTCACCTTCCAAATAAGTATGCTCCCATGATGAAAATCATCATGAAGTACTTTACTTGTGAAGGCAGATTTTCCAGACTCTACACATACCATATCAGGTTGCTCATGCACTTCAAAAGAGTCAAAATGCTCAATATTCCTTATTATTTGTTCAGGAGCATTGAATAAATGGCATACACAGTTCAGGGAAAAAGTATGATCTACAAATGAATAGCCTCTTTCATCACTCTCTGATCAAGATCGTTGTCCTCAATCACCTTAATCAGCTGAACATCTCATGGGACACTTTCATTGCCAATGATATTTTTGTTTCTCCACAAGTTCCACATGCTGAAGACATACCCCCTCCATCTTAGCCCAATACATCTATCCCTCCATCATCTCATCTTATTTCACCATCATCATCACCATTGTATGATCATAAAGGGTCACCTAGCAGAGCTTATGTCATCAAGCCTAAGAGGGAAAATTTGGCCACATTGGCATATACTTATCAGATCTGGTGAGATTTCACATTCATGTGCATATATTAGAGATTGATTTTCCTAAAGACTGCTTGATGAAGATATTCATGGCCACTCTGGAAGGTGAAGCCCAATCTTGGTATGAAAGTTTGCCACCTGCTTGTATTTATTGTTTAAAGGACTTTCATACCATGTTCTTTGAAAGGTATAATGAATCTTGTCCATCCTTAATATTAGTTTAGAACTGTTGTAAACATGTTGATAGTTTATTAAAAATCTTGAAAATGTTTAGGGAGATGATGAATCCATGGATGATGAGATCATGGAAGCCCTGTATGAAAATCCATTTCAGTAGCATAAAGAAAGCTTAGAGGATACTTGTCAAGATGCTCAGGAAAGTTCGCAGCAGGTTGAAGATCTTTGTACAGTTGAAAATGATGGAAGACAAGGTCTTATTTCAGATCTGCTTGTAGCAGAAGATGGTATGAAGGAAAATCAAGTTCCAATTTCATATTGTGATAAGGTCAAGTTGGTTATTCCAGATCTAGATTCAGATTGTGATGATGAAGAGTATGTTGTTCTAGATCCCATGAAGGTGAGCTCTATTGTTGAGATCACCTTGAATGAAGAAAACAAAGTTATCAACCCAAGTGTTCTCACCCCATCAAAACAAGGTCTTCAAAAGCAGGTAATCTAGTCCCTTTATGAAAAACAAGACAACATCTTTGTTCAAGTAAGTGAAAAATATTCTTTGGATGACTCTGTGGTAAATGATAGAAATTTCAGTTTTGACTTTCAAGAACAATTTGAAGAAGCTAGTCACTTTGATACACAAGACATATTTAGCATCCTTGTGAATCCTTAGAACGGAAAGAAGACAATTGTTTTTTTAGCAAAAGAAAACAGAATGTACTATCTCCTATGTTTGAAGATGAGATAGATCAACTCTTGAAAAGTCATGTTACAACTCGAGCTAATGCAGGTTTGCAATGTTCACATGGTCAAGAAGTGTTAGCCAAACTTCTTCCACTTTTGAAAATGAAAATCTAAGTTTAAATGAGGACAGTCTTGAAATTCGATTTATAGATTAGAGAACATGCTGGCTTATATGGGCCTAACCCAGGTTTGCAAGAATTACTTAGCCAAACAAATCCCGTAGATACTAGCCCTTTCGGCAATAGCCGCGGAGCGCGGACTGAGGTCTCACCTGAGGTAGCAGGGGAGGGTGCTAGAACCAGGTTTCTACACCCTTGGGATGTCTAGATGTGGTCTGGAGATTTCTCACATCGTTCCTCAGCTTCGCGCTGCTCTGTTTTTCATAGATCCGACCCTAGAACAATCTTTACTAATTATTATTGTACTGTTTATGTATTCAATCTACTTATTTTGGTCTTTAAGGAAACATTTATCAGAGTTAACTGGTTCACGCACTTAGAATAGACACAGATTCCGGTATTTATAAGCAGATGCACATAGATCAAATAGTTATAGTAAACATTCAAAAGCCAGATCCGCGATAATTCAGATTTAACACAGAATTTCAGAAACAACTTATCTTTATTCAACTTCTTCACCAATACATCCAGATCCGCCCTGCGCACTCAGCTGCAAGGGTTCGTGCACACAGCTGCAGACTCTTCCAGGCCTCTGCGCACACAGCTGTAGAGCCTCTATCCACTACCCAAACCCTTGACTCGGACTTACAGACACTTCAAAACTTTCCTTCTCAAAAACCCATTACATATCAGATCCAAGATTACATACCAAAAACTAAGCTACTTCTACCCATAGAGCCTCACTCTATTTATACATTTCCATGGACCACGATCCATGGGTGGGCCAACTCATTTACATTTCTTTACATTATTTTTGGGCGGACTACCCCTTTGACTCCACTTATTATTAATTGCACTCTGTGCATCTCACAGAGTCTTTACCTTATCTTTACCCAAAATTTTAGGCTCTGTGCCCCATGACCGTTGCGCAGGGCTTTTGATAGCCAACAGTCCCCCAACACAATCATCGTGACTCATGCCGAGTCACTCAACTGGTGCGGCAATCTTTGCACAAAGGTCGGTTAGCAGTCTTTGTGCTTCGCTTGTACTGGCAGTAAACTCTTCCATCATTCGCTGTATCCGTTCCACGCATGTCACTGACACATCAGTCTCTATCTCTGTTGGCTCCATAGTGGCATATTCTATCTACATATGTGCTACCTTGCGTTCTATGGTGGTCGAGACTGCAAATGCCTCATCCATCCATGGCTGGAGACAGGCTTTAATCACCACTTCTTTCTATTTGGCGGCGTCATGTTGAATTTTCAGGTCTTGGGCCTCCCTTATCTTAGCCAAGCATTGCATAATAGCCATGGTCTGCACGGTTCCTTTGATCGCATCGTAGGCTTGCTGGAGCTCCCTGGCCTTGGTTTCCAGTCGCTGAAGTGTTGGATCCTCCTGGAGGGAGGTGAGCATAACAATTGACTGGGTTAATAGGTTGGTACATTCCTTCATTGAACGTGTGAGCATCTCATGCCCAAGGTAATGATGTTTCTGCACTGCTCAGTGATCTCTGGTGGCGTCGATGATGGAACCTACAATTTTAAGTCCTCGATCTGCAAACTGAGCTCCAATTGAATCCATGTGGCCTCGTCCTTTTCTTGATGGAACCCGGTATCAAATTTGCATATTCATGTCTCAATAGGCAGCTCAACCCCAATCTCCAACTCAAGGGCACTCGAGTAGGCTTCCACTACTAATTGCTCCACCTATTGCTTCTGTGTGACAACTTCATCCCGTTGGGCGGACAATTTTTCTATATTAATTTTCTATTCCCAGAGTACTTGTTCGGCGCGACCTTCTCTAGCGCGGAGCTCCATTGTGGCGCTATCCTGGAGTTGTTTCAAACTTTCTAATGGTAGGGCAGCCATATTTAGTCCCAGCCCTGTAAGTCGTAAGTCGTCCTAGCACAACTGAATCTACCACATTTGCGGTGATCAATGCTCCTACTGCAATCGCGATGGAATGAGCCATTTGGACCTTCAGCAATTGTTTAGTGGTTGTCATACTAGGAAACCCCTAAGTAGCACTGGTGCCCATTGGCGCGATCCTTATCCCAAGTTCTTGGAGCTACGTACGGAGCTCCCTCAACACAATCTACTGCTCTGACATGGCCTCGTCGACTTCATCCTGAGTGGCATCTCGAATGGTGTTATCTATGTCATTTAGGTCGCCCTCAATTAAGGTGGTCACTTTGATGTCTGCTTTAGACGGCTTCGCCTTCTTTCGTGGCTTCGACTATTCTGGTTGAACTGGACGCTTCAAAGGCACACCCGTGGTAGTTGATGGTGGTTCTTCCACAGTGATCTTAGTGGGTACCTTCTGATTGCTTTTGTCCACAGCCCCTCCTGGTCGTGTCTTTCCTGTTGCTGCCTGTGCCACCTCTCGGGTTGCCTGAACCTCCACAACGAGCTATTCATTTTTCTTTTGTTGTACGACACACTTAGCGTCCTCCTTTTGTTTCTGGATAGCGGCCTCGTTGCACTCTACTTCCTCTAGTCCATGCCATGCTGGTGGCCAGGTATCCACAACTACATCGACAACATCATCAATGGCAACAAAGGGGAGTGAGGTCCATGCGCGAGCCAGGTCCTTGCACGCCCTGATGTAGATACAATGCATGTTTGCTTTAAACTTGGAAATATGCTTCATGCTTTCATAGATCTCGTTGGACAGGTAGGGTTTCGCGTTAATCCATTGGTGCACATTCGCGTCCATCAGTATCCAAAAGATTTTGATGTTCCGGATTCGTCTAGCATCCCTTGTCACCCAAAGGGAAGCGTATTTGGCAGTTTATGGCCGATCCTGGTCCAAGACAGGAAACTAGCTATCTTCGGGTAAGTCAGTGGCAACCAACATAATGGACAGGAGTAGCCACGCATAATGGAAGGTCTTTCCCTCCTCCTGGACCTCGTGGCAGTTGGTCAGAAATTCTTCACAAAGGAATTGTGACCAATTGAATCGTTCTCTAGTTGTGCATTTCTCAGCGAGTGCAATGACTACTATCGAAACCTCAGTGCCACGACATTTCCACATCATTTTCCCTGCCAGCAACTGGGTGGTGACACGGACTGCTTTATCTGAAATGATCTCAATGGTGTATCCTGGCTACCCCTTCTCGAGCTTATACTTCTTTTTCAGGTTGTCTATCCTCATGCCATCGCCACTTCTATCAACAATTTCCTAGGGGTCTCTTCCCTCACAGGGAAGCTGCAAAATTCAATGAACAAGTTCAGCTGTGATGTGGACGGGTTTGCCGACCCATAATATTTCCTCATGGATCAAACATAGCAACTGCCTTATGACCAACATTGTGATAGGGGGCCAGAGAAAGTGGGGAATAGATAAGAGACAGAGCAACCTAGCTTTTTCCACCTTTCGTAGCCACTCCTTTGGCTGTAGTGTTGAAACTATCCCTTCTGTACTCTTCTCCATCAATGCATCAGTCGCCAAGTGGGGAAATTTTATTGTGTTTTCTAGATCCCAGTCTTCTAATTTCATTGTCGCAATACGGCCAACCATCGAGCTTTCTACTGGGACTGCTTTTGGAAGAGACAAGGTAATAAGTATAGTGTCGACTTCATCTAGATTTGTAGGTACCTTCACCTTCCCCTTACTTGGAGACACATACTTGGGTCATCGTACTGGCTGGATGGGATCCTCTTCAGGGTTTACTTCTTCGACATATGTGGGAGAACCTTCTTCTTCCTCATCGCTTTCAATTGTGACAATTTCACCCTTTTCCTCCATTGTGAACTTGCTAACGTGCAGGTGTCGTGGTGACCTCCTTATTGGTTCTAGAATCTGAGGGTCTTTCATGGTCTGTAGCGTCCGGGGTGATCTAGGGAGCTTGGCTACTTGCGGCATGGCTTTCTGTGGACTATCTATGGTAGGGTTTGTCGCCTTGAGGATTACTTCCCCATAATGTTGTGGCAATGCCTGAAAACCACAGAATTTCTTCTAGTTGCTTGTCACTCATCTTGTGCTTGTCTTGGACCCAGGGTGTTTTTCTTGTGGAATGGTAAAGCGTGGTGGTGTGACCCTTACTATGATTATATATGATTTCAAATTTAAAATCAGTTGTTCACCCTTGCTGCAGCTCATAAATGCAATTTTGGCGATTACTCTTCTGCCTTAATTTCCCACCACCCACTCCAATGTGCCTTAAATGGGCCATCATATCATGAATAGTACCTACAATAGTCACTTTCCATTCTTCCCCCGCGGCAGCGGATCCCCAGGTACGCAGGAGCATTTTTCGTACATATGTTGTGGCCATGTCTCGCAGCTTCTCAGTAGCTTGTTTTATAGTCTCGCGCTCTCTTCCAACTGCATGTGGTGTTGGGACTGGGCCTCCTACGAATAGTCAGGTGGGAAAACCCCTCGTACGGGTCTTCCATTTCCCGACTAGCCTGGGCTACGGGCACCCTTTGCGTTCCCTCGATTCTACTAACGGATTGCGGTTTGTGCATCCTTGTACTCCCGGGTGCAATCGCAACCATGCTAGCGGGGTCATTGCTTGTAGCAGTGTAGGAGAGCCAGCCATGTCCATTCCCTTCGTTAGTTCCTTCGCATAGTCCATGTAGGTGACTTCTAATTGCAGCTTATCAATTGCTTCATCTAGCTTCGCACTTTGTGCTCGGAGTCTGGCCCCTATTTCTTCTAACTTACCAAGTTGCATTTTGCCACGCAAAATGGCTGCCCAAAGTTGTTGAATCCTTTCATGGATGTTGTCACTGGTAGGGTGAGCTGTATCTGTGCTGGTTTGTCCAGTTGTAGAGAGACTTCCCTGCCTGGCCACGTGAGCCTTCGTTCCACACAGATCTGGTTGGATTGATGGTCGCCCGATGTGTATCCGTACCCTTCGTTGTTGATGAATGACCATACTACACCAACGTGGCTATCATGCACATACTCCAATCCTTACCTGGGATTGCCTCCTACATCTCAACTTCTGTGCCTCCCCTCCGGGTGCGCACGACGCGTTTTCTGATGCACGAGGTTGTTCCTGTGCTATGCAGAAAGTCCCAAGCTTGATGAGCTCCCCCTCATTCATTACATTGTTCTCTGCTGGTTGTTGTCTTTCCTCTGTGGTTACGCGTCACAATGATCGAATCATCATATTACAGTTAAGTGTCGTAACTTCCTGCAATTGGTTCTGCCATCGCTCAGTCTCCTCATCAGAATCCATTGTGCAGGTGCTATCGTGCTCCCATGAGATTCTTCCATCATCTGTGGAATGCACCTGATCTTGGTCTTGTGCTGTTATCTGATAGATGCAATCTAGTTCGTCGTCACTTTCCTCGTCGCGCACGGGTTTGGTGTAGCACTCTCCTTCCACTGGGTCCAACGGAACTACTACCTGTAGTGACTTCTTTTCGAACATCATTTTCCACCTCTTTAAATTAATGATCCCTTTCATGTCTGTGGCCCAATCAATTCCGAGCAATGCAGGGTAAGGATTACTATCATCAACAATCTCTATGACTTCAAAGTCGGTCTGTGTACTTACGCCTTCGATGTCCATGGTCACTCCTTGCAGTCGGCCCATTGGTAAGATCTTTTGTTGGTTGGCCATTCTTAGTTGAATCGGGGACCATTGCAGTGTGGGCTTGCCCATGCACTCCCATGTTTGCTTAGGCAACACGTTCGCATCCGAGCCTAAGTCCAGGATGACTTGATCCATCTCATAGTCACCGATTTGCACTGTCAGTCTCATTTCTTGTCCGATGCATAGAGCATGTCTTCCTATTTTCCAGACTACGTGCGGCTCGCTCAACCCAATGCACCTAATGATAAACTCCTGTAGTCCTTTAACGGCTTTACTATCGCACAACAGCTTCATGTAGGTTTTGAGAAAGGTAGTAATCATGGAGGGGTCCAATATTGGCTCCATTTGGTCCCTCCTATCTAGAGTAAAGGCTTCCATGAAGCTTTTCTGAGCTTCCTTAGGTGTCTTCATCCCTTGTTTTGGCTCAGAGTCAGGTCTCTTTGTAGGTATGTCACGCCCCTTCCCACCTTATGCAAGCTCTTTTCCCGTATCACCTCCTGTGATTGCACCGCTCCTGTTATCTGGAAAACTAGTGTCCATTCAAAGCTACTAGTCCCACTAAGATGGGTAGCTATCTTAGAAACAAACTAACTAAAGTTACTTGTGTTTTCCTTTATGAGAGATAGATGAGATAGAAGCAGAGAGTACCAACCTCAGTTTTTCGCTCGTCTCCTTGCTCGTTTCCTCTCTCCCTTGATAGAGCTTTCGCCACTCCCTTCTCACTTGCCCCACTTCAAAGAACACCTATAGAGTCAAGGCAGAAAAATACCATCAAATCATAGAGATATATAACCATAAATAATGTAGGATCAGATGTACATCAACCATATAAATGCATACATAAACAAGATTCAGAGATATACAAGCATATGGAGGAAAACTCAAATAGTTGTATTGATAGAAGTAGTAGAAGAGAGGATTACAACCAAGCTATCTGATCCATCATCATCCTCCCAGCATGAAAGCCCTCTTCACCTCATACAAAGCAAGATCACCCAATAATGTCTTCAAAGAGAAACCAACAACACTTCCTTGCAAATTACAAAATTCCAGCCTCTGGATCTCTAGGATGAGGGATCCATATATAGATGTTTACAGGAGAGTGAGTTAGCTTTTGGGATTTTGATTAGTGTCATTTCACTGATAGTTGTTGGTTCCACTTGGAGATTTCTTTGATCTCTTACTCATCCTTGGGTGAATTCAGAGAGGCAAGTGTCATATGAGAAGTTTCTAGAAGATTCCATGATCATCCACTTAGCAAACTGTCTCTGCCATTTGTCCTTTCTCACTCATCACACCCTATAGAAGGCCTTTTCAATATGCATCGCACCCCCCGTGTGTACAAGGTGAGATGCATCGCACCCTGGCCATGGAGCAGGTGAGATGGTCCAGTTTTGACCAGTTCTGAGCAGTTTTTCAGGGAGAACTTTTGGGAGATGATATAATCAGTTGACCTTGTTTTTTTAGGGTATGAAACAACACTTTTAGGGGTTTATAAGCCCTTGGTTTATGGACATATGTGATTGGGGTTGCAGTGCCCAAATATGTCTATAATAGTTGCCCCCTAAAGCATGAGGTCGTAAATCTTCTGATGTCGAGTGAAATGCTTTATAATGAGGATCCGAGGTTTTTCGAACTGGAAGGTGACCTGTAATAAGATACAATACAATACATTATCTTCATAATATTTTCATGATCTAGCTGAGGCGGGCATCAAGGATAATTTTAGGGGCGAATGTTCGCCCTTTGGCGAAATTAAGGGGTTTTAAATTTTTAGTGGGCGAATATTTTGTATCATAGTACATTTTTACAAATCACCTCAAATAGCCCACCTTATTTTAAGGGAGAGGGTAAAAAAGGTAAATTTAGCCCTTGAAATTAGGACTTACAACCTTCCATTCGCCCATTTTCAAGAATAGGTTTTATTTAAGTGAATCCATTCGCCCATTTTCAAGAATAGGTTTTATTTAAGTGAATCCTATGGGCCAAATACCATATTTATAAAAGAGGTATGGTAAATTAATAAAAATTTAAATAAATGAGAGGTATGGTAAATAAATATAACATTTTTTATATTTACTCCATAAGTCACCTTATATACATGTAAGGGTGTAGACAAATAAAAATATAAGTAAAGTGGAGGTATGGTAAATAAATAAAACGTCTTTTTATACTTACTCAAAAGGTATGGTAAATAAATAAAAATATAAATAAATTAGACGTATCTTAAATAAATAAAACCTCTTTTTATATTTAGTCCATAACCCTCGTTCTATTTATGAAGGCTCAAGAAAGAGGTTTTATTTAAGTGAATCCTATGGGCCAAATACCATATTTGTAAAAGAGGTATGGTAAATTAATAAAAATATAAATAAACGAGAGGTATGGTAAACAAATAAAACATTTTTTTATATTTACTCCATAAGTCACCTTATATTTACGAGCACTCAAAAAATGGGTTATATTTAGGTGAAACCTATGGCCAAAATACTATGGGACAAATACCATGGACTAGATTGTTATTAATACCATGCAAAAAACCATTATTAACCCTAATATTAGAATTAATAAAAATAAAAATGGCACATGGTATTGACCCATGGTATTCACCAAAATGGCACATGGTATTGACCCATGGTATTCACCTGGAATGTAGCCTATTTAAATGGGGGAATTAAACCAGCATGTAGCCTATGCTAAGATTCACTAGGACTTTACAAAGTTTTATTATTTAGTGAAAGACTCGCCAAGATCTTACAAGATTTTATAATTGAGTAAAATATTCGCCATGCCTGGTGAGAGATTCGCCCAAAAATTATATATACATATTATATTATTGATAAAATCGCCTTCCATTTTTCCTATATACCATGGAGATTCGCCCATTTATTATATTTATAAATTTAGGGGGGGTTCTTAAAATTTTCCCTGGCGGGCATTCCCATGCTGAGCTTTATAAATTCATTTTCATGTACATAGGACAGACAATCGTCTGTGTGGGAGACTGATGATTCTGGTAGAGCTATCATCCCTTAGTTTGGATGATTATCTGTGCAACAATGATGTACATTTGATGTCTTTATTTTCCTGAATATATCGTAACCCAGATGGATGAAACTAGATCCGGGGTCTTCAAACTTGTTCAATCTTTGCCCGAAGTACAAGTCGATCCATGTGAAAATATGTTCTGATGTCAAACATGCAAAGACATCGCCTAATTACCAGCCAATGATGTAAGCTGTTAACAGGCACGAGAGGAATCACCGATAATGATGATAACCCTCAAGGTACTACAGTACAATTCGTGTGGTGTGAATACATGAGTTGATGTAAAACACCATGCAAAATCTTTCGGTCAAAGGTCATTGATGTAAACCTATTTCTGGAAGTGAGAAACTTGCCATTGAGGCATGCAAGCTTCAAAGTACTGAAGGGGTTGTTCCTAAGTTGACTTCTTGGATAATGAGCTGATGTCGATAAGAAGTGACCCATCGTAGGAGGGCCTTAATGAATCCCACATCTACGACACAGAATGGAGCAAGTGATTTTGTGGAGGTGAAAACGATCTGATGATACAAGGTTCAAGGTGGCGGTCATGAAAAATAGAGAGTGAAGGTATTGCAGCGGATGAGGCATTAGCTAGGTTGGTGAATTCTCTGAGTGACTTCTCTTGAACATATCGATGACATTGAAATGGATTGGTAGCATTAACCCCAAAATGGATGGTACGGCGGACCAATGGTGATATGACCGATGAACAAAATAACCCAACCTGACTCAATCATGGTGACGGAGTGAATGTGTCATGTTCAAGAACGACCTTCTACCAATGAAGTTATTCAAGTTTTCTTCCCTTTTTCCCCAGCCATTGCTGACCAGTACCTCTTTATTGTTGTCAAGCTTGAGGAGGATAACATATGCTTGTTCTATAATTTTCCCTTCGGGCAAACCTGTTGCTATGTTTTAACGAGCCTAGCAATAGTGAAACTCACTCTTGTCTGCATGGACAAGTTTGTCGCTATTGTTTTAATGAGTTTAATGACAAAGATAGCTTAGTACTTTTCAATTTTAGAGAGTCTAAAAAGAGACATAAAGGCAACTCTAGTGGTCCTTTTTCGTAATGTAATCCCTTGAGTCCGAAAAAAGTGTAAAATAATACGAAAGGGATGACTTTTCGATAGTTTTAACGAGCCGAACAAGACAAGCGCCCGATGTTTCTGTGTAATGATCCCTCAAGTCCAAAAATATTAAAATCTAGAGGAGGGATGGCACTTCCGATCGTTTTAACGAGCTGGAGAGGCCAATTTCTCGGCAATATTTGATATTTTACGAGTCAGATGAAAAGAGCTTAAAGGAGACTCATTTTTGAAGAACGAGTGATGTTTTTGGATAGAAACTGGTTCCAGGTAAGGTTTTGAACTTTTCAATCATATCAGTAAAAAGAAGGTGGCTAATAAAATCACTCATCGCAATTGTTCCTCAAAAGGGGTAAACAATCAAATGGAAGCATATGATCGGCCAAAAAAGAGTGGAGGTGATGGCAAGAACATGACCAAGGTTCAAAAGCTAATAATTATGCAATCGCAATGGTTATTTACCAAAGGTGGGTTCATTTTTTAATGAGCTTAAACTCTGGGGAACACTTGCTCATTGCTAGGCTTGAACTTAGTGTAAAACTGCTCATGGCGAGGTTTATTTTTTAACGATATTTAACTTTGCGTAAAACTACTCTTAGCGAGGTTTATTTTTTAACGAGCTTGAACTTTGCGTAAAACTGCTCGTGATAATAGTCAGAGACGTTGATTTCACCATTAACACTATGTTCTTTTGACAATCATGCTGCCTGTTCAATTACTCCATCAAATTGATTAGAAATGTAAATACATGCTTGAAACATGAGTTTAAACAATAATATTTTACTTGAACTACGTGAGTAGTAGCATAAAAATAGTTTTTACCTCTCATTTTTAAGATTTCATTCAAATTTGGGATTTTTGGAGCTCTGGAGGTGTTTTCCCCCTTGATTTTCACCAGTTGATTCCAGGAGATTATGTGCACTATTTTCAGTGCCGTCTGGACCAGGTAGGAGCTAACGCTAAGCTCTTCAATTGTGTTCTTTCCTTTCCTGATTTTGAGCATGTTTTCCTATTCTTCTGGGCCTCTAGGGTTTGAACAATTCGTTCTCTCCCCATTGCACCTAATGTACATCGAAAGGTGAGATGCATATTGAGCTGGCCATTGGCCAGTCGGGATGCATCTCACCCAGTACACAGCTAGGGTGCGATGGGCGCGAAAAGGAAAGTTTATGCATTGTTTTTTCATGGAAATTTTACCTGTTTTTTCCTGAACCAGGATCCTAATTCTTCTGCTGTTTGTTTTTCAGAGATTCATTGGATCAACATGGGTTGTTACCTTGCGTGAACGCGAGCATGAAGAAAAGGACATGGTTGCTTTACATGATCTGGGTACGGTGACTGCTTTGCGGAATTGTGGTTTGCTCAAATTCTTCTGCATATTCAACATGAGGCAACAAATCAATTTGTTGCAATATTTTCTCGATGCATGGGATCCTACCAACCAAGTGTTCCAGATTCGAGGTAGATCCATCCCTTTGACAGTTGAGGATATCTACCTCTTGACTGGTTTATTGAGGCGTGGTGCCCCTCTCTCACTATCAGGATCCGCTCGTGGAGATGAATCTGTGAGGGATTATATTTGCCAATTCTGTAGAGATGGATCTCAGCCGAGCAGGGATGGCAAGATCAGTATTAGAGATGTTACTGAACAGTCTGTGGACTATCTTATTCACCTTTACTAGATTGTCTGGTAGTGTGGGTCTTCATTTGGCCAACAGGTGCTATATGCAGTATGCTCTGGAATGCCTTGAACCAAAGGTATTCAATTGGTGTGATGTAATACTTCTGGTTATAAAAGAACAACTCACCAAGGTGAAGAACGGAAGATCTAAGAACTTTGGTTATGGTTCTATTCTCACCGCCTTTGCCTTGGAGAATATCCCACTGATGCAACCACAGTAAATTTCACTCGGATCGCCAGTACCAACAGAACCACGGATGCATAGATGGGTCGATCTTATGGCCAGACATGCTAGTCAATCACAGATTTCATTCTCTGATTCCTTCTTTGAGTGGTTCGACTGTCAAGAGATGGTCTTTGTCGAGTATCCATATGTTGGGATGGATTTCCGGGGGTACCCAGATTTGGTGTTGCCGGCTGGTGAGCAGTGGAGTGTTATAGGTAAAAGATCTGATCATATCTTTTTTTATTGTTTTTATGATGTTCTTATGTATTTTACATGTTATCAAGACTAATCAAACTCATATATTCGTGTAGATATTGGACCAATGCGACTAGCAGTGCGCCTGAGGGTAGCAGTTGCCGTTCCAGCAGGAGACGCTGTAGGGAGGGTTGTCCTTCGTGATCTGGACGTAGTCGAGACCCTTGCAGTATTGCAGGATCATATCGAGGGTCTCACTCTTGGTATCCAGGATGTGAGGACCGACAAGTTACCTCGGATATTATAGCGCCATACCATTGGCGTGCCAAGTCGATGAACTAGGCTCTTACATATGATCACACAGGCGGTGACTTTCTATAATCAACACCATTAGTCTAGGGTGCTTTTCTTCATTTTTGAGTTTTGGGGTCATGTGACTGATTTTTTCTTGGACACAGAACATCTTTGATAAACTATTAACAGTTAAATATATTTTTGATTTTCGAAGCTTTATAGTTATATGATCCTAATGCAAATGTGGATTGAAATGCTTTCTTTTATAAATGCTGCAAATGTCTATCTAACACATAATTTGCTAATGAATCAGTTAATGTGTTTAAGTTTCTGGAAATGTGTTGATATCGAATAGAATCAAACTTCCTTTCCAAAATCTTGACCCTTAGGAACATACTATAGATAGCTGAATTCCAAACAGAATATATGCCAGTAAGTTGTAGGATGACAAGTTGTGAGTCTAGTCTAACAAAAAGTTGGCGTATGCCACGTGCGATGGCACCAGACAGAAGTTCTATCAACGCGCTATACCCATCAATGTTTTTCATTGATCGACCAATACATACTCCTCTGAAACTCACTAACTCGTTGCTTGGATGAAAAATGGCCCAGGCCGCAGAAGATAGGTTCCGCATACTACGACTAGCTCCATCGGCATATCCAACGAATGATTCCAATAGGTTCAACATCTACAACAAATGTAAGAATGGGTTACCTAACCAAAATTATTACTCTTGATGAAAACAAAAATGTAACAAAAGCATATAAAGAGGTTACTACACTTAGTCAAGCATAGTAACGCTTAAGGTACAACCCACTTCAAGGTTGTACCAGTGGAATTCGATCGTAATATACTAGCTCATAGGCTCCTTTTGCTAACACTCGTTTGACAATGTAGGGACCCATCCACAAAGATAGGAACTTACCTGCTCCCAATTTATCGGATTCCTGATCGTAAAGAAAGACTAGGTCACCTTCTAAGAAGACATGAGGTTTGACATTTTTGTCAAACTGCGCCTTAACTCATTTCTTATGGGCTTCATTAGCCAAGGTAACGTCACGATGGGTTTAATCCAATTGGATTAGTTCCAAGAAATGAGCCTCTTCCTCTGAAGTTCCGGGGAGAAGGTCGATTGCGAGCTTGAGAGATGAAATCTCACATTGAGTTGGTAAGACGACTTCCAGGCCATACATCAGCTGAAAGGGTGTAAACCCGGTCACATTTCTTACCGAGGTTTTGTACGCCCACAAGGCTGAGTACAGGATTAGGTGCCAACTCCATTTGTGGACTCCAATCATCCTTTGCAACATGTGCTTTAGGACTTTGTTGATGGCCTCAACTTGTCCGTTAGCTTGCGAATAATACGGAGTAGAACTGTCATGGGACAATCCTAGTTTGGCAGCCAATTCGACCATTATGTGATTGCAAAAATGTGATCCATGATCTGTGACTATAGCTTGTGGAACACCAAACCTAGAGACTACACGATTGAAAAATAAAAGAGCAGTCGTTTCACCGCTATTGTTTAATGTAGGCATCACCTTGGCCCATTTCGTAAAATAGTCAACTGTGACTATGATATACCCATGCCCCCCAGCCAAGGTGGGATTACATGTCATGAAATTTATGCACCATTTAGCGAATGGCCCAACAGCAAGTACTGGTTACAAAGGTGCGGGTGGTATTCTGGTTTTGCGGTTGAATATTTGACAAGCATGGCAACTTCTTATCGCGGTTATGCAATCTTTGAACATTCTTGGCCAGAAGTAACCTACTAGTAAAATCTTTTGTGTTGTATCATAACCAAATTGATGCCCCACACATGCGCCTGAATGACAATCATTCAGGCCTAATACCTCTCACTCTGAACAACGACGTACTCGATACCAAGAAAAAGACTACATGATCATCGGTGATACGCTTTACCGTCGCAGTATCGATACAGTTTTGCGAAGGTGCCTCACCAATCAAATGGAGGCGTATGATCAGCTAAAAAGAGTGGAGGTGATGGTAACAACATGACTAAGGTTCAAAATTTGATAGTCATGCGATCAAAATGGTTATTTACCGAAGGTGGGGTTCATTTTTTAATGAGCTTAAACTCTATGGAAACACTTGCTCATTGCTAGGTTTATTTTTGACGAGCTTGAACTTCACGTAAAACTGCTCATGGTGAGGTTTATTTTTTAACGAGCTTGAACTTTGCATAAAACTGCTCGTGCCAGTCGTATAATAAGGATGCCTCATCGATAGGTTCATTTTTTTAGGGAGCTTGCACCATTCGAAACTTTTCTCCGGAGCCTTTCGTTATGCAAGCTAAGAACGACCAACCTACAAGTTTAAAGGGTTAAGATCCTACAAACTAAGAAAATAAATGGTCATTTTTCACTTGCATGCAAAAAGGTTTGAATTCCCCCAAGTATAACGAAGTAGAGTTTTCAGGTTACCATACAGAAGTTCTTTCATTAGCAAGATTGTTCCTTTCGCGTAGCAGATAGAACACTTCCTTGGCTTTGTCCATCGAGATGGATGAAGCTGATTCCAGTTCCAATCACCTAATCTTTGACGGGGGAATCCTTTTCCAGTCTGATCCATTTTCCTAAACGGACAGGATAGTCAGACTAGTCATATTCCTACACGGAAACCTACCTTATAAATAGGGTTTTCCTGTCGAAGCAGACCAAGGTGCATGCTTCCTGGGTTTCAGTCACAATCACTGAATCACTCACAATCATCAGGTGGATGGACTGGAGATTGATTAGACATTCCTTGTGCAAAAAGACTAGTTAGGGATGGCATTTGACTAATAGCTATGTTCGAACCAAGGAACAAAAGTTGGTCTACGAGCTGAACCACTATGCCTTCATGTGGAAAACACATCACTCGAAAGAGTGAGGAAACAATAGCTCCCATGCTATAAATGTAGTCACATCCAAGGAGTATATTGTAATCTAGAGGTCCTTGGACTACCATCACGTTTAGATGAACGATTTTTCTTCTCAAATTTATAGGCAAATTTGGAAGGATCCCTAACGGTCGACTGGTTCCTTTTTTGAAGCCTGTCAAATTTCGAATCTCAGGAAGAAGCGATGGCAAACCAAGAGCTTTCCAAGTAGTTGAGGAAAGGATGCTCACAGAACCCCTTCATCTATACTAGTACCGACCATAATCATTATGTAAGCCTGTACTTTGATTCAGAATGGTACATTAGATGGTAGGCGGGGTCTGCCTAGTAGATTCCAATCGAAGGAAACGACCAGGTTGCTTGGAGGTGGGACCGAATAAATGGCCAGATAAATCTTTGATGAACTTCCTTCCTGCGGTAAAGGAATAGGTAGATTTCCCCCATGTTCATCAGAGTCTGTGTTGACAAAGAGAATTTGAACGGTGTCGTTCTCATTCTCTTTGGTGATAGTATCATCTGAAGGTGGGCCCTCTGAAGACAAGATTGGGTCGACTGTTGTCTCAACCTGTTGACTTTGGTCTGATGTGGACTTAGAGGGTTCATCTTCAATGATAGGTGCTTCGACCGACAACAATGGTGTGTCAATCAGATTTTCAACTAGCGATGGACTCGGCAACAGTTTCTTGTATCTTGGAGTCACCACTTTGTTATTGGGGAAACTAGTGTTGATTCAGAGCTGCTAGTCCCACTAAGACAAGTAGTTATCTTCGAAACAAACAGATTAAAGCTACTTGTATTTTCCTTTATGAGAGATAGATGAGAGAGAAGCAAAGAGCACCGACCTCAGTGTTTCACTAGTCTCCTTGCTTGTTTCCTCTCTCCTTTGATGAAGCTTTTGCCACTCCTTTCTCGCTTGTCCCACTTCAAAGAACACCTATAGAGTCAAGGCAACAAAATACCATCAAAGCATAGAGATATATAACCATAAATAATGTAAGATCAGATGTAAATTAACCATATAAATGCATACATAAACAAGATTCAGAGATATACAAGCATATGGAGGAAAACTCAAATAGCTTTGTTGATAGAAGTAGTAGAAGAGAGGAATACAACCAAGCTGTCTAATCCAACATCATCCTCCCAGCATGAAAGCCCTCTACACCTCATACAAAGTAAGATCACCCAACAATGTCTTCAAAGAGAAACCAACAACACTTCCTTGCAAATTACAAAATTCTAGCCTCTGGATCTCTTGGATGAGGGATCCATATATAGATGTTTACAGGAGAGTGAGTCGGCTTTTGGGATTTTGATTAGTGTCATTTCATTGATAGTTCTTGGTTCCACTTGGAGATTTATGATCTCTTACTCATCCCTGGGCGAATTCAGAGAGGCGAGTGTCATATGAGCAGTTTCTAAAAGATTCTCTGGGTTTCCACCTAGCAAACTTCTTCTGCCATTTGTATGCTCTCGTTCATCACACCCTACAGAAGGGCTTTCCAGTATGCATCGCAACCCCCGTGTGTAATAGGTGAGATGCATTGTACCCTATGCATGGAGCAGTCTGTATGGTCTTGTTTTGACTAGTTCTGAGTAGTTTTTCATGGAGAACTTCTGGGAGATGATGTAATCATCTAACCTTGTTCCTTTAGGGCATGAAACAACACTTTTAGGGGTTTATGAGCCCTTGGTTTATGGACATATGTGATTGGGGTTGCAGTGCCCAAATATGTCTATAACAATTGTCCCCTAAAGCACGAGGTGGTAAATCCTTTTGATGTCGGGTGAAATGCTTTATAATGAAGATCCGAGGTTTTTCGAACTGGAAGGTGACCTATAATAAGATACAATACAATACATTATCTTCATATTATTTTTATGATCTAGCTAAGGCGGGAATTCCCATGCTTAGCTTTATAAATTCATACTTATGTACATAAGACAGACAATCCTCTGTGTGGCAGACTGATGAATTATCTGTGCAGTTGTGATGTACATTTGATGTCTTTATTTTCCTGAATATATCGTAGCCCAAATGGATGAAACTAGATCCTAGGTATTCAAACTCATTCAATCTTCGCCCAAAGTACAAGTCAATCCATGTGAAAATATGTTCTGATGTCAAACATGGAGAGACATCACCTGATTACTAGCCAATGATGTAAGCTGTTAACAGGCGCGAGAGGAATCACCGATAATGATGATGACCCTCAAGGTACTGCAGTACAATTCACGTGGTGTGAATACATGAGTTGATGTCGAACACCACGTAAAATCTTTCGGTCGAAGGCCATTGACGTAAACCTGTCGCCGGAAGTGAGAAACTTGCCATTGAGGCATGCAAGCTTCAAAGTACTGAAAGGGTTGTTCCTAAGTCAACTTCTTGGATAATTGGTTGATGTCGACAAGAAGTGGCCTGTCGTAGGAAGGCCTTAATGAATCCCACATCTACGACATAGAATGGAGCAAAATATTTTATGGAGGTGAAAACGATTTGATGATATAAGGTTTAGGGTGACGGTCATGAAAAATGGAGAGTGAAGGTATTGCAGTGGATGAGATGTTGGCTAGGTTGGTGAATTCTCTGAGCAACTTCTATTGAACATACCGTCGACACTGAAATGGATTGGTAGCGTTAACCCTAAGGTGGATGGTACGGTGGACCAATGGTGATATGATCGGTGAACAGAATAACCCAACCCAACTCAATCATGGTGATGGAGTGAAAGTGTCATGTCCAAGAGCAATCTACTACCAATGAAGCTATTCAAGTTTTCTTCCCTTTTTCCCCAACCATTGCTGACCAGTACCTCTTTATTTATGTCAAGCTTGAGGAGGATAACATATGCTTGTTCTATAATTTTCCCTTCGGGCAAACATGTCGCTATGTTTTAATGAGCCTACCGATAGTGTAACTCGCTCTTGTCTGCATGGACAAGTTTTTCGCTATTGTTTTAATGAGTTTAACAACAAAGATAACTCAGTCCTTTTCAATTTTAGAGAGTCTAAAAAGGGATGTAAAGGCAACTCCAGTGGTCCTTTTTCGTAATGTAATCCCTTAAGTCTGAAAAAGTGTAAAACAATATGAAAGGGATGACTTTTCGATAGTTTTAACGAGCCAAAGAAGACAAGCGCTCGATCTTTTTGTGTAATAATCCCTCGGGTCCAAAAAGATTAAAATATAGAGGAGGGATGGCACTTTCGATCACTTTAACGAGCTGGAGAGGCCAATTGCTCGGCAATATTTTCATATTTTACGAGTTAGATGAAAAGAGCTTAAAGGAGACTCATGTTTTGAGGAACGAGTGATGTTTTTGGATAGCAACTGGTTCCAGGTAAGGTTTGGAACTTTTCAATAATGGCAGTGTAAAGAAGGTGGCTAATAGAATCACTCATCGCAGCTGTTCTTCAAAAGGGTAAACAATCAAATGGAGGCATATGATCGGCTAAAAAAGAGTGGAGGTGATGGTAAGAACACGACCAAGGTTCAAAAGCTGATAGTCATGCGATCAAAATGGTTATTTACCGGATGTGGGTTTCATTTTTAATGAGCTTGAACTCTATGGAAACACTTTCTCGTTGCTAGGTTTGTTTTTTAATGAGCTTGAACTTTGCATAAAACTGCTCATGGCGAGGTTTATTTTTTAACGAGCTTGAACTTTGCATAAAACTGCTCATGCTAGTCGTTTAATAAGGATGCCTCATCGATAGGTTCATTTTTTAGGGAGCTTGCACCATTCAGAACTTTGCTCCGGAGCCTTTCGTTATGCAAGCTAGGAACAACCAACCTATGAGTTTAAAGGGTTAAGAGCCTACAAACTAAGAAAATAAATGGTCATTTTTCACTTGCATGCAAAAAGGTTTGCATGCCCCTAGGTATAACAAAGTAGAGTTTCTAGGTTACCATACGGAAGTTCTTGCATTAGCAAGATTGTTCCATCCGCGTAGCAGATAGAACACTTCCTTGGCTTTGTCCATCAATATGGATGAAAGTGATTCCAGTTCCAATCACCTAACCTTTGATAGGGGAATCCTTTTCTAGTCTGATCCATTTTCCTAAACGAACAGGATAGTCAGACTAGTCATATTCCTACGCGGAAACCTACCTTATAACTGGGGTTTTCTTGCCGAAGCAGACCAGGGCGCATGCGTCCTGGGTTTCAGTCACAATCACCAAATCACTCGCGATCATCAGGTGGACGGACTAGAGATTGATTACACATTCCTTGTGCAAAAAGACCAGTTAGGGATGGCATTTGACTAATAGCTTTGTTCGAACCAGGGAACGAAAGCTAGTCTATGAGCTGAACCACTCTGCCTTGCATGTGGAAAACACATCACTGGAAAGAGTGAGGAAACGATAGCTCCCATGCTATAAATGTAGTCACGTCCAAGGAGTAGATTGTAATCTAGAGGTCCTTGGACTTCCATCATGTTTAGATGAACGATTTTCCTTCTCAAATTTATAGGCAAATTTGGAAGGATCCCTAACGGTCGACTGGTTCCTTTGTTGAAGCCTATTAGATTTCAAATCTTAGGCAGAAGCGATGGCGAACAAAGCACTTTCCAAGCAGTTGAGGAAAGGATGCTCATAGAAGCCCCTTCATCTATAATAGTACCGACCATAATCATTTTGTAAGCTTGTACTATGATTCAGAATGGTACATTAGATGGTAGGCGGGGTCTGCCTAGTAGATTCCAATTGAAGGAAACGACCAGGTTGCTTGGAGGTGGGACCGAATAAATGGCCAGATAAATCTCTGATGAAATTCCTTCCTACCGTAAAGAAATAGGTAGTTTGCCCCCATGTTCATCGAAGTTTGTGCTTATGAAGATAATTTGAATGGTGTCGTTCTCATTCTCTTTGGTGACAATATAATCTGAAGGTGGGCCCTCTGAAGACAAGATCGGGTTGACTACCGTCTCGACCTATTGACTTTGGTCCGGTGTGGACTTAGAGGGTTCACTTTCAATGATAGGTGCTTTGACTGACAACAACAGTTTGTCAGTCGGATTTTGAACTAGTGATGGACTCGACAAGAGTTTCTTGTATCCAGGAGGAAGTCGCTGTGGTGACACAGGATGGTTATCCAAGACTCTTTTAGCTTCGTCTAGGAAGGGACAACAGTGGAGGGCATGATCGCCTTCACACAGTCTACAAGGAAATTTGGATCTTCCTTTTTGTCCATTGACTTTGTTTTCACTAGTTGATGGTGTGCTCTCAACATGATTGTCAGCAGTTGAAGACACCGGATTGTGCAAGTGGGGAGACCAATCCCTCAAGATCCATGGGATGTAGGGACAATCTCGATGATAGTGGTCTCCTTTGCAAATGACACATGGAGATTTAGGTTTGTAAGGTGCAGTGTGTGGATTTTTGCCAGATGAGGTACAGTTTCCCCCTTTCGTTGTTGGCTGCTTCTTCTTCTTCTCAGTTACTTGGCTTTTAGCGTTGCTAGTTTCACCAAGCGAAGAGGAAGAATGAGAGGGAGAAACAAACGAAGTAGAGGGTTGGGGAGAAACTTCATCTAATTGCTGATTTGATTGTTGAGGAATTGTAGTGTTTTGAACAACAGAGGTCAAGAAAAGCCATACTGGCAGGCCAATTGTGAGTCCTGGAAGGGACAATGTGGCCATGTGTGGAGCACCAACATCCCCCCAAGAGGAGAAGGGACTAGGATTTCCCCCAAGGGGAAATCCTTGATTGGTAGACTCCATTTCTCAACCTAAAGACCAACAAGGGAACAATGACATTATTCCGATTAAAATAAATTTTATGACGCTTTGACACAACTTGCTTTTTCAATTTTTAAGAGTCGAGAAAAAGCTAAAGATGACTCTAGTCGCCTTCGATTTTTAATGAGCCTAAAGTGACAAGTGCTCAGATGGACCTTTTCTTTTAAGGAGTCTGAAAAGGAACGAAAGTGACTACTCTGGAAATCTAGAGAAAGGGATTACCAAACCAATCGCAAAATTGCAGAATACTTTTTACGGTACGGCAGTCAATCTTCCTGAATGTTGTGTTCAGTGCATTGCGGTCGTTAGGGTGGCAGACAGGGCTTCCTAAGGATAAAGGATGTAGCCTATTGTGGTCTCCCAATATATACTCGATGGTACATGGGATCACAAGTCCGTACTAGCACTTGTCGTCTCAAAGAGGAGGAATCACCCAACCTACGATGAAAGCGATAGTTAATAGGCTTTACAACACCAGAATACGTCTCTAGCCTAGACTTCTAAATGTTGTGCGTTAGGTTCCAAAGCATTTTTATGTTCACTAGAGTTTATTTTACAGTTGATCTTTCTTAAGTTTTCCTTTAAGGTTCACCACGTGATGTAGATATACAATTCCTAAATGTGCAATCTAAGATGATAAACAATCATTTACTTTCTTTTTGCAATGAAAATCCTAGCTACTAAGGAAAGAGAAGTGAAATTCTTTCAACATAGAACAGAGAGCACACACTAGATGCACTTTTCCTAAATCAACTTCAGCATGCAGTCTTAATGCAAATGCACATGCATGTATTGTTTTTCATTTTCCTTAATGTGAGAATGACAAAAAGAAAACAAAGTATAGATCTGAATTATCTTTTTCCAAAGCGACAATATTAACAATTTTCTTTTCAAAAAACGAAAGTAAGGCCAAGACGACACTTTGCAATTTCGAATTTAAAATTGCTTTTGACACTTGAAATACTAATGTTTCAAATGAAATACAATGGCAAAAGTGTAATCGACTATCTAAAAGAGGAATTCTTTGTGACACTCTTTTTCTTGACTAAAAACGACACTTGTGACACTTTCAAATCAAAAGACGACAGTTCGATTAAGCTACTATTTTCAAAGGAGAACTGTAAATGATGAAAAATACATAAAAAACATTCACATTTCCTTCTAATGGAGGCTGAATAATGCAAAGGAAGATGGTTTCAATAGAGATATACTGATCATAGACATCAAAACTACTGAATAAAGTTGAAGACAATGAAGAAAAAACAAAATCTAAAGGCAAAAACAGTCTCATTCAATCATCGCACCTATAACACAAGGAAACAGGGATGCATCTCACCTGCAACACACGGGAGGTGCGATGCATCTAGGTTGCCAAGAAGAAACAGTCCGATGGTCCAGTGACGAGACTGTGCTTGGTTTTCACTCATAGTTTGCAGCTAAGTTCAGGGGTCTAAGCTTAGCTAATGATAGTCAGTAAACACAAGGTATAGAGGTTGATCTAATGAGGTTATTTGAGCTACCACCAGGGCACTTAGGATGTTTGCAAGCTAGATGTTCAGTTCATAAACCAACCTGGAGATTGACTGAAGTAGCATTGATCTACTTTGCAGTTGCATAGCAAAAGCAGTTCGAAGGCTAGCTGGCTTGACTTCAGGCTTCGTCTGTGGTTTATAAAGGAAACAACAGTAACAAAACAAACAAACTATTTGTTCCCCAGCAGAGGCGCCATTTTGTTATCGAGAAAACTAGTGTCCATTCAGAGCTGCTAGCCCCACTAAGACGGGTAGCTATCTTAGAAACAAACAAACTAAAGTTACTGGTGTTTTCCTTTATGAGAGATAGATGAGAGAGAAGCAGAGAGTACCAACCTCAGTCTTTCGCTAGTCTCCTTGTTCGTTTCCTCTCTCCCTTGATAGAGCTTTCACCACTCCATTCTCACTTGTCCCGCTTCAAAGAACACCTGTAGAGTCAAAGCATCAAAATACCATCAAAGCATAGAGATTTATAACCATGAATAATGTAGGATCAGATGTACATCAACCATATACATGCATACATAAACAAGATTCAGAGATATACAAGCATATGGAGGAAAACTCAAATAGCTTTATTGATAGAAGTAGTAGAAGAGAGGATTACAACCAAGCTGTCTGATCCAGCATCATCCTCCCAGCATGAAAGCCCTCTTCACCTCATACAAAGCAAGATCACCCAAAAATGTCTTCAAAGAGAAACCAACAACACTTCCTTGCAAATTACAAAATTCTAGCCTCTGGATCTCTTGGATGAGAGATCCATATATAGATGTTTATAGGAGTGTGAGTCAGCTTCTGGGATTTTGATTAGTGTCATTTCACTTTATAGTTCTTGGTTCCACTTGGATATTTCAGATCTCTTACTCATCCCTGGGCGAATTCAGAGAGGCAAGTGTCATATGAGCAGTTTCTAGAAGATTCTCTAGGTTTCCACCTCGCAAATTGCTTCTGCCATTTTTCTGCTCTCACTCATCGCACCCTACATAAGGGCTTTCCAGTATGCATCGCACCCCCCGTGTGTAATAGGTGAGATGCATCGCACCCTATGCTTGGAGCAGTATGTATGGTCCTATTTTGACCAGTTCTAAGTAGTTTTTCATGGAGAACTTCTGGGAGATGATGTAATCAGCTGACCTTGTTCCTTTAGGGTATGAAACAACGCTTTTAGGGGTTTAGGAGCCCTTGGTTTATGGACTTATGTGATTGGGGTTGCAGTACCCAAATATGTCTATAACAGCTCCTCAACACCATATTTATACTAGGGTCCTCTTCGCGAGGTTCTGATCGCATCATCTGGACATTATGGGTTGGTGTGGGTTGTAACACTCCCTTCTCACGCATTTGGGCAATTAACATTGGACAGTCTATCATTTCATGATCAAACTACTCACAATAGGGGCACAAGATCCTGGTCGGTTAGTGCAGTCGTGAGCATAGTGTCTTGGCCCTCCACAGTTATAACAGATCAGCTGCCCGTAGTCCCACCCAGGCCCCATTCCTCTTCCTCGGCCGCATCCTTGAAATGCTCCTCGCACTTAAGTCTGCATTCGGTAAGCGGGGGTTCTTTCCATCTTTAAATCAAACTTCGACACATTTTCTCATCGTGTCCTACTGATCGACAAAAGTTGCAATACAGTTGTTGCGGGGTCTGGGTATACTTTTGTAATAGGTGGCAGTTATCTGTTGCGTGTTTTCCACCCACTTGAAAAATCGCGCACCAGAGCGTAGGTGCGGCACTTGGTCCTACTTGTACCTCCAGTTTTAATGGCATCGGGCCTCGCCCTCCCAGATAGTTCGTGAAGACAGGGAAGTGGTCCTTATCGTGCCCTTCGCTCTTGCACTTAATACAGCCTACCTCCACACGTGCCTTTGGTTGAGGAACCCTTTCTTGCTTCAAGCTTTACATTTCTAAACTCAGGTTTTGAAGTTGCGCGTGGATTTGCTGAACTCCTAACCCTGGATCCGGTATTGGGGTTTCGTGCAACCTCATTGCTGTCTCCAGTGCCTCGGCTTGGTTTGATATCTTTTGTTGTGACAGAGCCATCCTCAGATGTGGTGTCAACGACACCACAAGCCACGCATAGTGTTGTGCATCTGTCAAGGTCATGTTAACTTTGCAAATATTGTTTTGTTAACCTTTGATCCAGATCCCACGGAGTTTCACCAGGCAACATTGCGATATCCTTGAACCTAATAACTGACTGTGTTTCTAATTTTGGTCAGCCAAACTCTTTGTTTAGCGCATCCTGTATTGCTTCTATTCCCTCATTTGGATGATCGGTCAAGTATTTTATGTACCACATCAGAGCACGGTCCTGCAGTGCACTAACTAGGGTGGCCTTCTTGATGTTTCCATCTGTTATGTCTTGGGTGTCCCATACAGACCTTATCACAAACCAGAATCGTCTTGATTCCTCATTCCCTACACCCTTAAATATTGGCAGCTTGATTGCACTTTGGTGGTGGTGGGGTTGGAGGTGGCGTCGGGGTCGGTGTGGACGGATTTGATGTAGGTGATGCGGGGGGTGGTGTGGACGGAGGTGGTATCAGAGGGAAGTACTCCTTAATCAGTTGGACTGCACTTCTTGGTGAGAACCTTGCGAGCTCCTCCTCACTCTCCCATGAAATAGAAATCAGAGGACTGTTCCCTACTCCTCCCGTTCCGCGGTAACCTCTTCCGCTCCGCATTACCCTAGACATCAATACACGCGCATGATCTTTTTTTTACACAACAACATCTTAACCCAAGTATTCAATGATTTGATATAATTACCCTGTGGTCCTTGAAGAAATCGCCTTTCTACTTCACTATAGCTCACAGTTGTATCTATCTTGAACTCAGTGATAAACCCTCCTATCACCCGATCTAGCGAATGATCTACAGTGCGTGTGATTTTATCTTCGGTGGCTTCTAGCCTGCGCACTAGTTCCAGAGTCTACAAAATAGGTTGATCTAATCTGCACCTTCCCACACTATCAGCTAACCTCGTGATCCACTCGTATAGCTCTACCAGAAATGTCACGAAGAATACTTCATGAATATCTGTGTATATATAGCGTTCCAACCAATCTTCCTCTGATATCTGTGGATTTCTGTTTTCCTGAACTGCGAACTCGTGGAGTTTTATATCCCACCACTCTTTAATCTATTTCTTTGTAGGGTTCCAGTGTTCTAACATTAGACACCCCTTAGGCAGATCCCAGTCCTGGAAATGGAACCATTTGTTGGCTTATATGGGCCTGACCCAGGTCCGGAAGAATTACTAAGCCAAACAAATCCCACAGCTACCGACCCTTTTGGAAATAGCCTGCAGAGCGCAAACTGAGGTCTCACCCGAGGTAGCAGGCAAGGGTGTTGGAACCAGGTTTCCGCACGCTTGGGATGTCTAAATGTGGTCTAGAGGTTTTGTGCAATGTTCTATAGCTTCTTGCTACCCTGTTTCACGTAGATCCGACCCCAGAACAATCCTTACTAATTATTGTTGTATTGTTTATGTACTCATTCTACTTATTTTGGTCTTTAAGCAAACATTTATTAGAGTTAACTAGTTCATTCACCTAGAATAGACACAGATTCAAGTATTTATAAGCAGATGTGCATAGATCAAATAATTATAGTAAACATTCAAAAGCCAGATCCGCGATAATTTAGATTTAACACATAATTTCATAAACAACTTATCTTTATTCAAATTCTTCACCAAAACATCCAGATCCACCCTGCGCACTCAGCTGCAGCGGTCCGCGCACACAGCTGCAGACTCTTCCAGGCCTCTGTGCACACAGCTGCAGATCCTCTATCCACTACCCAAACTCTTGACTCGGACTTACAGATGCTTCAAAAATTTCCTTCTCAAAAGCCCATTACATATCAGATCCAAGATTACATTCCAAAATCTAAGCTACTTCTACCCATACAGCCTTGCTCTATTTATATATTTCCAATGGTCGCGATCCATGGGCGGGCCGACTCATTCACATTTATTTACATTATTTTTGGGCGAACTACCCCTTTGACTCCACTTATTACAAATCTCACTCCACGCATCTCGCGGAGTCTTTACCATATCTTTACCCAAAATTTCGAGCTTTGTGCCCCATGACCTTTGTGCAGGGCTTCTGCTACCCAATAGAACAGATATTGTTTTCTTTCATGAAGATGATAGGGCTGTCATGTTTGAAAATCTTGAAGAATGTTTTATGTTTAAGAATGACTTAGACTATGAATTTGAGGAGTATGAGTCTGAGAGAGATAGTATTCCAAAAATCGAGTTAGAATTTCTCATGCTCGAGGAATTTACAGCCAACACTCAGATAGCAGAAGGTTATACTTCCCTATGCCTTCCTATCAATCAACAACCAATTGTTCTTTCATATCAGAATGAAGGGAGTACTTGTATTTTTGTTGCTGGATCTCAAGGCAAGGTTTAGGATTTTCAAGATCCCTTCGGCAGTCTTTTGCAAGCATTGGAGAAGATGAATGTTGTCTTGTTTGTTAGCATAAGCCTTGGTTTCAGTTGTTATTGTGAGTTGCCTACATGTACATCATTCTGCCTGCTCGACGAAAGTGAGAGCAGAATTTCAGTAAGAAGCCATCTGTGGGATTGGTTACACTGGAAGGATCACTTCACATGATTGTACATATTCCTTCAGTAGGTAGGTGGTTGTCATCAGGATTTGAATCCCTCAAATCTCGATGGTCTGTTGCCATTAATAAGTTTTGTATGTACTTGTGTCAGTTAAGTAAGTCAGCATTGAGTCATTTTTTAGTCAGTTTTCAGTTCGTCACAAGTCAGTTTGTGTCATTTGAGTTGTCAGCGTTTAAGTCATACAATTCAGTTTGAGTTTTTGACCGTGTTGACCACTACTTGTCAACGACCCATAGCAGTACACCCCCTTTTTTAACAAAAGTGATAGTGCCTGGCCAATGTGTTCATGTCGTCCAGCGATCATCATGAGCTTGATCATGATCTTATAATGTAAACCCATTCTGCATGTGTATAATGTAAATAATCTCAGAAAATCCATGTCGTGTATGTAATTACCTAGGTAAACCTACATTTCTAGTGACGATCTATTTTTCGGAAGGTTTTTTGTCTCACCGATCCATTCTCAGATGGTCGGCAGAGTTTTCCTTCAGCCTTACCCCAAAGCCGAAGTGGATTTTGTCACCGAGATCTCAAGGGAGTCCTAGTGTTCTAGATCTAGTCTATGTAAAAGTTATTTGGGAATAATCCTAACTATTTGGTTAGGCTATTTTATTACAAATTTCTTGGTTTGCTGGATTATATTTGTGTCGCAAATATAGGTAGTCTATGAGGGTCTATCTCAAATGGGTTTTCTCCCTTGAAATGTAAAAAAAACTAAAAATCATGATGTAAAGTGCCTTGAGGGTTGGAAAAATAATTTATCCCCTCATAGGTTAATTAATTAAATTTTCTGGCCAAAATTAATTTAAATCCTAAGTGAGAAATTTAATTAATTCTAGGTCCTAGGTAAATTTAAATTTTCCGAGGCAAAATTCGTTGGTCGTTAAAAATTAAATTTTAAGAGGTCCGAGGACTAAGGTAAATTGATTATTTTGCTAAATTTTAAGCCTTTGGTCCTTGGGGTTATGTCAAAGTCAAAATTTTGAGGAAATTAATTCAAAAATTTAATTTTTGAATTAATTAAAATGCATTTAATTGAAAATTTCGTATTTCCTCAATAATTTAAAATTTCAACGGATGAGATTAAAAGAAATTTTGATCCTCATCAACGGTCTAGATTGTTTTGACGAGGATCATTTGAACTAGTCGTTGGAGGATTAATCTTTAAATAGGAGGTCATTTGTTAGTCAGTTGATCTGATCTCTGGATCGTGTACTAAGCGAAAAGCTCTCTTGTAATATTTTATGAGCAATAAATAAAGACTTTGGGGTTAAATTTCGCCGGTGTTACTCTTCATGGAAATGTTGTAAGATGTATTTTTTTCATGTGTAATTTCTTTTTGTCATTAATAATAGCTTCTGAAGAGCGATTTGAGTATAGGTATCTTGCTCAGTCACTGGGATTTGAATAATAGTCTAAATTCTGAACATAATAGCAAGTATCTATATTTGTCTAAGTTTTATTATTGTTTTTTCGCTCTATGTTGATGGCTGAATTGAGTTTTGTAGGAAAGTTTTGATTTTGAGATCATCGGGCATTTGGGGAAGTTTTCGGTTGAACCAGCCAACTCCTGATTCATGTTTTCTGAAGAGCCCAGCTTAATTTGATCCTGGGCTTATCATAAGATATTTTTTATGGGTGATGCATGAAGGGTTTTGAGCTCAGTACCTCCTTAAAAAAAAAAAAAAAAATTGTGCCAAATCGATAGATCTACCTGTTGAGAACCTCATATTATCAGATCTAGGATCGGAGTTTGACTCACACTCCCTAGATCTGATAAATTTGTCATTCATGTATATAGATTTGTAATTATTTTCAGTTTTCTGACTTGGGTTTTCTGGGTTTTAGTTTTTCTTTTTTGGTCATTGTATATATCATTTGGGCGTTTCTTGTTTCTTTGCAACTACAGATCTGAAGGAGAAAACTGTGTAGAGTCAAGATCTAGGCCCTGGAGGGTAAGATCTGGATCTCTGGTTTATCAACATCATTTTTGCAGGGATTCTATCTAGATTTTGTAGTCCAAGGTTTCAATTTTTTTTTAAATCTGGAGAATTTTTTTTTAAGGGTTTTCATTGATAAACTGAAGCATTTGGATTCAACATTTTAATTAAAAAATTTTAGAAAATTTAAGGGGTTTCTGGACCACCAATTTGCTAGCCAGTTTTTTGGATTTGCTGCTTGGTTTATGGATTTCACTGTGGGATTTCGATTTAAAAAAGCTTTCTGTTGTGGATCCCTCTCAAACCCCTGCACCCTCTCCTTCTGTGTCCTCCACCCCTAATGTTGCCTACCCTCAGCACCACACTTCAGCTCCACTGTTATCCGAGCTTGCATCTAACCCTCACTGTTTCGATCCCTTATCCGCAGCTCCATTCATCGCATATCTCAACACCTCCCTTCTATTTTGCGGCTCCCTTCCACACTTGTTAGCTCACTCTCCTTCCTGTGAACCTGCAAGCACCCACGATAATCTACAAGTCCATCCGTTGCTCATTTCCTCTCTGCCATCCGTTCTGCTCTCAATTCTCCCTCCTCACTGCCTACGTGCATCCCTCCCACTGTCAGCCTTCAAATCGAACCCGCAACGTACAACCTCTCCATCATTCTCCAACCATCACACAGTCTCTGCCCTCGATACTTCCTCATCCGCCATCAAATTCTCCTTCCGTCGTCTGGACCTGCAAAAACAATACACCAAGAACATTCGATTTCTATGCTTTACGTATGAGTTAGATTGGATCTTGTATTTTTTAGTTAGTTTTTTATTATTATTTTATTTATTGTATTTCGGTTGGGGTTTAGGGTTAGCTTTTACTTCTTTTTGTTATATTTTTTTTTTCGATTTCATTTAAACAAATCTTTAATTAGATTCATATATATATATATATATATATATATATATATATATAGATAGATAGATAGATAGATAGATAGATAGATAGATATATCGATTTTGATTTCATTTCATTTTTATTTTTGATTCTGATTTTACTTCAAAAAATATAAAATTTCAAAAATCTAAAAAATTTAAAAACTAACCTTTTGACATTTTATTTTTCCTTTTTTTTTTTTATTTCCAATTTTAAAAATTCATTAAAAATCATAAAAAAATTAAAAATTCATAACATTTTTGAAAAACCTAAAAATCTTAAACATTAAAAAATTCTAAAATTTTTAAATTTTGTGACTAAGGAGTTAAAATAAATTAAAGGAATTGCGCTTTAACATTAAAAAAATTTAACGTGGCCTACGACCCATTAAAAATTCGATTTATTAACCCGTTGATTTGTTTTACTTCTTTATATTTTGCCTAAAGAGTAATTGAAGCACTAATCTAAAGTTCCTTGGTGTTATCTAGTGATTAAATGCATTTTTCTATGGTCAAAGTGTGACTATTGCTTTCAAATTTATATTGGCCATAGGGGAAAGTTAATTAATTATTTATCTTGGTCATAAATGAAAATCATTTTAAATCTAGAATATCTTGCGTGATACAGATTTGGGAGTTTATATTGATTATTCATGATTGTCATTATTTGTCACATATTGGAAAATTGTTCTGGATAACTTGTTTTACTTATTCTATGGTTAATTGAACATAAAGGCACTAATCTATAATTGTTTCTATCTTGTGGCCATGTCTTGGTTACATTAGCGTTTAATATATTCATCTGAATTAATCGAGATTCATTTAGATTCATCAGGTTATCAATCATTAAAATCTCCTAGAGCCCATGATCCACAGTTTTTCTCATCCATTTACCTTAGGGACTACCCCCCTTGACTCGCCTAGGAGAGAGTCTAAACGTAGTGAGTAAGGATCAAGAGTGACAACCCTTACTCTGAGCATTGTTGCGGTGCCTAGACATTTTGTGCGACAACAGACTGTATTGGCCCACATGGTTAGGCACTTGGTATACAGTGTTCTTGACACCTCCAAGAAGCTACCATCCCCAATAAGGCTGATGTTAGAGTCAGTATTTGCATACTTCCATCAGTGATCAAAAATCCTCTTTTCATATCATATTAGGGTCCCATTCTGAAATTTGTGTCATTCCACTAGGTCGTCATGCAAAAATTTGGTCACTGAAGGTTGAATTAGGGTTTCCTTTACTCCTTTTAAAAATTTACCCCTTGCTGGCTCATTTCAACCTTGATGAGTATCCATTGTCCATAAAGTTAATGACATCATGCCATCACATTAGTCATGACACCATCAACTCTGGTCAGTCAAGGTTACCATTAGGTCCTAGGGTTTTCAAGGTCCAATAAAACACCATTTCCATTGCATAAAGCCAGCAAGTGTCAAAATGATCAGTAACCTCTCTTCACCATGTGAAGATGATTTATAAAGAGAAATTCTTATTTTATCATGTGATTTTGAGTTCAAATGTAAGTTTTTATATTTTCATTATGTAATTCTATGTCTTTCAAATGTAATAATTTCACCATCCCAAGTTGTTAACTTAGTATTCCAAAGATGCCAGACCATCAAAAGATCAATTTGTCAAAGGAATATTTAAGTGAAAGGGTAAAGTTTCAAAAGGTTAAGTGAATGCCAAAGGGAGTTGTCTTCCCAAGGGTTCCTAAATCATCATTTTCCACAAGCACTAAACCCTAATTTCCTCCCCCACTGAGCTAGGTTTGGCTATGGAATCAAAGACATCTGAGCAGATGAGGCATAAGGGAGGTCATGTCAGCAAATATGGGGTCATTTCAGTTCATAAAAATCATGTCTCCATCATTTTTCAAGAATCCATTCCAAGAGACAAATCATTTGCTACACATAGGGCTAGTTTTTCTTCAAACTATGTTTCTAACCAAATAGAGGTGAATTTGGCGAAAGTGAGAGAGGGTTTTGTCCATTATAGGCCAAGGAACTAAAATGTCTTTCATGTGTTACACAGGTATCATGGTCTTGGCCAAATGTCAAAAATACAGTTGCTACAAGAGGTTTTCTACATTTCTGGAGTGACCTTGGGAAAATCAATTGTTCTCCTCGCTAGAGTGTCCAAATTACTTTCTTGATGAGTCAAATGATAACTATACAGAAATCGAGTTCCAATGAGCTATCATGAGCTTCATTTGGATATGAGGAAGACCTCCAAAGGTTTCCTATAAAATCACACTTTATTTTTGCACCCTCATTCTGCAATTTTTTACCAGTCTTGAGAGAATTTATTTTTTAGGGGCTATAATTGATCATTTTCAGTGCTTGATAGGTCCAATGTGTAGCCAACGGAGAGATATTTCCAACACGCTATCATGGGATCAATTTTGAATTTGTTAAGGCACTCAAAAATTGGTTCGAAGATGGCGTTGTGCACGCATCAAAGGCGTTGTGCATAGAGCAGTCAAGCGTTTTGCATGCATCGAAGGTGCTACGCACCTGTCAAACTTCATCTGTAAGCTCTAAAATTTTATGAAAATGCTCCAAACCATCACCACATGTTTTATTAACCTCCTAGCAAGTAATTAAGTCCTTCTCCATACCCTCCTTACCTTTTACAAGTCATCAATTCATGCTATGAAGTTTCTTGTGTGAAATTTGGAATTCTTAAAACTTGCAAACCCTAGTTTCATTCCTACACCTCCAAAATTGTTCCTAATACCCTAATATCCTTCCCACATCACAGTAGACCCTATCCCTACCCCTGTATGTCTAAATCTTTATCCCAAATTTATTCTCCTTTAAACCTAAGTCCTAGGCAGCAAATTCCTATGCAGCCATACTGCATACCTGTAATAAAATACCAATTCCCAAATCCCTTAAATATTTCAATCCCCTATCACCTCCCTAAGTTCCCTAATACATTCCCCCATTCCCACTCCCATTTGCTAATCCCTAGGGTTTCAAAACAGAAAGAATAAAAACACATCATGGAGGAGGAAGATACATAAGGAAGAAGGCCACACAAAGGAGGAAGGATATTGAGGTTTGAGCCTACCAACGCTAGAGAACTAATGGCCTCACCCATGATATTCACTTGTTTCAAGCATATAGGATGCTTTGATTTTTGTGAAATGGTACAAAGAGTTCAAATCCACCCTATTTTTACTAGAGTTTTCATTTCAAATCTTAAGGACAATCAAGTGACCCTTGCTAGTGTAACCTTCACCATATCCTCAGCCATCATTTCTAATACCTAATGTGGGTGAAAAGTGCTTTAAAGCTCAAAACCTAGATGATCAGTATTATCAACCATACTTGAAGCCTCGGTATAGAAATGAGAGAAAGAAATTCTTCCCTTTCAGTCACCTTCTTGATAAGTATGCTTCCATGATGAAAATCATCATGAAGTACTTTACTTGTGAAGGCAGATTCTACACATACCATATCAGGTTTCTCATGCACTTCACAAGAGTCAAAATGCTCAATATTCCTTATTATTTTTTCAGGAGCACTGAAAAATGGCATACACATTTGAATGAAAAAAGTATGATCTGCAAATGAACAACCTCTTTCATCACTCTCTAATCAGGATCATTGTCCTCCATCACCTTAATCAGTTGAACATCTCATGGGACACTTTCATTGCCAATGATATTTTCATTGCTCCACAAGCTCCACATGTTGAAGACATACCCCTTCCATCTCAGCCCACTACATCTATCCCTCCATCATCTTAGCCTATTTCACCATCATCAGCACCATTGTATGATCATAAAGTGTAACCTAGCATAGCTGAGGTCATCAAGCCTAAGAGGACATATTTGGGCACATTGGCATACACTTATCAAAGAGGTCATAGGCAGGTGTTTGCCCCACAAATTGTGGGAGGGGCCCTGTCTTCCTCATCAACAAAGCAGGTACAGAAGGGCAAGCAAAAGGTCACAAACACAGTTGTTCATGAGGAAATCAAGCAAGAGGATGAAGACTTCCATGAGACAGAAACATAATTGATCATGGATTAGCAAGATGATCATGAAAACACAAGTTTGATCATCAAAGAAAAGAGGCACAAATCAAAAAATTTCAAACTCAATTGGAAAGAGATAAATATGTCATTTCATTTCTTGAGCAGGAAAACCAACAATTGAAAACAAAATAGTTGATCATGGAGGTGGACCTTGTCAAAGCCAAAAGAGAAGAGACCAAGGCTAAGGCATTACTTGATGAAGAATATGGAAAATATGGTGATCTTGATGAGTTGGAAGAACAAGTGTCAAGAAAAATGCCAAGAAATAAAGGCCTAAAGAGAGCATTAGAACTAGAGAAACAGAAAGAAGTTGAACTAGCCAAGGAGCTTACCCTAAATGAGCAATCTGCCATAATGATCACTAAAAACAGGGAGCATTAGCTTCAGAGAGTTAACAACCATCTTGAGAAGCTCCTAGAGAACCACAAAAGAGACAATGACATACACAGGAGGATGGTAAAGTATTATTGCCGAAGAATCCAAATAGCAAGGTCAAAACTCAAGAAAGTGAAGTCAAAGCCTGAAACCCTAAATATGTTAGAAGAGAAGAGAAAACTTGATATCCTTGCTGAGGCTCCTTTCCATGCTTGACATACTTCATCAATATCTCATGTATCAATTTTGACAGGTCTCTGGGCATTTTTTTAATTTTTTGGTTTTTTGTGCAAACTTTGACAGTTTTTGGCACAGTTGGATTGTCCTATGCACAGCACCCTAGGCAATGCGCACCTTCTAGAGACCTCCAAATTCAAAACCAAGACCACCATTGGATTCAGAAGACAATAAAAATGCCAAAAACACCTCAAAAATCACATCTCTGCCCTCTTTTTCAGCTAGGTGTTGTGCACAAAAGCAATCTTGGGAGATTGAATTTTTGGAGAGTCAAATCTTATCATTTTTTGGAACCAAGTACCTTTCTAGAAAGTAGACAGGATAAGATTTCCAAATGGCTATCCTGAGCTCAATTTGGACATTAGGAACCCCTTCAAACTCAGATGGAAAATGGCACTGCGCACAGACCAAAGGCACTACACATAGACCACTGGTGTTGCGCATAGGACAATTTGCCTAATTTTTCACTGTTTTTCTCCATTTTGATTTTCATCCTTGGGCATCAAATTTTTACTGATGTAATTGATATGGTAAATGTAATTATGGTCTTTTACTATTACCTAGGGGTAAATACATTAGGTAATTAGACGTCATCAAGTCAAATGAATCAGTTTCAATGTAATTAGGGATGAGTCATTTTGACGACCCTAAACTCTAGCTATTAGTTCAGATTTTGGTGGAACTGCTCCTCCTCTCATGGATTCGACCCATGAGGTTGGGAGGAGTTTTTTTGATGTCTATATCTTCCCTTTCTTCACTATTTTCAGAGGTTGGACTTAGTTGGATTTGGTACTAGTGATCAGAGACACTATTGTATCAAATTTTGGCCAGTATTAATAGATGAGTTGTAGCTATTTCTTTGGGATACATGTCGTGTGGATGTTTATCATTGTTTCTTCTTTGTCATCATCTGTATGAATGTTTTGTAAGCTCATAAACCATTTAATGTCTGTTATATGGTAATTTTCAAGTTGATAGGGAGAATACATGTTTGCTCATGCTCTGTTTTGGGAAAGTTATCATAATTTGTCCATTTTTCTTCGTTTAGGAAGAATACATCTCATATGCTCTTCGTAACTCCTCATCATTCTTAAACCATCTCACAAAATCACCTTTTAAGTGCTAAGACTCCTACCTACCTTGCTCCTTTGAATGTCTACAATCATATGTCATTAACCCTAACTTAGCCTCTTTGACCTAATACCCTTATCCAACAATAACCCCACCAAATCAAATCAAAACAATCTCTACAGTTTATACCTAGCATAAAACCCTAATCCATCCATCCCTCTTGGTTGTGATTCTTTGGAGAGAGCCCTCTCCAACCTGGTAGGGCTAGCTACCAAGTCAAAAGATTGATTTGTGGTTACCTCAGCTGGACTCTTCCTCATCCTTGGAGATTTGGAGGAGTGATAACATACTGGCACCATTTTTGGGGAGCGAAAACTCTTTCTTCCCAGGAAAGAACGATAATGATTTAGATCTAATTGTTGATGGTGAAGAGCAGTTGGACACATACGAAGGGGTTACCATTCACCTAGTGACTCCATTGACTGAAAGATCTAGAAAATCAACACTTCATGGTGACTCCACTACATTAAGATCAGTAGCTTGAAGAACTTTCCAGATGGGATCTGTTGCAAGAAGGTATTCTCCAATGAAAATAGATCACATTCCAGGTTTCCCAAATAAAATGCTTAAGGTAAATTGGCAAAGAAATTTTCCTATGTTCAAAGATGTGAAAGGTTATGATGTTGCTCTTCATCTGGTGAGATTTCACATGCATGTGCGTATATTAAAGATTGATTTTCCTGAAGATTGTTTGATGAAGATGTTCATGGCCACTCTAGAAGGTGAAGCCAAATATTGGTATGAAAGTTTGCCACTTGCTTGTATTATTTTTTAAAGGATTTTCATACCATGTTCTTTGAAAGGTATAAAGAATATTGTCATCCTTAACATTAGTTCAGAATTGTTGTAAACATGTTGATAGTTTTATTGAAAATTTTGAGAATGTTTATGGAGATGATGAATTCATGGATGATGAGATCATGGAAGCCTTGTATGAAAATCCATTTCAAAAGCATAAAGAAAGCTTAGAGGATACTTGTCAAGATGCTCAAGAAAGTTCGCAGCAGGCTGAAGATCTTTGTACATTTGAAAATGATGGAAGACAAGGTCTTATTCTAGATCTGCTTGTAGCAGAAGATGGTATGAAGGAAAATCAAGTTCCAATTTCAAATTGTGATAAGGTCAAGTTGGCTATTCTAGATCTAGATTCATATTGTGATGATGGAGAGTATGGTGTTCTAGATCCCATGAAGGAAAGCTCTATTGTTGAGATCACCTTGAACAAAGAAAACAAATTTATTGACCCAAGTGTTCTCACCCCATCAGAACAAAGTCTTCCGAAGGAGGTAATCCAGTCCCTTTATGAAAAGCAAGATGAGATCTTTGTTCAAGTAAGTGAAAATTATTCTTTGGATGACTCTATGGTAAATGATAGAAATTTTAGTTTTGTGTTTCAAGAACAATCTGAAGAAGCTAGTCACTTTGATACACAAGACCATATTCAGCATCCTTGTGAATCCTTAGAAGGGAAAGAAGACAATTACTATTTTGGCAAAAGAAAACAAAAAGTACTATCTCCTCTGTCTGAAGATGAGATAGATCAACTACTGAAAATTCATGTTACAACCCAAGCTAATGCAGGTTTGCAATTTTCAAATACTCAAGAAGGTGTTAGTGAAACTTCTTCCACTTTTGAAAATGAAAATCTAGGTTTAAATGAGGACAGCCTAGGAATTAGATTTATAGATCAGTGAACAGATATTGTTTTTTTTCATGAAGATGGTAGGGCTGTCATGTTTGATAATCTTGAAGAACGTTTTCTATTTAAGAATGACCTAGACTATGAATTTGAGGAGTATGAGCCTGAGAGAGACAATATGCCAAAAATCGAGTCAAAATTTCTCATGCTCGAGGAATTTATAGCCAACACTCAGATAGAAGTAGGGGTGATTTTAGGGGCGAATGTTCGCCCTTTGGCGAAATTAAGGGGTTTTAAATTTTTAGTGGGCAAATATTTTGTATCATAGTACATTTTTACAAATCACCTCAAATAGCCCACCTTATTTTAAGGGAGAGGGTAAAAAAGGTAAATTTAGCCCTTGAAATTAGGAGTTACAACCTTCCATTCGCCCATTTTCAAGAATAGGTTTTATTTAAGTGAATCCATTCGCCCGTTTTCAAGAATAGGTTTTATTTAAGTGAATTGTATGGGCCAAAGGCCCAAATACCATATTTATAAAAGAGGTATGGTAAATTAATAAAAATATAAATAAATGAGAGGTATGGTAAATAAATAAAACATTTTTTATATTTACTCCATAAGTCACCTTATATACATTAAACAAATAAAAATATAAGTAAAGTGGAGGTATAGTAAATAAATAAAACGTCTTTTTATACTTACTCAAAAGGTATGGTAAATAAATAAAAATATAAATAAACTAGACGCATGGTAAATAAATAAAACCTCTTTTTATATTTAGTCCATAACCCTCATTCTATTTATGAAGGCTCAAGAAAGAGGTTTTATTTAAGTGAATCCTATGGGCCAAATACCATATTTGCAAAAGAGGTATGGTAAATTAATAAAAATATAAATAAACGAGAGGTATGGTAAACAAATAAAACATTTTTTTATATTTACTCCATAAGTCACCTTATATTTACAAACACTCAAAAAATGCGTTATATTTAGGTGAAACCTATGGGCAAAATACTATGGGACAAATACCATGGACTAGATTGTTATTAATACCACGCAAAAAAACATTATTAACCCTAATATTAGTATTAATAAAAATAAAAATGGCACATGGTATTGACCCATGGTATTCACCTGGAATGTAGCCTATTTAAATGGGGGAATTAAACCAGCATAGATCCATCTTTACTCTGGATCTACTAACCCCGAGAGGTATCAAATATCGTGATATGAAAACTAGCACAAAGTGAAAAAATATTTGATCCGATCAAGAGTAAAAATGGATGTTGTAATTTAATGTATGTTAAACATTTTATCTTGGTTAAAATAAAAATCAACTATTAATTTTATTAATTTTTATAAATTACTAATAGTAATTTTTAAGCTCCAGGTTTATGATAACCCATGGTATTGACCCATGGTAATACCATGGTATTCATGTGAGGATAGACTATTTAAAGGGGAAATTCTATCATTTTAGATCCATCTTAATTCTGGGTCTACCAAGTGCTCAGAGGGATAAATAGATTTCATCCCCCTAAGAGTGGTAGATGTGGAGTTAAAATGGATATAGGTTGGTTTTTATGATAATGAAGATATTAAATAGACTTAGGAAATTATATTGTAAAAACATCTTAAGGTGAATGGTTAAAGCATAGACATTGGACAAGTATATTTGTATACTTCTGTTTTAAACTGAAACAAATCCAGGGCTAAAAGGAATGGATTGATTGCACTAGTCATCCTTCTATAACTTTCCAACATATGCTGGAGTAAACAGATTATAATTTGGGTAATTTTTCTAATTGCAAACAGGAACATACTTGTGTATTGGCAGGGTGGTTACAAGGTCCCTAGAAGTGATGAATTTAAATTTTTATTGGTTTTATATATAGTATTAGGTTTTTTCTCATGCTTTCTGTGAATGGCACGGGTGAATTTTATCCTACACCTACTAGGTTATCGATATGTAATTTTGGTAATTTTGATTTCAAAAGATATTTTAAAGAAATGCAATGATTTCATTTGTGTATTCAATAAACACAAGATTTTATAATTGAGTAAAAAATATTCGCCATGCTTGTTGAGAGATTTGCCAAAAAATTATATATACATATCATATTATTGATAAAATCGCCTTCCATTTTTCCTATATACCATGGAGATTCGCCCATTTATTATACATGTAAATTTAGGGGGGGTTCTTAAAATTTTCCCTGGATAGAAGAAGGTTATACTTCCCTATGCCTTCCTATCAATCAACAAACAATTGTTCTTTCATATCAGAATGAAGGCAGTACTTGTATTTTTGTTGTTGGATCTCAAGACAAGGTAATGCTTCAGGATTTTCAAGAGTCCATCAGCAGTCTTTTGCAAGCATTGGAGAAGATGAATGTTGTCTTGTTTGTTAGCATAAGCCTTGGTTTCAGTTGATATTGTGAGTTGCCTACATGTACATCATTCTATCTTCTCGACGAAAGTGAGAGCAGAATTTCAGTAAGAAGCCATCTGCTGGATTGGTTACACTGGAAGGATCACTTCACATGATTGTACATATTTCTTCAGCATGCAGGTAGTTTTCATCAGGATTTGAATCCCTCAAATCTCGATGGTCTGCTACCATTAATAAGTTTTGTAAGTACTTGTGTGAGTTAAGTAGGTCAGTATTGAGTCATTTTTTAGTCAATTTTCAGTTCATCACAAGTCAGTTTGTGTCATTTGAGTTGTTAGCGTTTAAGTCATGCATTTCCGTTTGAGTTTTTTTATCGTATTGGCCCACATGGCTAGGAACTTGGTCTACACTGTTCTTGACACCTCCAAGGAGCTGCCATCTCCAATAAGGCCGATGTTAGAGTCAGTATTTGCATATTTCCATCAGTGATCAAAAATCATCTTTTCATATCATATTAGGGTCCCATTCTAAAATTTTTGTCATTCCACTAGGTTATCATGCAAAAATTTGGCCATTGAAGGTTGAATTAGGGTTTCCTTTACTCCTTTTAGAAATTTACCCCATGCTAGCTCATTTCAACCTTGATGAGTATCCATTTTCCAAAAATTTAATGACATCATGCCATCACATCAGTCATGACACTATCAATTCTAGTCAGTCAAGGTTACCATTAGGTCTTAGGGTTTTCAATGTCCAATAAAACACCATTTCCATTGCATAAAACTAGCAAGTGTCAAAATGATCAGTAACCTCTCTTCACCATGTGAAGATGATGTGTAAAGAGAAATCCTTATTTCATCATGTGATTTTGAGTTCAATTGTAAGTTTTTATATGTTCATTATGTAATTTTATGTCTTTCAAATGTAATAATTTCACCATCCCAAGTTGTTAACTTAGTATTCCAAATATGCCAGACCATCAAAAGATCAATTCGTTAAGGGAATAGTCAAGTGAAAGGATAAATTTTCAAAAGGTTAAGCGAATGCCAAAGGGAGTTTTCTTCCCTAGGGTGTCTAAATCATCATTTTCAACAAGCACTAAACCCTAATTTCCTTTCCCACTGAGCTAGGGTTGGCTATGGAATCAAAGACATTTGAGTAGAGGAGGCATAAGGGAGGTCATATCAGAAAATATGGGGTCATTTCAGCTCATAAACATCATGTCTCCATCATTTTTCAAGAAGTCATTCCAAGAGACAAATCATTTTCCACACATAGGGCCAGTTTTTCTTCAAACTATGTTTCTGAACAAGCAAAGATGAATTTGATGAAAGTGAGAGAGTTTTTTGTCCATTATATGCCATGGAACAAAACCTCCTTCACGTTTTACACAAGTGTCATGGTTTTGGAGAAATGTCAAAAATACAGTTCTTACAAAAGGTTTTCTGCATTTCTGGAGTGACCTGGGGAAAATTAGTTTTTCTCCTGACGCGAGTGTCCAAATGCCTTGATTGATGCATCAAATAATAACTAGACAGAAATATATTTCCAATGATCTATCATGAGCTAAATTTTGAGTTGAGGAAGACCTCCAAATGTTTCCTACAAGAGCACACTCCACTTTTGCACCCCCATTCTGCACTCTTTGACCAGTCTTGGGAGAATTGATTTTTGAGGGCCTATAATTGTTCATTTTCAGTGCTTGATAGGTCCATTGTGTAGCCAAGAGAGAGATCTTTCGAATGAGCTATCATGGGCTCAATTTTGACTTCGGTACGGCTTTAAAAAGTTGGTTTGAAGATGGCATTGCGCACGCATCAAAGGAGCTATGGATAGAGCAATTAGGCACTGTGCATGCACCAAAGGCACTATGCACCTATCAAACTTCATCTGTAAGCTCAGAAATTTTATGCAAATGCTCCAAAACATTAGCACATGGTTTCTTAACCTCCTATCAAGTAAGTAAGTCCTTTTCCATAACGTCCTTACCTTCTACAAGTCATTAATTCATGCTATGAAGTTTCTTGTGTGAAATTTGGAATTCTTAAAACTTGCAAACACTACTTTCATTCCTACACCTCCAAAAATATTCCTAAGACCCTACTATCCTTCCCACATCACAGTAAACCCTATCCCTACACTTATATTGCTAAATCCATATCCCAAATTTATTCTCCCTTAAACCCTAAGTCCTAGGCAGCAAATTCCTAATAAAATACCAATTCCCAAATCCCTTAAATATCTAAATCCCCTATCACCTCCTAAGTTCCCTAATCCCTTCCCCCATTCCCTAAATTTTTCCTACCCCATTCCCACTCCCATTTCTTAATCCCTAGGGTTTCAAGACAAAAAGAACAAAAACACATCATGGAAGAGGAGGATATAGATTTTACAGAGGAGGAAGATATAGAAGAAAGAAGTCCACACAAAGGAGGAAGGATATTGAGGTTTGAGCCTACCAATGCTAGAGAACTAATGGCCTCACCCATGGTAGTCACTTGTTTAAAGCATATGGGATGCTTTTACTTTTATGAAATGGTACAAAGAGTTCAAAGCCACCCTGTTTTGACTAGAGTTTTCATTTCAAATCTTAAGGACAATCAAGTGAACTTTGCTGGTGTAACCTTCACCATATCCTCAACCATCATTTCTAATACCTAATGTGGGTGAAAAGTGGTTTAAAGCTCAAAACCTAGATGATCAGTATTATCATCCATACTTGAAGCGTCGGTATAGAAATGAGAGAAAGAAATTCTTCCCTTTCAGTCACCTTCTTGATAAGTATGCTCCCATGATGAAAATCATCATGAAGTACTATACTTGTGAAGGCATATTTTCCAGACTCTACACATACCATATCAAGTTTCTCATGCACTTCACAAGAGTCAAAATGCTCAATATTCCTTATTATTTGTTCAGGAGCATTGAAAAAATGGCATACACAGTTCAGGGAAAAAAGTATGATCTGCAAATGAACAGCCTCTTTCATCACTCTCTGATCAAGATCATTTTCCTCCATCACCTTAATCAGTTGAACATCTCATGGGACACTTTCATTTCCAATGATATTTTCACTGCTCCACAAGCTCCACATGCTGAAGACATACCCCCTCCATCTCAGCCCACTACATCCATCCCTCCATCATCTCAGCCTATTTCACCATCATCATCACCATTGTATGATCATATAGGGTCACCTAGCAGAGTTGAGGTCATCAAGCCTAAGAGGGAAGATTTGGGCACATTGGCATATACTTATTAGAGAGGTCATAGGCAGGTGTTTTCCTCACAGATTGTGGGAGGAGCCCTGTCTTCTTCATCAACAAAGCAGGTACAGAAGGGCAAGAAAAAGATCATAGAGACAATTGTTCATGAGGAAATCAAGCAAGACAATGAAGACTTCCATGAGACAGAAACAGAGGTTGACCTTGTTGACTTGGATCAGCAAGATGATCATGAAAACACAAGTTTGATCATCAAAGAAAAAGAGGCCCAAATCAAACAATTGCAAACTCAATTGGAAAGAGCCAAATATGTCATTTTATTTCTTGAGCAGGAAAACCAACAATTGTTAACAAAACAGTTGATCATGGAGGTGGACCTTGTCAAAGCCAAAAGAGAAGAGACCAAGGCTAAGGCCTTACTTGATGAAGAATATGGAAAATATGGTGATTCTAATGAGCTGGAAGAACAAGTGTCAAGAAAAAGGCCAAGAACCAAAGGCCTAAAGAGAGCATTAGAACTAGAGAAACAGAAAGAAGTTGAACTAGCCAAGGAGCTTACCCTAAATGAGAAATTTTCCATAATGATAAATGAAAACATGGGGCATTGGCTTGAGAGAGGCAAAAACCATCTTGAGAAGCTCCTAGAGAACCACAAAAGAGACAATGACATACACAGGAGGATGGAAAAGTATTATTGTCGAAGAAGCCAAATAGCAATGTCAAAACTCAAGAAAGTGAAGTCAAAGCTTGAAACCCTAAATATCCAAGAAGAGAAGAGAAAACTTGATATCCTTGCTGAGGCCTCTTTCCATGCTTGACATACTTCATCAGCAGCTCATGTATCAATTTTGACAAGTTTCTGGGCATTTTTTAAATTTTTGGGTTTTTTGTGCAAACTTTGACATTTTTTGGCACAGTTGGACTGTCCTATGTGCAGCACCCTAGGCGTTTCACACCTTCTAGAGGCCTCCAAATGCAAAACCAAGACCACCATTGGATTCAGAAGGTAGTAAACATGAAATTTTGATTATTGGCACACCAAAATTGGGCAATCTGACATGGAGAAATGGCCAAAAACACCTCAAAAATCACATCTTTGCCCTCTTTTTCAACTAGGCGTTGCACACATAAGCAGTCTTGGGAGATTGACTTTTTGGAGGGTCAAATCTTATCATTTTTTGGAACCAAGTACATTTATGGAAAGTAGACAAGATAGGATTTCCAATGAGCTATCCTGAGCTCAATTTGGACATCAAGAACCCCTTCAAAACTCAGATGGAACATGGCGATGTGCATAGATGAAAGGCAATGCGCATAGACCACTGGCGCTGCACATAGGACATTTTGCCTGATTTTTCACTGTTTTTCTCTAGTTTTGATTTTAAACCTTGGAAATCAACGTTTTAGTGATCTAATTGATATGGTAAATGTAATTATGGTCTTTTACTATTACCTAGGCGGTAAATACATTAGGTAAATAGACTTCATCAAGTCAAATGAATCAGTTTCAATGTAATTAGGGATGAGTCATTTTGATCACCCTACACTCTAGCTATCAGTTCAGATTTTGGTGGAACTGCTCCTCCTCTCATGGATTCGACCCCTGAGGTTGGGAGGAGTTTGTTTTGATGTCTATATCTTCCCTTTCTTCACTCTTTTCAGAGGTTGGACTCAGTTGGATGTTGTACTAGTGATCAGAGACACTATTGTATCAGATTTTGGCCAGTATTAATAGATGAGTTGCAACTATTTCTTTGGGATACATGTGGTATGGATGTTTAGCATTGTTTCTTCTTTTTCATCATTTGTATGAATGTTTTGTAAGCTCATAAACCATTTCATGTCTGTTATATGGTAATTTTCAAGTTGATAGGCATAATACATGTTTGCTCATTCTCTGTTTTGGGAAAGTTATCATAATTTTTCCATTTTTCTTCAGTTTAGGAAGAATACATCTCATGTGCTCTTCCTAACTCCTCATCATTCTTAAACCATCTCAACAAATCACCTTTTGAGTGTTAATCCTCCTACCTACCTTGCCCCTTTGAATCTCCGCTATCATATCTCATTTTCCTTGACCTAGCCTCTTTGACCTAATACCCTCATCCAGCAATAACCCCACCAAATCAAATCAAAACAACCTCTACACTTTATGCCTAGCCTAAAACCCTAACCATCCAGCCCTCTTGGCTGTGATTCTTTGAAGAGAGCCCTCTCCAGCCCGGTAGGGCTAGCGACCAAGTCGAAAGATTGGTCTGTGGTTACCTCAGCTGGACTCTTTCTCAGCCTTGGAGATCTGGAGGAGTGATAACATACTGGCGCCATTGCCGGGGAGCGAAAGCTCTATCTTCCTTGGGAAAGAACGACAGTGATTTAGATCTAACTGTTGATGGTGAACAACAGTTGGACACAAAGGAAGGTTTTACCATTCACCTGGCAACTCCATTGACTAAAATATCTAGAAAATCAACACTTCATGGTGACTCCAGTGCATTAAGATCAATAGCTTGAAGAACTTTCAGGATGGAGTCCGTTGCAAGAAGGTATGCTCCAATGAAAATAGATCACATTCTAGGTTTACCAAATAAAATGCCTAAGGTAAATTGGAAAAGCAATTTGTGTATATTCAAAGATGTGAAAGGTTATGATGCTGCTCTTCATCTGGTGAGATTTCACATGCATGTGCGTAGACTAAAGATTGATTTTCTGGAAGACTGGTTGGTGAAGATATTCATGGCCACTTTGGAAGGTGAAGCCCAATCTTGGTATGAAAGTTTGCCGCCTGATTGCATTTATTGTTTAAAGGATTTTCATACCATGTTCTTTGAAAGGTATAAAGAATCTTGTCCATCCTTAATATTAGTTCAAAAATATTGTAAACATGTTAATAGTTTTATTGAAAATCTTGAGAGTGTTTATGGAGATGATGAATTCATGAATGATGGGATCATGGAAGTGCTATATGAAAATCCATTTCAGTAGCATAAAGAAAGATTAGAGGATACTTTTCAAGATTCTTAGGAAAGTTCATAGCAGGCTGAAGATTTATGTATAGTTGAAAATGATGGAAGACAAGGTCTTATTTCAGATCTGCTTGCAACAGAAGATGATATGAAGGAAAATCAAGTTCCAATTTCAAATTGTGATAAGGTCAAGTTGGCTATTCCAGATCTAGATTCAGATTGTGATGATGAAGAGTATGTTGTTCCAGATCCCATGAAGGAGAGCTTTATTGTTGAGATCACCTTGAATGAAGAAAACGAACTTATCAACCCAAGTGTTCTCACCCCATCAGAACAATGCCTTCAAAAGGAGGTAATCCAGTCCCTTTATGAAAAACAAGATGAGATCTTTTTTCAAGTAAGTGAAAAATCTTCTTTGGATGACTCTGTGGTAAATGATAGAAATTTTAGTTTTGAGTTTCAATAACAATCTGAAGAAGCTAGTCACTTTGATACACAAGACCATATTCAGCATCCTTGTGAATCCTTAGAAGGGAAAGAAAACAATTACTGTTTTAGGAAAAGAAAACAAAAAGTACTATCTCCTCTGTCTGAAGATGAGATAGATCAACACCTGAAAAGTCATGTTACAGCCCGAGCTAATGTAGGTTTGCAGTGTTCACATAGTCAAGAAGGTCTTAGTGAAACTTCTTCCTCTTTTGAAAATGAACATCTAAGTTTAAATGAGGATAGTCTTGAAATTAAATTTATAGATCAGCAAACATATATTGTTTTCTTTCATGAAGATGATATGGTTGTCATGCTTGATAATCTTGAAGAATTTTTTTTGTTTAAGAATGACATAGACTATGACTTTGAGGAGTATGAGCCTAAGAAAGACAGTATGCCAAAAATCGATTCAGTGCTCGAGGAATTTACAGCCAACACTTAGATAGAAGAAGGTTATACTTCCCTATGCCTTCCTATCAATCAACAACCAACTGTTCTTTCAGATCAGAATGAAGGGAGTACTTGTATTTTTGTTGCTAGATCTCAAGACAAGGTAATACTTTAGGATTTTCAAGATCCCTTCAAAAGCCTTTTGCAGGCATTAGAGAAGATGAATGTTGTCTTGTTTGTTAGCATAAGCCTTGGTTTCAGTTGTTATTGTGAGTTTCCTACTGTACATCATTCTGCCTGCTCGACGAAAGTGAGAGCAAAATTTCAGTAAGCCATATGTTGGATTGGTTACACTGGAAGGATCACTTCACACGATTGTACATATTTCTTCAGTAGGCGAGTGGACTTGTGTGAGTTAAGTAAGTCAGTATAGAGTCACTTTTCAGTCAGATTTCAGTTTGTCACAAGTCAGTTTGTGTCATTTGAGTTGTCAGCGTTTAAGTCATGCATTTCAGCTTTAGTTTTTTACTGTACTGGCCCACATGGTTATGCACTTGCTCTACAATGTTCTTGACACCTCCAAGGAGCTACCATCCCCAATAAGGCCGATGTTAGAGTCAATATTTGCATACTACCATCAGTGATCAAAAATCCTTTTTTCATATCATATTAGGGTCCCATTCTAAAATTTTTGTCATTCCACTAGCTCGTCATGCAAAAATTTGGTCACTGAAGGTTGAATTAGGGTTTCCTTTACTCCTTTTAGAAATTTACCCCTTGTTGGCTCATTTCAACCTTGATGAGTATCCATTGTCCATAAATTTAATGACATCATGCCATCACATTAGTCATGACACCATAAATTCTAGTCAATCAAGGTTACCATTAGGTCCTAGGGTTTTCAAGGTCCAATAAAACACCATTTCCATTGCATAAATCCAGCAAGTTTCAAAATGATAAGTAACCTCTCTTCACCATGTGAAGATGATTTGTAAAGAGAAATCCTTATTTCATCATGTGATTTTGAGCTCAAATGTAAGTTTTTATATTTTCATTATGTAATTTTATGTCTTCCAAATGTAATAATTTCACCATCCCAAGTTGTTAACTTAGTGTTCCAAGGATTCCAGACCATCAAAAGATCAATTCATCAAGGGAATAGTCAAGTGAAAGGGTAATGTTTCAAAAGGTTAAGTGATTGCCAAAGGGAGTTGTCTTCCCAAGGGTGCCTAAATCATCATTTTCCACAAGCACTAAACCCTAATTTTGTCTCCCACTGAGCTAGGGTTGGCTATGGAATTAGAGGCATTTGAGCAAAGGAGGCATAAGGGAGGTCATATCAGCAAATATGGGGTCATTTCAGCTCATAAACATCATGTCTCCATCATTTTTCAAGAAGTCATTCCAAGAGACAAATCATTTGCCACACATAGGGCCAGTTTTTCTTCAAACTATGTTTATGACCAAACAAAGGTGAATTTGACGAAAGTGAGAGAGGGTTTTGACCATTATAGGCCAAGGAAGAAAAATTCCTTCATTTTTTATACAGGTGTCATATTTTTGGAGAAATGTCAAAAATACAGTTACTACAAGAGGTTTTCTGCATTTCTGGAGTGACCTTGGGAAAATCAATTTTTCTCCACGCTGGAGTATCCAAATGACTTGCCTGAAAAATCAAATGATAACTAGACAGAAAGAGATTTCCCATGATCTATCATCACCGCAATTTGGAGTTGAGGAAGACCTCCTAAAGTTTTCTGCAAGAGCACACTCCATTTTTGCACCCTCATTCCGCACTTTTTGACCAGTCTTGGGAGAATTGATTTTTGATCATTTACAGTGCTTGATAGGTCCATTGTGTAGCCAAGAGATATATATTTCCAAAGGGCTATCATGGGGTCAATTTGTACTTCGGTAAGGCACTCAAAAGTTGGTTTGAATATGGCATTGCGCACGCATCAAAGGCGCTACACATGCATCAAAGGTGCTACGCACCTGTGTAGCACCTGTCAAAATTTATCTGTAAGCTCCCAAATTTTATGCAAATGCTCCAAACCATCACCACATGGTTTCTTAACCTCCTAGCAAGTAAGTAAGGCCTTTTCTATACCCTCCTCACGTTTTACAAGTCATCAATTCATGCTATGAAGTTTCTTGTGTGAAATTTGGAATTCTTAAAAATTGCAAACCCTAGTTTCATTCCTACACCTCCAAAACTATTCCTAAGACCCTACTATCCTTCCCACATCACAGTAAACCCTATCCCTACCCCTATATTGCTAAATTCCTATCCCAAATTTATTCTCCCTTAAACCCTAAGTCCTAGGCAACAAATTCCTAGGCAGTCATATTGCATACCTGTAATAAAATACCAATTCCCAAATCCCTTAAATATTTCAATCCCCTATCACCTCCCTAATTTCCCTAATCCATTCCCCCATCCACTAAATTTACTACCCCATTCCCACTCCCATTTCCTAATCCCTAGGGTTTCAAGATAAAAGGAACAAAAACACATCATGGAAGAGGAAGATAGATATTTTACAGAGGAGGAAGATAGATATTTTACAGAGGAGGAAGATACAGAAGAAAGAAGGCCACACAAAGGAGGAAGGATATTGAGGTTTGAGCCTACCAACGCTAGAGAACTAATGGCCTCACCCATGATAGTCACTTGTTTCAAGCATATGGGATGCTTTGATTTTTGTGAAATGGTACAAAGAGTTCAAAGCCACCCTGTTTTGACTAGAGTTTTCATTTTAAATCTTAAGGACAATCAAGTGACCCTTGTTGTTGTAACCTTCACCATATCCTCAGCCATCATTGCTAATACCTAATGTGGGTGAAAAGTGGTTTAAAGCTCAAAACCTAGATGATCAGTATTATCAACCATACTTGAAGCCTCGATATAGAAATGAGAGAAAGAAATTATTCCCTTTCAGTCACCTTCTTGATAAGTATGCTCCCATGATGAAAATCATCATGAAGTACTTTACTTTTGAAGGCATATTTTCTAGACTCTACACATACCATATCAGGTTGCTCATGCACTTCAAAAGAGTCAAAATGCTCAATATTCCTTATTATTTGTTCAGGAGCATTGAAAAATGGCATACAAAGTTCAGCGAAAAAAGTATGATCTACAAATGGAGAACCTCTTTTGTCATTCTCTGATCAAGATCATTGTTCTCCATCACCTTAATCAGTTGAACATCTCATGGGACAATTTCATTGCCAATGATATTTTCACTGCTCCACAAGCTCCACATACTAAAGACATACCCCCTCCATCTCAGCCCACTACATCTATCCCTCCATCATCTCAGCCTATTTCACCATCATCATCACCATTGTATGATCATATAGGGTCACCAAGTAGAGCTGAGGTCATCAAGCCTAAGGGGGTCAAGCCTAAGAAGGTAGATTTGGGTACATTGGCATATACTTATCAGAGAGATTATATGCAGGTGTTTGCCCCACAGATTGTGGGAGGGACCATATCTTCTTCATCAGCAAAGCGGGTATAGAAGGGCAAGCAAAAAATCACAGAGACAATTGTTCATGATGAAATCAAGCAAGAGGATGAAGGCTTCCATGAGATAGAAACAGAATTTGACCTTGTTTACTTTGATTAGCAAGATGATCATGAAAACACAAGTTTGATCATCAAAGAAAAAGAGGCCCAAATCAAACAACTACAAACTCAATTGTAAAGAGTTGAATATGTCATTTCATTTCTTGAGTAGGAAAAACAACAGTTGAAAACAAAACAGTTGATCATGGAGGTGGACCTTCTAAAAGCCAAAAGAGAAGAGACCAAGGCTAAGGCCTTACTTTGTGAATCATATGGAAAATATGGTGATCCTGATGAGCTGGAAGAACAAGTGTCAAGAAAAAGGCCAGGAACCAAAGGCCTAAAGAGAGTGTTAGAACTAGAGAAATAGAAGAATTTGAACTAGCCACGGAGCTTACCCTAAACAAATAATTTGCCATAATGATCAAGGAAAATAGGGAACATTGGCTTGAGAGAGTTAAAAACCATCTTGAGAAACTCCTAGAAAATCCCAAAAGAGACAATGACATACACAAGAGGATGGCAAAGTATTGTTGCCGAAGAAGCCAAATAGCAAGGTCAAAACTCAAGAAAGTGAAGTCAAAGACTGAAACCCTAAATATGCAAGAAGAGAAGAGAAAACTTGATATCCTTGCTGAGGTTTCTTTCCATGCTTGACATACTTCATCAGCAGCTCATGTATCAATTTTGACAAGTTTCTGGGCATTTTTGAAATTTTTGGGTCTTTTGTACAAACTTTGACAGTTTTTGGCACAGTTGGAATGTCCTATGTGCATCACCCTAGGCATTGCGCACCTTCTAGAGGCCTCCAAATTCAAAACCAAGGCCACCATTGGATTCAGAAGGCATTAAGCATGCAATTTTTACTATTGGCACACCAAAATTGGGCAATCTGACAAGGAGAAATGGCCAAAAACACCTCAAAAATCACATCTCTGCCCTCTTTTTCAGCTAGGCGCTGCACATATAAGCAGTCTTGGGAGATTGATGTTGAAATTTCTAAGTTTATCAGTTAGAAACCCGCCATGCACTTTACTGATTTATTCCTACCTACTTTTTCTGTTACTTAGCAAGTTATTTACAATGTAAGTACTAAAAATAAACACTAGTGCATGCTTAACATATTACAGATCATCAACTGAAGGAAACAGAAATAAGCACACAAAATGACACTGTTATTTTTGGACCAATGTCCCCGGAAAAACCCAATGCAGGAAAGCTGGTGCAGCTATCTGAGGGTTTTCTTATTAAGCAATTTCAGAGTACAATCTGGGTGCCAAATCTGGCTTACCCAACAGAGAATGCCCTTGGCAGTAGTACATCTCAATCTAAGACAAATGTCTCGGCTGAAACCCTAGATAAACCCGGCAGCTCCTTAGCTCCAATCTGCCCCAGAAACCCCGACATTTGCCTTTCTGTACTGCGTCAGCCTCTCTCTGCCTAGCGTTGGCGCTGCGTCACCTTGAATGGGTCCGCGTCAGCCTCAAGAGGCCCTGCGTCAGCCATCTGGCCCTCTGCATCAGCAACGCTGGCCTCTCTGAAGCAATGCACAGCTCTTAGCTACCTCTGCGTGAGCCCTAGCTGCTACTGCGTCACTATCTTTGGCTCCTGCATTGATCTCCCGGCACTATCTCTGCCTCTCTGTCTCTCTGTACTCACTTCCCCCCAGCTGCAACTCCGATCACTGATTCTATCTCTCTTAGAAAACCCCGCTCTAGAGAATAGAATCACTGATCATCTAGTGTTCTCTCCAAGTGACCCTCAAGCCTCCTCTTATACTTTTCTCGTTAACATATCAACGGCCGAGATTAAGTCCCTAATCGAAAGGTAAGATTATATCTAGCTTGATCCATGTCTTTTGGACCATTCTAACACATTTTTATATTAATCCACATTAATATTTTAATTTCCCTAAGTTTAGACTTAGAGACTCCATTAAAAATATTAATTATTTTAATATTTCTCAAACTGTTTAGAATCTTCCCAAACCCTTTCCAGGTATTGTAGATCTCATGTGCCCCAACCTCTCCACCAAATTTCATGGCTAGAGCACATCTGATGCTACCACAAATCAACACTCCCTCTTAGCGAGAACTGTGCTCTAGCAATACTCCTCACTGAGTATTCCTCTGATCATCCGGCATCGGTCCCTGTGTTGATTCTAGGCCTACTACCCACCTTCCTCTACACTGTTGTATCATGTACTGTTGCCCATGGTTCTGCCACTACCACTGCTGCATCTGTACAACAGCTCCCTCTGCATTTGTGCTGCTACTCATGGCTTTGCCACTACCATTGTTGCATCTGCACTTCATCTCCTCTCATCATGTTGCATCGCGCTGCCCACTACTGCACTGCAACTCATTTACTGAGAAGTAAGTAACTGATCTCCCAACTTTGCCCTCTTTTTTGGGCTAGAGACACTCATTGATGCTGAAGCTCCCTCTGTCACTGACAAGTGCTCCCTCTCTTACCTCTGCACTACTACAACAACTCCATGCATCTCGCACCGTTGCACACCTCTTTGTGCCATCCTGCACTGGTGCAACACTCATGTGCTTCTCACACTACCGCCTCATGTTGTCCCGGGAATCCTTCACTGTAGCTCCCTCTATCGCTTCATCTACATCCATATCTATTGACATCTGCCAGTACTGCTACTCCTCTTTGGGGATCCCGTAGCAAGGTCTAATCCAAGAGGCTGGGTACCTCAAGGATCCTACCCCTCATCGCCTGTAGTCTGTCTTACTACAGCTCGATGTCTCCCCACTTCCACTCAAGTGGTGCGTGTGCACTCATGGCACAGTCATCGTCTGTGTCCACTTCCTTCTCTACACTTGCTGGCACTGCCTTAGTCTCGAAAGACTCTCCCTTACTCTTCTTCCTTGGCCACTGGGTCTCATAATGACCCAGCTCCCCACAGTGGAAGCACTTGATCTTGGAGAGATCCTTCTTCTTCCGTTTTTCTTGCTTTCCCTCAGATGCTAGGGCAACATCTTCCTCCTCTTCCTTTTTGACTCTTATCCCTTTACTACTGCTTCCCGCCTTTGTCTACTGTCTAATGTCTTCTTGGTGAAGAGCCACCCACATCTCATCCCAAGGTGGAAGTGTCCCTCTGCCCAGTATACTCTGGACAAATACCTCCCAGTCTTCTGAGACTGCATTCAGGGTTTTCCTCACCATCAATTCCTAATCTGGAGTGGCTTCTATGGAAGTAAACGCATCTCTGATCTCATTCAATCCTCCGAGGAAGGTGTCAATCGGTTCTCCCTTCTTCATTTGATATGACCTCATCTGATTTTCTAGTAACATCCTTCTCTGCACATAAGTATGCTAGCACAATTTCTTTAGGGCCTCCCACATCTCATTTGTCATTTCCTTCTCGGAAATGTGTGGTACTACATGGTCCTTGACCCTGTCAAGGATGATGCTCTTGGCCCTCGCCATTTCCTCCTCATACTTGTCGTTCTCAGTTGGGTCGACTGGGATAGTTATCATCTTCAAGGTGAAGTGCTTGACATGATTTATGTCAAGTACAGATAACATTTTGGCCTTCCAGACTACGAAGTTTGACGCTCCGTCCAGTCTGTCCTGGTCTCTTACTCCGTGTAGTGCCATGATGCTCTTCTACTTCCCTCCTGGAAGTTCTCGATGTGACTCCCTCTGAGTCTCGATTTCCCTCCTATAAATCCTTTTGTCGATGTCGAAATGCCCCCTACTTTGATTGTCTATGCAACTACACCAATAATTCAGATTTATTGGCTAGAAACCCTCGGTAAAAACTCACTCCTCCTTGGCCTTGCCCTGTTAGGTACTGTTCTGACTACAGTACCTCACCAACTCCACTCTGCAACTTTCCCATAGCCTCCAAAACCCCAACAACCTAAAGGTGGGAGCTCCTAGGCTCTGTGCAATCCCGGTACCAACAACTCAACCTCCTCATCCAACTGTGTTAGCCCTCCTAGCTTCTGTGTGAGTCTCCCTTTGTCTCCCTTAGCCTCTGCGTTGCCTCTTCCTGGCTCACCCCTAATGATGCAGGCAGTGTGTCACCCTTCCCTTGTTCCCACTCTACTAGAAACAGCTTCTGTCACTCGGGACAGTTGTTTTCTATTGCTATTGCTCCACTCGGCTGATGTCCTCAGTTCTCCTGTGATCTGCAACCACACTCCGATACCATGTTGAAGTTTCTAAGTCTACCAGTTAGAAACCCTCCATGAACTTTACTGATTTATTCCTACCTACTTGTTTTGTTACTTAACAAGTTATTTACAATGTAAATACTGAAAATAAACACTAGTGCATGCTCAACATATTACAGATCATGAACTGAGGGAAATAGAAACAAGCACGCAAAATGACACTGTTATTTTTGGACCAATGTCCTTGGAAAAACCCAATGCGGGAAAACCGGTGCAACTATCTGAGGTTTTTCTTATTAAGCAATTTTAGAGTACAATCTGGGTGCAAAATCTGGCTTACCCAACAGAGAATTCCCTTGGTAGTAGTACCTCTCAGTCTGAGACAAATGTCCTAGCTAAAACCCTGGATAAACCCTCCAACATCTCCTCAGCTCCAATCTAGCTTAGAAACCCCAACATCTGCCTTTCTAGACTGCATCAGCCTCTCTCTGCCTAGTGCTGGCCCTGCGTCACCCTGAATGGGTCTATGTCACCATCAGGAGGCCCTGCGTCAGCCTTCTGGCCCTTTACGTCAGCAACGCTGGCCTCTTTGAAGCACTGTGCAACTCCTGGCTACCTCAGTGTGGCCCTGCGTGAGCCCTGGCTACTATTGCGTCACTCCCTCTAGCTCCTGCACTGATCTCCCAACACTATCTCTTCCTCTCTATCTCTCTGTACTCACTGCCCCTCAACTGCAACTCCGATCACTGATTCTATCTCTCTTAGCAAACCCCGCTTTAGAGAGTAGAATGACTGATCATTTGGTGTTCTTGCCAAGTGACCCTCAAGCCTCCTCTTATACTTTTCCCTTTGACATATCAACGGCCGAGATTAAGTCCCTAATCGATGGCTAAGATTAGATTTGGCTTGATCCATGTCTTTTGGAAAATTCTAACACAGTTTTATATTAATCCACATTAATATTTTAATTTCCCTAAGTTTAGACTTAGGGACTCCATTAAAAATATTAATTGTTTTAATATTTCTCAAACTATTTAGAATCTACCCAAACCCTTTCTCGGTATTGGAGATCTCATGTGCCCCAACCTCTCCACCAAATTTTGTGGCTAGATCACATCTGATGCTACCACAAATGAAAAATTTAATTTTCGTAGGGTCAAATCTTATCCTTTTTTTGGAACCAAGTACATTTCTGGAAAGTAGATAGGATAAGCTTTCCAATGAGCTATCCTGAGCTCAAATTGGACATCAGGAACCCCTTCAAAACTCAGACGGAAGATTGCGTTGTGCACAAACCAAAGGCAATGGGCATAGGACAATTTGCCTAATTTTTCACTGTTTTTCTCCAATTTTTATTTTCATCCTTGGGAATCAACTTTTTACTGATGTAATTGATATGGTAAATGTAATTATGGTCTTTTACTATTACCTAAAGGGTAAATACGTTAGGTAAATAGACTTCATCAAGTCAAATGAATCAGTTTCAATGTAATTAGGGATGAGTCATTTTTACCACCCTACACTCTAGCTATCAGTTCAGATTTTGGTGGAATTGCTCCTCCTCTCATGGATTCGACCCCTAAGGTTGGGATGATTCTGTTTTGATATCTATATCTTCCCTTTATTCACTCTTTTCAGAGGTTGGACTCAGTTGGATGTGGTACTTGTAATCAGAGACATTATTGTATCAGATTTTGACCAGTATTAATAGATGAGTTGTAGCTATTTCTTTGGGATACATGTGGTATGGATGTTTAGCATTGTTTCTTCTTTGTCATCATTTGTATGAATGTTTTGTAAGCTCATAAACCATTTCATGTCTGTTATATGGTAATGTTCAAGTTGATAGGCAAAATACATGTTTTTTCTTGCTCTGTTTTGGGAAAGTTATCATAATTTGTCATTTTTCTTCAATTTAGGAAGAATACATCTCATATGCTCTTCCTAACTCCTCATCAGTATTAAACCATCTCACCAAATAACCTTTTAAGTGCTAAGCCTCCTGCCTACCTTTCCCTTTTGAATGTCTGTAATCATATCTCATTTTCCCTGACCTAGCCTCTTTGACCTAATAACCTCATCCAACAATAACCCCACCAAATCAAATCAAAACAACTTTTGCACTTTATACCTAGCCTAAGACCCTAATCCATCTAGCCCTCTTGGCTGTGATTCTTTGGAGAGATCCCTCTCCAGCCTAGTAGGGCTAGCTACCAAGTCAAAAGATTGGTCAGTGGTTACCTCAGCTGGACTCTTCCTCAGCTTTGGAGATCCAGAGGAGTGATAACAAAACCAATGCTCCCTGTGTGTTTCATGACATGGACTAACCGCCTCTTGTGGATCCTTATCTCTTGCGATGCGATCGTTGACTAACACTTGCGGGTTTTGGTCTACGAAAATTGCGATTCCAAACAAGTGGTATAAGAGCGTAGGTTACGAGTTCAATACACACCCGAATCACGTTGGGGGGGAGATTGTTGGACATTGGATAAACCAACGCTCCCCGTGTGTTTCGTGACATAGACTAACTACCTCTCGTGGATCCTTATCTCTGGCGACGCAATCCTTGACTAACACTTGCGGGTTTTGGTCTGACGGAAATCGTGATTCCCAACAAACCCAACCTTCATAACAAATACACACTAATAGTTTCCAAGTGTTAGCCAACCATCTAGCTTTCTAAGAAATTGAAGGGTGGAGTTCCTCTACCCTTTCAACTGTAAAATCTTCTTGGAAAACCATTATTACAGTCATATTATTTCAAGTGTTAATTAATTCAAAATTTATTTATGAGCATAATACTCATTCTCCTTCAAGATGCAACATATATCGATTCACATATAAGACTAAATTTCAGTTCAATGGGCAATAAAGCCTTTTTACACATCTATGAACAATAATCACATAATCTTAATTAAATAAGAAATTGTAGATTTAGAAAATAAATACACTTATTTTATTTAAATAAAGAGTTTTCCTAAAACTAATGAAGAGATATCCACTCTCCACCCAACCATAGGCTCACCTATGTATCATCTATTTGTAGTGTGTCACTCTCAAGCTAGATTGTGATGCCATAAGGGGAAAACTCAGCCAATCAACTGAGGGTATAATTATAAAGGCCAATCTCTTTCATCATTAAAAATCAACAAGATTTCATTCAACCCACTTAGCAATGGGAAATCCTTTAACTCCCTCCCCTATCAATGTCTTTGTGCTTACCTAGCTAAATACCTGGAAATTCATGGTCTTGCTTTTTAGCTTGGGTTAAAAACACTTATGCTTGATTTCTTCAACTAGAAAGTGGATGTTAGGCCCCTATACTACTAGTGTAACCCCTTATTGTCATTAGTACAATCCCCTTATTATATTTTTGTACCCATGTAGTCCCCATATTGTTACTATTGTGCCCCATAGAAGCCCATTATTGTTATTATTGTGCCCTTATTGTTATGTCGTCTCTGATTATATTATGACCCCTTAGACTCCTATATAGAGAAAGGAGGTTTTGTCATTTGTATAATTCAAGAATTGTCCATTTATGTAATGTAAAGGAGGTTTCCCCCTCGAAGAGGCTGAATTCTAAGGCATTTATCTCTCTTTTCTATCTTTTTGTGAGTTGGTTTCATAACATTTGGTATCAGAGCTTTGGATTCTAGGGTTTCGCTGCTCCAAATAGGTCAACGTGGCATTTTTGCTATAACTTTTTTTCTGCGATGTTTCAGAAGTGAAAAAAAAAAAAACCCATTTGAGATGAAATTGCAGTGAACCTCGGGTCCGAATTTCAGAGCTTTTCGCGCTATATTTGCCGAGATATGATATGAGGAAGTTGGTCTTTTTGAAGACTCCTAAATTACATTCCAAACAGGTGACCTGGGAAAAATCATCATAACTTTCTCTCTGAGCATCGGATTGAAATTTTGTAAGTAGGTACAGAAAGAGCATGGAATGTAGTTTCTTATATATATTTTTTAGAGCCAAAGGTCGAAACAGTGACATGTGGTACGTCGTAAAAGTTCGTTCTACTGAACTAGTCTATAATCAGGTCATTGTGATAGATTTGGCATAACTCTTCCTTGGAGAATCCAATTTGGATTAGTCTGGTGGCATTGGAAAGAGGACCCATAGGGCTACTGCAGGTCACAATTTTAGAACTAGAAGAACCAAAATTACAAAGTTATAGTCATTTCAAGATCAAACTCCTAAAATCAAGAAAAGGCGATATGAGGAAGTTTGATGGCGAGGATCCAGTAAATTGGATACTTCAGATGGAGCAATATTTTGATGTACATGGTGTACCACTGTTACAAAAGGTATGTATTTCATCTTCATATTTAGAACTGGATCAATTTTTATGGTATAAAGGGCTTTGTTCTCGTAAACAACTTATTACGTGGTCAATTTTCACGGAGGAAATGATAGCACATTATGAGGATACAAAGAGAAACACCTTCTTTAGAGCAACACCACAACAATTGGAAAGAGTAAAAAGGCTTTGTTACATAGTGAAAAGTAAGATTATGGCAACAAGGAAGTCTACCCCTCATAAATATAAAGATGAAAGTGTTGTTTCTCCCAGCCTTCCACAACCTACAAGGGTTACACCACAACAATTGGAAGAAAAAAGAGAAAAAGGGCTTTGTTACAATTGTGATAGAAAATGCACTAAAAGTCATAAGTGTGCTGAGAAGAAATTATTTTACATAGAGTATGAAGAGGAGGAAGAAAAGGATCAAGAAACATCAAAAGAGGAGGATATACGCCAGGACCCAACCCCAGAGAAAGAAGAAATGAGTTCGACCATATCTTATAAAGCATTGGAAGAATTTACCAGTCCTCCAACTCTCAAGATAAAAGGACATATCAAGAAGAAAAAGGTTCAAGAAGTGAAAGATCACATCGAGAAAGAAGAAATGAATCCAACCATTTCTTGTAATGCATTGGCCGTAATTACCACTCCTCAAACTATCCAGATAGAAGGACATATCAAGAAAAAAATGTTCAAGAAGTGAAATATCACATCAAGCATCAAGAAATGAATTCGACCATATCTTGTAAAGCATTGGAAGAAATTACCACTCCTCAAACTCTCAAGATACAAGGACATATCAAGAAGAAAAAGGTTCAAGCAGTGAAGTATCACATCGAGCAGCAACAACATGTTCTCCAACTTTTAAAGGATAATGCCACTTTGGTGAAGAATCGAATGAAAAAACAGGGAGATCAACATCGTAGTGAAAAATGTTTTGATGTAGGTGATTGGGTATTTTTACAGCTACATCTCAAGCAAGCTATTTATGAGAAGGAAATGTTGGCAATACTACATGCACTTAAGAAATGGCGACATTACCCAATGGGAAGACATTTCAAGGTAAAAATGGATCATGATAGTCTTAAATACTTTTTAGAACAAATATTATCTTTAGAAGAACAGAAAAAATGGGTCACAAATATGTTTGGTTATGACTTTGACATCATCTATAGAAAAAGGAAGCAAAATTTTGTTCCAGATGCACTATCAAGAAAGGATGAGAATGTGGAATCATTATTTTGTGCTATTTATATTATCCAACTAGATTGGATAAACGAAGTAAGGGATGAATGCAAGAATGATGAAGAAGTGTGGCCATTCATTCAAAATTTGCAAAAGATCCAAATTTAAACAATATTGCCAGAACTTGAAGAGGAAGGAAAAATCATATTGGAACCTGGAGCAGTCACAGAAACGATAACCCGACAGCTATGAAATTGATCAATTTCAAAGTATCTCATCAAGTGGAAGAACTTACCTGCTGAAGATTCCACATTGGAGGACAAGAATTTTATACAGAAGCATCAAGAACTACTCAAGCGTTGAGGACAACACTTTTTGAAGGAGAGGGGCATGTTAGTCCCCTATACTACTAGTGTAACCCCTTATTGTTATTAGTACAATCCTCTTATTATATTTTTGTACCCATGTAGTCCCCATATTGTTACTATTATGCCCCATAGAAGCCCACTATTGTTATTATTGTGCCCTTACATTATTATTTTTATGTCGGCTCTGATTATATTATAACCCCTTAGACTCCTATATATAGAAAAGAGGTCTTGTCATTTGTATCGTTCAAGAATTTTTCATTTATGTAATGTAAAGGAGGTTGCCCCCTCGAAGAGGCTGAATTCTAAGGCGTTTATCTCTCTTTTCTAGCTTTTTGTGGGCTGGTTTCATAATAGTGGAATTAGTGATTCCTCATAGTTTTAATACCAATGAAAGGTGTTTTTGACACATTCTCACTCAGATTTGGTCCCTAGACCCATTCATGTGCATGCCATCTTCTTTGCATAAAAATCTTCTAGCTCTCCGTTTTTTGCATGAGATTTATTGGGTCCAAATCAAATTTCCGTTTGTCTATTTTGAAATATTAGGATGGGTACATTGCCCATACTTCTACGAAAATTTGTGCAACTCCAAACTACCTTCATAATTATGGGAAGTTGGTAGTTCAACAACCAATTCCCCCTCAGAAATTGATTTCTAGGAAAATCGGGAAATGGGAAATTTTTTATTTTTATTTTTTATTTTTTTAACTCAACAAGGAATTATGGGTAAGGAATTTTAGTTGGCAATGGTTTTCTCCATTTCTGATTCATGGATTCCCTCTCATGGCATCATAATTTGTGTAAGCACTCCACCCCTTCATTCAATGTTAACAATATTTTCATTAAAATTAAAAACATAATTGCATGAACAAAGTTTAACATAACATCTATGTTGGCATCTCCCAACAATACAAGCCATAATAATAATTACAAGATGGGGTTCGAACAAAACGTTACACTATTAACCAAAATTTGGATAAATTGGATTCATTTAATCATTGAACAATGAAATCAACCTCAACATATGTGCATATAGGTTAATGCTCAAATATAACCTAGTACCCATCCAATTAGCCACCCATATATTAAATCATTATGAACATGTGTGTCAAATAGGGGTGCACTTTAATAAAGTGTTGTAACATGTAAATAAATATGTCCTCCTCACTATCAAAACCCCACCATGATAACAACAAAATATAAATCCTAATCAACCTAAGGTGCACTACCACCAACAAATTATTACATCAAAAGTAATGATCCAACCTATGGAAAAATGTGAGATTTCCATGAAATCATATGTAGTACCCCCCTTCTAACTCAAAATTAATAAATAACACATCAATGAGCGTACTAATATAATTAGACTTATTCCCCACCTTAGGTGATATCCACGTGATGTTTAACATTGTTAGACCAGGATGTATGGTAACTCCCGAATATTAATTTTTCTAGTAAGAAGAACATCAATATATACACATAGGAAAGAGACCCTTGGGATTCACATTACAAGGTATCTTCCTATTCTTATTTTGCATTGACATATTTACAACATATTTGCCCAATCCTAGAGGATTAGGTGTCAACATTTCCTCCCTTAATCTGAATGGGTGTTTGTAATTCCAAGCATCATTTTAAATCTTTCAAAATTTTCTCTTCCAAGCGCTTTGGTGAAGATGTCTGCAATTTGCTCATTTGTGGAACAATGACATAGGTGAATAGTCTTGGCCTCAACATGATGTCGAATCAAATGATATTTTGTATTGATATGCTTGGTTCGATCATGGAATTTTGGATTCTTGGCCAATTTAATTTCAAAAGTATTGTCAATTAGAAGAGTAGAGTGCACTTGTTTCTCCTGCAAATCTTCAAGAATTTTCCTGAGCCACACAATCTTTGTGGTTGCTTTTGCATCTGCCAGATATTCTGCATCTATTTTGGAATCTTCTAGAACTGACTGTTTGTGTGACCTCCAAGAGACAACTCCTGATTCAAGACTCGTAACATAACCTGAAGTAGATACTCTATTTTCCTTATCTCCATCAAAGTTTGAATCAAAGTATCCAACCAGTTGAAGTCATCCACTCATGTATATTTGAGTCCAAAGTCTTGAGTTTCTTTCAAGTACTTTAGAACTCTTTTTTGTAGCAGACCAATGACCCTCACTAGGCTTTTACATAAACTTGGAGGGGATTCCAACAACAAATGAAATGTTTCGTTTAGTAGTAGTGAGGTAGTTAAGACTTCCTAGAACTGTCTATACTCAATTGCATCCTCAAATTCATTTCCTTCTTCGGATGTGAGCTTTAGATTTTGTTCCATTGGAGTGGACAAAGGATTGCGTTCAACCATGCCAAATTTGTTTAAAAAATCTCCAATGTACTTCTTTTGAGAGAGGGATATATATATTTCTGATGTTGGGTTACTTCAATACCCAAATAGTAGTGAACAAATCCGAAATGTTTCATTTCGAATCCTTTCTTTATGGATGCAATATAATTTTCGTTGTTCCCTGTCATCAATAAATCATCTACATATACCACAAGATAAACAACATTTTTTCCAACCTTCTTGACAAATAAAGTTGCATCATTGAGATCAAGGAGTTTGAAATTTAGTTTCAGAAGATGCTTAGTCAATTTTTCATATCAAGATAAGTATATATCTCAAATCATCATAATGAGATAGTATGCTCCACACTCATCAAAAGTGTAACCAAGAGATGATTAACAAGGTCATCACATGTTGGAAGACTATCAAGTAGCAAGCACATTCATCTAGCCAAGGAGAAGTGAGACTTCTCCAACCAAAGGCCTCCATCAAATGATATGATGAAATGAAGATAAGGAATTCCATAAAGATGAATCCCCTAAGTCGGTCTAATAGCTCTAAGGAATTGACATTAAATTTCCATCAATGTGATGAAAATCACAAAGTGGAACCTAATACAATACAACATATGATACTGAGGTTATAGCGCAGAATCTACATTTTTATTTTATTAAAAATTCAACTCAATGCAAAGTTCACTTTTTATTCTGAATTATTATAATGACTATTAGTATTTTCAACTTTTTAGTTCCAAGATTAGTATCCATTTCTTTTTTGAAATAAATAGGCAGTTATGAGATTCAAAATGGCAAGTGGACAAAGCACAAGTCCCCATTACCCACTTTGGAAGTATCACGAGAGAGGAATTTGACCGAAAGGGCAGGGTGGAACAACCAAACTTACATGCAAAATTTTTCTAAGTGTTTTGAAAATGCACTTGCACAATGGTCAAGGCCCACTTTTTCCCAACACTAGGAAAAGGCGCAGATCCTTGTCTGGCTATGGGAGATAACAGATTGGATGGTATGAGGGGGCATAAAATAGTAGAGGGTAAAATGCCTCTTGTCACCACTGCATGCATCTATCATGCATCGAGACCAAGTGAACATGATAATAATTTAGAGAGTGATGATGATGGTGTTCAATCAATGGAGGGTATATCATCTCATAAAAGGCTAGGGTATGCCATCTCATAAAAGGTTATTCAATACAACTAAGGTAGAGACGTTGTTGATAGTTACAGTAATATATTTATTTGCATGTGGAATTCCCCTTAATGTTACCCAATCATCATATTTTGAGGTGGTAATTTGTGCCATTAATAATAGAATCGTTGGATTTAAATCGCTTAGAAATCAATTTTGGAGAAGGAAATTTTGTGACCAATGAAAGTAGTATGAACTATTGATGGATGTAATGTGATAGATGATTCGATTGATACATGTCCTCGTCCTATTTTAAACATTATTATATCTTCTACAATATAGCCTTATTTCTTGAGGATAATTGATTGCTCAGATCATGATAAGAAAGCCACATTTTTTAAGTAGTAGTTATATGATGCTGTTGAGGAGGTGGATGCATCTAATGTTGTTTAGGTTATTACAAATGCAACCCAATTTGCAAAGTTGCAGGTTCAATGGTTCAAAAGTAATGTCGTAATGATAAATCCAATTTATTTTGTTGCTTTGTGGATTTTAGAAAGGCTTTTGATACGATTCCTAGATACAACCTTTGGAATAGATTAGAAGAGCTAAAGGTTCCTCTCGAGTTGAGAGCTGCCGCTATAAGGTTATACGAGAATGTAATTGCCAAGCTAAAGAGCAATGAGGGGTGGTCGAAAGATATTAAGTGTCACATCGGAGTTAAACAAGGTTGCCCCCTCTCCCCTACCCTATTTGGCATTTACATCGATAAGCTTGAAGGCTATTTAGAGGAAGCAAGATGGGATGGCACGATCTTAGCTGGGATAGTCATCATCCTTCTTCTTTATACTGACGATATTGTTCTTTTGGCAAGGTGCCCATCTGATCTTGATAAGCAACTTAGGCTTCTTAAGGGTTTCTGCTCTACCATGGGTATGATTGTTAACACTGACAAAACAAAAGTTATGATTATCAAATCCAAGAAGGACACTTACGCTAATTTTATGTATGACAATAATAACTTGGAGGAAGTGTATTCCTACAAGTACCTAAGAATTGATATTCATCACAAGCTCAACTGGAACCATAGCATTGAGAAAAGGATTAATGGGGGGTGGAAAGCTTATTTTGGTCTTGAAAATAATTGTAAAATAGCAAACCTCGTAATGTGGGATAAAAATAAGTTCCTCTTTGAAACTTTAGTCACTCCTGTTATCTTATATGGTTGTGAGGTTTGGGGTTGCAGCATCTCCAAAGAATCATGGAGAAAGATTGAGCAAATCCAGAAGCATTTTATAACTTATAACCTGAAAATTAAAAGTAATACACCCTATCCTATTCTCCTTACAGAAGCAGGTATTTCCCCTATTGAGAGCCTAGCTATGATTAGGTTTCTGCTATACAAGCACAAGCTCAATAACATAGACGATCATAGACTTCCTAAGCTAGCTTTAAATTCCAGCCAAAACCACCTAAGGCTCAATCGGGGGTGGCATAAAGAGACAAGGGCCTGGTTAAACTATTGGGAGGTCAACGGGAATGATGCATTGAAAAACATAAATAACATTAAAGATATTGTTACTTCTAAGTTCAAAGAAAAAATGTGGTGTGAGAAGCGGCTAAAAAAAAATTAAGTTATTATAAGAAGGTCATCAACCCCACCCTAGAAGATCAAAAGTATCTCTCTATTTTAACTAGCTCAAAGAAGAAAATTAATATAGCAAAGATTAGAACAAATTCTCATGAGCTTCATAGTGAAACAAGTCATTGGGCAATTCCTAAAATGCCATGGATGGAAAGGATCTGTCATATATGTGAGAATAGGAACATCGAGGATGAAAACCACTTCCTCTTAGAGTGCCCTGCGTACAACCACATTAGATCTCAGTTTCACAATCTTTGTTACAATACTGACCTTCCTAGCCTTTTACAATGTCAAAATTATAGTGAGCTTGGGAGGCTTCTCTCCAAGCTTTTTGAGCATAGGAATAAAATCTTAAATCAAAATAAATAATTTGTTTCTTTAGGTCCGATAGACCAATGTTTGGTCTCAATGGACATTAACCATCATCATCATCATCAATAATGTATTTTGGACTCCAAGTGTTATGCATGTATTGAATTATGCGCTTAAGGACATTGGAAAATTTGATTAAATAGGAAAGCTAATTGAAGATGGGAGAAAAATCTAGAAGTTCATATGCAACAATCACCACTAATGGGCAATTTATTGCGAATTTCCAAAGAATGACTTGCTCCAACCTGTAAATACATGGTTTACTTCATTTTCTATTGTTCTTCAACTTCTTTATGAAGTTAAAAGTGCATTATGTTCCACCGTTGTTAGTGACAACTAGGCTTCATTGAAGTTATCTGTCTGATGTTGCAAGAGAAGTAAGATAATTGGTCCTTCATGATCGCATTTGGTTTGATGTTAAATTTATTGTTGATTTCATTGGGCCTACTTGTGATATGCTTCATTATGCAGAATTTGATAGCCCATGCCTGAGTAAAATTTATGCAAACATTGGTTCAATCAAAGGACTTGCTCAAAATTGCAGATACATGGTTTGCTTCAGTTTTCACCCTTCATCATTTTTATTAAGTTAAAGGTGTTTTATGTTCCATTGTGGTTAGTAACCACTGGGCTTCACCAAAGCTTTTTGAATCTGATGTTGCAAGGGAGGTAAGACAATCGATTCTTGATGATTGTTTTTGTTTGATGTCAAATTTATTTTTGATTTCATTTAAGCCCATTTATAATATGCTCTGATATGAGGACTCTGATAACCCATGCTTAGGAATTTTTTTATGAAAATATTGATTCAATGTGTTAGGGAGGTAAGACAATCGATTCTTGATGATTGTTTTTGTTTGATGTCAAATTTATTTTTGATTTCATTTAAGCCCATTTATAATATGCTCTGATATGAGGACTCTGATAACCCATGCTTAGGAATTTTTTTATGAAAATATTGATTCAATGTGTTAAAGAATCAAGGGAGAACAACACAAGTGGAATTCTTCCATATATCAAGAAATAGATTAAAAAATACATGGCAGATCGAACAACTTAAACACACCTTTCCATGTGGCTTCTTACACCTTAAATGCTAAATGGTATGATATTGAAAGGACTAGCAAGAGGCCTCCTTTTACTGATAGAGAGGTTATGAAGGGATTCTTTACGCAGTGAAGAAAGTCTATGTCACAGGAAAGCAGGTAGTGACTATCGGAGTCTCAATTTTCACATGGGCGAGGTGTGTTTGGAAAAATGGTAGCTTCATAGGGTAGGCATGAGACCAGGAACCCACTAAATTGGTGGTTTCTCCATGGGTATGATGTCCCTGAGTTATGTTCATTTGCTACAAAATACTCTCACAGGTTGTTAGTTCTTCAATGGTAGCTTCATAGGGTAGGCATGAGACCAAGAACCCACTAAATTGGTGGTTTCTCCATGGGTATGATGTCCCTGAGTTATGTTCATTTGCTACAAAATACTCTCACAGGTTGTTAGTTCTTCTTCATGTGATAGCAATTGGAGCATTTACGGTTTTATCCACTCGTCAAGGTGGAACAAACTTGGATTAAATAAGGCAGAGAACCTAGTATACATTCATAGCACCCTTCGACCACTCTCATAAGATCTGGGTACAAGGAATGTCCTAATAGATGGGACAAATTCAAAGATGATGTCACTTATGTGTGAAAAGATAGAATCAGATGTCCTCATTGATCCACCTTCCATTACAAATGATCCTCAGCTAGAGATGGAATGACGAGTTCTTGGAGAGCGTGTTGAGGAAGGACTTAGAATAATCAGAGATTGCGAGTGAATTCAAACAGGATGAAGCAGATATTGAGATGGATACCTGACTTTTGGCTTGGAAAGTTGAACGCTGAAATGTCTACTTAGGATATTGCAGTTCTGAGTTACTATTAGTTTTGTTACTTTTGTTTCTCAGGATATTATCTTTTGTTTTTTGAGTCTTGTTTGTAATAGTCATGACTCATAGAATATAATAAATTAATATTCTGACTAGTAGTTGGAAATTTGCATTGTAATTTCAATTTCGAACATTGTTCAATGTTCATTGTACATAATTTTATGATTTTATTATTTTAAAATTTCAGATTTCAATTTGTATTTATATTTAAAACTTTCATTAACATCTCCACATCTCCCGTACCCAGATTTCAAAAATGGCATACCCATACCTAAACCCATACCACCGTCTCTTGGCAACTATGCTTTTAGTTATGCCATTTCACTAGATATGAAAGTATTCCCATGTTGGTTACATTTTCCCTCAGAACATGGAATGCTCTAGTGTCAAGTTTATATGTCATACTGGTGTCAAGGAGACTCAAATCTGCAGAGACTTGTGTGATGAAACACAACCTTCAAGCAGCTATTAGATTCCATTGTAGATACCAGTCCTTGATGGTTTTTAAGTATTTGTTGCATGGCCCCATTTCTATATCAATATCAACCACTATCACTTGAAGCATGTCTAAGAAACTCTTGTTCAAGTTCCACACTTTTTAGAGAAATTAAGTTTTTCTTTCCAAATTTAAAGCCGTTTGGGGTTTGCAATATAATAAGCCTCAACCTAGGCATAACAGGGGAAACAGTCTGATTTTAGAGACCTTTTGCAAGGTTAGCATTTAACAATGGATTGATAATTTAGTAAAAAAAATGCGTGAAATTGTTTTCAAAGATTTCTCAATTACTTAATAAATCAGGAGTGTGAATTTCATCTGAGAATAAAGACATGTTTAAAAATCATGTTAGAGATCAGAAACATGAGACATTTCTTTAAGCAAATGATGTGCATTTTAGCTACTTGTACCTCTCAGGGCTCTTCCACAAAAGAATGTTTTAAATCACAACCAAAACATAACACGTCAAGCTAGGCCCAATAGTAAGATATCTTATGTAATTTTACTTGGCATCACCAATAGTCCCCACATGAACACAGCCCATTCTTAAAATGGTGGAAATAACTGGCATCCCTCATAATGATTTCTCGTTCAACAATCTTGGAGATGAATTTTATCGCAGTGTGGCAATCATTACATACACGAAGATTCTTGATGATTCGAATAGGTGTTCCATTGGGTGTGTTGATCAACCCAAAAGCAATTGCAAGCTTCTCACTGTGGTGACTAATAGAATGTTCTTTCTCCTCCTGCTCTACATCCTGTAGCACGTACTTTGTATCTAAGACATATCCTGCCTCCTGCATCTCAATACTCAAAATGTTTAGCTTTTCATATATCTCTTCTGTTTGTGGATGCAGTCTGTCCCCCATAAGGAATACATGCGCCCTATTCCTGAGTTCAATCCAGCTATGTCCAGGGTTCTTTTTCACCCTTCTTTCTTTCATCAATTTTCTTGTTGTGGCCACATAATCCCACCTGCCAGCCTCTGCATGGAGGTTTGCTAAGAGCACATATGCTGCAGAGTCCTCTGGTTCAAACTCAAGAACATGCTCAGCTGCCTGCTTTCCAAGCTGCAAATTTCCATGCATCCTGCAAGCACTGAGTAGAGTGCGCCACACTAAAGCATTTGGCTCACATTTCATTCCATGGATAATATTTTCTGCCTCATTCAGATGCCCAGCACGACCATGAAGATCTACCAAGCAGGCATAGTGATCATCTCTTGGTTCAATTCCATGATCCCGACTCATGGAATCAAAGTAGTAGTGACCTTCGTCCACTAGTCCTGCATGGCTACATGCAGAAAGAAGACCAACAAACGTGACATGGTCAGGTTTAATGCCCTCTTGTTGCATTCTTTCAAAAAGATTAAGGGCTTCTTTGCAACGCCCGTGATGAGCATAGCCTAAAATCAATGCGGTCCATGAAACTACATTTCGTCTATACATTCTGTCAAATATTTTGATTGAGTCTTCTATGCTCCCACATTTTGCATACATGTCAATTAGGGTATTTCCAATAAAAATTTCTGATTGAAATCCATATTTAATTACATGAGCATGGACCTTCTTGCTCTGCTCCAAAGATGCTAACTTAGTACAAGCACTGACAACAATAACAAAGGTAAATTCATCAGGTTTCATCCCAACTTGCTGCATGTGTTGGTACAGTCTCAAAGCCTCCTCGCCATGCCCGTTCTGTGCATACATTGTGATCACAGAATTCCATGAGACCAAATCTCGATGTGGCATTTGGGAAAAGAGTTCAAAAGCCTCCTTGTCCTGACCATGCTGAGCATATCCAGCAATCATTGTATTCCATGAAATGGAACTTTGTTCAGGCATTCTTTGGAAGACTTTACATGCACATTCTATGCTTCCACATTTTATATACATACCAATAAGTGCACAACCTACAATCATATCAGAATGAAATCCAGCTTTGGTGACATGGGTGTGCACCAGCTTGCCAATTTCTGCAGCTTGAAGATTGGCACAAGCCTTGAGGATACTGGCAAACGTAAACCCATTTGATCCCACGCATGCATTTTGCATTTGCTGGAAAAGCACCAGAGCCTCCTGACATTGTTTTGGAGCTTCAACCCCCTCAGAGTATCCTGCAATAATTGCATTCCACAAGACAATGTTCTGTTTAGACATTCTGTCAAACAAATTGCGTGCATCAGATATGTTCTCACATTTTGCATACATGTCTACAAGAGCACTACCCACAAAACCATCCAAACCAAAACCCATTTTGATGGCTTTGGCATGCACCTGCTTTCCCTGTTCCAAAGCCGTTATGCTGGCACATACCTTGAGAATACTGGTGAAGGTGGTTTGATTATGTCTGACTCCTACGAGTGGCATATGAAGAAACAGATCCAGGGCATATTCCCAGCATTCATTCTGAGCAAACGCTGCAATCATTGAATTCCATGAAACCACATCTCGTTCAGGCATTCTGTCAAACACGTTGCAGGCGTCCTCAATGCACAAACATTTTCCATACATATCAACAAGAGCATTACCCACAAAAACATTTGATTCAATCATAGATTTAACAATGAGAGAATGCACCTGCTTGCCCTGTTCAGGAGCCATTGATCTAGAGAATCCATTGAGAACACTCGCATAGGTGAACTCCGTCGGCTTCATCCCCGTTCGCTGCAATTCCATAAACAGCTCAACGGCATCCTCCACACACCCATGCTGAGCATATCCTGCAATCATTGCATTCAACGAAACAGCATTTCGTTCAGGCATTTGGTCAAACAGTTTGCGCGCATTTTCCAGATATCCACATTTTGCATACATGTCAATGAAGGCACTTTCTGCAAAAACATCTGAAGCAAATCCACTTTTAACAACATGGGCATGGACCTGCAATGCCTGAGATAGAGATGATGTGTTCCCACATGCTTTAACAACACTGGCGAAAGTAAAATGCGTTGGCTTAACTCCTTCCCGATGCATCTGAGAAAAGAGCGTCAGACTTCCAAACCCATTCCCATGCTGTACATACCCAGCAATAACCGCATTCCAAGAGACACTGTTTCGTTCAGACATTTTGTCAAACACTTGGCGTGCTTCCGCTAGATTACCACATTTACTATACATATTGACAAGATTGTTTAGCAAGAAGGTGTCCGACTCCATTCCCAAACTGATAATCTGACCGTGCACGGACTTACCTTCCCCCAGAGCTTTATTGTTGATGCAGAACTGCAAGAGACGAGCATAATGTGAAGAGTCAGTCGCGTCATCTGCTGTGCTGAGATCATCCTCAAAAACTACATCAGCAGCAGCAACACCACAAGCTATTGTTCTTCCATTTACAACCGCAGACTTGATGGATTTAAATCCGAATAGCTGAAACACAGGTATTTTGATAATTCGTCCAACTTTGTAACAACGTTGGCAATTCATATTCATTCAATGCTTCCACATTAGCAACAGTTCTGTGAGGAGTAATTTATGAGGTAATTAACCCATCAAACGCTTTGTCAGTCTGAATTTCCATGACTGCTACTCGCATCACCTTAAATCAGTCAAAGGTGAAAATGAAGTCCAACGAGAATTCGACCTTCAGAAGATAACTTGATACTTACGTAATCAAGAAAACTTGGCAGAAAAAATACGACAGCTGATGGTAAGGAGGCAATCAACTAAACGCTGAGATACACTGCCAAACATTTCAACCAATTTTTTTATTTGGATTCAGAATTTACTCTTTTAACTTCTTCGTGAAATTAAGATTGACTTCTATATTTTATTTTAGCATTCTACTGATGAGCAGATGGTTTCCATCAGGGCTGGTTCAGGCCTAAACTTCACCCAATTCGAAGAAAAAAACACCAAACAAACTTGATACTTCTAAACATTATGCCTAATAAACAAACCAACTAAACCTTTAGATAAACTGAAAAATCTGTTGACTTTTTTAATTAATGCATAGTGGATATAGAATTTCATACATAGATAATTTAAGCAAGATTGTCTTGTGTATGTTTTTCAATTAATATTGTCAAATTTAGGAAAAGAAGTAGTAGTGTGTAATGTTTATGTACTTTGTGAAAGCGTATACTTTAATTAATATATATATATATATATATATATATATATATTGTTGGACGTTGAGACCGTATACGGTGAATAATAAATATGTTAGTGTTTCCTGTTTAGTGTAGAAGAATTTATTGTTATTATTTGGAGTACATTTTAGTGTATATATTGTTTGTTGTTGTTTTTAATTATTTTTCTATATTTTTTAAAATTATTTTATTATGAAAATATACATCTTGTTGTTTGTTTATATATTAAATTGGTAAATTAAAAATTCGATTCTATGTGTAGTTCATTCTCTAAAAACAATGAGATTTTATTTCCTAGAAGTTTTAGACTTATACTTTAAAGATATATTTTATCAATTGCCATATGGTTTTTAGAAATGGAATTTTATTCTATTGATTTTTTAGTCGTCTTATAATTCATATTGTTTGAATGAGCTAGCTGGAAGTTGAAGTGCATATTCTGAGAGATTATCAACTTTTTGGTTCAATTCCTTGTATATGTGTGTGAATGATGACCATTCAAAGAAAACCATTTTCGCTGATATTTCTCACAAAATATGATTCAAATTGGGAATATTGACCTTGACTTTATTGTTGGCCTAGTCAATGAAAAGCTTTGAATCCCCATAACCCTGAATTTGTTCATGCCCAGATGTCTAGCAATGTATAAAAGAATATAAAGCCTAGTAAATTTAGTCTTTGTATTAGTTCCTCTTCCTCAGACATACTGTAGTGGATAGTGGTAGTTTTGATTTCAATACAGACTGCCCCACTCCATAGTTTGACGGATCTCCTTGACTAGCAATGTCAAAGAAGCCCCATGGTATTTGCTTATTAATGTTAGGCATCATTGGGACCTGTGGCTTTTTTTCTTTTTAGCTCGTACCTGAATTATTTAGTCATGTTCACATTGATGTTGTTGTTGACTTCGGGCAGATTAAATTTATATATTGTTAGACGTTGAGCATGTATACATGACTTCGAATAGTTTTGATTTCAATACAGACTGCCCCACTTCATAGTTTGACGGATCTCCTTGACTAGCACTGTCAAAGGAGCCCCATGGTATTTGCTTATCAATGTTAGGCATCATTGGGACCTCTGGCTTTTTCCTTTTTAACTCGTACCTGAATTATTTAGTCATGTTCACATTGATGTTGTTGGTGACTTTAGGCAAATTAAATTTATATATTGTTAGATGTTGAGCATGTATACATGACTTTGGGTAGTTTGATTTCAATACACATTGCCCCACTCCATAGTTTGATAGATCTCCTTGACTAGCACCGTCAAAGAAGCCCCATGGTATTTGCTTATCAATGTTAAGCATCATTGGGACTTGTGGCCTTTTTCTTTTTAGCTCATACCTGAATTACTTAGTCATGTTCACGTTGATGTTGTTGGTGACTTCAGGCAGATCAAATTTATATATTGTTAGATGTTGAGCATGTATATATTCAATAATAATATATGTATGTTTGTTATGTGTAGTGTATTTTATTGAAAAATGTTTATTATTATCATTTGCAAGAATTTAGTTGTGTGTATATATGTTCGTGTGAAAGGAATATTGTCATTTTATAAGTAGCCTTTTTAATTAATGAAAAAAAATTAAACATTTGTTTTTATTTTTATGTTTAAATGTGTGTGAATGCCAATAAAACAAAGGTTATAATTATTAAATTCAAGAAAATTACTTATTATAATTTTATATATGACACATTTATGATTTCAATGATTTTATATTGTTGTGAAATTTGGGGTAGCTGCATTTCTAGATAAATAAGAAGAAAAAATGAACAAATCCTGAATTAATTTATAGATTTTAGCTCCAAAATCAAAAGTGATACAATCTATTTAATCATTCTTTTAAACAACATACTTTCACTCATTGAGAGTAATACTATGATTAAGTATGTAATATATAAACATAAGATAATTGACATGAAGGATAAATGGTTTCATATTATCACTTCAATTTTAGTATAAGTTAGTTGAGGCTTTAGAGGGTGACATAAGGATATTGATTTTTAGCAAAATTACCACCAGAGGTTAAACGGGGAAGCTACTCTACAAAATACGAATACTAAAGGGATTTAAGAAAAACAAAAACTAAAAATATGAGAAAGAGACATGGCAGAAAAGACTTCTCAAGCCTAAATGTATTAACAAAGAATGATAATGATACATTTAAATACATCAAGATTATGTCTCAAGATAGTGTGTCTATCTTGGACACACAATCACTTTGGTTGAGTAACCACATACCAATCTAGGAGCCTAACTAGTTGAAGAGAATCCCTCAACCAACTAGACCTAAACAAACTCCTAAGTTTGTGGAACAATCTCATTCTACAATAGTCGAGTAGAAATTATTCCAAGTTTAATAATTTATTATTTTGGACTTATTGATTGTTTTATGAGAGTGTGAGACTAACATTCCCCCCTCCCCTAATCATAATTCCAAAGTAAGAACCTGGTACCATCTCCAAGTCTTCATGTTGAAACTGCTGAGTTGATCCTCAATGAAGAACTACCTAAAAAGCTACCAAAACTGGATGCTAAAAAACTCCAATATAAATGTTAATTTATGGTATGTTCTATGCTTATAACAGTTTACTTCTTTTTATCTTCAATAATTCAGCAGAGAGAAATAGTACAATAAATCTGATTCATATCAGCAGTAGAAAACCCTAGATCAGTAGCATTAGCATTAGCGGCTTCATTATCAAACTAGGGCAGACCATATCTCACAAATGGTTTCTCATGTGATTTTCGCCGAAAAATCTCTCGCAAACATATCTCACAAACCGACAGTCAGATTGACTTCATTCCACCACCAAATGTTTCGGCTTCCAGAGGAGGTTCAGATGAACCTACATCACAGTTCAGATGAGGAGATCTTCTAGGCCACGCAAGTCAATCTTTACTTCTGCAGTTGCAGCTCCAGTTTCAGCAGTTTTCGGCTTCAAACTAGGGCAGTCGATATCTTGCAAACTGTTCGTCGGATTGACTTCATTCCACCACCAAAAGTTGCGGCTTTCAAAGGAGGTTCAGATGAACCTACAACACAGTTCCAAAGAGGAGATCTTCTAGGCCACGCAAGTCAATCTTTACTTCTGCAGTTGCAGCTTCAAATTCAATAGCTTCCGGCTTCACATGTGTGAGAGAGAGAGACCCATTTCAGCGCAGTAGAGAAGAGACTCATATCTGCGCAGTAGAGAGAGAGAGATGTGATGAGATGAGTGAGTCCAAATGAGGAAAAGTCCTATTATATTTATACACAACGTTGGTGGGTGAATAGATGCGACTGTTGGGCTTCTGAGCCTACATGAGTTGTAGGTCGGCTTGATAATAATTCCATAATCAAAATAAATTCATATCTCCATGAATACTTATTGGAATTGGATGATCTTTATATCAATCCTACACCTCTCGACGAGAGGAATCTAATAAAAATATTATTAGCCATGAATAAGATGACCCACATGAAGTTTTGCCCTGGTTGCCAATTTTAACACTCCCTCTCAACCATGGAGAACTTCATCTGCAATCTGTCTATCAGTTGTTACTATTCATCCATCAAATCCACTGCTCTGCTCTATTCTGCCTGTTCTGCTTTGTCTTGTTCTGCCCTGCACTGATCTGTACTGTTTTGCTCTGTTCTACTCTGCTCTTGCATTGTTCTATCCTGCTCTGCTTTTGTCTGAATTATGAAGAAGAAGAAATTATCGAGGATGTATCATACTGACTCAAAGTCAGTCTCAGAGTATGTACCACTGGTCCCAGACCAGTCTCAACCAACCCAAAGTCAGCGTCATAGTGAGTACAACTCCAATGGTCCCAGACCAATATCATCCTCCACTGACTCAAAGTCAGTCTCAGAGTATGTACCACTGATCCTAGACCAGTCTCAACCGACCCGAAGTCAGCGTCACAGTATGGTACAACTCCTACCACTGGTCCCAGACCAGTATCATTGATCCCAGATCAATGGAGGTCATCCTAGCATAGGGAGTATGGTAGTTACAACGATGCATCCATCGGTACTACTATGGTCCCTAACTTCATTTCCCTGCTCATTGATCAGATGAGAGGTACTTCCCATGAGTCCCAGACTGCATGGGTAGGATGCCTCGATAGGAGAACTAATCAATCCTGTCCTCACAGGAGAACACATCAATCCTGCTACAATTGCCATGGAGAACACATCAATCCAGGCCTCACAGGAGAACACATCAATCCTGCTACAATCGCCGTGGAGAACACATCAATCCAGGCCTCACAGGGGAACACATCAATACTGCTACAATCGCCGTGGAGAACACATCAATCCAGGCTGCCATGGAGAACAAATCAATCCAGGCCTCACAGGAGAACTAATCATCCTGCTACACAGGAGAGCGAATCATCCTGTTCCACAAGAGAGCGAATCATCTTGTCCCACAAGAGAGCGAATCATCTTGTTCCAGTGTGCACCACCAGGGGAGGGTGAGTCACTCTGTGGTCATATGTTGCTCCAGTAGGAACTGCAAGCCCTCAGAACTCCCAGAGCTCAATGTATGCAACATGCAGGACCCTTGTACAAGGGTTTCTTGTCGACTCCAAGTTGTTTGGGAAAATCACAGATTAGATCTTTCCTCGGGGCTTTGACAAGGTGTATCAACCTGTACATCATCTTAATGTGATGGAGCCTCCTTTCTCATCAACTTACGATATCCCAGATGATGTCTATCTGCTGGAGCAATCGACGAATATGGGATTCCTCAATAATCGAATCCCACCTCTGGTTGTTACAGAGAATCACAGTGGTATCCAATGTAAATCCAAACAGCTCACTGAAGAGCTTTTGCAACCAGATTGCCTCACACGAGGTCATGCTAGTAGCAATATATTCTGCTTCAGCTGTGCTCAAAGCCACCGAATTCTGCTTCCTACTCATCCAGGATATCGAAGCAAATCCCAAGGTGAAACAGCACTCGGAAGTGCTCTTATGGTCCACCACACTGCATGCCCAATCAGCATCAGTATATCCAAGTAGTCTCACATCTCCGATAGTGTATCTTAATCCATGAGAGATTGTGTCCAGAAGACATCTCAGAATATTCCGGGCATCAATGCAGTGAGGCTCAACCAAATATGAGCTCACAGTGCTAACTGCAAAGCATATGTTCGTACGGAGGTTCACCAAGAACATCAATGCGAATGAGTTTTTGAAACTCAGAGGCATTTCCCAAGTCTGGTCCGACGTCACTACCATATAACTTCTAAAAGTTAAGATCCTTGAGGTAGTCACAGGCTTGCAGTCCATCATACCAAATCTTTCCAATATCTTTACCACATATTTTCCTTGAGATAGGAAAATTTCCCTTGGCTTCTGCCATACTTCAAGTCCTTGGTCCTTCATTTCAAATTCAGAAGCCAACTCCCTCTTACATTTGTGAATGAGAGGGTTTGCACCTGTTAGAAAGAGGTCATCCACATACAGCACTAGTATGAGAGGCTTGTCATCTTCAACCTTAAAGTAAAGGTTGGGATCGGCTTCACTCCTAGTGAATCCCAGCTTCATCAAGTAGCTATCGATCCTCTCATACCATGCTCGAGTTGCTTGCTTCAACCCATAGAGAGCCTTCTTCAACCTGCATACATGATATTTTCAATCAAATCCTTCGAGTTTCTCCATTTAGACCTCTTCTTTGATCGAGCCGTGTAAGAACACAGTATTGACATCCATCTGATGTAGGTTCCATCCTTGTGAAGCGACAAGGGCTATGATCGAGCAAATGGTCGTATATCTGGCAACAGGTGCAAATATCACATCATAGTCTATACCTTCCTTATGGGAGAAACCATGAGCAACAAAACCATCCTTATACTTTTCCATACTTCCATCTGCTGCATGATTTATCTTGTAAAGCCATTTGGAAGTAACAACTGTCTTGTCCTGGGGTCTGGGAACTACTTCCCAGACATCATTCTTCATGATAGACTCATATTCTTTGGTCATAGCATCCTTCCATAGTTAATGCTTGACGACCTCTGAGAATGATGAAGGCTCATTTTGTATGATCGTGCTCATGATGGTCAGGTATCCCTGATACCTGTTAAGTTTCTTACTTTGATGGAAGGTTCCTCAGGGTACAACATGTCCTTCAGCATCATCAAGTATCCCCCTAAGCCATGAAGGCCTCTTCCTAGAAGAGGAAGGCTCATGTGGATGAGGATCAATCGGATCCATGGGTTCTTCTACATCAGGCATTGATTCATCATCCTTTTCTTTCAGTTCCCTAGTGTCGGCTTCTTGAGAGCTCCTCAAAGTCGGAAGATTGTTCACCTTGCGGTGAACTTTTCTTCAGGAGTCTTGGAACCCAATGCTTGATGAGGGCATCGATTTTGTACATATACGGCGGTGATTGTAGTTTCAGCCCATAGAAACTTCAGAAGTCTTTGATCATGTAGCATGGCCCGGATAGCTTCCATCATTGTGTGGTTCTTCCTTCCCACCACACCATTCTGCTCAGGAGTATGTGGTGTAGAAGTCTCCCTCTTAATGCCAACCTCAGGTATGCCTGAGTAAACCAATTGTAATATATCGGAGGTCTTGCTTTGGCTTGAGGGGAATGGTCCCCTTTTGAGCTTTCCTTCGGCACATCCCAGACATACACCTTCTTTCTCTACTTGGAATTCAGGCATCCCTCTTACCATCTGTCTTGCATCGAGTAGAGTTTGTAATGAAGGTGGGCAAACCTCCGATGCCAAAGTTCAGACTAAAGAGTTGTGTCACAAGACATGACACCTAGCAGACTTCCATCGACCTGATATAATGAATCAACACTAAACCCAAGAGTAAAGGCATATTTAACATTATTTTTCCATATACGTACCTTGCCATCGCTGAAGGTTACCTTGTAGCCTTTGTCTTCCGTTGGTGAGATGGACACTAGGTTCTTTTTGAGGTCAGGTGCATTTAATACATCCTAGACTTTTTAGCCTTCTTGATGGTTGTCCTCTTCCTTGATTCCCAGCTCTCCTCTTACCTTTGCTATTGAATTTGTCATTCCTTTGATTGCCATCAGAGGGATTTTGATCATCATCCCAGTGTGAGTACTTTCTATCAGGGCACTTCCTTGCATAGTGACCTGCTTCATCACAGATGAAACATCGTCCTTTTCTTCCACCCTTAGATCCATCCTTTCCTTTTGATTTAGACCCAGAATTATTTCTTATCTTAGCATGAGAAGAAAAAGAAACATGAGGACCTTTAGGCATGGGCATTTCTTGCTCTTCTTCCCTTGTTTCTTCTTGAATGCATCTAGCCATTAATTCCTCGAAACTAGGAATTACATTATAGTTCAGAAGAGTAGTCCTGAACACGTACCATTCAGATGGTAATCCTCCAAGAGTCGTGAGTGCCATTTCTCTGTCAGTAATAGTTTCCCCAATAGATAGGAGATCGTTCTTGATCTCGGTGATTCTTAAGAAGTATGCTTGCATACTTTCATCTTTACCCTTCTTGATTTCCCTCAGCTTATTTCTAAGAAACAAAACTTGATTTGCATCATTAACTTTAAATAAACTCACCAGTGTATCGTAGATTTCCTTGGAGGTGTCCAGTTCAGATATGTAGGCCACTAAGTGCTTGTCGATAGAGTCCCGGATGATCTTCTATTGTTTTGACTTCTTCATTTTTCCATTTGTTCCAGGCAGCAACAGATGCATTTGATGAAGGCTCAACAATATTGCCTCTTACATGGTCCAGCACTCCTTGATCTTTAAGGGTTAGATCGATAGACATCTTCCATCCGTGATAGTCAGCTTTCTCATGGAGCATGTCTTCGGCAGGAAAGAGTGTTGAGGACCCCATAGTTCTTTTAGGATGGCCTTGCCAATCTTCTCTTCAATGATTGCTCTTGCTCTTGCTTGGGCTTTGTCTTCACCTTAGCTCTGATACCATGTTAAGTTATGGTATGTTCTATGCTTATAACAGTTTACTTTTTTTATCTTCAATAATTTAGCAGAGAGAAATAGTACAATAAATCTGATTCATATCAGCAGTAGCAAACCCTAGATTAGTAGCATCAGCATTAGCGGCTTCATTATCAAACTAGGGCAGACCATATCTCACAAACCGACAGTCGGATTGACTTCATTCCACCACCAAAAGTTTCGGCTTCCAGAGGAGGTTCATATGAACCTACAGCGCAATTCAGATGAGGAGATCTTCTAGGCCACGCAAGTCAATCTTTACTTCTGCAGTTGCAGCTTCAGTTTCAGCAGTTTTCGGCTTCAAACTAGGGCAGTCAATATCTCGCAAACCGTTCGTCGGATTGACTTCATTCCACCACCAAAAGTTGCGGCTTTCAAAGGAGGTTCAGATGAACCTATAGCACAGTTCCAAAGAGGATATCTTCTAGGCCACGCAAGTCAATCTTTACTTCTGCAGTTGCAGCTTCAAATTCAACAGCTTCCGGCTTCACATGTGTGAGAGAGAGAGACCCATTTCAGCGCAGTAGAGAAGAGACTCATATCTGCGCAGTAGAGAGAGAGAGATGTGATGAGATGAGTGAGTCCAAATAAGGAAAATTCCTCTTATATTTATACACAACGTTGGTGGGTGAATAGATGCGACTGTTGGGCTTCTGAGCCTACATGAGTTGTAGGTCGGCTTGATAATAATTCCATAATCAAAATAAATTCATATCTCCATGAATACTTATCGGAATTGGATGATATTTATATCAATACTACACCTCTCGACGAGAGGAATCTAATAAAAATATTATTAGCCATGAATAAGATGACCCACATGAATTTTTTCCCTGGTTGCCAATTTTAACAATAAAGAGAGCACACCAAGAGAAGTGAATCAGCTGCAAGTATGATACAACTCTGAAAATGCTTGACAACTCAATCAAATGCCAAGTTACAATGAAAAAGGATCCATCTGTCCTTTGCTTAGTCTAATGACCATCCAAGTGAACAAAAGAATGTCCACAAATGCTCTCAATCAGCATCCCAATCACTTTCCCACTAGAAAATGTCAATGCCCACTGGCAGATTTGATGATGCCCACTGGTAGATTTTTTGAGTTTGTCAAAACTTTTAGTCTGAAAACCATCTTCAATTCCATTATCATTTCCCCCCTTTGTTAACTGAAAGGAGAGACAATCATCTGCATTTGATTTTTGAACTCCCCCCCTTAAGGTGTAGGAGTGTTCTCTTTTTAATTCTTCAAGAAACTTTATCTTTACCTCTATCTTAATTAGATTGTAGGACTTCTACAACTTCTTTAATTCTAGATTCCATTTCCAAGGGTTTATCCATCCATAATTAATTGTTATTTTAGTCTTCTTCTGCATTCAACATTTCTCTGATAGATGATTTGTCTTCCTACAATGAAGACAAGGATGGAGGTCGAAACATTTACTCTCCATATGACCATTTCTCTTACAATGGTTACACATAACAAGATTCTAGGTATTTTCTAGAAAACATGCACTTACAAACTGAACTAATTTTGAGAAATATGGAACATAAAAATTGTTTTCTTTGATGTACCCCAAACCATGTCGATCTTTGTTGAAAGAAATTTCTTCCCAAGTTCTGATCACCTTCTTGGAAAGACCATTTTCTTCTTGTTCTTCACACCTGCTACTGCTGTTGATATTCTGTGCTTGATTCATTAAGTCATCTGTATCACACTGAGCATCAATCATTTCTTTTAACAATTTATTTGTATCACATGCTACATCAAAATTTTCAATTAGGACTTCAGTACTAAGAGTTGCATCATTTTCATTTAGTAGCACAACTTGTTAGATGAAACCATTTGTGTCACAACTTTCATCAACATGCTAAATGAGGTCATCTGTTTCAAAAATTACATTTGTTGTTTGGATGAGGTCTTTTGTGTCACATATTGCATCTATCTTTTCTGTACATCTTGCATCAAGTAGATCTTGTTTTTTGCCTCAATTTTATCTGGAGTGCATTAATGAGTTGTTCTTTCATATCTAGCTCATTTTGAAGATCGTTTGTTGCTTCTAATGTGATAGTCATTTGATTAATTATGTCTTGATTTCGACTTAAATTCCACTCAAGAACTTTGATTTTGTTGCACAATTCAATATTACACTCTTTCAATTCTTTAATTTCTAGCTCAACACTTTGAAGATGTTTTCCCCCTTTACCCATTTTAGTCTTTAACACACTCGCTTGCTTTTAAGATTTGCTCGATTTTCATGCTCACTTGATTATGTGACCTTAGGGTGTCATGTACTACTGAAAATGCGCCCAAGTTAATGATTTTACAATGAGATACAATGAGCAGATGACTTCTTATTTGACCATTAAGAACCCAACCCTGATCAATTTTACTTAATGACTAGTTTAGGGTGTTGGGCTCCACCGATCATGCACCCCATTACAATCAATGAATTTAGCTTTACCTTGAATTTGACTTGATTGACTTTGACTCTTTACTCACTTACATTACAAGTGAATTTAACTCTCAACACTCCATGAAAAATGACTTCAACTTTATCTCTGACATCAAACTCTCAAGACATTTCATCAAATGAAATTTCATAGAATTTTGATATTGGTAGTATTGAAAGTTCTGGTGTCAGAATATGCCAAATACTAAATAAAGATAATAAAAACTAATATGGAAAAAAATGTTACTTTCTCCTTACCAAATGGAAAGAGTTTTCATGAAGAAAACATATGTTTAACTCCCCTCAATGGACACGCAAGACTCAAAAAAATTTGTTCCACCACAAGATTCCTTCTTGTGAGGATTGCAAACAAAGACACGACTTCATACACCTAATATCTGGTCAAAATATATCTGGTCATACACCTAATAAAAAACACAGCCCTCACGTCAATGAAAAACACCAGGTTACAACTCAAAATGCTTTGTGCAATATACCCACACAGAAGCGTCAATACGCTTTACCTTCGGCAGAACACGCTTCAGTTGCACTCTTCTACTGCAATATGCGCAATTTCACCCAGAGGGCAGTGATTTGTCGTCTCAATGCACCATTCTCCTTCTTTATCCTTTTCTGTGCAATTTCTTTTCTTCTTCTGGACATAATAAAAATACCTATGAATGCACTCTCCTTCCGAATCAATATGATTCCCTCTATTGTGTGTAAGGACACTAGAAACACGTCCTTCCCCTATTACCTTCGGGGTACTTACCTCCAAATCAGTGCGTTAAAAAGGCAATTAACCAAAAAGGTGTATATCCATTAGATATAAGGAATATAACTAATTCACAGATGTATCCAAAATTCATGTCTGCAGCAGGAAAATCATGTGAGTGGATTTATAAAAGGAATTCCTGATTTCGGTCAGGACGATGACACCGTTTTTAGCATTGAGTCAGTGTTTCCACAATTCATCTCCTTCAGATATTCTAGATCTTCCAGCTACTTCAACACAATCCACCTATGAGTGAGCCAGTTGCATTGATTCACATTCATCCTCAGAGTTCTAAATGGATTTTCTCACAAAGTGATACTTGGTCTTCTTAAGCACACCAAAACTGGTAATTTTCCTTCTGTGGCATGATAATTTTTATGGTGATAGATAATACTAGAAGAGCCGTCGGATTTGATCCTAGACTTCCTATTCCTCGATCAATGGCAACACTGAAGTTGCCCAACATTAAAATAGTGACACCGCACAACAGCTTTCCTCTATGAAGAGGTCTCTAATTATTAATGAAAGAGAAAACTAACACTCTCTCATTACTATTCCATTGATAACAATGAAACAAACAATGTTATTCTTTACCCAGCTCCTCATAACATATGCCTTTAGTTGCATGCAAAACCTTCTGTTGTTCTTGTTATCACCCCAAGAAACTCACCTAGGTTGCATATCGGTGATGCTCGGGAACATTACAAATTCAACCAAATATTGTTGGATAAATGGTGGATGAATGGAACAAATGCTGCATATTCAAGCCAGATAACCACTTCTACTATGATTGACCCCAGACATGGGTGAACACCCCCAGACTACAAGGATTTTAACCACCTATTACTCATAGTTTGAGGATAAGGTGATAATGGAGAAGACTGACCACACCAGCAGATGCACAGGACCCTGTGATGGCCGGTTGCAACCAGTTAAGAGGTATGTAAATCTAGTTTCTAATGCACAGACAAGATGACAGCTCTCAATGCATTAAACAACAGAAACCTGCACACATGTTCTATGATACATGCTAAATCCTAACACAGAGGTGGGATGACAGCCCCTCTGATGCTAAACATTCACAGCAATAGAACAAATGCAAACAGGCACAGCCTGGAACAAGAAAGAGAAGTGGAAAGTGAGCAATAAACAACAAAAGAAGCTTGCATTAGCTGGAAATGAAGACCAGACGCTGCAGGTTACAAAGTAGTTACAGTCTCCAGAAGTTGAACCTTACAACAGGGTTCTCTTCATCTAACACTCATCCCTCTATTACATCTCTGTTCTGGGTATATATAGAGTTTGTTTACAAAATTGCTCTGCTGGTTATGCGTGGAGGAGCCCATAAATGGTCACCAACCGCATTAACAATCTGAAATGGGCCTCTGATACAAATCTGGCTGTGTTTTAATGGACAAGATGACCTTTCTGCTTTTCTGCGGTCCTTCTCTGGCAGCTAGATTGAATTATGGATTAAATTCCATGCCTGATTAATGCTGTGGTCTGCTCGAGGCACATCCTCTTTCCTCTCGGCCATGCTGTTTATTGAATGCGGCTGTTGAAGATTAACTGCGCTGAGCACTGGTAGCTGATCACCTTTGTCATTCGGTCAGCACAGAACAGTCAAGGGTGGCACGGACAGTATGGCGGAGGCATGGGCAAGACGGGAACAAAAATCAGCCGCTGGATCAAGCGAAAGGACGGCGGAATACACCATCGGGAGCACGAAGGCAGGAAGACTGAGTACAGGCAATTACACTATCGGAGGCGGAAAAGCGGACTTGAAACAGGAGCCGACAAACATGAGCCGTCAGATCATGGGCGGACGGATCCGACGGCTAACGTGATATCGCATCGGCGGAGGTCGACGGGGGAAGCCTTTTACACAAAGATGCGATTGCGATCAGCGATTGGGCGTGGGCCATTGGATCGTTGGGACTGATCGGACGGCGAAGGAGTGATTGCAATATCGCATCGGCGGAAGACAAGGGGAGCGGAAGCCTTTATGTATATCCGATCGCCGATAGCGATGAGACGGCGGACCCGATAAAAGAATTAGCCACCGTTTAAAGTCATATCGCGTCCGAAGGGGAAATCGGTGATCGGAAATCGGCGATTGTTAAGACATGGCTTATGAAAGTCCTGCGGAAAGCTGCGATTGCGATGAGGGAAAAAGGGGCTTAGGAAAAGCGCGTGGTCACGGTCTTATGGATCTAAACTTTGCGCCCGGGGACCTGAGGGAAAGCGGGTTTGACCAGGCTTTAGAGGAAAACAGAGATAGCGAGGACTAAGAGAATATGAGGAAAATGCGGGGGAAGAAGGAAACAGATTGCCGCGAGCCCCGTTTGTGCAAAAACACATGCCCGAGCTGATATTTGGTCCTCCAGACGCTGAAATATGTAGCAGAGCTAACACTGGCTCCTTCTGGAGATGAGATCCTCCCTGTGAGGTCTCAAGAACTGCAGACCAATCAATGCCTTCATACAAAATCAGCTTAAAAACCACTTGCCTAGTGTCCATTCGGCATGGAGTTAACTAAGCATACAACATAAGGTTGTAAAAGAACTTAATTACAAACATAAAAACCTGAAAACTTAAACTTCAAAATTTGCCCATTTGCAGGGCAACCAAAACTGTTTCTCCTGCTCTCAGCCCGGTTCATCATAGATTAGTAGGACTGGATTGATTTGATCCTCTACCTCAAAGAGTTTAGGACATTTGAGCTTGCCAGGTAGAAATGGATCAAATTCCATCCCCTTTCTGTGTATTTTCTTCCTTGGATGTTCTTCATGGGAGCCTTCGTACACCTGTTGAATGATCATGGTTGCTGTGTACTTCTCTGTGTCATTTGTGGTTTGCACAACTAATATGCATAATGAACCATTGTATTCTTGTGCAGGAGACACAGAGACATAATCTGCTCCAGCATCTTTCATAGAACAGTCCTCATCCAAGGAAGAATCCCAAAACTGGGCATCCTCTTCCTCTGTCACCAAGCAAATTGCCTTTTCAATCTGTGTGGAGGCCATCTGGGCAGATATTAAAATATCGAAACTGAGGTGATCATTCTCAGCCTTGAGCATTAAATTACTTGCTGCCTCAGTGTTCAAGGGGCAACTTAGAGGGCTTGTCACTTGAGCATACAAAGAAACAAAAGATGATGGAGAGCTTTCCTCTCCCTTACTGATCACTGAGTTATTCCCCCAGTGCTTTAGGAACACATCATCTAGGGCCTCAATGTGTGCAATAGACCTAGGGGGTATTTGTCTGAACCAATTTCTAGCCTCCCCATCTAGGCTTTGGACAAAAACCCTCATCCACACATCCTCTTCATAGATATCCAGGTTATCAGCATAGCTGTAAAAGGACTCTAAATGTTCTTCAGCTGATATTCCCCCTGCACCAGTAAACTTAGGCATGTATTCTCGATAATCTCCTATAGGCATGGTATTTAAAGGAGAAGGCAAGACCAAAGGTCCATACCTGGCAGCAACTATTCGTTCTATCTTTGTGAGAGCTTGCTGGCCTGCCATGACTGAGCCTAAATGAAAGGGTACTGGTAGGCAGAGTGATATGAATCAATGAAGAGGATAGGAGAGACAGAGGAAACTGATGGACAGCATGGGCGGCTTTTATTGGACTGATATCCAAAAGGGAAATGAATATACAGGAGCGATATGAATCTCTGAAGGTGAACTTCACTAACAGAGACACATAAAAATTCTTTGACGATTACCTGGTCCTGATGCTCCCTTCCGCAAAGTTTCTTCTGCTTATCGATCCTCTCAGGATCAGGCACTGGCCAGCTAGTGATTTCTAAAGATTTCTCCGAGCATGCTTCACGAACTAGACCAGAAATTCAAAGTGGAGTCGCCAAAGGTTGGTCTTCCACCAGTGGAGTCGCCAGACAGATGATTACAACCAAAATCTGTGTTCAAACCTTGTCTGTCATCAAAGCTTGAAGCTGTGTCGTCTCCGAGGGAAGCTGAGCTTCGATCTCCTCTCCTCGGCAACGGCGCCTTTTAATGTTATCACCCCAAGAAACTCACCTAGGTTGCATATCGGTGATGCTCGGGAACATTACAAATTCAACCAAATATAGTTGGATAAATGGTGTATGAATGGAACAAATGCTGCATATTCAAGCCAGATAACCACTTCTACTATGATTGACCCCAGACATGGGTGAACACCCCCAGACTACAAGGCTTTTAACCACCTATTACTCACAGTTTGAGGATAAGGTGATAATGGAGAAGACTGACCACACCAGCAGATGCACAGGACCCTGTGATGGCCGGCTACAACCAGTTAAGAGGTCTGTAAATCTAGTTTCTAATGCACAGACAGGATGACAGCTCTCTATGCATCAAACAACAGAAACCTGCACACATGTTCTATGATACATGTTAAATCCTAACACAGAGGTGGGATGACAGCCCCTCTGATGCTAAACATTCACAGCAATAGAACAAATGCAAACAGGCACATCCTGGAATAAGAAAGAGAAGTGGAAAGTGAGCAATAAACAACAAAAGAAGCTTGCATTAGCTGGAAATGAAGACCAGACACTGCAGGTTACAAAGTAGTTACAGTCTCCAGAAGTTGAACCTTACAATAGGGTTCTCTTCATCTGACACTCATCTCTTTATTACATCTCTGTTTTGGGTATATATAGAGTTTGTTTACAAAATTGCTCTGCTGGTTATGCGTGGAGGAGCCCATAAATGGTCACCAACCACATTAACAATCTGAAATGGGCCTCTGATACAAATCGGGCTGTGTTTTAATGGACAAGATGACCTTTTTACTTTTCTGCGGTCCTTCTCTGGCAACTAAATTGAATTATGGATTAAATTCCATGCCTGATTAATGCTGTGGTCTGCTTGAGGCACATCCTCTTTCCTCTCGGCCATGCTGTTTATTGAATGCGGCTGTTGAAGATTAGCTGCGCTGAGCACTGGTAGCTGATCACCTTTGTCATTCGGTCAGCACAGAATAGTCGAGGGTGGCACGGACAGTATGGTGGAGGCATGGGCAAGACGGGAACAAAAATCAGCTGCTGGATCAAGCAAAAGGATGGCGGAATACACCATCGGGAGCACGAAGGTAGGAAGATTGAGTACAGGCAATTACACTATCAGAGGCGGAAAAGCGGACTTGAAATAGGAGCCGACAAACATGAGCCGTCAGATCATGGGCGGACGGACCCGACGGCTAACGTGATATTGCATCGGCGGAGGTCGACAGGGGAAGCCTTTTACACAAAGATGCGATTGCGATCAGCGATTGGGCGTGGGCCGTTGGATCGTTGGGATTGATCGAACGACAAAGGAGTGATTGCAATATTGCATCGACAGAAGACAAGGGGAGCGGAAGCCTTTATGTATATTCGATCGCCGATAGCGATGAGACGGCGGACCCGATAAAAAAATTAGCCACCATTTAAAGTCATATCGCGTCCGAAGGGGAAATCAGTGATCGGAAATCAGCGATTGTTAAGACATGGCTTATGAAAGTCCTGCGGAAAGCTGCGATTGCAATGAGGGAAAAAAGGGCTTAGGAAAAGCGTGTGGTCACGGTCTCATGGATCTAAACTTTGCGCCCGGGGACCTGAGGGAAAGCGGGTTTGACCAGGCTTTAGAGGAAAACAAAGATAGTGAGGACTAAGAGAATATGAGGAAAATGCGGGGGAAGAAGGAAATAGATTGCCGCGAGCCCCGTTTGTGCAAAAACACACTCCCGAGCTGATATTTGGTCCTCCAGACGCTGAAATATGTAGCAGAGCTAACAGTTCTTCTCACACAAACCGCTCAGTATGGCTCCTCATTCCAGATTCAACCAATCCTTCAATTTCCAATTTCCAGTGAGTTGGAAAAACATATCCAACTGTTGGGTCCCTATAATACTAGTGATTACCCCATTACTATTGTATTTATACCCCTTATTTATATTGTTGTGCCCCTATTACCCCCATCTTGTTATTTCTATGCCCCATAGAATCCCTCTATTGTTATTTTTGTGGCTTTATATTATTATTGTTAGGTCGGCTGGATTATATTGTGACTCCTTAGACTCCTATATATAGAAAGGAGGTTTTGTCATTTGTATCATCCAAGAATTGTTCATTTATGTAATGTAAAGGAGGTTGCCCCCTCAAAGAGGCTGAATTCTAAGGCGTTGATCTATCTTTTCTATCTTTTCTTGAGCTGGTTTCATAACATTTGGTATCAGAGCTTTGGATTCTAGGGTTTCGCTGCTCCAAACAGGTCATCGTGGAATTTTCGCTATAACTTTTTTTCTGTGACGTTTCAGAAGTCCCAAAAAAAACCCATTTGAGAAGCAATCGCGCTAAACCTTGGGTCTAAATTTCAGATATTTTCGCGCGATATTTGCGGAGATATGCTCTGAGGAAGTTGGTATTTTTACAGACTCCTAAATTACATTCAAAACAGGTGACCTAGGGAAAATTGTCATAACTTTCTCTCTGGGGATCGGATTGAAATTTCATAAGAAGGTACAGAAAGAGGACGGACTGTAGTTTCTTGTATATCTTTTTCAGAACCAAAGGTCGAAAATTGTACACGTGGCACTTCATACAAGTTCACTCTTCTGGAAAGGTCTATAATCAGGTCATCTTGGGAGATTGTGCATAACTCTTTCTTGGAGAATCCAATTTGGATCAGACTGGTGGCATTGGAAAGAGGACACAGAGAGCTACTACAGGTCACAATTTCAGAACTAGATGATTGGAAAGTACAAAGATACATCAGAGGCAATATCAAGCTCCTACAAAGTGAAAAAAGGTGTGTAGATTTTTTTAAATTTTTTCTTAAGCTTGGTTTGAAAATTTATTTTGAAGGAATTCAAAGGGCATAGTAGAGCATTATTATCGGTAACTGATGCCCCGAGGAAATAAAATGCAAACACCTAGTAAGGAACCTGAAAGCTCTAGCATGACTCATGAAGAGGAAGAAATGCAACATGATATATCAAAATTACAAGACCAAGTGCAACAACTGTCCCTTGCACAAAAAAGAACAGAATCTAAGATGGATGGTTTAAAGAAAGATGTAGAAGCTAAGAAGGATGGTTTAAAGAAAGGTGTAGAAGCTAAGATGGACTGTTTAAAGAAAGGCGTAGAAGCTAAGATGGATGGCATGGAAGCTAAGGTGAATGGCATGGACGCTAAAATTGATGGCATGGATGATAAGATGGAAGAATTGAAGATAAATATGAATAAGTTGCTACAAGAAATGGTCACTAAGGGTGAAAAAGTACTAAAGGAAACTCATGATGAGAACAAAAGAAATGTTAATCATGATTTCATAGACTCTAATGTTGGATCGAAGACTCACCATGTTCCAAAAATCGATATGAGGAAGTTTGATGGCAAGGATCCCGCCACATGGATATTACAGATGGAGCAATTCTTCGATCTCAATAATGTGCAAAACACACAAAAGGTACATATGGCAACTTTATATTTGGAACCAAATCAGTTTGTATGTTATCAATGGCTTTGTTCTCGTAAACAGTTTATCACTTGGGCAATTTTTACGAAAGAATTGATAGCACATTATGAGGATACAAAAAGCAACACTTTTTTTAGCCAATTGATAAGTCTCAAACAAAAGGGTTCAATAATGGAGCACATTGAGGAGTTCCAAAAATTGAACATAAGGGTAAGAGATATTCCAGAGGAGCATAGGATTGATGTGTTCATAGGGTCTTTAAAGGATAATATCCAACATGATGTGCGCCTTTGGGAACCTGATTCATTAGAGAAGGCATTCAGGTTAGCAAGAAAAATGGAAAGCAAAATTATGGCAACTAGGAAGCATACCATTCACAACTATAAAGACGGAAGTGTTGTTGCCCATAGTCTTCCACAACCTACAAGGTTGACACCACAACAATTGGAAGAAAAAAGAGCAAAAGGGCTTTGTTACAATTGTGATAGCAAATACACAAAAGGTCATAAGTGTGCTGAGAAGAAATTATTCTACATAGATTGTGAAGAGGAAGAAGAAAAGGAGCAAGAAAGGTCAAAAGAAGAGGATATATTCCAGGAACAAAGCCTAGATGAAGAACAAATAAATCCGACCATATCTTGTAATGCATTTGTGGGAATTACCACTCCTCAAACCATCAAGATAGAAGGACAAATCAAGAAGAAAAAGGTAATAGTGTTGATTGATTCAGGAAGCACCCACAATTTTATTCATTGTAGGGTAGCAAAAGAATTGAATTGCTTCCTATATCCAGCACCAGAGTGTCAAGTGACGATTGCAAATGGAGGAACAATAAATTTTTCTGGAAAGTGCCATAATATCAAGCTATCCATGGGAGAGTATGTATTGACTAGCCCAATGCTTTCCATTCCAATGGGAGGTGCTGATGTTGTACTAGGAGTCCAATGGCTACAATCCTTGGGTACAATAGCTTTTAATTTTCAAGAACTTTTCATGAAATTTTCTGTGGAAGGAAAGGAAGTTGAATTAAGGGGTATTGCAGGGAAACCATGAAAGATAATAAGCTCTAATGGCATGACAAAGCTTCTAAAAAAGGAGCAAAGAGGTGTAATTGCACAATTATGTTCGCTAGATGTTTCCACATTGGAATCATCTATTTCTCCAGATCTCCAAAAAGTCCTGGAAAATCATTCCAAGGTATTTGAGACTCCCAAAGGTCTCCCACCTATGCGTGATCATGATCATGCTATTCATCTGATTCCAGGAAGTGTTCCTCCAAACATCAGGCCGTACAGATATCCATATGTCCAAAAAAGTGAAATTGAACGTATGGTTGCAGAAATGCTAGAGGCTGGTATAATTCAACCGAGTCAAAGTTCTTTCTCAGCTCCAGTAGTATTGGTGCACAAGAAAGATGGATCATGGCGCATGTGTCCAGATTATAGGGAGCTCAACAAGCTCACTATTAAAGATAAGTTCCCCATTCCTGTCATTGATGAATTACTGGATGAATTGCATGGATCAATTTACTTCACCAAGTTGGATCTTCGTTCGGGATATCATCAAATCAGAATGAAGATTGAAGACATTCCGAAAATGGCATTTAGAACTCATGAGGGTCATTATGAATTTTTGGTCATGCCTTTTGGACTTACCAATGCACCTTCAACATTTCAAGGTTTGATGAATTCAATTTTCAAACCATTCCTTAGAAAATTTGTGTTAGTATTTTTTGATGATATACTAATCTACAGCAAGTCTTGGAAGGATCATGTTGAACATGTTGACAAGGTGCTACAATTATTGGAGGAGAAACAATTATATGCAAAATGATCCAAATGTTTCTTTGGAGTCCAGGAGGTGGAATATTTGGGTCATATTGTATCTCATGAAGGAGTTAAGGTAGACCCTAGCAAAATTAAAGCCATTAAGGAATGGAAAATCCCCACATCCATAAAGCATCTGCGAGGATTTCTTGGGTTGACAGGGTATTATCGCAAGTTCGTTAAGAATTATGGGAGAATAGCAGTACCTCTAACAACATTATTGAAGAAAGATTCATTTTCATGGACTCCGGAAGCAACAAAGGCCTTTAAACATCTTAAAGAGGCAATGTGCCAAGCACCGGTCTTAGCTACACCGGACTTCACAAAAACCTTTATTGTGGAATGTGATGCTTCAGGAAATGGAATTGGTGCTGTTCTAATGGCGGAATGTTTGGTTTTCCAACAAAATAAAGTTGAAACAATTAAGACATCGGTTCTATTACAACCTTTATCCATTCCAAGCCAACGTTGGGAGGAGGTTTCAATGGATTTTATCACAGGTTTACCCAAGTCTGAGGGAAAGAGTGTCATCATGGTGGTAGTTGACAGACTTACCAAGTATGCACACTTTTGTGCATTATCACATCCATTTAAAGCCAGTACAGTTTCTACTGCATTTATGGAAACAGTTCAAAAGCTACATGGAAACCCAAAGATTATTGTAAGTGACAGAGATCCCATTTTCACTGGAAATTTTTGGACATAATTATTTTCTTGTCTTGGTACTCAGTTAGCTCATAGCTCATCTTATCATCCTCAATCTGATGGGCAAACTGAGATAGTAAACAAATGTTTGGAAGGATATCTTCGTTGCTTTGTATCTGATAAACAGACACAATGGGTCAAATGGTTGCCTCTGGCTGAATGGTGGTATAACACTTCCTTCCATATAGCAACAAAAATGACCCCATTTATGGAACTTTATGGGTACCAACCACCATCAATCACATCATATTTAAGAGAAAATTCTAAGGCTCAGGCAGTGGAACATCACATCGAACATCAACAACAAGTCCTCCAACTCTTAAAGGATAACCTCGTGTTGGCACAAAATAGAATGAAACAACAAGTAGATAAACATCGTAGTGAAAGAAGTTTTGATGTAGGTGATTGGGTATTCCTACGGCTACAACCATATAAGCAAATGTCCCTAAAGCAAGCTAAGAAGGATAATAAATTATCACCAAAGTATTATGGTCCGTACAAGGTGTTGGAAAAGATTGGTACTATGGCATACAAATTGGAGCTTCCTGCAGCTTCTCGATTGCACCCAGTTTTCCATTTAAAGAAGGTTATAGGAGACAAGCTCCCAGTTCAAACAATATTGCCAGAACTTGACGAGGAAGGAAAAATTATATTGGAACCGGAAGCAGTCACAGAAACAAGAACTCGACAGCTACGAAATCGATCAATTTCAGAGTATCTTATCAAGTGGAAGAACTTATCCGCTGAAGATTCCACATGGGAGGATGAGAATTTTATGCAGAAGTATCCAGAACTGCTCAAGCGTTGAGGACAACACTTTTTTGAAGGAGAGGGGCATGTTGGGTCCCTATAATACTAGTGATTACCCCATTACTATTGTAGTTATACCCCTTATTTATATTGTTGTGCCCCTATTACCCCCATATTGTTATTTCTGTGCCCCATAGAATCCCTCTCTTGTTATTTTTGTGGCTTTATATTATTATTGTTAGGTCGGTTGGATTATATTGTGACTCCTTAGACTCTCATATATAGAAAGGAGGTTTTGTCATTTGTATCATCCAAGAATTGTTCATTTATGTAATGTAAAGGAGGTTGCCCCCTCGAAGAAGCTGAATTCTAAGGCGTTGATCTATCTTTTCTATCTTTTCTTGAGATGGTTTCATAACACCAACAGTATAAGCATTCGAAGACTCCATGGCATATTTACAAACATCTCCATGACCTCAATGCTTTGATGCTCTTACACAAAGAATTGAATCTCCTCTATAATCAGATGCCACAGATCTCACATTTTCCATGCTTCTCCATTCGATATTGCTCCACTCCTTAACATATCACACGTTGCTCTTCCACACATAGCAAAAACCTTATTTCACACTGCCAATACTTTGGCTACAAATGAGAGCACGGGTCTAATTTCACCACAATGATATACACTCCTCCACACAATAGTCACTCTTCAATGTAAACCCCAGATGTTTACACATATCTTCACATGGTCATGGCATTAAAACAATCCCTCCATGCTCTGATACCAATTAAAGGGATTTAAGAAAAATAAAAAGTGTAAATATGAGAAAGAGGCTTGGCGGAAAAGGCTTCTCAAGCCTAAATATATTAACAAATAATGATAATGATACATTTAAATACATCAAGATTATGTCTCAAGATAGTGTGTCTATCTTGGACACACAATCACTTTGGTTGAGTAAATATCTCAACCACATACCAATCTAGGAGCCTAACTAGTTGGAGAGAATCTCTCAACGAACTAGACCTAAACAAACTCCCAAGTTTGAGGAACAATCTCATTCTAGAATAGACAAGTAGAAATTATTCAAGTTTAATAATTTATTATTTTGGACTTATTGATTGTTTTATGAGAGTGCGAGGCTAACAAATACCATCAAACATACTATCACAACTAAACTTAGAGAGAAAATATGGTGTAACTATGAAATATATAAGATAGAAAAGTAAATGTGATGTAAAAAAATAATGAAACTCAAGCCTAAAAAATCAAAAGTGTCTTTCTATTCTAGATAACTTAAGAATAAAATCAAGATTTCTAAAATAAGAGCAACTCTCATGAGTCTCCCAATGAAATTGAGGTCATGATCACGTACAAAACTTAGCCTTTCCACCACAAAGTTTGCTTTTGGTTCAGAATGATCAATATGTGGAATCAAAACAAATAATTGTTGAGGTTCATGCCAGAACATCTTCCTTCAAGGAAAAAGTTCACAAAAATATAAATTCTGACCTAGAAGGAGAAATGCATTGGAGTACCAATGTGTGTTATGCACCTGAATATGTATGGAAAACAAATGATATCTTTTACGCTTTTACCTAGTGTACTGGTCCTTGGGGAAAAGATCGAGAAATATGGAGATTGTTTAGATACTTCTTGCTCATCTTCAGATCCTTATCATAAATGGAACCATACCATGAAAAGAAGAAGAGATTATTTAGGGAATGAATTTTCGGTTGGACAAGGCCAAAAAAAAACATGGGAATGAGAATTATAATCTTTGTGACACTGATAAAGGGTGTTGGACAAGACCAAAAATATCATGGGAATGAGAATTATAATCTTTGTGACATCGAGAAGGTATACAATGAAAATTTCTCTTAAAATTCTCTACCTATGTCTACATTATGTCTTTATATCACAATATTTGCAATGCTATTAATTTTTATAACTTGTTAATTTATGAAAACCAAGAAAAAGTAGTGAAATTTATTTTATTTTTGAACATATACATAAAGTGTTAAATCAAATAGTTAACTTCTTATCGATTTTCTTTAGGTAAGATAAACCAAAGTTTCCCTCAAGAGATAATCATCATCATTATTATTTTTTTTATTTTTTTAGAGAAATGAGTAAGGGTTTTGTATTAATAAAAACTGGATTATGCTCTAGAACCCTTACAAGATCTTTCTATTCTTTGTCAATGGAAGTGTTCAACAATCCATACAAAGTTAATGTAGCTCTCTCGCTGCATTTCTTTCATATGCTAAAGACATATCTACTTATAATGTGACAAAAATTCCCAAGTTTGAGAAGGTATAATTTATAGAGTAATATATATCTTCGTAGAGTATTAAAAAAACCTAATGGCTCGACCTTAATCCCTCCCATCAACAATGACCAATACCAAGATTGTCATTCCTTTGCGAGTGGAGATGATTTTTCTTATCAGAATCTACACTAGAACTAATGCCTCCCAAACCGAGTTGAACACCGCCAACCATGGATTCCTCCAGAGCGGTGACCAGAGCGTTGAGAGAGATGACTTCCCCATGCAATTCATTTAGAGAAATCTCTAGACTGCTAAGAATATAGAGGAACTTGGCTTCCTGGAGGAGTTGAGATGACTGTCGTTGTCTATCTACCACATCGTCATGTTGCTTCCTAGCAACCCACAATGCCTCTAATGAGTCCAAAAACTTGTTGAGCAATGTACTAAAAACTAGACTCTCTGGAATTGAATAAGGGTTTTCCATTATAGGGAAGAGCCATGAACTTGTCTAGCAAGATCACCAACAAGCTTACCTAGCACTCCAAGATCAAGGGAAGGTGTCCCATGGATTTTCATGAGAGCCAAATACATCATTATATAATTGAAACCGAGACACTGCCAGGTGCTAGACTAACGAAAAATCCCAAAATCCTCAGGAGTGTTAGGATCCTATGATTCATAGTTTCAATTGATGATTGGCTATTTCCTTTTAGTTGATGAAATTGTAAATAATATTGTATTCTAAAAATGATATATATATATATATATATATATATATATATATATATATATATAGATAGATAATGATGATGATGAAAAGAGGGTATAAAAAAATGTATGTGAGAAAAGAAAAAATAGAATAAAAAGGAAAAAAGAAAAGAAAGAAAACCCCAAAAAGAAATATATGTATGCAGGTGAGCAAGTCTAAATGCCACCATATAAAAAAAAGAACAAAATGCATTGAAGTTACTTTAGAAGTTTTTCAAATAAAAGTGTGTAGCGTGTTTAAATGCCACATAGGAATAAATTTTATAGTTTGATCATATTGTTTAATCACGATTAAGCTAAATAAAAAGGTTATATAGGTTAGATAATAAATCAACCACCAAGCCTAATCTTGGTTGAAATAAATAGGTAGATTAGAGGAATATTAACCAAAGTGTCTAAACTTGGTTAATTGCATAAATATGCATTAGAATAGCATTAGAATCAACCTTAGAAAAATAAAAAGGGCCTGCTAGATTAAGTGCGCCCTTAGGATACATTAGCTATATTTTCAATAAATTAATATTGGTTTAACTTTGTTAATCATGTCATTTAAACATGATTAATAAAATTGTAATATTATGTTCAGGCGCTAAAGTTATGATTTTATTATAAGGTTGAAAATTGACAAGACTTCCTTTGTCGGCTTATGGTATCTGGCGCACATCATCCACCGATTGTGATTTACCTTGCCTAGATCAACGAGGGGGAATCAAGTTCAAACCCCCTTGCCCATTATATATTTATCAGTTGGGGGGGGGGGGGGGTGCTGAAAAGTGGTATTCCTATTCAAGAGCCCCACAATATGTGGCAGGCGCTCGTTACTTCACACCCCCCCTCCAAACTGCTTACCACCTACCCCCCACCCGAAATTCGCCCATTTCCCTGCCAACATTTATTTGCGCCCATCACATCATTCCTTCACCACATCCCTACTTCCCTGCCATTCCTATTCCATCACGTGTCCTCCCCACTCCCATATGCCGTTATTTTCCCTCTCTCACTTGTATTTCCCGTTGATGCCCCTCCATTTCTGTTGCAATCCGTCCATTACACCATGCTCATTACCTCTCGAACGTTCACCACCTGGCAACTGATTTGCTCCATAACAGACCCGAGATAACGGGAAATTCCCAATTTGATTATAAAAACCCCCAAATTGTCCAGTGTGGTCCCTTTCTGCTCCCCGTCCATTTCAGATAAATAGGTATAGAATTTTAAATTGCCACCTCATCTGCTCTATTACTCAGTCACCCCTGCGAATTCTAGTCAACCATTTTTGACCATGTACGTGTCAAAACAACCAAATTTCTCATCAGACATTCAAATTTTCCTGGGGAAGTAACAAACTTCTCACTTGGGTTCCTCATTATTTTGACCAATGGCACCTAAAGGAAAGTCAAAACAAACTAGTCAAAATCTGATGATCCCTCCTGAAATTGACTTTGACCATATACCATTGGCAGACCAACACTACAAAATTGCAGAGACCAATTGTGAGTTCGACTTGTTCGAACTACACAATTGGCTCAAGAAAATATTCTTGGACCATAGTGATGAAATAAACCTATGGGAATCCCTTTTGCCTCAATTTGCTTTTCCCCAAGCTCACCCTTTCCCAGACTTTGTCATATGGTGTCAATCCAGATATATTCTTAGCCAGAGAGTCATTGTGGCCTATAATGGTGACATTTTGCTGACCATAACCCCGGAATCCATCAACCAAATGCCGTAATTCCCCCAAAATGACTCTTTGAGCCCTTTTTCTATAGATTCCCTCATGAAACTCTACCAGAAGTTGAACTTCCCTCAGAGAGCTTGGATATTTGATATTTTCCTACTAGAAGAAGTTCAACTTCCAAAGAAGAATCCACCATACCCAGCCTCTATGTTTCATGAAAAAGCTAAACAAATTGTGTCATTAGTGTCTTGTCTACTAGGATACCACTTAGATCAATGGGTAGATGAACCTATTTTAGCCTTGACAACGGGAACTCAACTAACTGAGTTAACCCTTGGGGTTGTTTGGCTCTATCTTAAATTGATTCAATTGTAATTCTTGACTCAAATTGCTCATTATTGAGACATTTTCTAATGAATTTGATCAGACTTTTTTTCTTTTCGATTTCCTCAATTGAAATCGTGGATTGATCTCTTCAAATCCTTAAATGATTATGTTATCTCCTTGTTGCAGTCAGAGTAATGCACTATACTAATAGTCAAATAAGGAAAATATGTAGTGTTTCTTCTTAGTACTTACCTCTTATGCAAAATGTAATCGATAACATAAGTTATTGTAAGATAAAATGAATACTACTACGACGTAAAAAATTGCTTATATTTATATCAAGTTTTTAAAACATTTTTCTAGGTAGATTACCATATTGAGTAGAAAAGTTACTTTTATACCTGCTATGTTAAATAAAATGAGAAGCAAATCAACTTTTATATTGATCTTATGCACAAAAGTATCGTTATAGAGGTAGATGAAGTTGTTTCGTAAATAAAATGTTAAATCCTATAGGTTATAAATAAATTAAATTGAAGTAGTAGAAAAATTTTAAATTAATTTTGTAGCTATGAATATTATTATAAAACTTAGTTAAAGTATATCATAATTAATATTTTTTAAAGATTTTAAATATAATTTTTCTATTTTAAAAAACATAGAGTGAAAGTTCACCATTCAAACTTATGAATTATTTTATAGTGAAATAAAAAAATTAGTTTATTACAAAATTTAATTAAATTTTAGAAGATATAAAGAGAAGTATAATAAAATTTTATAGTGAATTTCTCATGTTTCATTATAAAATAAAAATAATAAATTTCATTGACTTATAATTTCAATCAAATTTTATTAATATAAATTGATTTAGAAATATAATTTGATTTAAAAATAGGTTTTGTTTTCTATTAAATTAAAAAAATGAAATCTTAATCATATATAAAATTTTCATTAATATATAATTTTAATTAAGATAAAATAATTTCTATTTAACTTTTTGTCTTAAATATATTTAGAAAAAACTATTGAAAATGTAGCAAGGAATTACTTCTTTGACTTGTGCCTTAGTCAAAGATGTCAATTTGAATTCAATCTCATAGTTGCTTGAGTTAAATTTCAGTTAACATGTGTGACGTGGCCTATCACTGAGTTATTGTCAGTTAATTGGAGTTAGATGGATTTCAATGAGTTGTGGACCAGCTGATGGCTAAAATTAGCTAACTAGTGGAGTTATCTCTAATGTCTATCAGTTAAATGATCTCTAGTTCTAGAATAGGGATAGATTTGACTTTAGTTGAGTAGTTGACTTTATGTTAACTCAACTTACTCTCATTTAACTAGTTACAACTACAATTTTCATCCCTAGTACGTCATGCGTTTTGAATCACCTATTGAGATTGAATAAAGTCACAAATTGTATTTATTATAGTACACATATTTTTGTGTGCTGAGTTTGAGAAGCAAGCAGAGCAATTCTCTTGAGAATTGTGCAAGGAAATAAGAGAAATTCCTATTTTTAGGGGCAAAATTGCGCTAGGAAATAGGAGCTCCTAGCATGAATTATTTGTGTAAGTGTGGGAAAGTCTTGTAGAGATATGATCAATATTGTAGGAAGCTTCATACTTGAAGCAAATTCTATGTACTAGATCAAATTGCTCAGTGGATTTAATACAAGAAGAGGGGGTTTTCCCAATTGGGTTCTCCAAATAAAATTTGTGTTCTATGTGCGATTGTGTTTCTACTCATTATTTTCTTTCCACATACTTTTTGGTAAAGAAATATTGTGTCTTTTGTTATCAATTTGATCTTATTAGCAATTTCAAGGTTTCAAAGATTTTCTACAAAAACATTATAGAAAAATGTAGAGTTGTTATTTCCATTAAAAAGCTTCTCCATTCATTATTCACCTTCCCTTATTCTTTCTCCCATATTACATCTCAACATAATAATAACAACAACAACACCCTGTTCAATTTGTTCTCCCATATTAAAATTTTAATAAATTTAAATTCAATAAATCATTGTTCATACACGCTTGCCACAAGAAAAACATTTATTTAAAAGATACTTACACCCACTTAAATGGTTATTCAATAGCCACGTAGAGGGTTGGGCATTTCCTTTAATCGTCGTCGATAGTTTGATTAATTATGTCGTAAGGCGTTCCCTTTGAGAAAGACATCCCTAAAATGTGACGTGTGCGATCCTGAGCCATTGATTCTGTGTTAGACGATTGGGGTGTTTTCAGTGGCTGGAAGACAGAGAGGGAGGATCTGGCTATGGGGCATGAAAGGCCAGGAGGCAATGGGGCATGAAAGGTCAGGCCTCCTGGCGATGAGACTCTTCGCAATGACTGAATCAACGAAACGCGTCTTTCTTCCCTGGTTTCATGTCTTTCTTCCCTGCATGAGGGCTGCGTAGCCTTGTGCTGTTATATCAATATTCGTACTCGTTTGCTTCACACATGAGATTTCTACTCAGAGGTCTTCTAGTTGGAAAACTCTTAGCGGTCAGTGTTTCTTGCCCTTATTTCTGTTATGGTTTCTAATTTATGTTAGGTAATTGGATTCAATATATGCGAATGTGTGTGCATAATGTTTTTTACCCAATCTGCATTGGATTTTATGTGAATTTTAGCTACAGTTAAGGGTGGATTTCTTGTGATAGTTACCCTGAACTAAGGTATAGCCGCTGAGGTTCAGGCATGTTCAATTCAGGTGTCCTTATTGTTGGATGTAAATACTAATTGATAATTTTTTCTTGAGATGCTTTGTTCATACCGCAGTGGGGACGCTGCTTGCAATGTCAAACTTGGGTGGGGATCTACAGCGCTCGGTTTTCACCAACCAGGTTCTCCCCTCGTGGCTAGTAATAGATAATGTTCTAAAGGTTTTGCCAGAATAGGGGAAGACTGTAGCTGGGTAGGACTACAGGTTGGGCAACCGCATTTTAAGAATTTTTGAAATCTAAGGAAGATACCTGAGGCATGTTTAAGGACTACAACCACAGACCTTGGCATTAGCAGGTATATTCCAATCCTGATAGTAGTCTAAGATGTATGTCTCATTACCAAACAGGTCGTAAAACCTTGGTCACATGGAATTTGAATTGGGTTTACATAGTTCAAGTGCTTAATTGTAGTAATAAAAAATTCAACCAGAATTCTTGTTAAAATTCCTGTTCTTAGTACATTACTAATCTATTTTATATGTCTAATATTCATATGGGGACAGGGTACATGTTTCTCATCCCCCAAATCCTCTAGGGCCGGTATCTGTTTCTCTTTCCGTTTCTTGCATCCCGTTTCTGGTAACATAGTGTGTTTCCTGACATATTAGGAACTGAGCATTTACTCAAGCAGCACACTTGTTCAGATTGTTAACTGCATGCCTCAAGTTCCATTCTCGCCCAATGTTTGTTTGAGGGAAATTCCAAATCTAAGATGTTATCGCGAATATCTGAATTCTGATAGATACACTTTATTTTGCTAATAAAAATAAAACAATACCTGTAGTAAAAGCCAGAAACGAAAGACTTCTATGGTTTACAGAGCAGACCTGGTTGTAAAAAAATCTAGGATATCAGAAAACTGCAGAAGCAATTTACACTGTTTAGTCATGAAATCTGTTGCTTAGCTTGTGTGTATAATAAAACATTTCCTCTGTACTAAGTTCGAAGCGTAAATGGAGTTGAAACATCACTGTTCATCTGATTTTCAATTTTAATTATTTTGCATCTTTTCATCCTCGACATTCTTTCTGTTTGCTTGTTTCTTCGTAATAATGTCCCACAGTTTGGCTGATTAGTATTTGGAAATAAATCTTATCCACACTTCTGCTAGATTTCCTCATGACTATTTGAAGGGACTTTCATTTTAATATGTAGACCACTTTTCATACAACTATTAAATTAAAACATTTGTTGTCTGTGCAATACCTTCCAAGCAAGAAACCTTCCAAGATGAAAGACTTATTGACTTGAGGTGTAAGGAAACAAGTAACTGGAACCCATCTTTCTTTGCATGCCATAACGTTGGCCTTTTGTCTTTCCAAGTACCTTGAAAAGATGGTTCCCTGTTTTAAGCGAACTCTAAATTGTGTATATTGCCTTCTTAAGATATTTGGAGCCTGCATGGGGCTTCTCGTTGTATGAGGGAAGTGTGGGAATAGGAAAGCTTATCTGAAGTAGAGAGAAATCTTTTAAGGCAAGTACAGTTATCTAGGATAGACTTAAGGAAGGAGGGGAGTCAAAAGAGCATGGAACTACATAAAAGACAAGAAAAGTCGGGTGTTGTTGTTGGAAAAATATGCAAATATAGGAGAGGTGTCCCATAGACAAAAATGGTTAAACTAGATAAAAGATGGAAGCAGTTGTAAAGATTATATGTCTGGAGATGGGTTTTGCAAAATCCAGAATAATTCCAACAATGACGAAGATGATGAAGATGATAGTGTTGAAGTTGCTAGCTGGAAGAACTATGTATATGCATGAAGATTGTCGGGGAAAAACCATAATTACTATTACATTAGTTATAGCACAAAGCTATTCAACTCAATGCTCCACCAGTGATTCCAAATTCCAATACAAGTGAGGATGTTTCATCAATGGTAGTGATTTTCGATGACAAAATGTACTCATTTATCGTAAAGGAACATCGTGGACAAGTATATCATTTGGGAAGACATTATGCTTGGCTTATTGTTGTCACACCTCTAAGCAGCCAAACTCAGAAAAGAATAGGATGAAGGGCTCCACAAACTGTAATCATGCTCAATATGAGATGCAGTCCTTGTGTTTGTTTCAAATTAATACTTTTGTGGTTGACATGTATTATGGTGCCTTTTTATTACCTATGTTCTTTAACATTCTCACTCAAATTTGGCAACCCTGGTCAAAGAATAAAATTACTGACAAATTGTAGTGGTTTGTTTAGTTGCTCTTATGCTTTCTATCACGCTTTTCTTTTGCAATGCATAAGGTGAATAGTTATGGTCTACTTTCAATTCCTAGGACAAAACAAAGCTCCTTTAGATTAATTTGTAAGTTTCCTTTTGGAAATAATTTCAAGATTTGTTAATAACTTTGAAGATATTAATTCTTGAGTATATTTGAAAGATTTATGCTTCAAATTTCTTGGAAAAATAGTAGGATAGGATTGTCAAGCTCCTTGGCTTTTTCTTTGAACTGAAAATGGTAAACATTATATTAAACATACTGTAGCATAGCCAAACGTGACCATACAGGTAGTAATGTTATGGAGTTTCAATTGGCAACTCTCAAAAGCCATGTAAAAGAGTTAAAAGCTTGACCACATATCTTTCATTTGCTCGGTTAAATATCCCTTTACTTAATTACTGTTTTCTAAATCTTCTTTCAATCATTAACTAGCACAGTGAACAAAATATTGTTGGATGAGCCATTCACCCATAGAGGCAATGAAATCTTGCAACTTGGTTTTTTACCAATGAAATTGTGATAGACTCAGATTGAAGGATCAAGCTTATTTCATTTGAACTTTTACAATGTTAAATTAGAATTTATGTCTGTAGAGAATTTATGTCTTCAAACTATTTTTCCCTCGCCAATGGAGTGGTAGGAATGAGTCTGATGAATCTTGCTCCAACTAATTCCTAGCTAGGTTTTCTTTAACCTGTCAGCATTGCATTATTAGAAACAGAAAAATTCCTTATAGTACAAGGGAAGGGTAATCTGTGATACTTACAGCTGAAAGGAAAGCACCATAAGCTTGATTTGTGAAGTATGTGTAGGAGCTACCACTATCAAATATTATTCTTCCTAGTCTTTTTCCATCTCCATCTTTGTCAAGGGGTTTGTTCCCAAACATCATCTGTGCAGCCCCCACATCATAGTGTTTTCTGTAAAACAAGAGAACAATATGATAATAGAAGTTCACAGATTATTTTAAATAACAAATTAAATCAAGAAAGTTTATTTTAAAGGGATTCCAAGTTCATTCTTAAAGCAGAAGACATGGGAGTTGTTTCTAACTAGAGGCCTATGATGCAACTCAGTGTCCCTAATACCTATGAATTATGGGCCAAGTCTAAAATGCAATATGCTATTGTAAGTAAATAGCAAACTGGCTTTAGGATGGGAAGATACTTGTCAGAGAATATAGTTAACTCGTAGGAAATTCTGGACTGAGCTTCAAGAACAGATCAAAATATATTGTTAGTGATGTACTTCTCCAAGGCTTGGACATAATGGAGTTGCATGTTTTCATGTTGATGTCTCTGAAGGAAGGAATACTATTGCAATGATGTCTCTTTACTTCATCTTTTTCTTAATAAATATGCCATAGGGTATATGATAATAATAATTTGAGGTCTTAAACAAATACATCTCCTACAAAGTGGTTCTTAGCTGATTAACAATTATCTTGCAACGGACATAGTTTTACACCCAAAAATAGATCATAATATGTGGAATGGACTAGAAAGCCTGTTGACAACATTTGTTTAGTAATTTGAGCTCAAATTGGACATTAAGGAAGAAGTTATAGCCACCCATTCTGTTAACACCCAGGTTGTTCCCTATGACTCCCAAGGGAATACGGCCGGGGTAACCACTAACCAATCTTTGGATCACAGTTTCTAGCCAAACTGTAATCAGAGAGGGCTCTCTCTTTATGATTTGTCTCTGTTATGATGTTGTTTTAGGCTAGATATTATGCTCAGGTTTTGGTTTATGTTTTGGTTGAAGGACTTCTTTCAGGTCTTACGGTGTAGTGTTTGAGGAGTGAAATACCATTGGGCGATGGAGTCTGGAATTGTGAAATGATTTGATATGCAGGATTGGTGGTGTTCAAACTGCAGGGCCTATTTTGTACTTTAGACAAACAAACTTAGCTTAAATGGTGATGTATGTCAACCAATAGAAAGCAATTAAGAATTTTCTATTAAGCTGGTGAGGTGAAAGTGTAACACGCTGCACAGGAGCAAACTTGAATTCCTGTGACAAAGGCTACTGTGAAAGATGTATTCTGAAAGTGCAGCAATTAAGAATTACACTTATCAAGATTGCATCTGAAGAAAACATTCATTAACAACGCAGATTGAACTCAGGGTATTCATTGAATAAATCCTGAAAGTTATTCTTTTTCCTTGTTGCTAGATATTTAAAGTGAGAAAACATATGGATTTTAACAAACAAAATACATAACAAAGAGAGTTACAGAGACTTATTGTATGGCGAAATACACAGGAATCCAGCAGTTTCCAACAGACACCAGTACGCATTCAACACTTCAGAAATCCGAGAAATTCCATCACTTTCTTTATTAACTTCTGAAAGGATTACAGCATAAGAACTTCTTCAGGAGAAATCAACAACAACCCTTGCAAGCTCATGCGAAGGGGACTTTATAGGGATATCTATACAAAATATCTCAGGCATTGAGTCATCTGAGAGAGAAAATATCTTCATAAATGCGTACAGAAAGTAGGAAAAGAAGTTATTGCAACTTTGAATGCAGCATAAATGCTCTTTATGTCTGTCAGAGGATAATTTGACCTTTGGAGGTCATTGAGTCGGTTGAGCCGCTTTGCTTTAACGCTAAATAATGCGTCTTTATTTCTTGCTGTGCTGTATTTTCTCGGCCCTGCCACCTGTAGTCTTCTATTTCTGCTTTGTTGGCCGATCCATCTGCTGAGTTGGCTCAGCTTTAATCCGCCGTGCATGCTGATTTTGTTAAACTTTGCTTTGCATGACAACTGATATTTTTTAAGAAACAAAATTGTTAAGTGACTCCCTGTTTACAAAATCTTCTGTATTGCGTTTGTCCACCATTCTTGCGTAGGGAGTCGATGCCTGAGAATAGCATCCATTGTCTCCTCTGCCTCTGTGTACTTGAAGAAATTGGGAGCCACCCCAAACAGGTGATTGATCTCATTCATTATAAAAAACAGATTCTCGACTCTGTTGTAAAGAGACTGTCCTGTGGCTGGCCCTGTTTCCTCTGAGGTGCTGGGCTTATCATTGATCTGGCTAGTGGCAAATGTATTGACCCTTTTAGCATACTGGTCATGTGTGAACAATCTCCCTGCGCTGTTCAGTAAGCCAGGGAGTCCTCTGCTTTCCAACACTTGAAACTTTTCTAAAAACTTGTTCACCTCAGTCTGCATATCCTGGGTTCTTCTCTCCAAGGTCTGCACAAAGTTTCTCAGTGTGAGAACCCTTTTGACCATTTGGATAGTGTCAGTTCTGTTTGTAATTCCCATGGCAGCTAACTGAGAACTTGTTCTGTGGTTAAGTACATTGATCATTCTAGTGGCCACTTCAGGCATATTGCTCAATTGAGCTCTTGATCTGTGAATCTCCCTCTGTGCCTTTGGGATAGCTCTAGTTGCTCATGGATAGTTTCAATATATGGCCACTGCTCATTGATAGATTGACCAATGTTAGCCCATAGCACTATTTTCAGTTCGGCCACCACTTTATCTAACTTGAGCTCATTCTCTAGCTCTTTTATTTTGTTTTTGAGGGCTTTCACCTCCCTGTCCTTCTCTGCCACAGTTTGTTTGGATTTATCATATCTATCATTGATTTTAGCCAAAGATTCTTTGGCTGAATTGAGCTCCAACATTTGAGCTTCCAGGACTTGGATTTCGTTCTTCAACTTTTGCATATCTAGGCTTTGGGCCTGCTCTGTAGTTGTTGGCGCTGCTGAAGTAGATGTTGCTGTTTGTTTGGTCTGTTGAGGAGGAGGGGCAGTGATAGGAGCAGTTTCCTCAAGATTGATGATCTGAGGAGGAGGCTGAGAAGTCTGCCCTTCTTCTCTTTGTTTCAGAGATGCCTGTAATGCTGCCTTTGCAGCTTCTGACTCTCCCAACTTCTCTTGTGCTTGAACCAGCTATTTATAAATGGAGATCAACAAATCTGTGGTATCCTTCTCATGCCTTTGTCAAGCTACCTCATCTGTCTGAGGGTGAATGGTAGCTGGGATCTTGATTTTCTTTCTCATGGCAGCCATGTCAGCATCCCTCAACTTCAAGATTTCCTGTATCCCTGAAATATCTTTGGGATCATGCCCAATTTCAATGATTATGTCTTCCAGGGACCTTATTCTGTTGTCCTTTGCCTGGGATGATGCCTTCTCCAATTCCAGTTGAGAGGCTGTGGCATTGAGGCTGCTCTTTAGCTTATAATTTTCCAATGTTTCATCTGCTAAGGAGGCATACACCATCTCACCAGTTTGTTTGTGCAGTTCAATTTTGTCCATTGGGTGTATGTCTTTGGCCATGACCTCCAGGTTGGTCCTGAGGTAATCTGAGGCAGATTGGGGCTGCAGTGCTGTGGACAAAAAATGGCTCATAATCATCTTGCCTTCACCTACATCAAACGCAGACATAAGTCTCTGCTGATTAGTAGGAGCCATGTTCAGCAGATGATTGTACAGCTGTATTTTGATAGGCTCATTCCTCCTTTTGATGTCTATGAATTGCTGTTTGATGCTTACTTGTCCTTCTTTTTGCTGGCTGGAGGAGCTGACCTCCCCTCCCATAGTCCTGTCCTGTTCCTGCTGGAAGGAACTTGCTGAAGCTTCTCTGTTGGGTGGGCCCATGCCCAATGCCTGTCTTATTGCTATGTCCTCCTATGAAAAATCATTTAATCTTTGTCTCTTTTCTCCCTGGTCGATAGATGAAGTGAGGGGAGTTTCTCTATCCCTTTTTCTGCTTAAGTCCTCCTTTTGAGGAGTTTGGAGGACCGAGGCATTGGTGGTAACTTCTGGCCTAGGAGGCACTATGTTCTGAGCCTGTTGCTCAGTGGAAGTTGGAGTATCAATTACTCTCTCCTGCTGTAAGGGCTGCTGTCTGTCATGTTGCACTTCTTCTTGCTGCAGATCTTGTTGCTGTTGTTGCTCTGCCTGCTGCTGCTCTTCTTTATCTGTCTGCTCTGTCTCCATTTCCTTTTCTTTGCCTCTGCTAGATATATTCTCAGTGGCCTTGGTAATTTGCTGCTTGGCAGTTGAGGAGGATTCAGCTGCTCCCGTTTGTGTGCTTGGAAGTGTGAATACCTGTGAACAAAGCTCAAGGTCAGCCAATTTCTTTAGATTCCTTAGTGCCCTCTTGTTCAACTCTTCTTGTGACAAGGGCTCTTCCAAGGTCCCTCTCCTCCATTTGTCTTGGTTTGCATATTTTTCAATGTGAGGGATGCTATGGTGATCATAGGCAGATAACTTATATTTGAGCCTCCTCATGGATATGAAATGATTAGGGTCATAGGGTACCCATATGAAACTGGTTTGCAGGCCAAGGGCCTCAAGCATTCTCTCTGCTTCCCTCCATCCTTGCTCCCTCTCATTATAGATAAAATGGCCAAGTTGGCTTTTGACCTTCAACTGTGCCTTTTTGCCTTTTCCTGAAAAATGAAGCACATCAACTCTGCCAAATTGCCTAAAGTACTCTAGGGCAAATAGCCTCATAGGCACATACTTGGGTAATTTGAAAGGAGGTAGATCACATCCATATATCCTGATGACAGTGTGGTTTTGGTAGAAGTACCAATCCCCAATGCTATAAACTTTGGACAGCTGAAGAATTCTCTGCATGTCATCAGTGAGTCTCGGAGGAGGTGAGCTCATCAGCATTGCCATAGTTGGATGGATGAACAGATCCATGAATTCACAGTAAGTGTATGGAGACTCAGGTCTAATGTGGAAGACAGATGACCAGTAGACCACTGATCTGGGATTGCCTTGGGCATCCATTCTTTTGATTGAAAAGTGAAACTTCTCATGTTGATGGTACAAGATCAAATGGTAAATGTAGGAGGTGTATCTGAACATCCTATCTCTCCTTAAATTCATCAATTGCTCATGAATCTTGTTTGATATGTAGGTGGCGTAGTCATAGCAGATTGGTGACTTGCCAGGAGCAAACATAAGCATCATTACCAGCACAGTTGTATCAATATGTTCAATTGAACTATATCCCAAGATGGGAGAAATCATATCTGCAAGGTCTCTGCCCAGCTCATTGAGGTATACATGAAGAATTGGAGGGCCCATCACAATGTTAGTTTTGATGTATAATTGATTAAAATTGACAATTTGAGCATCTGTGAGTTTATCCCCTTGTTTTATCAGGTTTACCAGTGATAAAGGAACCAACTTCTTCTGAGGTTTGAAGCAAAGCATGTCTCTGATAGCTTGAGGGGTAACATAGAAGAGTACTGAACCAGATGGGTCAACAACAGCTCTCTGAGAAACATCATATTGTTCAGCACAGAGGTGGATTAGTTCAGGGAACTGGTTGACCTGAGGGAGCTTAAAAATAGGGAGGAAAGAGTCCCATAAGCCCAATATATCTGTCCCATTTTCATGCTTGGCTTTCAACTCATTCAACAGCTGAATGTGGAATTTGCTGCTCATAAGCTTCTCTTCTGTAATTTGGTAATCCATATCTGCCAAGGTTTGCCATTTCAAGTCCTTTTGAGGGGCATTCAAAGGTTGAACATTTAGTACTACAGGTGTCTCCATTGCACGGGAGGATTTTGAATCAAGTGCAAAGTGATTTTGATTGAGCAGGACAGTACAGAGGAATGCCTCTGTACCAGGGAGGTGAGATTATCAGGAACAGAGAGTGGTTCTGGGAAATAGCAGTTGAAATACTATTTATAGTGCAACTAGGACCAATGTTTGGCCTTTCCTTGTCTCTCTCAGTGGTTAAATTTGGTTTGAATGAGTCTGCCGCGATTGCGCAGACAGAACTTAGTTTTTCAATAAAATGTAGGTAAAACAAGGCTCGGCTAGTAGTTTTCGAGGTGGTAGTTGAAAATTAGAGGCTCTGTAGAGGAATTCACCGGTGAATTTATAATTTTTATCGTCTTTTAAGCTTTTTGAGTGATTTACAGAGAATTCCAGACGTACGGAGGATAAATGATGAAAAATACCTGGTAAAACAGCGAGCAGAGGTTGTGTGAGCAGGCAGGATTGGTGCTCTGGAGGTCTCCTGGTTGATTTAGCAGGTTGGCGGTAAGTCGGACGTGAACAGCATGCAGCAGAGAGAATAAAAATGAGCGAAAAGAACGTAAAAACATGTTTTTCGGCCATAATATAGACTTTTTGACAATTTGGCGCCTTTTCTGCGATGACGTCAGCATGACGTCATTGGTGGGGTCAGGGCCGGCTGACGTCATAGGTGAGGTGGCGGGCTCTGATTGGTCCACGGGGATGGTGAAGTGGCATGCCAGGTCGGCAGGTGGTCGGGCGCAAGGGTTGACGTGTCGGCATGGTGGCAGTGACGTGGGATGACGCGGAGGTGACGTAGCATAGGCGGAAAAGCCGAAACCGGAAACAGCCAGCGGTTTCATATCGCACCGCTTATGGTACGGGGGGGAATCTGTCAGACGTACCTCCGACGAGCTGTGGCGAGGACGCGTGGTAGCCGAGTGACGTAACCATTTTACGGATATCGGACGATATCCGTCGGACGTGAGACCCGCTCCGATATCGATGCTGACCGTTGGATCTGGAGGGCTCGATCCAACGGCCATCGGGGAAGTGACGTGACCGGTATATACGACGGGTAAACGGCGGACGTCGAAGCCGCTCCGATGTGATAAGAGCCGTTGGATGCTCTGGATCAGATCGGGCGGTTGTCGGGGCGATGACGTGATAGGTGGATAAGACAGTGGGTGGAGGCATAAATACATATTTTTAATGTTTTTTCAATATATTTCGAAAATCGAATATATGCGCAAACTTTGGTTAGGCAACAGAAAGTGGGCTTTTTCGGGATTTTTGGTAGTTTCAAAGGGTTTTCATGGGTAAAGGGGTTTTATAAGGTTTTTCTTGGCAAATAGCAGTTTAGTGAGTGGAATGACTTGAGGAAAGGGAGGGTGGATGAGGTGTAGGTTCATCCAAGTGGCCAGATGTCACTTTGATCCCTGATAGAGAACTTATTGGCTATAATGCCAAAAGGAGGGATATTTATACAAATTTTGGGGTTTATACACCATGGTGTTTAATACTAGTAGGGGAAAGGTGATATAGGGATTTACATAGTAAAGTTAAAGTTAATATGGGGGGAAATGAGTGAAGGGAGAAAACACTAAGTTTGTTTGAGACTAACTTAGTTTAGGGAGTAGATCAAAATGAAAAGAATTTTTAGACAAGAAATGTGGCTTCTAAAAGATTAAAAACCACCATAACACTTCAGATTTTTCATAAATCTTCATGGATGAAGGGATGTTAGTAATAGGAGTGGAAGGGGATTTGGGGAATTAGACATGCTTCCTGCTTGCTGCAACTTGATGAAGAAGAACACCTTCTCAATTGTTTTGATTTTGCTTTAGTAACCAAAGTTAACATACCTGCAATGGTAAGGATAACCTTTCTGCAACCCCAACTACTTACCCAGCTACTTTGCCTAGCATTTTTTGTTTCTTCTTGGAGGGTGCACTTGGACTTGCAGACCCTTACTTGCCTTTTCTTTTCTTTGGCTTTTTCTTTTGTTTTTCTATCTACTTCTACCCTTATTTCTTCCAAGGTCCCAGATTAAGCAGTTGGGAACCTTAATTTCTCTACCTAAGCTACTTGTCTGCCAAGATTAAACAGTTTGGACAAACTTCTTTCTCTATTCTACAACTGGAAATTTAAACCATGGAATGATCCAGATTAGACTGTTGGACCATCCATCAAAATTGGGACACATTAAGCTATTTACACACCTTGTACTCCTTTGGAAATATGGGATCTTTGCATGATCAAAGCAGAGCATATTTGGAACTTCTATAGCCAATCATGAAATATGAAACCTATTGGTATAGGTAGCTAACAGTGGCTCCACATGGGGATGGTTTTTCATTTGAAAGACCAAGAACAGCAGGTCAGATTGCCTTGCTTCTTGACTGCTCTTGCCAATCTTTGAAGTTTGCTGCTTTGAGATGTCAAAATTATGTGCTTTTCTTCTTGGTAAACCTCTGATTCTATTTGCCTTCTGCTGACAGTCAATAAACTTGGAAAACTGTATTTTTACAATCTAAACAGAAAATAATATATACAAGGGAATCTCAGGCTGCACTCATGGGAAATAGTCAAAATAGTGCTTGAGCATCCTGCCATTCACAGGACCTTCATCCAAGTCAGTTTCATTGAGACTCTTAAGGAAGTAAGTGTTGTTTCCTTGTACTGCTTGGACAACAAATGGTCGTCTCCAAAGGGAATCAAATTTTCCATGTTTTCCCTTCTCCTCTCTTCTTGCATCCCACTTGAGGACTTTATCACCAACATTAAAATCTTCTGCTTTGGTTCTTCTGTCAAAGGCTTTCTTTAGTTTTTCTTGTAATACCTGAACTCTGCTGAAAACTTGATCTCTGGTTTGCTGCAGACATATGATTTGATTTATCCTTCTTTGCATATCGTTTGGTTCTGCTTGGCTTTCTTGAAGAAGCTTCATAACAGGCACTCCTAAGGATGAGGGGAATTTGGCTTCTAGTCCATAAACCAACTCATATGGGCTGGTCCCAATCGATCTTTTTGTTGTTAGTCTATCTGCCCATAAGGCATTGACTAGTTTCTTGTGCCAGTTCTTTTTGTTCTCTTAAAGTACCTTCTTTATAATGTTTACAAGGCTTTTGTTTGATGATTCAGCAAGGCCATTTCCTTGGGGATAGTATGCAGTAGAATGGCCCAAAGTAATATGAAATTTGTGACAAAAGTTCACCATTTTCTTGGATCTGAAAGCAGCAGCATTGTCTGTTATAATTTTGTCAGGACAGCCAAATCTAGCCAGTATGTTGTTCTCCAAGAACTGAATGATTACTGAATCATTTGCTTGTCTGCATGGGGCAGCTTCAATCCACTTAGTGAAGTAGTCTGTGGCTATTAAGATCCATCTATGTTGGCCTGAAGATGAGGGATGAATTTCCCCAATGAAGTCCAATCCCCATTGTTGAAAAGGTCTCTCTGTTGCAATAGGCCTTAAAGGAAGTGGCAGCAGTTGTCTCTTTCCCTCAAACACTTGGCATTTATGACATGATGTGATAAATTTCTTGACATCAGAGAACATGGTGGGCCAGTAGTATCCAGCCCTTAGTATTTTATCCACAGTGGACTTCCAGTACAAGTGTCCACCACAGTCTCCTGCATGAAACTCTTGCATGATATTGTTAGTTTCATTTTCAATTAAACAGTGCAGCAATATCCCTTCATGGTTTTTCCAAAGTAAATTGCCATCCATCACACAAAATCTTGATGTTTTCATTTTTAGGAACCTACACTTAGTTTTGGACAGTCCTGGGGGAGCACACAGGTTTTGTAACACATAACAGATATCAGAGTACCAGGAGGATTGTTCAAAGGCTACATTGATCTTTGGAGTCGCCAGCTCTGTTTCACTGTCCAGCTGATTGATGTCTAAGGCTTGAAAATTTGCTTCTGTCATTAATTTGGCCAAGCCTTGCCCTTTTATTAGTTTTGTAGGTTTTATCTCAATGTCAAATTCCAAGATGCTGGCAATCCATTTTCCTCTTCTGCCTTCTAAATTTTCTTGGGTGAGAATGTCTTTGACAATAGGACTTGGCACATATGCTTTGACATGGGAATAAAGGATATAAATCCTAAAGTCTTTGATTGCTTTGACTAAAGCATAAGCTTGTTTTTCCATGATTTGATACTTCAAAGGTGCATCTCTGAGAGCTTTGCTAAAGAAAGCAATTGGCTTCTCATTTCCTTGGTCATCCTTTTGTAATAAAACAACAGCAATAGTATGTTGGGAAGAAAAAGAGAAAATGATAAATTCTCTGTCAAACTGAGGATTGGTCAAGACTGGGGTCTGGGTAAGGGCCAATTTTATACCTTCAAATGCTTGATTGGCTTCAACAGTCCACTTCACTTTTGAATCCTTTTTCAGCATGTTATTTAATAATCTGGTTAGCTCTGCTAGGTTTGGGATAAACCTTCTCAAGAAATTGATTTTTCCCAAGAATCCTTGTAATTCTTTGACATTCCTTGGGTGAGGCATTTGCAGGATAGCTTGTATCCTATCTGGGTCAATTCTAATGCCATATTTTGAGATGATGTGTCCTAAGAGCTTGCCTTCTTCTAGACCAAAGAGGGACTTCTTAGGATTCAAGGAGATTCCATATTTTTTGCATTTTAGGAAGATCTGTCTCAAATGTTTTATGAGTTCTTGGTCTGATTTTGAGAAAGGCGTTAGGTCATCTAGATAAATGACTAAAAAGTCATGAATTTCCTTGGCAAAGGCAATATCCATTGCTCTCTGAAATGTTGCCCCTGCATTCTTCAATCCAAAAGGCATCTTTACATATTTGAAAGTTCCCCATGGGGTTGTAAATGCTGTTTTGTCCTGATCATCAGGGTGAACTAAGATCTGGTTAAAACCTGAAAATCCATCCAGTAATGAGATCCTTGAGGCCCCCACCACCCTTTGAAGAATGTGATCCATCTTGGGTAAGGGGTAGTTGTCCTTTAAGGATACTTGGTTTAGATTCCTTAAGTCCACACACAGCCTGATCTCACCAGTCTTCTTTCTTGTAGGGACTAAGTTGGAAATCCATTCAGAGAATCTGATTGGTGCTATGATGCCTGCTTTGAACATTTTATGTACCTCTTGTTCCATTGCTGGGAGACGCATAGGGTTGATTCTCCTCAGTTTTTGTTTAAAGGGCTTTTGCTCAGGTTTGAGAGGGATGGCGTGTTGGATTACAGAGGTGTCATAGGACTTTAGGTCCTCATAGCTCCATGCAAAAACATCCTGGAACTCTTTGAAGAGGTCAATGTATTTTGGCTTTTGGTCAGGAGGTAAGGAAGCAGATAATTTAATTATCTTGGGTTTGTCAATTGTACCTATGTTGCACTCTTCAATGGCTGCATTCAGGGGCTGCATTTTTGGTTTTCTGGGAATATCATTTGAATCAAAAATGTCTTCTAGTGGGGTTAGGCCTGTTGGTAAAAAATTGTCTTTTAGCTCAATGATTTCAGTTTCAGCATTGGACACTCCCTCTTCCCAGTCAACTTGTTCAATTTGCTGGATGTTTTCTATATTGAAAATAGTTGGATTCAGCATTTGCTTTGCAGTCCTAGGTGATATTGGCTGAGCAATCTGTTGAAACTGTATTTGTGATGGACTTGATCCATTAAGTATTTGTGATTGACTTGCTGTCTCAAGTATTTGTGATTGACTTGCTCTGTCATTGTCAATATTTAGTCCTGAAAATTCTTGCTGCAAAGTCAAAAAATTGTTTATTTGTATATCATCCTCAAATACTTGCCAATCTTTAACATTCTTTGGGATGGAGGGTCTGTGTTTTATCTCAGCTGTGAAACAATGATGGGGCTCAAAAGGTAGCTTGCAGGTACTTGCAAAGGTGGCTAAACTATGAGCATGTAGATTGTGGGTCCTAGAAATCTTGGTGATTTGGAATTCAAAGAAGGAGTTTAGTACCTCAGCAACAGCAGATCTATAAGTCCTTAGTCTTTTGTCATTGGTGACAAAGTTTCCTTTCACTTGTTGAATAACTAAATCTGAATCACCCATGATTGAAACCCTGGCAGCTTTTAGGAACTTTACTAACTTGAGGCCTAGTAAAAGAGCTTCGTATTCTGCCATGTTATTAGTACATCTGAAATTCAATCTATAAGCTCTGCCTTCTGCATAGCTATTTTCTTTATTGTGTACCCAAACTCCAGCCCCTGCTCCTAATTTGTTAACTGCACCATCAAATTCAAGGAACCATAGAATGTCCTGTTGGGAAGGAGATTTGATGATATGTTCATGAGCTGGTAATGTGAGTAGCAATTGTGGTTTTTTCTCTAGCTTGTCTTCTAGGACAGTCTCATCATTTGATTGGATGTTCTTGACAATTAAGGCAGAAGCACTATCAAATGTTTGATTGACTGTTGTTTCATGAGTGATACTACTCTCATTTGCATCTTCCTCCTGTATGAATATCTTGGTTTCAACTTCACCTTTTGAGGGAGTGGTTGTATCATTGAAGAGAATGTATGAGTCTATGTCTGAATGGACAGCATATATAGGAAAATTTTGAGGTTTTTCTTCGCTGCTGACCATGTACTTCATTAGTGTTTCTCTATACAGTCTTTTTGGTTGCCCAAACACAGAGATGGTGGCATATGACATGTCTAATTGTAGGGAACCTTGGAGTTTGGCTCCCCATGATCTTGATAACAACATTCCATACTTAGGTGGGATATCAGCAACTACCACATCCATTAGGATTGTCTTGTTTGGGTATTGAACTAGAGAGACACATAAGTCTTTTATGAGACCTAGACACTTGACTTGGCTGGAGTCAAAGGAAAACAGGTCCTTGTATGGTCTTGTTATGTCCAAATTCAGTCTTTCCATGACTGCTTTTGGCATGAGGTTGTGAGAGGCACCTGAGTCAAACATTGCATTATGTAGTATTTTGTCATGAATATGTAAACTGACATAAAAAGGCAGTACCCCTGTGACTACTGTTTTTCCATCCACTTCTGGGCCAAATAGGAGTTCTGGGGTGTCATCCAGTACATTGACATCATCTTTGTTGCTAGTGAGTTGAAGGGACCTTTTGATTTGCAATTTATAGCTGTCATTCTTAGCTAATTCCACGAGAGGAATAGCTATCTTTATTTTGCCAATTTCAGTTTCTAGATCAAAGGATTTTTCAGATTGGGTTCTGGGGTTATAGGTGACAGTCCTCTCCTTATTCATTACATCTTCTTCTAGATTTTTATCTTGACTTTGAGATTTATCCTTTTTACTCATCTCTTGAGGAGTAACATTTAAATTAGGATGAGAAGATGAAGTGTCCAGAGACTGCTGTCTTAAGGACAGTGGTTCAGTGATTTCTTCAACAATCACTTCTTGTGTATGTGAATTTATTTTGTCATTAGGTTCTGTGCCTGTGACTCCTTCGGGCTGCTGATTATCCTTTTTCTTTTCAGGCTGGTTAACATTCACAGTTCTGCTCCTCAGCTTGTATTGTTTATGGACTTCATAAACAGCAGTGTCATAGCCTTGTTTGAAGTCAAAGGATTCACCTGATTTAGTTTGGAATAGTTTGATTTCATCATCCTCATGATCCTCTTGTGTTAAGAAAACTTGACTTTCACCATCTAGACCCATTAAATTAATCTCAGGATCTTCATTGGGCTCAGCTGATGTGGAAGTTTCTGCATAATTTTCTTGGAAAGGGGGTCTTATATCTGGATCAGGGTTGGCCCTGCCAACATTCGGGTTTGGATTTCTCCTAAAATTTGGATTCCTAGGAGGATTGTTTTGTGGTGCTTCCCATGATGCTTTTCTTTCAACTGATTCCACCCTGTCACCCAATCTTTTCATGCTGTTGAGTATGGCATCAAGCTTTTGATCAAAGGCTGTGGGTTCTTCTTTGTATATGCTTCTCTTTTCCAACCTTGCCCTGTTTCTTTTGGCAATCAGGTTTGCTTCCACTGTGACAACAACCTTTTGAGCGTCCTCAAGGGTTTCAGGTTCTCTTTCCTTCAACTGATATGCCATGTCAGGATCAAATCCATCAGGGAATTTGTACAAGGCCAAATCAGGAGGAGGTCTTAGGTTTTGTGGTATTGCATTGTACACATTATTGAATCTAGCACAATACTCCAGAACGGTCTCTTGAGGACCTCTCTTGATTGTTTCATATTCACCAAGTATGTGCAGAGGATCCTTCTTCTTTTCCCATCTAGTAGTAAAGGCTTGATACAGTTCATCAGGAGTTGCAATGGAGTTTGCATTCAGGGATCTAAACCAAGTTCTTACATCCCCGGTTAGGCTTTGAACAAACATCCTCATTCTGACACTATCATCATCTATTTCATAGGTCTCAAAATGGTCTTGCATCTTCTTCGCATGCTGGACAGCTGTTAGAGAGCCATTGGAGTCAAAATATGAGATTTTGCTTTGGTAATCTTGAGGTAAAGCTGCAGCATTAGCTGGTATCTGCAAGGGTGCATATCTGTTAGCCATATTTACAGGATTTAGAGGATTAACAGGGACAACTGGGATAATAGGAACAACGGGTACGATAGGGGTGACAAGTGCGGATGAACCTAGAATGTTGGTCAAGGGGATATGAGCAGTGGATGAGGATGTGAGAGGAGGAGTTTGAGATGTGGACGGTGAGCTAGGGGAACTAGGGGTGGACCGGAAAAGGACCTTGCATGGAGTAGGGATGAGGCTGGGATGATCTGACTCTGAGGTCAAATCAGCAGGTTGCTCCTGCCTTTGTTGCCTCCTAATATTTCTAGGGATGGTATTTGGATTATCAACAATGATGGGTGGATTAGGGTCAGGATTTGCCCTAGTGTGCCGTGGATTTTTCTTAGGAGCCAGCTTCCAACCTGTTTTTTGGGATTTTGTAGGAAATTTTTATATCTGAAGGGACTGGATGAAGATTTTAGAATGGCTATATATTCTTAGAGCTAAGATGAAGATTCCATAAACAAGCTCCTCCTCAAAGCTGTTAATGTGATACAGAAACAGATTAAAGGGCTCTTGGCTGATTTCAGGCTTGATAGTAGCTATGAAAATATATGGTAATTGAAAAAACTCAAGCAATCCCCAGTGGAGTCGCCAATTATGTTAACACCCAGGTTGTTCCCTATGACTCCCAAGGGAATACGGCCGGGGTAACCACTAACCAATCTTTGGATCACAATTTCTAGCCAAACTGTAATCAGAGAGGGCTCTCTCTTTATGATTTGTCTCTGTTATGATGTTGTTTTAGGCTAGATATTATGCTCAGGTTTTGGTTTATGTTTTGGTTGAAGGACTTATTTCAGGTCTTACGGTGTAGTGTTTGAGGAGTGAAATACCATTGGGCGATGGAGTCTGGAATTGTGAAATGATTTGATATGCAGGATTGGTGGTGTTCAAACTGCAGGGCCTATTTTGTACTTTAGACAAACAAACTTAGCTTAAATGGTGATGTATGTCAACCAATAGAAAGCAATTAAGAATTTTCTATTAAGCTGGTGAGGTGAAAGTGTAACACACTGCACAGGAGCAAACTTGAATTCCTGTGACAAAGGCTACTGTGAAAGATGTATTCTGAAAGTGCAGCAATTAAGAATTACACTTATCAAGATTGCATCTGAAGAAAACATTCATTAACAACGCAGATTGAACTCAGGGTATTCATTGAATAAATCCTGAAAGTTATTCTTTTTCCTTGTTGCTAGATATTTAAAGTGAGAAAACATATGGATTTTAACAAACAAAATACATAACAGAGAGAGTTACAGAGACTTATTGTATGGCGAAATACACAGGAATCCAGCAGTTTCCAACAGACACCAGTACGCATTCAACACTTCAGAAATCCGAGAAATTCCATCACTTTCTTTATTAACTTCTGAAAGGATTACAGCATAAGAACTTCTTCAGGAGAAATCAACAACAACCCTTGCAAGCTCATGCGAAGGGGACTTTATAGGGATATCTATACAAAATATCTCAGGCATTGAGTCATCTGAGAGAGAAAATATCTTCATAAATGCGTACAGAAAGTAGGAAAAGAAGTTATTGCAACTTTGAATGCAGCATAAATGCTCTTTATGTCTGTCAGAGGATAATTTGACCTTTGGAGGTCATTGAGTCGGTTGAGCCGCTTTGCTTTAACGCTAAATAATGCGTCTTTATTTCTTGCTGCGCTGTATTTTCTCGGCCCTGCCACCTGTAGTCTTCTATTTCTGCTTTGTTGGCCGATCCATCTGCTGAGTTGGCTCAGCTTTAATCCGCTGTGCATGCTGATTTTGTTAAACTTTGCTTTGCATGACAACTGATATTTTTTAAGAAACAAAATTGTTAAGTGACTCCCTGTTTACAAAATCTTCTGTATTGCGTTTGTCCACCATTCTTGCGTAGGGAGTTGATGCCTGAGAATAGCATCCATTGTCTCCTCTGCCTCTGTGTACTTGAAGAAATTGGGAGCCACCCCAAACAGGTGATTGATCTCATTCATTATAAAAAACAGATTCTCGACTCTGTTGTAAAGAGACTGTCCTGTGGCTGGCCCTGTTTCCTCTGAGGTGCTGGGCTTATCATTGATCTGGCTAGTGGCAAATGTATTGACCCTTTTAGCATACTGGTCATGTGTGAACAATCTCCCTACGCTGTTCAGTAAGCCAGGGAGTCCTCTGCTTTCCAACACTTGAAGCTTTTCTAAAAACTTGTTCACCTCAGTCTGCATATCCTGGGTTCTTCTCTCCAAGGCCTGCACAAAGTTTCTCAGTGTGAGAACCCTTTTGACCATTTGGATAGTGTCAGTTCTGTTTGTAATTCCCATGGCAGCTAACTGAGAACTTGTTCTGTGGTTAAGTACATTGATCATTCTAGTGGCCACTTCAGGCATATTGCTCAATTGAGCTCTTGATCTGTGAATCTCCCTCTGTGCCTTTGGGATGAGCTCTAGTTGCTCATGGATAGTTTCAATATATGGCCACTGCTCATTGATAGATTGACCAATGTTAGCCCATAGCACTATTTTCAGTTCGGCCACCACTTTATCTAACTTGAGCTCATTCTCTAGCTCTTTTATTTTGTTTTTGAGGGCTTTCACCTCCCTGTCCTTCTCTGCCACAATTTGTTTGGATTTATCATATCTATCATTGATTTTAGCCAAAGATTCTTTGGCTGAATTGAGCTCCAACATTTGAGCTTCCAGGACTTGGATTTCGTTCTTCAGCTTTTGCATATCTAGGCTTTGGGCCTGCTCTGTATTTGTTGGCGCTGCTGAAGTAGATGTTGCTGTTTGTTCGGTCTGTTGAGGAGGAGGGGCAGTGATAGGAGCAGTTTCCTCAAGATTGATGATCTGAGGAGGAGGCTGAGAAGTCTGCCCTTCTTCTCTTTGTTTCAGAGATGCCTGTAATGCTGCCTTTGCAGCTTCTGACTCTCCCAACTTCTCTTGTGCTTGAACCAGCTGTTTATAAATGGAGATCAACAAATCTGTGGTATCCTTCTCATGCCTTTGTCGAGCTACCTCATCTGTCTGAGGGTGAATGGTAGCTGGGATCTTGATTGTCTTTCTCATGGCAGCCATGTCAGCATCCCTCAACTTCAAGATTTCCTGTATCCCTGAAATATCTTTGGGATCATGCCCAATTTCAATGATTATGTCTTCCAGGGACCTTATTCTGTTGTCCTTTGCCTGGGATGATGCCTTCTCCAATTCCAGTTGAGAGGCTGTGGCATTGAGGCTGCTCTTTAGCTTATAATTTTCCAATGTTTCATCTGCTAAGGAGGCATACACCATCTCACCAGTTTGTTTGTGCAGTTCAATTTTGTCCATTGGGTGTATGTCTTTGGCCATGACCTCCAGGTTGGTCCTGAGGTAATCTGAGGCAGATTGGGGCTGCAGTGCTGTGGGCAAAAAATGGCTCATAATCATCTTGCCTTCACCTACATCAAAGGCAGACATAAGTCTCTGCTGATTAGTAGGAGCCATGTTCAGCAGATGATTGTACAACTGTATTTTGATAGGCTCATTCCTCCTTTTGATGTCTATGAATTGCTGTTTGATGCTTACTTGTCCTTCTTTTTGCTGGCTGGAGGAGCTGACCTCCCCTCCCATAGTCCTGTCCTGTTCCTGCTGGAAGGAACTTGCTGAAGCTTCTCTGCTGGGTGGGCCCATGCCCAATGCCTGTCTTATTGCTATGTCCTCCTCTGAAAAATCATTTAATCTTTGTCTCTTTTCTCCCTGGTCGATAGATGAAGTGAGGGGAGTTTCTCTATCCCTTTTTCGGCTTAAGTCCTCCTTTTGAGGAGTTTGGAGGACCGAGGCATCGGTGGTAACTTCTGGCCTAGGAGGCACTATGTTCTGAGCCTGTTGCTCAGTGGAAGTTGGAGTATCAATTACTCTCTCCTGCTGTAAGGGCTGCTGTCTGTCATGTTGTACTTCTTCTTGCTGCAGATCTTGTTGCTGTTGTTGCTCTGCCTGCTGCTGCTCTTCTTTATCTGTCTGCTCTGTCTCCATTTCCTTTTCTTTGCCTCTGCTAGATATATTCTCAGTGGCCTTGGTAGTTTGCTGCTTGGCAGTTGAGGAGGATTCAGCTGCTCCCGTTTGTGTGCTTGGAAGTGTGAATACCTGTGAACAAAGCTCAAGGTCAGCCAATTTCTTTAGATTCCTTAGTGCCCTCTTGTTCAGCTCTTCTTGTGACAAGGGCTCTTCCAAGGTCCCTCTCCTCCATTTGTCTTGGTTTGCATATTTTTCAATGTGAGGGATGCTATGGTGATCATAGGCAGATAACTTATATTTGAGCCTCCTCATGGATATGAAATGATTAGGGTCATAGGGTACCCATATGAAACTGGTTTGCAGGCCAAGGGCCTCAAGCATTCTCTCTGCTTCCCTCCATCCTTGCTCCCTCTCATTATAGATAAAATGGCCAAGTTGGCTTTTGACCTTCAACTGTGCCTTTTTGCCTTTTCCTGAAAAATGAAGCACATCAACTCTGCCAAATTGCCTAAAGTACTCTAGGGCAAATAGCCTCATAGGCACATACTTGGGTAATTTGAAAGGAGGTAGATCACACCCATATATCCTGATGACAGTGTGGTTTTGGTAGAAGTACCAATCCCCAATGCTATAAGCTTTGGACAGCTGAAGAATTCTCTGCATGTCATCAGTGAGTCTCGGAGGAGGTGAGCTCATCAGCATTGCCATAGTTGGATGGATGAACAGATCCATGAATTCACAGTAAGTGTATGGAGACTCAGGTCTAATGTGGAAGACAGATGACCAGTAGACCACTGATCTGGGATTGCCTTGGGCATCCATTCTTTTGATTGAAAAGTGAAACTTCTCATGTTGATGGTACAAGATCAAATGGTAAATGTAGGAGGTGTATCTGAACATCCTATCTCTCCTTAAATTCATCAATTGCTCATGAATCTTGTCTGATATGTAGGTGGCGTAGTCATAGCAGATTGGTGACTTGCCAGGAGCAAACATAAGCATCATTACCATCACAGTTGTATCAATATGTTCAATTGAACTATATCCCAAGATGGGAGAAATCATATCTGCAAGGTCTCTGCCCAGCTCATTGAGGTATACATGAAGAATTGGAGGGCCCATCACAATGTTAGTTTTGATGTATAATTGATTAAATTTGACAATTTGAGCATCTGTGAGTTTATCCCCTTGTTTTATCAGGTTTACCAGTGATAAAGGAACCAACTTCTTCTGAGGTTTGAAGCAAAGCATGTCTCTGATAGCTTGAGGGGTAACATAGAAGAATACTGAACCAGATGGGTCAACAACAGCTCTCTGAGAAACATCATATTGTTCAGCACAGAGGTGGATTAGTTTAGGGAACTGGTTGACCTGAGGGAGCTTAAAAATAGGGAGGAAAGAGTCCCATAAGCCCAATATATCTGTCCCATTTTCATGCTTGGCTTTCAACTCATTCAACAGCTGAATGTGGAATTTGCTGCTCATAAGCTTCTCTTCTATAATTTGGTAATCCATATCTGCCAAGGTTTGCCATTTCAAGTCCTTTTGAGGGGCATTCAAAGGTTGAACATTTAGTACTACAGGTGTCTCCATTGCACGGGAGGATTTTGAATCAAGTGCAAAGTGATTTTGATTGAGTAGGACAGTACAGAGGAATGCCTCTGTACCAGGGAGGTGAGATTATCAGGAACAGAGAGTGGTTCTGGGAAATAGCAGTTGAAATACTATTTATAGTGCAACTAGGACCAATGTTTGGCCTTTCCTTGTCTCTCTCTGTGGTTAAATTTGGTTTGAATGAGTCTGCCGCGATTGCGCAGACAGAACTTAGTTTTTCAATAAAATGTAGGTAAAACAAGGCTCGGCTAGTAGTTTTCGAGGTGGTAGTTGAAAATTAGAGGCTCTGTAGAGGAATTCACCGGTGAATTTATAAGTTTTATCGTCTTTTAAGCTTTTTGAGTGATTTGCAGAGAATTCCAGATGTACGGAGGATAAATGATGAAAAATACCTGGTAAAACAGCGAGCAGAGGTTGTGTGAGCAGGCAGGATTGGTGCTCTGGAGGTCTCCTGGTTGATTTAGCAGGTTGGCGGTAAGTCGGACGTGAACAGCATGCAGCAGAGAGAATAAAAATGAGCGAAAAGAACGTAAAAACATGTTTTTCGGCCATAATATAGACTTTTTGACAATTTGGCGCCTTTTCTGCGATGACGTCAGCATGACGTCATTGGTGGGGTCAGGGCCGGCTGACGTCATAGGTGAGGTGGCGGGCTCTGATTGGTCCACGGGGATGGTGAAGTGGCATGCCAAGTCGGCAGGTGGTCGGGCGCAAGGGTTGACGTGTCGGCATGGTGGTAGTGACGTGGGATGACGCGGATGTGACGTAGCATAGGCGGAAAAGCCGAAACCGGAAACAGCAAGCGGTTTCATATCGCACCGCTTATGGTACGGGGGGGAATCTGTCAGACGTACCTTCGACGAGCTGTGGCGAGGACGCGTGGCAGCCGAGTGACGTAACCATTTTACGGATATCGGACGATATCCGTCGGACGTGAGACCCGCTCCGATATCGATGCTGACCATTGGATCTGGAGGGCTCGATCCAACGGCCATCGGGGAAGTGACGTGACCGGTATATACGGCGGGTAAACGGCGGACGTCGGAGCCGCTCCGATGTGATAAGAGCCGTTGGATGCTCTGGATCAGATCGGGCGGTTGTCGGGGCGATGACGTGATAGGTGGATAAGACAGCGGGCGGAGGCATAAATACATATTTTTAATGTTTTTTCAATATATTTCGAAAATTGAATATATGCGCAAACTTTGGTTAGGCAACAGAAAGTGGGCTTTTTCAGGATTTTTGGTAGTTTCAAAGGGTTTTCATGGGTAAAGGGGTTTTATAAGGTTTTTCTTGGCAAATAGCAGTTTAGTGAGTGGAATGACTTGAGGAAAGGGAGGGTGGATGAGGTGTAGGTTCATCCAAGTGGCCAGATGTCACTTTGATCCCTGATAGAGAACTTATTGGCTATAATGCCAAAAGGAGGGATATTTATACAAATTTTGGGGTTTATACACCATGGTGTTTAATACTAGTAGGGGAAAGGTGATATAGGGATTTACATAGTAAAGTTAAAGTTAATATGGGGGGAAATGAGTGAAGGGAGAAAACACTAAGTTGGTTTGAGACTAACTTAGTTTAGGGAGTAGATCAAAATGAAAAGAATTTTTAGACAAGAAATGTGGCTTCTAAAAGATTAAAAACCACCATAACACTTCAGATTTTTCATAAATCTTCATGGATGAAGGGATGTTAGTAATAGGAGTGGAAGGGGATTTGGGGAATTAGACATGCTTCCTGCTTGCTGAAACTTGATGAAGAAGAACACCTTCCCAATTGTTTTGATTTTGCTTTAGTAACCAAAGTTAACATACCTGCAATGGTAAGGATAACCTTTCTGCAACCCCAACTACTTACCCAGCTACTTTGCCTAGCATTTTTTGTTTCTTCTTGGAGGGTGCACTTGGACTTGCAGACCCTTACTTGCCTTTTCTTTTCTTTGGCTTTTTCTTTTGTTTTTCTATCTACTTCTACCCTTATTTCTTCCAAGGTCCCAGATTAAGCAGTTGGGAACCTTAATTTCTCTACCTAAGCTACTTGTCTGCCAAGATTAAACAGTTTGGACAAACTTCTTTCTCTATTCTACAACTGAAAATTTAAACCATGGAATGATCCAGATTAGACTGTTGGACCATCCATCAAAATTGGGACACATTAAGCTATTTACACACCTTGTACTCCTTTGGAAATATGGGATCTTTGCATGATCAAAGCAGAGCATATTTGGAACTTCTATAGCCAATCATGAAATATGAAACCTATTGGTATAGGTAGCTAACACATTCTATGAATCTATTCAAATGGAGTGATGTCTTCTTCAGCAAGGATGGAGATAGTTACATAAAGAAGAAAGAAGTAGCCTCTATTGGAAACCATTTTTCCTGCAAGTTTCCTCTTGCTAAACATGGGAGTGAGCTACAAATAAAATAAACATAACAAGTAAATATGAATGGATAACAGTTATATATACATAGTTGGGGAATCTTTCATCTTTTGAAAGGGTCTTTGCACAATGTATGTTGATTATTCCCCTCCAAAAAGTAAGCATCTTGGTCACATGATTGCATTATAGTTTATAACAAATGATAAATGGTCAGATAGAAACTAAGCAAGTAAAACGAATGCATTAATTCTAAAGTGTACAACATGGAGCTAAAACAATTAGTTATTCAACACTATACATTCGGTACCAACTTCCAAGTATAAGGCGGTAGGCTAAACATATTAAAAACATGAGCCATGGAATCCATATACCATTTTCACGGAATGCTTGTCTTGAGCAAGACTTGGCCCCTTTACTTTTAACTTTTCTGTCCCTTGAGTTTCTATCACTTAGGTCAAGGCTTGTATCTTTTTGAGGCCTCTTCCTTGCCAGTGAATTGGAACCCCACATAGGTATATGCTGTAGCGATCTCGATTCTCTACTTCATCCCCTGTAGATATGAAATGGAAGTATGATTGTTCTTAGAAGTACTGAAGATCATAACCTTGGTCTTGTTAATGTTTAGAATGATAAGTCTATGTTTGGTATTGAAGATCATAACCTTAGTCTTGTTAGGGTTCACTGTCATAATCTATTTTTGGTATTGAATATTGTAACCTTAGTCTTGTTAAGGTTCAATGTGATATGTCTATGTTTGAGATTGAGGATCATAACCCTCGTCTTTTTCAGGTTCACATGCCCATAAGGGAACATTCTTCAGCTTCACTAAACTCCCAAGCTTAGTCACTCTTATAGGGATCTTATCATCTTCCTTGGTTTTAGAAGTGGCTTTCTGAATACCTCTTCCCAACAGAGATTAGAGATGATGCTCATCTCTGCTTGTGTCTACTACTGCATCAAAATTTCTCTTGCCCATTGTTAATGTAGGTACTTGTAAGCCTTTATGAAAGAATGTATTGTTTTTGCATATATTTGTTCTATTGTGATTTATGATCACCATGTGTAGAGCCTCTACTTTACACCTACTTGTCTACCATTTCCCTCAGTTTTTCCTCATCTTTTCTTCACTTTTGCCTCATTTTCACTGTAAAACCACCCAGATCATTACATTAGGTGTCATTAAGCATGATCAAGTGAGTTTTGCTAATGGGTGACTGTTTTGTTTAGATTTTGACTTACTTGCAGGAATTCCGCAGCTGTCTGGCAATCCCGCAGCCATTCAGCGATCCCGCAGCCATTTGATGATTCCGCAGCCTTTTTGTTAAACTCAAGGTTCCACGTGTCAGTTTGCCAAATGAGCCACATGGGCACTTAGGTATCAACGTGCTCGAGGTTCCTGTGCCATTTGTTCAACCATTCACGTCATCTGTACCTCCGGTCAAAACTGGTCAAGTTACGGTCAAATAAAGGCAGCTTAACGGTGATTGTAAGCTGTTAGGTCACGTCAGCTCAAACGGTGACTTGTCCACGTTTTGCAGGCGGTAGGGGACATGATCCAACACTGGATTCATTGCCCATGACGACAGAACCTCCAGCTCATCCACGCAGCCTTATGATGTGTCAATGAACCTTAAATACGCATTACAGTTAGTTGTTTTTCAGTTATTAGCTGTACGTGTTAGGCCATCCTTCAGATGCCTATATATACTTGCGTCTGCGTACGCTTATTTTACTTTTTAGCTGCTGTACTTTCTGAACTTGTGATAATTTTAAGAGCATTTGTAAACTCTGTTTTTATAGTGCTGTTCTAGCACTCTGTTTTGTACATTTCTGCAAATGGAGCAATAGAAACAGTGCTGTTTTGAAGCTTTCAGTTCCTTAAGTCTTCTTGTGGCTGAATGAATGGAGGGCCCCTGTTCATGTTAGCCTCTGTAAAGTATTTTATGTTCAGCATTTCTTTATTTTCTCATTCAGCATTCCTTTAAACATGTATAGTTTGATTGATTTGATTTCTTTTCTTTCAAGCTGATCAGTATTATTTCCTTGCAGGTTTTTTTTAGCCCGGGATTTGTTTTTATGTTTGTGTATTTGCTTTACAAACTAATGGTATTTGAAGTTGACAGGTTCAAGTTGCTGCCTTTGTTTTTGTAGCTGATTTTTAGTCTTATTTCTCAAAGTTCTGCTAACACATGAATGATCTTTTATCATAAATTGTTATCTTTTAAGGATCAGAATACCACTAACTTGCAGTTGGCTTTGAGTGCTTTTTAGACTAATCTTTCACTACTTTCTAATCATACTTTGCATAGTACATATGGCAGAAGTAGAGAGTTAGAAAGAGCAAAACGTTATCACTAGTCTTTAAAGTAGATTTTTCTTATTTTTAATCACTTTTCTAATTCAACTTGAGCTACTTCCTAATCGTGCTTTACACAGCACTATGTGTTTGAAGCAGGGAGTTAGGGAGAGATAATCATTATCTTTGGTTTTAAAAGTGACTTTCTTTTCTTTTATTTGCAGCAGCATGGATGGTGTCTAGTGCCATTGGAAGTGGTTATTTGCTTTCAAGTTATTTCAAGTTATTTATTTCTTTCAAGCATTTCCTTTCAAGCAAGTAGTTAGAGATCACTAATCACACACTCTCACTCATTTAGGATTCACTCCACACACACTATCACTCATCTGTTTATAAATCACCACTCCATCTTAGGAAGATAAATTAACCACAAACAACACCCCAACGATAAAAAAAAAACTCTAAGAGGTTGCTTAAGTACATATAGTACACCTTCACTTCATCAGCTTACGAGCCCCGGGTTGACAATTAATACTAGCAATTTAGATAACACTAAATTGACTAAACATTTTGGCGCCGTTGCCGGGGAAGTGAAATTAAGTAGCCATATTCTTAAAAAAAAAAAAAAACATAAAATTTCAAGAAAAGAAGTTAATAGCCTATCTAAGTATGCTCTCCTCTTGCACTTCAAAGTGATCTGGAGGATCAGAAAGGAGAAAGTTATTGATTTAATAGTTTCTTGAGTATGCTCTCTTCTTGCACCTAGAGTGACCTGGAAGATCAGAAAAAGAACTATTAACTTGACTTGAAGATAAAATAAAAAATGACATGCATAGAGCTAGAGATTCTAGGGGAAGGTTTTTAGCTAGAGCTCGAAGTTCAATTTTTACAAGTCCATCTGCTTCAAGAGATAGACAAGAGACACCTCCCTTATCTCCAACCGAAACTCCTAGTCCTAGAATTCCTGGAATTCAAGAGCCAAGAGTTGACTCTCCTACACCTTCTATTGAGTTTGAACCAGGAAGAGACTCTTCTCTTTCTCCTACAGGAAAACCAATTGTAATTGAGGAAATAGACTCACCTGAAGAAGAAGGAGAAATCTCTTCTCACTCACCCTTTGTAGAAGAACCAGAAGATTTTGAAATCCCTAGGAGAATCATCATGGCAGAGGAAGAAGGAGGTGGTAGAGGTAGAGGTAGAGGAGGAGGAGGAAATAACAATAATAATGGAGGAGGTAGAGGTCCCATTGGAGGAAATAGAGATGGGGATAACTCATTTGGGTTTCCCATTGTTAATGAGGATTCCCGAGCCACCATGAAAAACATATCACCATCCGTCCTCCCAAATTTTCATGGGTTAAGAACTGAGGACCCTGAAACATTCTTGTTTGAATTTGAAGTTGTGTGTCGAACCTATGACTATCTGGATGATACTCAGAAACTCAAGCTGTTCCCATCAACATTAAAAGATCAAGCTTTGAAATGGTTCATGGGGTTACTTACTCAATCCATTAGGACTTGGGATGAAATGAAACAAACCTTTTTGGATAGGTATTTGGACTATTGTATGCCTACTAATCACAAGGACGAGGTTTTTAAAATGATGCAAAAAGAAGATGAGAGCTTAGAAGATTTACTTGAGAGATTTCAATATAACTTAAAAAGAGCAAAAATGAGTACCTTGGATGAAGAGACCTTAAAAGCCCTCTTATTAAAAGCCATTAGGGATGAATGGATAGATATCTTAAACATGATGGGGAAAGGGGATATTTCTCAACTTTCTCTCAATGATATAGCAGAACTTTGTATCCATCTCTCAAGGGGCAAATCAAAAACTCAAAAAGGGCCTAGAGATCCTTCTCTCCTTAGGGCAAATAAATCTGCAACAGGATCAGTGAGTAGGGCTGAAATCGGTAATATGCTGGATGAATTTAAAACTGACATCTTAGGGAGTCTTAGTGAACAAATTGATACCCTTAAGATTCAAAATAAACAAAAAGCAGAAGCTGAGGCTATGACTATCTTTTGCCCGAAGTGTAGAAAGAAGCATGCTTTAAGGGAATGTCCCTTGGAAGCACAAGTTGTGGAAACATGTGTAATTTGCTCAGAAACCCATGAGACCAAGGATTGTCCTTCAATCCCTAGGCTCAAATCAGTCTTTCAAGAAGATCCAAGTACGCTTGAATCTCTTTGTTTTATTGCAAGGAGACCTTGGCAAGGACAACAGAATCAAGGGTTTAACAACTCTATGAATTCTCAATCCCAACCAAATTGGAATCCTTGGCAACAACCTTGGCCTCAACCACAAAATTCTTTTCAAGCATGGTTGCAAAGCATGCAAAATCCTTATGCGAGATTTGCTCAATTCTATCAATATCCTCCATCATTTCAAAATCAGCAAGCTCCCCAACTTCCAAATCAAGGTCAACAATTATCATTGCCATACCCTCAACAACAACAACCTCCTCCACAAAATCAAAATTCTCAACTCTCCCAGCAGAAGCCAAATCAACTTCCCTCTCAGCCATTACCCAATCCAAATAATAGGAATCCTCAAAATGCTTATGTCATAGAAGGTCAACCATTCCCTACCTATATGGTTGTTCCTCTCAATGAAGTACAACTCAGATCAGGTAGAATCCTAGATCAACCTTCTACAAGTGTTCAACAGCCAAGCATTTTTGAGGAAGAGTCTCTTAAAGCTAATAAGGGTTCTGAAGCATCCCTTCAAAATCCAAACATTAAAGAAAAAGAATCAACTCCCTTAGTTGAGCAACCTACATCTTCAACTACACCGCCTTTCCCTGAAAGGTTACAAATTGACCAGGGGGTGGAAAAACAAATTTGGTTGCCTGACTACAACTTTCTAGATGAATTGAAAAATGTCTGTATCAAGATTCCCTTGTTAACAGCCATTAAGGAAATTCCCATCCTAGCAAAGACAATAAAGGAGTTGAGTTTGAAAAAAACAGGAAAGAAAACCAGAGATACCAAAAGGATACATCTAGTTGGAAAAATTGCAGACATTATGATGGGTAAGATTACCATGCAAAATTATGTGGATCCCGGTAGCCCTATTGTTAAAACTCATATTAATGGGGTTGAAATCCCAAATACCTTGATTGACTTAGGAGCCGCTATCAACATCATGAGTAGACAGACCATGGATCAGTTAAAGCTTCCTAACCTTCTCTTTACACCTACTTTGCTGCAACTTGCAGATAGATCAATCATCAAACCTGATGGTGTATTGGAGGATATTCCAGTCTCACTAGATTCTTGGGAGTATCCAGTTGATTTTATGATTTTAACTCCCAAGAACAATCTAGGAGGACATCCTCTTATTTTAGGAAGACCTTGGCTGGCCACAGCTGATGCTTTCATAAGTTGTAGGTCTGGGGACATGTATATATCAGATGGTAATTCTACCAAGAAATTCAACTTGTATCCTCCCGCAAAGGCAATAACAGAAATAGGAGAAGATGAGTGGATCAATGATGAGGATACTCTTCAACCTGTTCTAACCATCTCTGAGATTAGTGAGGACAGTCAAATTCTAAATACATTAGAAAATTTTGAGACACCTTTAGAATATGACTCTACACAGTTTCAGTTAGATGCAGACATTGAATATCTCTCCTCTAGACAGATGTCTCTCTTCTCAATGGAAGAGTTTGGTAGGTCTACAGTTGAAATCTTTCCAGGAAAAACATTAAACATTAACAAGAACTTGGAAAGATCACAACAAGAAGAATTAACTAAACTGTTGCAAAAACATTCCACTGCCTTTGCATGGGAATACACTGACATGAAAGGAATCGACCCTAAGACTTGTATTCATCACATTTATATTGAAGAAAACAGCAGACCTATTAGGCAACCACAAAGACGGATGAATCCAAACCTTAGGGAAATTGTGAAAGAAGAACTTCAGAAATTGCTCAAGGTAAACTTCATTTACCCCATTTCAGATAGCCAATGGGTTTCTCCCTTGGTTATAGTGCCAAAAAAGAATGGTAAATGGAGAGTTTGCATTGATTATCGAGAATTGAACAAGGCAACCTTAAAGGATCATTTCCCTCTACCTTTTATTGATCAGGTACTAGACACTTTAGCAGGAAAAAAGTATTTCTCATTCTTGGATGGTTTTAGTGGTTACAACCAGATTCAGGTAGCACCTGAAGATCAAGACAAAACCACATTTACTTGTCCTTGGGGAACTTTTTCCTACCGAGTACTCCCTTTTGGATTGTGCAATGCACCCGCTACATTTCAAAGGGCTGTACTAGGAATCTTTTCAGATCTGATTCATGATTGTGTAGAGGTATACATGGACAATTTCACAGTTTATGGTAATACATTTGAGGAAGCTTTAGCAAATTTGGAAAAAGTACTGGTAAGATGTAAGGAAACAAATCTTTCTTTAAGTCATGAAAAGTGTTTTATGATGTTTACTGAAGGAATTGTTTTAGGACATCATATTTCAGGAGATGGAATCAAAGTTGATAGATCTAAAGTCGAAGTCATCTCTAAGTTACCTGTTCCAAATTGCCAAAGAGATGTTAGAAGTTTTCTTGGGTTTACTGGTTATTACAGAAGATTTATTGAAAACTTCACTAAGATAGCATCCCCTCTTTTCAAACTCCTTACTAAAGATTGTGAATTTAAGTGGGATCCTGAATGTCAATCTGCCTTTGAAGCTTTAAAGATTAGAATATCTGAAGCACCCATTCTAAGGGGTCCAAATTGGAAACTCCCTTTCCACATTTCTACTGATGCTTCAGATACAGCTTTAGGAGCTGTTTTGGGACAAAAGGATTTGATCCCTTATGCCATTTATTACACAAGTAAGAATTTGACTCCTACTGAGTTAAATTACACTGTTACTGAAAAGGAATTTCTAGCCGTTGTTCATGCGATAAACAAGTTTAGACATTATATAACCGGCTATGAAACCCTTGTCCACACTGATCACTCTGCCATTAGATACCTCATGAACAAACCAGTCACTAATGGTAGAGTTACAAGATGGCTTTTGCTTTTACAAGAATTCAACATAACTGTGTTAGATCGACCAGGTAAACAGAACACAGTGGCTGATTTCTTGTCTAGAATTCAAAACACTAATGAGGATTCTCCTGTAGAGGATAAATTTCCAGATGAGTATTTGTTTGCAGTAACTACCAAAACTCCTTGGTATGCTGATATTGCTAATTATTTAGTTACTGGAAAGCTACCTTTACATTTATTTCCTAATGAGAAAAGAAAAATCATTCAGGAGAGTTCACATTATTCTTGGATTTCTAATGAATTGTTCAGAACAGGGCCAGATTTTATGATCAGAAGATGTGTACGGGAGGATGAAATGCCTGACATCCTTAAGGCATGTCATGACGAACCTTGTGGCGGACACTTTGCTGATAAGAGGACAGCCTATAAAATCCTTTCTTTAGGATATTATTGGCCTTCTCTCTTTAAGGATGCAAAGCAATATGTTAGAAGGTGTGACAGTTGTCAGAGAGTTGGGAGACCAACTCTTTCAAATGAAATGCCACTACAGCCACAAGTATGCATCGAACCCTTCGAGAAATGGGCTCTAGATTTTGTTGGACCAATTAATCCGCCATCCAAGCAAAAGAGATATATATTGGTTTGTATTGATTATGTTACTAAGTGGGTAGAAGCTAAAGCATTGACTTCTGCTACTGAAAATTCAGTTGTTCAATTTCTTTTCGAGGATATTTTCACTCGTTTTGGTGTCCCAAGAGAAATTGTAACAGATCAGGGGAGCCAATTTACATCAAGGATGATGGAGAAGCTGATGGAGGAATATAAGATCAAGCATAGAACATCTACTCCATACCATCCGCAAGCGAATGGTCAAGTAGAATCTATAAATAAAGTTCTTGAAAGAATCATCACAAAGACTGTTCATCTTCATAGAAGAGATTGGGCGGAAAGGCTTCCTGAAGCCTTATGGGCCTATAGAACTACATGGAGGAACACCACAGGACATTCTCCCTATGAACTTGTTTATGGGAAGGAAGTCCTGTTCCCCATTGAGTTCCAAATCAAGACCTTCAAGACAGTAGTTCAATTGGGGATGAGCTTATCAGAAGCCCAGAAGCACAGAATGGACCAGTTAAATGAACTAGATGAAATGAGACAAGATGCAATTCTAAGGACCGATCTAGTTCAGCACCAAAGAATCAAATGGCATGATCGACATATCAAAGAAAAGAAGTTTCAAAAGGGTGATTGGGCACTCTTGTTTGATTCCAAATTTAAGGACTTCAAAGGAAAATTTCAAACTCATTGGCTTGGGCCATATGAGATTGATGAAGTCTTTAATAATGGAGCAGTTAGAGTGAAGACTATTGATGAACTTCAAACTCCCTTTATTGTGAATGGCCACCGGTTGAAAGTTTACCACAAGCCACTCTCAAAAGAGGAGTTTGTTAAGTTGTTCCAAGGCGATTTTGAAATGAGGCTGGTGGAGAAGAATTCTTCTCCTCCATCAGCCTAATCTCTGTTTCTTTCAATTTCAAAAAAAAAAAAAAAAAAAAAAAAAAAAAAAAAAGAAAAAAAAAAAAGAAAAAAAAAAATAAATGTATGAGCCTGAAAACCAATCTCTGATTGGCAGTCTCATGCAGAAAACCTGAGGTGAAAATCAGGGTCACCTGACACCTCATGTTTTCCAAAAAAAAAAAAAATCTCTCTATCTCTTTCATCTCATTTCGCCATTTCATCCATTCCATTTCACCATCTCATTCCATCTAACCATTCTCACTTCACCTCACTGCTTTCCACCCATTCATCCATTCATTCCATTTCATTTCATTAATAAAGGTTTTTTTTTCAGGCAACTAAGGTTATTTTGTGCAGCTGGAGAACACCATTGCAGTTCCCGCAGCTATTTGGCAATTCTGCAGCCGTTTAGCCTTTCCGCAGCCCTCTGCACCTGCACAAAGAAACACAGTCTGTTTGAGAAATTTTTACAGTTCAAAAATCACCAATAACAAGGAGGAAAGAGTCATGTAACAACAATAAGTTAACAAAGGGTTAATGGCAAATCATCGAAAGGCAAACCAAACGCGGATCTGAGGTATGTTTTAAATCTTAAACTTACAGTTATTTCATTACGCAAAGTTTTCTGGGTTATGTCTTTTTGCCACTAATTGTAATGATTACCCATTTTCCCTACCATGCGACCATATATCCACGTATCTCCCAAGTCTATCAGTCCTTGATTGCCACGATTTTGAAAATCACTTACGGCTGCTTCTGTCATTAAGGCTTTCGTACCCTATTGACGTAGCCTAATGTACTACGACTCTCTAAGTCCTCATCCTGCAGCCATGTGTAAACCTACAGCCGAAATCTAAGGATCTAGCCGTTTCCATTCATTATTTCGAAACCCTCCTATGCTCATAACACTCCATTTCACGCTGTTCCATTCTCTCATTTCCTTCATTCCGTTCCACTCACTACGTTGCCTCCATAAACCATACTCTGTTTTTTCCTCTCTGCTAATTCTGAGAAACAGTGAATACATATAACCAGTGAACGTATGTTACGGTTGTATTACGACTGTTAAACCACCGTTCCACTGTGTTAAAGCTGTTAATCCACCATTTCACTATGTTCAAGCTGTGAATTCACTGTGTCTAAGGCTATTACTGAAACCATACAACCTCTTTTCCACAAAATTCTGAACAGAGCCAAGAATTTACTGTGTAAAGCCACCATTGAAGTCGTGTTTTAGAACAGAGCCGTAGAGTCAATGGGGAAACTTTTAAGGGCTGAACCAGAAGGTTCAAAATTCCTGGAAGCATATCCTCAAGTTAAGGAGGCGTTGCAGAAAGCCAACTGGCTACAGTGCATCAAGAAATTTAAAGGCTACCACAAGGAGGTTACAAAGGCCTTTGCAAGGTCATTCAGAGATAAAGACAGTCAAGTGGAGGTGGGTGATTTAACGTTTGCAGTCAGTGAGGGCAGCATAGCACAAGCTACATCTCTCCCACAAACCGGAGAAAGGTGGTTTAAAAACCGTTCAGTTCAAGATCAACAATGGAAGCAGATTTTAAAAAACCCAGGTATGGATACCAGTGTCTTCACAAAAGGAATTCCTGTCACTTATGTTAAGGAAGAATGGAAAATTTTACAGTTGTTAGTGCAAAAATTTTTCACTTGTGAAGGGAGATTTGGGGTCTTATATGTTTATCATGGTAAAGTTATGCTGCAATTTCAAGGAGAACATGATATAAATCTTCCCTACTTTCTATTCCAAAGCCTTAGAAAAATGTGTTCCATGGCCCAAAGGAATCCACGAAACATTGAAGCACATCTCTGTCATCATAGTCTTGTTAAAATGTTAGTGGAGGAACAATTAAAAGCAAAACGAGACACCTGGGAGAAATTCCTTTTGAGAAATCATTTTGAAGAAGCTGGAGAAACCTCTGTGCCTAGAAAAAGTAGAAGAAAAAGAAAAGAGAATACCCCTGAAACTGATATATTAGAGGGAACTGTCCAAGGACAGATTGAAGAGGAAACTGAAGTACATTATTCTGAACATGAGATTGAGCCTGAACCTACTGTGGACAGTGATCCAATAGCTCAAGGGATTATCACACAAACCCTCTCAGAACTTGCCCAAGAAGCTGCCCAGAAGAGAAAAGAAAATAAGAAGAAACAAAAGCAAGACAAGGGAAAATCCATAATTCAAGAAACTTATCAGACTCCAGAGAATTCTAGTGAGGAAGATAGTCAGCCCTTAGCATAAAGGTTGGCCAAACTCCATGAAAAAACTGCCCTTTCCAAGAAAGTAAAAGTGCAGAAACCAAGGAAAAAGGCACAAAAAGAAACACAGAGTGTTGCCAATGTAAGAAGGAGCAGCAGATTGCAGAATAAAGGGAGAGCCACAAGGACACTTTTCATTGATCTAAGCACACCTGAGAAGGGTGCTATAAAATCAGACCTTGAGGATAGTCCACAATGTGATGCAGCTACTCCTCCAAGAGAGGACAGTCCATTTCAGCCGGAGTTTGAAACTGAAATTGAACATGAACACAGTCCAAGGAAGTCACCAATTGTTGACCCAGCTCAGCAAGAGGTGTACAACTATTTTGAAACATTGGAGCAGAACACTGCTGGCCCAAGTAATATCATACCTCATGAGCAGCAAATAGACATACTCAAACAAGAGATCTATGAACTTGAGGTGCTAAATCGCCACATTAAGCAGGAAAATGAAAAAATGAAGCAGCAAGCTGATATTGACAAAGCAATCCAAGATAACACCATGCTTCACATGGGCATGTGGCAGAAGAAAAACAGGAGACTCAAGAAGAAATGTAGAAGGCTAAACAGAGCCTTAATCAATTTGAAATTCAGATGCATGTTCAAGAGACCAAAAGTCAATGTCTCCACACAGAGGAAGAAGAGGAGATTGGATGTCTTAGCAGAGGCATCCCAGCAGGTGGATTGAGCTGTGTTTTCATTGCATGAGGACATGCAATACCCTCGTAGTGGGGGTATGTAGAGCCTCTACTTTACACCTACTTGTCTACCATTTCCCTCAGTTTTTCCTCATCTTTTCTTCACTTTTGCCTCATTTTCACTGTAAAACCACCCAGATCATTACATTAGGTGTCATTAAGCATGATCAAGTGAGTTTTGCTAATGGGTGACTGTTTTGTTTAGATTTTGACTTACTTGCAGGAATTCCGCAGCTATCTGGCAATCACGCAGCCATTCAGCGATCCCGCAGCCATCTGATGATTCCGCAGCCTTTTTGTTAAACTCAAGGTTCCACGTGTTAGTTTGCCAAATGAGCCACATGGGCACTTAGGTATCAACGTGCTCGAGGTTCCTGTGCCATTTGTTCAACCATCCACGTCATCTGTACCTCCGGTCAAAACTGGTCAAGTTACGGTCAAATAAAGGCAGCTTAACGGTGATTGTAAGCTGTTAGGTCACGTCAGCTCAAACGATGACTTGTCCACGTTTTGCAGGCGGTAGGGGACATGATCCAACACTGGATTCATTGCCCATGATGACAGAACCTCCAGCTCATCCACGCAGCCTTATGATGTGTCAATGAACCTTAAATACGCATTACAGTTAGTTGTTTTTCAGTTATTAGCTGTACGTGTTAGGCCATCCTTCAGATGCCTATATATACTTGTGTCTGCGTACGCTTATTTTACTTTTTAGCTGCTGTACTTTCTGAACTTGTGATAATTTTAAGAGCATTTGTAAACTCTGTTTTTATAGTGCTGTTCTAGCACTCTGTTTTGTACATTTCTGCAAATGGAGCAATAGAAACAGTGCTGTTTTGAAGCTTTCAGTTCCTTAAGTCTTCTTGTGGCTGAATGAATGGAGGGCCCCTGTTCATGTTAGCCTCTGTAAAGTATTTTATGTTCAGCATTTCTTTATTTTCTCATTCAGCATTCCTTTAAACATGTATAGTTTGATTGATTTGATTTCTTTTCTTTCAAGCTGATCAGTATTATTTCCTTGCAGGTTTTTTTTAGCCCGGGATTTGTTTTTATGTTTGTGTATTTGCTTTACAAACTAATGGTATTTGAAGTTGACAGGTTCAAGTTGCTGCCTTTGTTTTTGTAGCTGATTTTTAGTCTTATTTCTCAAATTTCTGCTAACACATGAATGATCTTTTATCATAAATTGTTATCTTTTAAGGATCAGAATACCACTAACTTGCAGTTGGCTTTGAGTGCTTTTTAGACTAATCTTTCACTACTTTCTAATCATACTTTGCATAGTACATATGGCAGAAGTAGAGAGTTAGAAAGAGCAAAACGTTATCACTAGTCTTTAAAGTAGATTTTTCTTATTTTTAATCACTTTTCTAATTCAACTTGAGCTACTTCCTAATCGTGCTTTACACAGCACTATGTGTTTGAAGCAGGGAGTTAGGGAGAGATAATCATTATCTTTGGTTTTAAAAGTGACTTTCTTTTCTTTTATTTGCAGCAGCATGGATGGTGTCTAGTGCCATTGGAAGTGGTTATTTGCTTTCAAGTTATTTCAAGTTATTTATTTCTTTCAAGCATTTCCTTTCAAGCAAGTAGTTAGAGATCACTAATCACACACTCTCACTCATTTAGGATTCACTCCACACACACTATCACTCATCTGTTTATAAATCACCACTCCATCTTAGGAAGATAAATTAACCACAAACAACACCCCAACGATAAAAAAAAAACTCTAAGAGGTTGCTTAAGTACATATAGTACACCTTCACTTCATCAGCTTACGAGCCCCGGGTTGACAATTAATACTAGCAATTTAGATAACACTAAATTGACTAAACACCATGTTCATCTTCATTGGCATTTAGTAGGGTTTCAAGGAATCCATATACCATTTTCACGGAATGCTTGTCTTGAACAAGACTTGGCCCCTTTACTTTTAACTTTTCTGTCCCTTGAGTTTCGATCATTTAGGTCAAGGCTTGTATCTTTTTGAGGCCTCTTCCTTGCCAGTGAATTGGAACCCCACATAGGTATGTGCTGTAGTGATCTTGATTCTCTACTTCATCCCCTGTAGATATGGAATGGAAGTATGGTTGTTCTTAGAAGTACTGAAGGTCATAACCTTAGTCTTGTTAACGTTTACAATGATAAGTATATGTTTGGTATTGAAGATCATAACCTTAGTCTTGTTAGGGTTCACTGCCATAATCTATTTTTGGTATTGAAGATTGTAACCTTAGTCTTGTTAAGGTTCAATGTGATAAGTCTATGTTTGAGATCGAGGATCATAACCCTCGTCTTTTTCAGGTTCAGCTTTCAAGGACATTTCTGGATGTTTCTGTATTGCTTCATCTCCGGTAACAACCTTAATATCCTTTCTGAGTTTTTGTTTAATTTCTATTTCATCCATGGACCATGATAGAAAATCCTCTACCATCCTCTGCCATCCATTGTACATTAGCCACAGAGCAGATACAAAGTCTTATAAATTTGATTCAAAATTATTTCCCAATTGAATTGATTCAGTTATATATATGCTTTCTTGATAATTTAAACTTTATTCCTTTGTGTTAAACTAATGCAAAGTGGTGCCATCGTGACTTCAAATGTTTTATGAGGAGTGATCTCATAACATTGTGTTCTTACTGCCATCAATTTACCTATGGTCTTGCAAATAATGTGATTGGCCACCCTTAATGTGAGTGGTTTTCTAAATAACTCTTCCCAACAGAGATTAGAGATGATGCTCATCTCTGCTTGTGTCTACTACTGCATCAAAATTTCTCTTGCCCATTGTTAATGTAGGTACCTATAAGCCTTTATGAAAGAATGTATTGTTTTTGCATATATTTGTTCTATTGTGAATTTATGATCACCATGTTCATCTTCATTGGCATTTAGTAGGGGTTCAAGGATTCCATATACCATTTTCACGGGATGCTTGTCTTGAGCAAGACTTGGCCCCTTTACTTTTAACTTTTCTTTCCCTTGAGATTCTATCACTTAGGTTAAGGCTTGTCTCTTTTTGAGGCCTCTTCCTTGCCAGTGAATTGGAACCCCACATAGGTATATGCTGAAGCGATCTCGATTTGCTACTTCATCCCCTGTAGATATTGTTATAGACATTTTTGTGCCTTACAGCATTGAGCATGAAATGTCCATAATCCAAGGGATCCAAAGTCCCTAAAAGTTTTGTTCCTACCCCTAAAGGAACAAGGTCAACCAATGACAGCTTCTCACAGAAGTTCTCCACCAAAAACTACTCAGAATCAGTCAATTCAGGATCAATTCAGATGCTCTACTAGCTGCCTGCGTTGCAATGCACCCCAGTACACTAGCTAGGTGCGTTGCAACACACCTAAATGCACTACCAGGGTGCGCTGAGCGAGAAATGCCAAATGGGAGTGTCATTCCGCGAGGTGTACAGACACTGGAAGCTTCCAGAATCTTCCTCAATGACACTTGCCTCACTGAGTTCGACCAAGGATGAGTAAGAGGCTCTCAGCCTCCAAGTGGAAACAAGAACTGACAGAGAGAAGCCACAAGTCAAAACATAAGCTGACTCATCCTCTCTACTTACATCTATATATGGATCCCTCATCCCAAAGATCCAGAGGCTGGAATTTTGTACTTTGCAGAGAATTGCTGTTGGTTTGAGATTGAGATTAGTACATTGGGTGATTTATGCTTTGTTGGAGGTGAGGAAGGGATTCCTTTGCTGGGAGGTAGATGCTGGATCGGGACTCACTTGGTTGTATCTCCTCTTGGGCTTTCTTATTATATCAATAAAACTATTTGAGTTTCTCCTACATGTTTGTATATCAATGATGCTTTGTTGTATCTGCATGTTTAGCTTAAATCTGATCCTAAGCTAGTTATGAATGTAAATCTATATCTTTTGTGTAGTTTTCCTCTTCTGTGATCTTGCAGGAACTTGGTGAAGCTGGACCAATAAGGGAGCAGGCAGCGGGAAGCAAACAAAGAAGAGAGCGATTGGATCAACAAACTAGCGAAAGACACAGGTTAGTTACATCCTTCCTCTCTGTTTACATTTCATAAAGAAGAATACAAAAATAATTTTCCTTGTTTGTTGCTAAGGCACTATCACACCTTAGAGTGGGATAGGGGCGTTCTGAATGGATACTTTTCCCAACAACAAATTGGCGACTCCGCTGGGGATTGTATCTAGTTAGTTTATTTGTGCTTCTATTGTTGTTCTTCTCATAAGCTTAGGAGTGGCGAATCAAACTGCATTTTCCATTTACAAATGCAAAGTAGAGATCTGCTACTCTAGTCCATTCACTAGGCCTGTTTATGATCTGAACAACTGATCCACAAATGCTCTAACTACCCTTTGTGATAGCTCTTAGTCCTCCTTTAAATCATCCCTCTAATTGTACCTTGTTGATAGCTTTTATCCGGCCAAAAACCGTAGATTAAACTGCAAACCGTGACCCAGAACCCAGAGACAATTCTCGTTTCTGCTTCAGCGCAGGCTCTGTGAAGAGACTCTGCATTTCAACGCAGGTCCCAAGAGGGCTACCTGCACTGCAATTCAGTTTCTCTGTGCAACAGGTGCGCTGATCAGCCTTTGCCCTGTGCAGCTGCGGTTCTTTGCTTCTTTTTGCTCAGTTTTATCTCTGATTTTTGCAGCCTGTTATCAGTGTGTGTACCTATCTGAAAACCCCTTTTCTTTGCCTTAATTCCACCTCAGTTGTATAAAAGAAACTGTATTTTTTTTGTGTATTTGTTACATCATTTGCAGTTTCCCATTACAAAAGTAAACTAGTCGTACTGTCGCCCTTAGATCTAGACCTGTCGTAAGTGTCGTTTTGATCTTAGGAGTAAGTTTGTTTGCTGTTGACAGTTGATTACGCTTTTACTTTTGTCTTTTGGTTTGAATTTATGAATTTCTAGTGTCGAAACAAGTGTTTACTTCAAAATCATAAAGTGTCGTAATCGTCTTTTTGTTTTCAAAAAGAAGCTTGTTTGTGTTTTCACTTGAAATCGAATTCAAATTTGTACAACAGCTTTCTTTTTAGGCATCAATATTAAGAAAGTGAAAACAAATACATGCATATGTGCATTTGCATTTTGACAGTTTGTATGGATTGATTTAGGAAAAGTGCATTTACAGTGTGCTCTATGCTCTTTGAGAAAAGATTGTGTCTTTCTTTTCCCCTTGTAGCTAGGATTTTCATTGTTGAAAAGAGATAAAAGCTTGCTTATCATCTTTAGACTGCATTTAGGAATTGTATCTACATCTCGTGGTGATCCAAAAAGACAAACTTCTAAGAAAGATCAACCTAAAATAAATTGAATGAACTTAACAACGCTTTGTAACTTAACGCACAACATAGAGGTCTAGGCTAGAGACGTGTTCCGGCGTCGTAAAACCTAGTAACTGTTGCCTCACTGATGGTTGGGTGATTCCTCCCGAGAGACGATAAGTGCCAGTACGGATTGTGCTCCCACGTACCGTCGAGTATATATTGGGAGACCCCTATAGGCATAAAACCTTTATCCATAGGAAGCCGTGTCGGCCGCCCTACTGATCGCAATGCACTGAACACAACATTCGGGAAGATTGACCGTCCGTACCCTAAAAAGTATTCTACGGTTTTGCGATTGGTTTGGCACACCCTCTACCTAGAACTCCAAAGCAGTCCCTTTCGTTCCTTTTCAGACTCCTTAACAGAAAAGGTCCATCTGAGCACTTGTCACTTCAGGCTCATTAAAAATAGAAGGAGACTAGAGTCATCTTTTGCTTTTTCTCGACTCTTTAAAATTGAAAAAGCAAGTTGTGTCTAAAAGCGTCTAAAATTCATTTAATTCGGAAACATATTTCCCCTTTTTGTATTTTGGTTGATCGAGTAATCCGCAATCGTGGAAGAAAGTCAATTGAAACCCCGTCGTTCGCGGAGGCTTACGAGTCAACCGTCTTTGTCTCCGGAATCGAAAACAGTACGGACAAAGCGAACTCGTTTAACCGGTTTGAAATCTCCTATTAAAGTTAGAACAAGTGTTCCAACAACATTCGAGATTCCGGTTACTCCAAACATTTCTGGAAACCCTGCCTCTACAGAAGAAGTTCAACAGCCACAGAGGGACAGTGATACTGATCCTAGTCTGAGAGCAAACACTTGCGTTACTGAACCAGTTCCATTTGCAACCGGTTCAGAGAGTCTTGCTCCTCAAACATCTATCGCTGTCAATTCAACCCCTTCTTCGACACCAGAAATATTTTACGGACCTGACGGTCTTCCCCTTCCACCTGGTTTGATTGCGATATAGGAAATTGTAGAAGATTCGCAAGCAAGTACTCCAACACAATTTGGAGTCGGGGTCACTCTATTTCCTTCGACATCAAAAGTTAGTCTACCACCAGTGGAAGTTCCTGTAGAATCGCTAGGTAATCTTTTGGATAGACTCAAAATGTCTGAACAACCGTCAACATCTAGGACTGTGTCGACTGACACAGCGACAATAGAACTCCCTGTCGTCACTCCGACAATGTTTGCCGGCGTACCATCTGTCCCGACTAGCTCACAACCGCTAGAAGGAGTCCATCCAGGGATTATTTCGACAGTATGGTCCGTTCCTGTTTGTTCCTCCGGAATAATATCCGAAAACTCTTATGTTGAGACTCGACTAATTGATCCATTTGGAGGTCAATTTGGGCAATCCAGTCCCCAAGGGCAGACAATCCCCTTGAGTTCCGGATTACCACCATATGGGGGGCAGTATGCCCTTTCATTACCCCCTCCGGGAGGATATCCATACGGGAGTTCACAACAGTATTCAGGTTATACTGGAGTTACATCAAGTGGTTGGGTACCTATACTACCCCAGCAACCAAGAGTTGTGTATTCTATGCAACAATGTGTACCTATGTCGAACATCCCGACTACACCGGCTATTGTGACAGTGTCACAAGTTCAAACGCTGCCTGTTGTATGTCAACCCCAGATTTCTCAGGTTGTAATGCAACAGCCCCTTGACCCTGCGACTCAACCACAATCGCCAACTGGTGGGACGACACAGGTCCAAACGGGTACAATTACCCCACACCTTGGTCCAATGGTTACTATAGCGCAACAGAACATGGCTTCACAACCGTGGCTGGTGCAATACCAACAACCACAATTCCAACAAGTGTACCAAGGTTCTGAGCAGCAGATCTTTGCGAACAGCTGCTCGAACGACAAGGATAAAGATCAACCAAGTAGTTCGACAACAACTTCGACAGAAGTTGTACCACCCATCATTCCTGAATTAACAATAAAACCGCCAAAGGGAGTAGTACACAAGTCGACGTTTAATCCTCGCGCTAGAGCGGCGCAGCATTATAACATAGTGGAAGATTTGGCCCAATCGCCATCCGCTATGTCGACTCTTGAAGTACTACAAAATTGCCCATCCCAAAGGCAGGCTTTGTTATTAGCCATTGGTGGGGTCGATCCAAGGGATTCCAATCTTGTATCCTTTGACCACAAAGGATACGATCCTCAGTTACCACCTCAACTAGCTTTCCTTATTCAAGTGAAAGCCCTCAACAAAACTTTTCATCGGACAATTATTGATGAGGGGGCATCTACATGTATTATGTCGATGAGTTGCTGGAAAACTTTAGGATCTCCAACCTTGTCACAATCTTCGACGACATTAAAGGCATTCGACGGAAGGACATATACCCCATATGGTATCCTAAATAACTTGAAGGTTGAACTAGGGGGAAAAACAGTAGAAATAGATGTTGAAGTCATCGATGGGAATCTTTATTACAACATCCTACTAGGAAGACCGTGGATCTATGCCACGGCAGCTGTTGTGTTGACCTATTTTAGAAAGATTGCATTCCCCTTTCAAGGGGGGATTACGATCGTCGACCAACAAAACTTCCTCCCCAATGGTTCACAAGTTACAGGAAGCATTCCCATGATCCATGGAAGCACCCATTCGCTTCATAATATTGGAGTAGGCCTACTAAAAGATCCTATACTAATAGGAACTTTCGCTCTTCCACCTCCAATTAACTTGGCGGAAGTAGCGTCGATAGGAACCTGCAATATGATATCTTCCACGAAGATCTCAGAAAACGATATCAACATGGATCATGCAATGGTTTTGCCCCCAAGCCCAATAGAAGTATTGTAGCAATCAATGTTTCTAGCATGGGAGGCAAACCCAAATCAACGCTCATCAAGCGTTTGGGTAGATAGGTCTAGAGAATATGGTACCTTTTCAGATCCTTGGTCGCGAGTGCATGGAACCGACGAAGGAATTATACAATCAATGTTGATTGAAGGGACACCATGGAATGATTGCCACCATCGTTCCCTTCTTCCAGATTATGAAGAAGATACTCAAGATGACCTTTATCATCCTTCAGTTTTTGAATTCCTATCAAATACTGTAAATACGGTGGATTCCGAGTGAAACTTATCCAACATTGAAGAGACTATAGCAATAAATATCTTGACCAAAACGGATGTTGTTGAGAATATTTATGTCGGCAAATATTGTTCTCCTTCAGAACTGGAAATATACAACGCTCTTTTTCGCAAATTTAGAGATGTCTTTGCTTGGTCATATGATGAAATGCCAGGCATTGACTCGAGTATCGTTGAACACGAAATTAAGATGTATCTAGATGTCAAACCGGTATGACAATGGCTCAGGCAGGTGCACCCCAAGAAAGCCGCTGCCATTAAGGCAGAAGTTGAAAAACTTCTCCATGCTGGTTTCATCTACCCGGTTCCTCTAACCGATTGGGTATCGAATATTGTCCCTGTTATGAAGAAACAAGGGACAATTAGAGTGTGTGTCGATTATAGGGATGTAAATCAAGCTTGTCCGAAAGATAACTACCCTACACCCTTCATCGACCAGATAATTGATGAATGCGCCGGATGCGAAATCTTTTCATTCATGGATGGATTTTCGGGGTATAATCAAATAAATATCCGCCCACAGGACCAGTCAAAGACTGCATTCATTTGTCCGTGGGGCACATTCGCATATCGAAAATTACCCTTTGGTTTAAAGAACGCAGGGGCGACCTTTCAGAGGGCAATGAATTATGCCTTCCATGACATCAAGAATATCGTTCAACCATACCTTGACGACCTTCCGGCTCATTCGCGAAAGCGGACTGATCATCCGCAGCATTTAAGAGCGATATTTCTACGTTGCCGACACTACAAGATACGACTCAATCCGCACAAATGTGTATTTTGCGTCGCTTCTGGTCGTTTACTTGGCTTTGTAGTCTCCAAGGATGGGATTCGTCTCGACCCTTGCAAGGTCTAGGCAATCATCAATTTGCCTCCACCTTCAAATTTGCTTCAGATTCAGAAACTCCAAGGGAAAGCAAACTTTCTGAGGAGGTTCATTCCAAATTACGCCGAACTTGCTAAAGGTTATACACGTCTTTTGAAAAAGGAGGTACCCTTCGTCTGAGATCAGGTTGCGCAAGCTTCCTTTGATGCTTTAAAAGATTCCTTAATAAAAGCATCATTAATGTACGCCCCCGATTATCAAAGAGATTTTAACCTGTATCTGGCTGCAGCAGATACAACCATCGCAATGGTTTTAGTTCAATAAGTCGATGGAATTGAACACCCTATATATTATTTAAGTAAAAAATTAAATGATACAGAAAGCAAATATTCTTATGTTGAAAAACTAGCGCTTGCAGCTGTTCAAGCGATACAAAGATTTCGACACTATGTCCTCTTTCGGAAAACTACCATTCTGTCAGATTGCAACCCCATGACTTATATATTGTCGCGACAGTTGCTGGGGGGCAAATATTCAAAATGGATAGCGATCCTTCAAGAGTTTGATCTGGAATTTGTAAAATCCAAGTCAAAGAAAGCTCTAGTTTTTGCAGAATTACTATGCGATTTCCCATCGTCGTCCAACGATGAAACATCCGAAGAATCAATCGTGGATGAGAATTTGTTTCTGATATCTACAAGCAATGAGTGGTATGGAGATATAATAATTTATCTCCAAACCCAAAAGTTTAGGCCTAACACCTCTCACTCTGAACAGAAACGTATACGATACCAAGCAAAAGACTACATGATCGTCGGTGATACACTTTACCGTCGTGGTATCGATACAGTTCTGAGAAGGTGCCTCACTCATGAGGAGGCCGAAAAAGCCCTAAATGAATGTCATTCAGGGGCCTATGGGGGGCATCAATCTGGATATGCTACAGCACAAAAAATCTTACGAGCAGGATACTTCTGGCCAACTATGTTCAAAGATTGCATAACCGCAGTCAGAAGTTGCCATGTTTGTCAAATTTTTGATAGCAAAACCAGAAGACCTCCCGCACCTTTACAGCCAATAATTGCTGTTGGGCCTTTCGCCAAATGGGGCATCGATTTCATGACATGTAACCCCACCTCGACCGGGGGGCATGGGTATATTATAGTCGCCGTTGACTATTTTACCAAATGGGCCGAGGGGATGCCTACATTAGATAACACTGGTGAAACAGCTGCCCTTTTCTTTTTCAATCATGTAGTCGCCAGATTCGGCGTACCACAGGCTATAGTTACGGATCATAGATCGCATTTTCGCAATCACATGATGCTCGAATTAGCTGCCAAACTAGGATTGTCTCACGACAGCTCTACTCCGTATTATCCGCAAGCCAACAGACAAGTTGAAGCGATCAACAAGGTCTTGAAGCGTATGTTGCAAAGGATGATCAGAGTTCACAAAAGAAGGTGGCACCTAATCATGTACTCAGCCTTGTGGGCTTACCGAACATCGGTAAGGAATGCAACCGGGTTCACACCCTTCCAACTGGTATATGGCCTGGAAGCAGTCTTACCAGTCCAGTGCGAAATCTCGTCTCTTAAACTCGCAATCGATCTCCTCCCCGGAACTTCAGAAGAAGAGGCCCGTTTCTTGGAATTAATCCAATTGGATGAAACCCATCGTGATGCCGCTTTGGCTAACGAAGCCCATAAGAAACGAGTCAAGGCGCAGTTCGACAAAAATGTCAAACCCTGTGTCTTCTCAGAAGGTGACTTGGTCTTGCTTTACGACCAAGAATCCGATAAATTGGGAGCAGGTAAATTTAATTCTTTATGGATGGGCCCCTATATTGTTAAACGAGTGTTAGCAAAAGGAGCCTACGAGTTAATGGATTATGACGGAATTCCACTGGCGCAACCTCGTAATGGGTTGTACCTCAAGCGTTACCAATGTGCTTTTGTTGTATTTTGTTTTCGCTAAAGTGGTCGTTTTGGTCGAGTAATCCACCTTTTTACATTTATTGCAGATGTCAAACCTTTTGGAGACATGTGTTCGATATGACGACGGAGCGAGTCGTAGTTCGCGGAACCTATCCTCCGCAGCCTGGGCCATTTTTGATCCAAGCGGCGAGTTAGTAAGTTTCAGAGGTGTATGTATCGGTCAATCAACGAATAACATCGCTGAGTATAGCGCGTTGATAGAACTTCTCTCTGATGCCATCACCCATGGTATACGCTGGCTAATCGTCAGGCTAGACTCACAACTCGTAATACTACAACTCAATGGTATATATTCCGTCCGAAACCCAGCCATTTATCGCATGTTCCTAAGGGTTAAGATTTTGGAAAGACAATTTGATTTGATTCAATACCAACATATTTCCAGAAACTTAAACACATTAACCGACTCATTAGCAAACTATGTGTTAGATAGACATTTGTGACATTTATAAAAAGAAACACATCATCAATGTTTTACATGTGGATCATATAACTCAACCAGAATAAAACCCCGAAAATCAAAATATATATATATATATATAGATGTTTATGGTTTACATATAATGTTCTGTAACCAAGACAAAATCGGTCACATGACCCAAAAACTCAAAATGCTAGGGGGCACCCTAGTCTAATGATGCTCGTGATAGCAAGTCACAGCCTGTGCGATCATGCATAAGAGATGAGTCCATTGTCTAGGCACACCAGTAGTATGCCGCTGTAACTGCAAAGGTAGCTCGTCGATCCTCACATCTGGAATACTGAGAGTAAGGCTCTCAACCTGCTCCTGCACAGCTGTGAGGGTCTCGGCCACATCAAGGTCACGAAGAATAACCCTCCCGGCGGCCTCTCCTGCTGGGGCAGCGGCTGGCACTCTCAGGCGGACTACTGGACGAACAGGACCAACATTTGCATGCACACATGAGTTTGATTAAAGTCTTGATAGAATAAAGCACAAGGACATTATAAATAAAAACAGTAAACAATGATATGGTAGAATATTTTACCAATAGCACCCCACTGCTCGCCATCCGGCAGTACTAAATCCGGATCACCCCGGAAATCCATGCCAACATATGGATACTTGGAATAGACCATCTCCTGACGATCAAACCACCTGAAGAAGGTATCAGAATGATCCAGGTGGATGTTGGTGGCCACCCACCAACCCATTTGGACCCCCACAACTGTCTCTTTCAGTCTTTTCAGTTTCCTAAATTGTAGCACAGTTTACTATTTTTAGCAGTTTTTCGGGTCCTGAACTTCCGGAGCCGTTTTGAGGCCCTAAACGACGTTTTTTTGGGATTCTGGGGCAACATGGGTCCATGGATCGATGTTGCCTCCCAAAGTGGTAGTACTCGGATAGATCTTTCTAACGAGCTATCGTACGCGTCAAACGGAGATCGTATGCCAAAGTTACGACCCCGGGAAATTGATGTACCAATTTACCCAAACGGGGCCCACAATTTGGCGTTTCATCTTCTAGGGTTAGGTTTCGGGATGTGAAGGGTTTTCCATTGTTTCTCAACAATAAATAGGCCTTCGAGCCTCATTGTAACTCAGTTCAGAACAGTTCAGAGGCATGTAGCCATCACATCTCTTCTCAGAGATAAGCTACCATCGCCCTAGCTAGTTTATTGCCATTTCTGTTTGTAAGCATATTTCAGTATTTTCCATTAATGAAATGAAGTATTATTTCCGCTGCATCTTTGTGTATATAGTTATCTCTGTAATTTGTTGCGTTCCTGTTTAAATCCGGATCAGTGGTATCAGAGCGGTCTGCTTTTTCTCTGTTTTTCTTTGCTTGTCCCCAACGAGGTCGGGATATAAGGAGTTAGGGCTTGAACTGGTCGAACCTTTGCAAGACCAGCCTCGCAAATCCCGACGGCCTCCCATGGCGGATGAGAAGAAAGACGAGGGGGCAGGAGATCTTATCAAAATCTTGCTCGAAGAAGCGCTCGAGCGGCAAAGGAACGCGATGATGGATAGCTTTGCGCAGATTCTTCAGCGGCTACCCAGAGGCGACGCATCGGCTTCCAACAGCGACTCTGGAAATGCCACACCCTTCAAGGTACAAGTTAATTTTGAAATCCCCATATTCGAGGGTCAAATAGACGCAGATGCCATAGATAAATGGTTAAATTTGCTAGATGGGTATTTTTCTGTTCATGAATTTTCAAATCGGGAAAAGATTGTTTTCGCTCTTCTCAAAGCAGCCCCCCACGTCAAGGACTGGTGGGAAACCTACTGCGAGCAAAAAGATGAAAGTACAGGTTCACTATTTTCAGCCGCACCCACTTGGAATGACTTCCGGGATGCCATCAAGGAGCAGTATTACCCTGTCGGAAGCTATGAGGACAAATACATCAAATGGACCACACTGCGGCAGGGACGAGACCAAGATGTGCCAGAGTTCACAAACATTTTTCATACCCTTCGTACACAGTTGGGTATCAAAGATTCTGAGCTGCATTTGGTACTCAAATACCGTGGCTGCCTGCACAAATACATCCAGGAAGAGATGGTGTTCTTGAACATCTCCTCACTCGGCACGGCGTACCGATATGCTGTCAAGATCGAGCAAAAGTTCAAACAGAAGAAGCGAGACTTTGGATCTGCAAATCCAAAGCCCAAAGGACAAAGCCAAGGCGGGGTGACCCAAGACAACCCGTCAAAGCTGCAGGAAAAGAACAATACCACGAAGCCGAAGAAGGACACAGGAAAGTGGTGTGAGTTCCACAAGAGTCCCACTCATAACACAAGTGAGTGTCGGACCAAGCAGTCGCTGGTGGCTGAGTTGAAGGCTTCCGAATTAGATGCATGTTCCGACCCTGAGCCAGAACCCGACAAGGGGAATGGCAAAGGGAAGCAGATCATTGATGCAGATCCCAGTGCCACTGTTGCCACCGCCAAGATCCAGAAAGATGAGCCCGAAAATCCAGAGGAAGGGGAGCGTCTTTTCCACTCACAGATGTGGGTGAAGGGTTCGCCGCTACAATTCATTGTCGACAGTGGCAGCCAAAAGAACCTCATTTCAGCAGAGGTTGTGAAGCGGTTGGGCCTACCGACTACACCACACCCACAGCCGTACAGTATCGGGTGGCTTCATGAAGGACGAGATCTCAAAGTTCGCCAGCAGTGCCGCCTTCCCTACAGCATCAAACCTTTCACAGACGAGGTATTGTGTGATGTTACACCTCTGGATGTTTGTGATGTACTATTAGGCCAGCCATACTTGTGGATGCGACATGCTGTGTATGAGTCAAGGCCTCGTGCTGTCATTATTTCTTTGAATGATTCATTATACAGGATACCGGAGGTAGCCCCACCTACCGCCACATCTTTGATCACTACCAAAAAAGGCAGCAAGCTCATATCACAGACCAGGAAATTCATTTGTCTGGTTCACTCCCAAAATAAGGGGAAGATCGTTGCTACATCCATGACCCCTGCAAAGGGTTCCTCCATGCAGCAGCAGCAGCAAAGGGATACGGTCATGACAAAACACAGGAACAACTTCTCCTCACCCACATGGGTACCACACAAGTTTCAGGTGGGCAACAAAGTCTGGTTGCATCGACAGAAAGAACGCCTTACCAGAACCCATCAGAAACTCAGATCACTCCGACATGGTTTTTACAACAGTACCAAGGCTATGGGGAACAATGCTTTGGAGCACATCATTCCTCCATTCCTTCTCCTGCACCAAATGTTCAATGTGGACCATCGTCGACCATGTTTCCCACCATCACTGGACACATCAGAGATTGCAGGACAAGTTCAGCAGATGGAGGAACTCAACGCAATGGGGACCATTGCTTCCTAAGGGGGGAGGAATGATCCAGGTGGATGTTGGTGGCCACCCACCAACCCATTTGGACCCCCACAACTGTCTCTTTCAGTCTTTTCAGTTTCCTAAATTGTAGCACAGTTTACTATTTTTAGCAGTTTTTCGGGTCCTGAACTTCCGGAGCCGTTTTGAGGCCCTAAACGACGTTTTTTTGGGGATTCTGGGGCAACATGGGTCCATGGACCGATGTTGCCTCCCAAAGTGGAAGTACTCGGATAGATCTTTCTAACGAGCTATCGTACGCGTCAAACGGAGATCTTATGCCAAAGTTACGACCCCAGGAAATTGATGTACCAATTTACCCAAACGGGGCCCACAATTTGGCGTTTCATCTTCTAGGGTTAGGTTTCGGGATGTGAAGGGTTTTCCATTGTTTCTCAACAATAAATAGGCCTTCGAGCCTCATTGTAACTCAGTTCAGAACAGTTCAGAGGCATGTAGCCATCACATCTCTTCTCAGAGATAAGCTACCATCGCCCTAGCTAGTTTATTGCCATTTCTGTTTGTAAGCATATTTCAGTATTTTCCATTAATGAAATGAAGTATTATTTCCGCTGCATCTTTGTGTATATAGTTATCTCTGTAATTTGTTGCGTTCCTGTTTAAATCCGGATCACAGAAAAAGAAATCTGAGATTGACCAGCATGCCTAGATATATGGTCAACCCATCTCTGCATGCGTGGTTCAGTAGGAGAAGGTAAGTCAAGTGCAATGTACTGCGGCTGCATTAGTGGTATCTTCTCCAAGGCAAAGGCGGTCAAAATAGAACCGAACCCAAAGTTCTTCAACCTCCCGTCCTTTATCTTGGTCAACTGACTTTTCATCACAAGAAGTACTGCATCACACCAGTTGAATATTTTCGGTTGGAGGCATTCCAAGGCATGCTGCATATAGGATCTGTTGGCTACATGAAGAGACGCACTACCGGCCATCCTACCAAAAGTATACAGGATAGACCTAAGGGACCTGTCAGTAACATCACAGATGATGATCTTGCCGTCTTTACTCGGCTGAGATCCTTCCCTGCAATACTGGTGGACATAATCTCTCACAGAGTCACTCCCTCGGGCCGAACCTGACAAAGAGATGGGGGCACCCCGCCTCGACAAGCCAGTCAAGAAGTAAATGTCTACTGCGGTCAAGGGGATAGATTTGCCCCTAATCTGGAAAACTTGATTGATAGGATCCCAAGCATCGAGCAAATACTGCAGTAGGTTGATCTGCTGTCTCATGCTAGAGATGCGGAAGAACTTCAGCAGACCACAGTTCCGCAGCGCGTTCACCGTAACCGGATCATGTAGGGCAATCATGTCCTCTTCTTCATGTTCTCGTTCTCGCCATGTAAGGGTCATTTTGCTCCAAGATCTCTGAAAAACAAACATGAGAGGAGTTAGATCCTGATTTTGATGAGAAACAGGCAAAAATTTTCATCAAAAACTGTGCAACAAAATCCTTTTCTGCGCCCAACGCACCTGCACAGTGTTCCACCTGCGTTGAAGGTCAAACTGCCTTCATACTGGTTGACATTCAGCGCAGGTTTCGAGTGCCCAAGGTGCGCTGATGGCAGAACGAGCCCATCAAACCCCAGGGGCTCAGAAAAGCAGGGAATGAAGCACAGAATGCAGAAAGGAAACCATGAAATGAAAGAGCTCAGGTTTAGCTCCTACCTGGTCCAGACGGCGCCGAGAATCGTCCACAGAATCTCCCGAAATCAGCTGATGAAAATCAAGGGGGAAGAGGCACCTCCAAAGCTCCAACAAACCAAGTTCAAATGAAATGGTAAAATGAGAGGTAAAAACACTTTTTAATTGCTTTTTACGTAGTTCAAAGTGAAATATTAGCATTTTAATCTCATTTTCAAGCAAATGTTATTCATTTCTAACTAGTTTGATGCAGCAATTGAGGGTACAGTACTATCTTTGAAAAGGCAAAGCTATTTATGGTAAAAAATCAAAACTAGACCATATTATCGAGCAGTTTTAGCACATAGTTCATGCTCGTTAAAAAATAAACATAAGATCGAGCAGTTTTAACACATAGTTCATGCTCGTTAAAAAATAAACATAAGATCGAGCAAGTGTTTCAATCCGCGTTTAAGCTCGTTAAAAAATGAACTATCCTCCGGTAAATAACCACCGTGAATGTAACATTATTAGCCATTAAAGCCTTGGTCGTGTTTGCACCGTCACCTCCACTTTTCCATTGGCCGATCATTCACCTCCATTTGATTGTTTACCCATTTTGAGGAACAGCTACGAAGAGTGATTTCACTAGCCATCCTTGTGACACTGCCGTGATTGGAAAATTCCAACCCTTACCTGGAATCAGCTGCTACTCGTCTTATCACTCGTTCCTCAAAAGACGAGTCTTATTTAAGCTCTTTTCATCTGACTCGTAAAATATGAAAAGATTGCCGAGTTTTGGCCTTCCAGCTCGTTAAAGCGACCGGAAGTGCTATCCCTCCTCTAGATTTTAATCTTTTTGGACCTGAGGGATTATTGCACAAAAAGATCGAGTGCTTGTTTTGTTCGGCTCGTTAAAACTATCGAAAATTCATCCCTTCTGTATTGTTTTATACTTTTTCGGACTTAAGGGATTAGATGACGAAAAAGGACTTCCGGAGTTATCTTTACGTACCTTTTCAGACTCCCTAAAAAGGAAAAGGACCGAGTTATCTTTGTCGTTAGACTCGTTAAAAACATTAATAGCGACAAACTTGTCTTTAGACGAGAACGAGTTTCACTATCGCTAGGCTCGTTAAAACATAGCAATAGGTTTGCCCGAAGGGAAAATTATAAAACAAGCATATGTTATCCTCCTCAAGCTTGACAAAAATAAAGAGGTACTGGTCAGCAATGACTGGGGAAAAATTGGGAAGAAACTCAAAGAACCTTTATTGGTAGCAAGTCGCTCTTGAACATGACACTTCCGCTCCGTGCCTGAGTCGGGTTGGGTTGTTTCATTCACCGGTCACATCACCATGGTCTCGCCATACCATCCACCTTTGGGGTAAATGCTACCAATCCATCATATAAGTGTCGCCGATATGTTTAAGAGAAGTCATCCAGAGAAGTCACCCGTATCCCATCCACTACCATACATTATACTTCATTCTTTCATGACCGCCACCCTGAACCATATATCATCAGATCGTTTTCACCTCCATCAAAATCATTTGCTTCGTTTCGTGTCATTGATGTGGTATACATTAAGGCCCTCCTTTGACGGATCGCTTCTTGTCGACATCAGCTCATTATCCAAGAAGTTGATCTAGGAACACCCCCTTCAGTACTTTGAAGCTTGCATGCCTCAATGGCAAGTTTCTCACTTTCGGCGATAGGTATACATCAATGACCTTCGACCGAAATATTTTGCGTGGTGTTCGACGCCAAGTCCTTTATTCACACCACGTGAATTGTACTGCAGTACCTTGAGGGTCATTATCATTATCGGTGATTCCTCTCGCGCTTGTTAACAGTTTACATCATTGACTGGTAATCAAGCGATGTCTTTCCATGTTCGACTTCAGAACATTTCTCACATGGATCGACTTGTACTTAGAGTGAAGATCGGACGAGATTGAAGACCCCAGATCTAGTTTCATCCATCCGGGCTGCGATATATATTCAGGAAAAATAAAGACATTGACATGTACAGCATTGCAGCACAGATAATCATCCTACCAAAAGGATGATGATTTCATCAGAATCGTCAGTCTACCATCAGACGATTGTCTGTCCTATGTACATAAAAATGAATTTATAAAGCTGAGCATGGGAATGCCCGCCTCAGCTAGATCATGAAAACAGTATGAAAAATAATGTATTGTATTGTATCTTATTACAGGTCTCCTCCCAGCATTGAAAGAACTTCGGATCCTCCTAATAAAGCATTTCACCCGATAAACGGCCTCATACTTTAGGGGGCAGTTGTTATAGACATTTTTGTGCCTTACAACATTGAGCATGAAATGTCCATAATCCAAGGGATCCAAAGTCCCTAAAAGTGTTGTTCCTGCCCCTAAAGGAACAAGGTCAACCAATGACAGCTTCTCACAGAAGTTCTCCACCAAAAACTACTCAGAATCAGTCAATTCAGGATCAATTCAGATGCTCTACTAGCTGCCTGCGTTGCAATGCACCCCAGTACACTAGCTAGGTGCGTTGCAACGCACCTAAATTCACTACCAGGGTGCGCTGAGCGAGAAATGCCAAATGGCAGTGTCATTCCGCGAGTTGTACAGACACTGGAAGCTTCCAGAATCTTCCTTAATGACACTTGCCTCACTGAGTTCGACCAAGGATGAGTAAGAGGCTCTCAGCCTCCAAGTGGAAGCAAGAACTGACAGAGAGAAACCACAAGTCAAAACATAAGCTGACTCATCCTCTCTGCTTACATCTATATATGGATCCCTCATCCCAGAGATCCAGAGGCTGGAATTTTGTACTTTGCAGAGAATTGCTGTTGGTTTGAGATTGAGATTAGTACATTGGGTGATTTATGCTTTGTTGGAGGTGAGGAAGGGATTCCTTTGCTGGGAGGTAGATGCTGGATCGGGACTCACTTGGTTGTATCTCCTCTTGGGCTTTCTTATTATATCAATAAAACTATTTGAGTTTCTCCTACATGTTTGTATATCAATGATGCTTTGTTGTATCTGCATGTTTAGCTTAAATCTGATCCTAAGCTAGTTATGAATGTAAATCTATATCTTTTGTGTAGTTTTCCTCTTCTGTGATCTTGCACGAACTTGGTGAAGCTGGACCAGTAAGGGAGTAGGCAACGGGAAGCGAACAAAGAAGAGAGCGAGTGGGTCAACACACTAGCGAAAGACATAGGTTAGTTACATCCTTCCTCTCTGTTTACATTTCATAAAGAAGAATACAAAAATAGTTTTCCTTGTTTGTTGCTAAGGCACTATCACACCTTAGAGTGGGATAGGGGCGTTCTGAATGGATACTTTTCCCAACAACAGATATGAAATGGAAGTATGATTGTTCTTAGAAGTACTGAAGATCACCTGTAGATATGAAATGGAAGTATGATTGTTCTTAGAAGTACTGAAGATCATAACCTTAGTCTTGTTAATGTTTAGAATGATAAGTCTATGTTTGGTATTGAAGATTATAACCTTAGTCTTGTTAGGGTTCACTGTCATAATCTGTTTTTGGTATTGAATATTGTAACCTTAGTCTTGTTAAGGTTCAATGTGATAAGTCTATGTTTGAGATCAAGGATCATAACCCTCGTCTTTTTCAGGTTCATGCTATCATGGTTTATTCTCAGAAAGTTGTGAGGATGTTGAGAAACAATTTTATTTTAAATTGTCGTCATTCTAATATCTGCTGTGTAAATCAATGTTGGTAAATTATCCTCATCTAAATAGTAGGGATCCCAGCTGGTCCTATTGTTTATTTTATATTGTTGTTAAGAAATTCGTGTTGATTTATATGTGCAGTGGCAATGTCTATCCGCTTGTTATCGCTGCACATCCATCAGAACCTAATCAGTTTGCCATTAGGTTGACTAGGAATTGTCTTAACACCAGGATTGCCATTTGTTTGAAAGTTCTCCTTTGTTAAATAAGAGCGCTCCCAATAGATCTCGGGATAGGTCCAGATATATTATTGTTAGAAATGTCCCTAAAAATTCACATCACATCACAGGGCAATAGAAATGTAAGGACTACCCTTGCAGCTATTATGTTTTTTAGATATAGTTCTAAAAGGGAACCTTAGAAGCCTTAACCAAGACATTAGAATAACTAAAACTCACAATCTGTCTAAATTTATAATATGCCCCAGCTCTATAGGAATTGTTCCCGTGGTATTGTTGGAGGACAGATCGATGCTTGATACTTCCAACAGTCTCTAACTCAATTTTGAATTCCTGCAAGCTTTGTGGATAGTGTGTGTATAGTCTTTTAATAGCAACTGACTTAAAGTTCTTAAGATCACATCTGTAAGCTGTGCTTGTAGCACCATTGCCAATTATGAATTTCTCATTCAAATTTTCGGTCATTCTCATTACATCATCATACATGTATAGGGCCTGTCATGCAGAAAGAGTCAATTTTGCGGACAAAACCAACCTCCATAGAAGCTTAAGGCTTTCTAGTGACAAACAAGACAATTAAGAACAATCCTTCTCTAAATATGCATTTACTATATAAGAAATCAAGTGTCTAGATCCTACCTGTAGTCCAACGCTGTTGTAGTAGTCCAGCCTCGTCGATCCGGATGAGCTCCTCCTTCTCTTCGAAACCTGCATTCACTAACAATCAAACGATTAAATAGCACCTGAATATCTCATAAAATAAAACATATTTAACATACAGACCAAGGAGTATATGAAACAACTCATAAATAACAAATTGTTGAGAAGAATGGACTTATTTGTATTAATAGGAAACAAAAGAAACCATTACAACCTGAGCCTTGGTGTTGTGCAAGTTCCTCCCAGGGTCCAGCAAGAGTTTTCCTTTACTTTGATAAGCTCACCCACTTCCAAATGAAACAAGAAAGGATGGGAATCTCTCCTCACAAGCTTCTACAAGGAAGTCCTAATCTCAGCAGCATCTACCCTTAGGAATGTTCAGCTTTCAACCCTCTCTCCTTCTGGCCCAATGCCTGTATTTATAGTACTCTAGAGGAAGTTAATCAGGTCCACCATCAATGGGATAAGCCCCTCTTTGGGTGGGTTAGCTCCCCTCTTGATGGGATAAGTTCCTCTTTCATAGGGATACATGAACCATCTGGAGGCGCTCAATACACGTCAAACAAGCTTCTAGAATGCTCTAGAAATGACCACAAGTAACTTTTTTAAGATGAAACTCGCGCCTTTTGACCTTTACAGGAGTACGCACCCATTGCTTTACAGACAGAGCGTACAAGTACGCAGGTATTGTGAACTTGGGTTGCGTACACGCAGGTAAGGTTGAGAGAAACTGTGTACCCAGAGATAATTGACTTTAAATGACTTTTCTCTCTTTCTTGGAGTTTGACATGGAAAGCAGAGGCATGAGACTTGCCAAGGAGGATAGTATGACAGTTGATGGAGCCATACTAACTGTAAATAGTCATGGTGACATTTTTTAGTGTAACAGATTGCCCCCTAAAGTGCGAAGCCTGAAGTAGATTTAGGGTTTCATATCATCTAGGAAGGGTGAAGTACTTTATCATTTCAAGGATTATCTTGTGGAGAGCCCGGTAAGAACCTGCAAATATTCAACACAAAATACATATATAAGATCATATCATCGCTGAGGTAGGCATTCCCATACTCAGATTGAAAACTTTAACTAACAATCTAACTACTGCTCTGATACAGGAATGATTTTGCAGTACATCACAATCATAGACACATGTAGACACAGTATGGACGCAGCCATCTGTTTATGATTAGTCTACTATATAATGAATACAAAACTCCTCGCAGCCTGGATGGTGGAAACTAGATCCAGGGTCTTGATTTCTACTTCCCGAATTGGTACGATTCTATCCATGCGAATAAATGAGTTGATGTCGAACATGGTAGAAACCACTTGATTACCAGTCAATGATGTAAACTGTTAACAAGTGTGAGAGAGACCACCAGTGATGTCAATGGTTCTCAAAGTACCCAGTACAATCCATGAGATGTGAATGAATGGGTTGATGTCGAACATGTCATGGAATCCTTCGATCGAAAGTCAATGATGTAAACTGTCGTCAAAGGCGAGAAACCTGCCATTGATGCATGCAGACTTCAAGGTACTGGCGATTTCTAATTCATCTCTCTAGATAATGTGCTGATGTCGATAGAAAGCGACCCGTTACAGGCAAGCCCACAACACGAAATCATAGTTCAAGTTGAAGAAATGTTGCTGTAAGGACTGACTCAGGGATGGTCAAAATGGATGACAAGTATTTTGCATATGAATGGTTTATTTGCAGAGACCTCTTGAACACATAACGACACGACAGATGGCTTGGCGACGATTGGCCCAAAGTTAATACCCAGAAATGGTTGAAGACTTTCAAAGTGGTTTAATCAACTTTAAGACAAAGGATTTCCCAACCCAGGTGAATGAAACATGTCGTGTTCAAGAGTGGTAATAAGGTTTTTTCTGTGACAAAGGATAACAAATAAGCTCATTCTTCTCTCTTTTCCCCCACCATTTCTAGCAAGTACCTCTTTATTTTTTACAAGCTTGAGGAGGATAACATATGCTTGATTATAAGCTCATCCTTCGGATGAGTCCAACTTAGTTTAGATTCGAACCCTAAGAAGGAGTGGTCCGTTCCTGTTTGTAATCGAACAGGTCCTCTACTATGAAATTTTAACGAGTCCAGTATAGGAGAAACTCGGCATTTTTCAATTTTAGAGAGTCTGAAAAAACTAAAGAAGACTCTAGGGTTGAACTTTTTCGTAAATTTGTGTCTCCCAAGCCCGAAAAAGTATAAAATAATACTTGAGAGAACCGCTTGATCTTGCGACCAAGGAGTACTTTCATGATTAGTGCCTCTGACCTGAAAAGTAAAAAGCGATCAAGGGCACGCCGTTTTATTTCCAGTATCGAATATGAAACGACAAAAATCCGGCAATCTTTTCGTGTTTTTACGGTCAGAAAAGGGCTATAAGAGGACTGTCTTTTAATTCCTTTTTAACGAGTGTAAAAGAAACGCTCAGCAATCTTTTCATGTTTTAGGAGTCAGAAAAGAGCTTAAAAGATGACTCTGATGTTTTGGTTTGTGAAAAATGATAATTTTCCCTGAAAGTCCTTTTGTCCTGCACAAAAACAACACATTACTCATACCTGTTTAAGATAGGCAAAAATACATTGAAAAATATCCTTCCATGGTGAAAAATAAACAAACCTAGCATTCATTTATCCAAAAAACCTATAAAAAGACCTTTTACCATGTCATTTTTACCATTTTACTGTTGAGGGAGAGAAAAGGGCTTTTGGCAAGAAACTTCCCATGGACTTTGCGGAGAATCCGACCATCGGAATCGAGCGCCGTCTCTTTCAGGTATTTCACAACATCCTCCTCTTTGTTTTCATCCATTTAGAATTTCATTTTAGGCCCTAGCTTGATTTTTTGGGGGCTTTGGGGTTTCAAGATCCGCCTTTTGGGGTACGCAGGTGCCCCATGGGTGACCTGCGTACCCTGACATTTTTGTTAATGGGAAAATGGCAGGAGTACGCAGCCTACCTTCAGAACAGCTGTGTACCGACGCTCTGTTTCTGAACGTGGGGTGCGTACTCCGCGCAAAGCAATTTTAAACCCCCAAATCTCAAATTTGAACCATTAATTTTTGATTTAGTGAATTCTAATGGGTATTTTCTGGTGTGTAGATTGCCCACCATGCTTGATTGGCACGAAAGAGAACACGAAGATGTCGATTTGGCCGCAATAGATCATCAACCTTCCATTGATGCTTTGAAGGCATGCGGTCTCTACAAATACTGGGCCATACCTGGCATGATGGCCCAGGTGCCATTCTTAGAGTGGCTGGTTGAAAGGTGGAACGTCCAGGAACAATGTTTTTACATCGGAGGGCACCAGCTTGAGATAGAGCCCTCAGACATATATTTTCTCACTGGTTTTCCTAATAGGAGCGAGCAACTGTCTCTGTTCGGGACTAGGCTGGGTGGCCAATCCCTTGCTAGTCTCCGGCTAGAGTGGTGCAATAATCAAAACCAGGAGAAGGGGATAGAAATCAAATACATATCCCGTCCTGAACTTATGGTAATTTCCTTTACAGTTACCAGACTCTGCGGCGCAGCTGCTTTGCACATTGCCACTGGGTCCCAAATGCGGATGGCGATTGACTGCTTCCGAGGCAGCATTTTCAACTGGTGCGACGCTGTGTTGGCCAATATGAAGGGCCAACTGACTAGGGCAAAGAACGGGCAATTAAAGACCTTTGGGTATGGGCCTTTAGTTGTGAGCTTTGCCCTAGAGAGAGTTCCGATGCTGATCCCTCAGCATCTCACTATTGCGGTTGGGCCACCTCGGGAGCCAAAGTTGATGCGATGGGTTGCGGTGATGGCCCGGCATCCTGATGAGGGAGCGGGAGTTGTCCGATTTCCTGCGGGTTACTTTCACTGGTTGGAGGACCAGGTCTTTGCGATCCAGGATTTTCCTTATGCCGGAGTGGATTTTCGCGGTGATCCGGACATGGTTCTTCCACAGGGAGAACAATGGGACGACAGAGGTACTTCATTTTTCACAAGTTTTTAAATTATCTATTTTTTTGTTTTTATATATATCGTCTCAAAACTGACAGTAAAAATTTTCAAAATGCAGATGTGGGTCCACGGCGTCCAGCCAATCTCCGGCCTTTCGAGAGGAGACAACCAGTTGCACCGGCACCGGTCCCACAGGATGCGGCTGCAGAGACCTTAGCTGAGTTGGAGCAGGATCTAGAGCGTCTGACGACGGATATACCAGAGACTACTATAGATGATATTCCTATCAGACTTCAGCGCTATGTAGTCGCAGTCCCAGGACCTTTTAGGAGGTTCTTGTGTAGGGTAGCCCGTGCAGTGGTGTCGTATAGGGAGCACCACCAGTGATTGGATGGTCACTTTTGTAGACACATGTGACATTTTGGTTTTTTGTACTTATCATTTTTTCCGATCATAAGGTGTTTTGCAACCTATGATCGAAGACGATGTATTTTTTGACACACTCCTATCTATATATATCATTATTACCGGCTTATCTTGTTAAACATGTGTGATTAAATGTTAATGTATTTAAATTTACATGTATGATTATCGCAAATGTCTGTCTAACATTCGAGAAGCAATTGCATCTGCTAATGTATTAAAAGACCTTGGAATATGTTGATATTCGATGTAATCAAATTCACGTTCCAAAAGACGCACTCTCAAAAATAACCTTAATAACACTGGATTTCTAATGGCATAAACTCTATTAAGCTGTAATATAACGAGTTCAGAATCTAACCTCACTATCAAACTCCGAATCCCAAACGAAATGGATTCAGATAATAACTCAATCACTGCACTGTATTCTGCAATGTTGTTTGTTGTTTGACCGAGGCTCACCCCATGCATAGAAACTAACTCGTCAGAGGGCGAATAGATAACCCAAGTTGCAGAAGAGATATTCCGTGTACTACGACAAGCACCATTAGCAAATCCAATGTACGTTTGGAGAGGCATCGACATCTGCAAACATCAAGGGTAAAACCAAGATAAGCAGAATAACGACGAAAAACACACTTTCTAAGCTAAGCACACTGTCTATACTAACAAACACACTAGCTAGAAAGAAAAATTAACCTAACTAATTTAACTAAAATCTTCACACCCATCATTTAAGCATAGTACCTCTTTAGGTAAAGTCCATTTCTGGGTTTACCCAAAGAGTCCCCATCAAAGTCAACTAGCTCATGGGCCCCTTTTGCTAGCTTCCGCTTAACAATGTAGGGCCCATGCCACATAGGAACGAATTTTCCAGCGCCTAATTTATCGTTAGCTTGATCATACAATAGCACTAGGTCTCCTTCCGAAAAATTTCGAGGGGTCACATTTCGATCATACTGAGCTTTCATTCGTTTTGCATGAGTCTCGATTGCCAATGCAGCATCGCATCGAGTCTCATCTAATTGAGCTAAGTATAATAAACGCTTCTCCTCTTCGGAAGTAGCTGGAAGTAATTCGACAGCCAGTTGAAGTGATGGGATTTTGCATTCAATGGGCAGCACGGCTTCCAAACCATAAACTAGTTGGAAAGGAGTGAACCCTGTTGATGTTTTCACTGAAGTTCGATACGCCCAAAGCGCGGAAAATAACATGTTGTGCCAATTCGACCGATGAATCCCAATGATTCGTCAGATCATGATAACCAAAACTTTGTTGATGGACTCAACCAGACCGTTGGCTTGTGGATAATAAGGAGTTGAGCTATCGTGACGCAAACCAAGCTGGCCTGTAAGTTCTGTCATCATAATGTTTCGAAAATGGCGCCCATGGTTAGTGATTATTGCTTGTGGGACACCAAACCTAGCAATAATGTGATTGAATACGAAAATTGCAGTTGTTTTGCCATCTGCCTCAAATGTAGGCATCGCCTCGGCCCACTTAGTAAAATAATCAACCGCAAGGATGATATACGCATGCCCCCCGGCCGAGTGAGGGTTACATGTAATAAAGTCGATACCCCATTTGGCAAAAGGACCGACGGAAATCATAGGGTGGAGAGGAGCTGGTGGTGCGCGCATCTTGCGATCAAACACTTGACAGTTGTGGCATTTTCGGACCGCAATGATACAATCTTTAAACATGGACGGCCAGAAATAGCCAGCACGCAACACCTTCTGAGCTGTGGCATACCCAGACATATGACCGCCACACGCCCCAGAGTGACAGTCATTCAAAACCCTTTCTGCCTCTTCGTGAGTTAAGCAACGTCGGAAAACCAAGTCTGCCCCACGGCGATAAAGAGTATCTCCAATAATTTTGTACTGTTGGGACTGGAATCGAATTTTCCGACGTTCTGACTTTGAAGCTTCGGGCCGAAAGGATTGGGTTTGGAGATAGACGATTATATCCCCATACCACGGATCTAAAGTGCTGATGAGAAACAAAGATTCGTCCGCAATGGGTTCCTCTGCCACAGTTTCCGTGTCAGCATGCGGGAAGTCACACATCAACTCTGCAAAGACTAAAGATTTCTTAGACTTAGATTTTTCAAACTCTCAGTCGAACTCTTGCAGGATAACGATCCATTTAGAGTACTTGCTCCCTAGCAATTGTTTAGTCAAAATGTAGATCATAGGGTTGCAATCCGAAATAACTGTAGTTTTACGGAGAAGAATGTAATGACGAAAACGTTGGACAGCCTGAACGGCTGCCAGGGCCAATTTCTCCACATGCGAATATTTTAGCTCAGTGGGATTTAACGTCCTACTAAGATAATATATCACATGTTCCGTTGCGAATTCGTCTTCCTGAACTAACACCATTCCAATAGTGGAATGAGAGGCAGCGAGGTACAAAAAGTAGTCTTGGTTGTAGTTGGGAGGATGTAACAACGGTGCATGGGTCAACGCGTGTTTAAGTGCATCAAAAGATTGCTGAGCTATCTCATCCCAAGAGAATTGAGCTTTCTGTTTCAACAACCGTGTAAAACTTTTTGTAACCTCGGCGTAGTTAGGAATGAATCGGCGTAGAAAGTTTGCTTTCCCTTGCAAACTTTGGAGTTGGCGAAGACTCGAAGGGGGAGGCAATTTGATGATAGCTTCTACCTTCGAGGGATCGACGCGAATGCCGGCTTTTGAAACTACAAATCCCAGCAATCGTCCCACTTCTATACAGAAGACACATTTGTGTGGGTTCAAACGTATACGATAATGCCTACACCTCATGAAAATTGCTCATAAATAGACAAGGTGATCAGCTCGATGTAATGAATGAGCAGGCAAATCATCGAGATACGATTGCACAATGTGTTTGATGTCATGAAACGCATAAGACATCACCCTTTGAAAAGTGGCTCCGGCATTCTTAAGCCCAAAAGGTAATTTACAATAAGAAAATGTCCCCCATGGACAAATGAAAGCCGTTTTTGGTTGATCAGCAGGTAGAATATTGATTTGATTGTAACCAGAAAAACCGTCCATAAAGGAAAATATTTCACTGCCGGCACAATCATCAATTATTTGATCGATATAGGGTGTTGGATAGTTGTCTTTGGGACAAGCACGATTGATATCCCTATAGTCGATACATATTCTTATTGTTCCTTGTTTTTTGTTAACTGGAACAATATTCGATATCCAATCCGTTAAGGGGATCGGATAAATGAAACCTGCTTTCAACAGCTTCTCGACTTTTGCTTTAATTGCAGCCGCTTTTCGAGGGTGAATCTGACGCAAACGTTGCCGAACGGGTTTAGCGTCCGGGTAAGTCTTAATCTCATGGACAACAATTGCGGGATCAATTCCTGGCATTTCCTCATAGGACCAGGCAAACACGTCGCGGAATTCTTGAAATAGGGCCTTGTAGGTTTGAATCTCGTCATCTGAACACGAGGCACCTATATGAATGTTTTCAATGATTCCGGGCTTGACTGAAATGTCAATGGGAACAGTGCGAGAGATGTTTCCTAAATTCAGCTCTGAATCAGGATGTTTCATTGGACTCTGAGCTTCTTTGACATATTCAGCTGTAAAAACTGATGAGAAATCGTTTTCAAAACGATCATCCTCAGGTAAAAACGAAGATCTATGATGGAGATCTTCCCATGGTAAATCGTCTACACACAGGACTTCACAAAGTTGTTCGTCAGATGACACAACTTCGGGAAACGCTATTAACTCTGAGGTTGAAGTGAAAAGTGATTCCTCACGGACCACATTCATTTGGTCGATTTTGGTTGAACGCGAGTCGGTAAAAGACTGCACGGCTTCATAAGCAATTTCATATGGACTCAACGGCATAGCATCACCAAATGAGTCTATTTCAGATTCGGAAGGAACGATCCAAGGATCGTTGTAAACAATGGTATCTGATGTAATCATATGAATAGATGCGAATGAAGACACGACATTGATTGGAGGAAAAGGAAAAGTTCCCAGTAAATCGGAATCTTTAACTAATCCTACACCAACATCCTTATAAGGGATAGTCGTTTTACCGACATGCTGGATACTCTCTGAAGAGGCTGGGTCGGATGAAAAGTAAGCCAGCTGGTCTATGGTCACGATCTTGCCATTATGTGGAAATTTTATTACTCTGAAGACCGATGAGACGACCGCTGTCATAGCGTAAGACCAACTTCGACCCAAGAGAAGGTTGTAGTCTAGAGGGGCATCAACCACCTCCACATCCAAACTAACGGTTTTTCCTTCAACCCCTATAGGCAAATCCTGTAGAATGCCAAACGGATGGAACCCACAGCCATCAAAGGCCTTAAGAATTGTCGGGGATTGATTAAGTGAAGGAGAACCAAGCGATCTCCAACACTGAATCGACATAATACACGTGGAAGCTCCCTCATCAATTACAGTCCGATGAATAGGCCTGTTTTTGACTATCACTGGAATCTGGAAAGCCATCTGAGGAGGTAAACGTGGTGTACTATTTTCTAGATCAAAGATTATCAGGTTCAGGTCCTGAACATCAACAGCTCCTATAGCCGACAAAAGTAATTTTCGTTGTGCTGGGCATGATTGCAGCACTTCTAAAGCCGACATTGCTGAGGGTGAAACAGCTAAATCCTCAACAATATTGTAATTCTAGGCCGCTCTCGCATGTGGATTGTAAGCAGACCTTCGAAGTACACCCTTGGCGGGCGGTTTAATTACTAAGTCAAGGTTAGGTTTCTCGATCTGTAGTGGATCGGAACCGGGAGCTGAGGTTGATGGATTTGACTGAGAAGATTCTGCTTCTTTCGATCCATCAACAAGACTTTTACTACCATAATCGTGTGACCGAGTCACAATCCTTACATGATACATCATCAATATGGGTTCTTCAACGGCACTCGAGGAAGAACCTATCATTTTGCTATCTTTCGGGAATGGATCCTTCAAGACAACAGGAATTTGGGAACCTTTGACGAGTTTTGCAACCTCGGCCCGATGAGGGCAATCTCTTGTAAAATGATCTTCTTCACAAATAAGACAAGGATAACGGGGCTTGCGCTTTTCGTCATTGGTTTCCGAATTTTCTGTTTTCTCCTTTGGAGCTTTGTCTGCTTTATTCTTCTTCTTGCCTTTCTTCTTCCCACCATTTTTTGATTTAGCCATAGATGACTCTACAGCGTGAATATCAGCGGAGACTTCAGCAGAAGACTCTCCTGTCGGGGAGTCTGGTAAAGTGATAATGGGTGAAGAATTCTTTGAAGACTTCTTCTTGCTTTTAGTATTCACCGTACCAATCATGCCATCAGCAGCATGAGATCCCGAAGGAGCAACAGCGATTTGATTCGACTTTGGAAGATCTGGGATCTTTTCGTGTAACGTACCCGACTGAGTATAAACTAAGTCAAGGTACTGTGCCTGAGCAATTACTTGCTCTTCAGTAACTACTCCGACCTTAGCCACGTCTTCAGTAATCTTTGGTAATAATGATTTAACAAATCATTAAGCTAAGATTTGGTCCGGGATAAAAACTTTCACTAAACGCCTTCGACGTCTCCATTCATGAATATGGTCGGAAATATAAGTGGACGTCGACTATTTTAATGAAGTTAATAACTCGGTGCCATTATCATATCTGACCGGCAACTGAAAATGTGTTAAGAACGAGGTAGCTAACTGACTAAAATTATAAAAAGAGGCCCGTGGTAACTCAATGTACCACTTGGCCGCGAGACCAATGAGCGTACGCTGAAAAAGACGTAAACGGATCGAATCATCCGAGATGGAATTTGAAGCACACTAGAGGTGGTAAGTCATCACGTGATTTGATGGATCCTCTTCAGACTTACCTTCGAACTTGGGTATATCACTGGGCAACTTATTTGGCATTGGCGGCCAGAACGAAAGATAATTTATTGGATCGTTCGTTAGGCGCGTCAAGTCTGGTAAATCCAAAGTTGCGATAAACGGCAATTGCCGATTAGGATCCCTAAAACTTTGAGTCACAAGACCAGTCCCAGGAGGAGGATATCTAGGATAACTTGGAACAGGAATCGCATTCGGGATATTGTATCCTCCCGGAAAACCAGGATTAACCGGACCGTACTGGGGTTGCTGTGGTTGTTGATAAGTGTACCCAGGATATGGTTGATACTGGTAAACTGGTTGTTGGACAGCAGGCCCGTATTGGTACTGTCCCTGGTACGGTTGATAAACAAATTGTGGTTGAGTAGTAACAACCGTACTTAAACCTGGCTGCCCCACAGGCATCTGAACCGTAGTTTGAATCGTGGATCCAGACAATGGTAAAGATGTCTGTGGAGTAGTGGCAGAGACAGTAGAAACCGGAGCTGTCGATACTCCAGAAGTAGGTGTGGTGGAAGGAACAGATGTTGCGGTAGTTGCAGCAGTCGTTTGAGATGGAGTACTAGGTGCAATTGGCGACTGAGTAACTACCGAAGGTACAGAAGTTTGAACATTAGACTGGACTGGTTGTTGGGGTTGACCAGAAACCACAGGTTGTCCAGTTTGAGATGACAACTGTACGCTTGGCTGCAACACTTGTTGAACTTGCGATGGATCCCACACTACGTTCATTCCGAGGTATTGACCCATGATAGGTTGAGGATATTGAGATCCATAACCGGATTGAGGGTAGGATTGATAATTGAAAGGTACATTTCCCGTACCTTGAACATAAGATTGACCTTGAGGTGGTTGATAACCTTGACTCGAGTACTGACCTTGGGGTAGATACCCTTGAGGTAAGTATTGATACTGGGGTTGACCTTGAGGCATATATTGATACTGAGGTTGACCTTGGGGTACATATTGAGGCTGGGGTTGACCTTGAGGAATGTACTGTACGATGGGTACATACTGTCCTTGAGGTTGCCCTCCAGACGCAATTTGTGTACCTTGAGGTTGCCCCCCAGGCGTTAATTGACCACCTTGAGGTTGAGAACCGGGAATTGAACCTGACATCATATAAATGTCTCCTACACCCAATGGTTTATTACCATTGTTTCCAGCTAATGACCCATGTCCAATGGGTTGAGGAGATGCTCCTGCAAAAGTACCAGAAAGTGACTGATACCCAACAGGAACAGAAGGACCACCATACAAGAAAGATTCAGGAGGTTGAGTAAACATGGACGACTGACTAGACATATTTACAGGAGTATAAATACCTCCGGGTGGATAAGGAGTACCAGGTGGAGAAAAACTTATCCCTGAGTTGTCTAAGTAATTAGTTAACGAAAGATACCAAGTAGTACTTCTAGGTGGACTGTAAAAGATAGATTCACGCTCCCTTAGATCAATGGTAGGTTGATCTTCAAGAATAGGGCCGCCTACTTCTTCTTCTGGAGCAAGTTCTTCAATAGCTATCAAACCAGAAGGAAGATTTTCGGTGATGACTCTTTCTACCCTAGGTGAATCAGGAACACTAGAAGTTGGAGTAACAGGTTCAGATATTACAGGTTCTTCGCCTATATCACTAGTAGATGAAAAACTACTAGCAAGCTCAGAAACTGCAACAGCTTCAGGATTATAACCTGTTTCTAGACTTTGGTAATCTGGATGGACTACCAACGAAGACTCTCCTTCTTCAGGTGAACCTACTCTATTGCCACCAGGAGGAGTTACAAGGACTTTCAAACCTTCGTAATGACTTGGGACGTCTTGAGGAGGCTCACCCCGAAGTCTACGGGACTTCCTCAACAAATCGGCCATGATAACAATCTCAGGAGACTGGCCCCGAAGTCTACGGGACTGTCTCGGTAATTCCGCCACAGTTAAAAACTTTTAACTACTGCACACGCAAACAAAGTAAAATCTCAAAGAAAACCACCTAAAGTCTCTAAAGAACCAAACAAATTTGAATCATACGCCTAAAGAATCTAGGGCGTCAAACCATGCACAAACAGTAGCCTTCCAGACCGAAAACACTAGTTGGTGATGAAGCCCAACATCGCCGAATTCAGTACAGAAGTGGTGGGTGGAACAGTTACCCTGGCAACCTGCTTAATGAATAGACCAGCACAAGTTCCTCCACTTTAACCGTCTCGAGTGAAGTGAACCCCCCGGAAAATCCAAGTGAGTCTAGCCGATGTCTGCTCCAGGTACAGTGGGATCTTCCCTCCACCGTCACCTCGGGTAGAATCCTAAAGATAATGGTCACTAAGGTTACCAACAGCAACAAATATACCTGGGGGAACAGTCTACGACCCGATAGCACGCAAGGGCAGAGTAACAAGCTCAATCCCCTTGCCGGCTTCTTGACAATAATCCAAGGTTTACCGACAAGTGACCCCAGGCTCCTCGAAAATAATCCGAGGTTTACCGTTTGTAGTACGTGTGTATCTGGCGTCTTTCCCAATGAAGGAGGATTGATCCCCTCACTGGTTCGGACACGGTCTCGTGCTTCTCCTTTAAGAGGATCTTTCCCAGAGTACACATGAAACAATTGGATTTATCCTACCACAAGATAAGCTACTTGTTTGGTTTTGCTGTCTTGGAGAGTTAATTACTCTCCTACTCCAAGACACTAGCCTGATCTATATTGGTGTTTCAGAGCCCTAGTAAATAAAAAGTTACTAAGTTGATTTTCCTTTAAGCGTTAATTTTTATGGCTTTTCTTTAAGACAAAAGGTAGCGGAGATGAAACTGATGGTGTGTAGACTCGACTCAAACCACTAAAAAGATGCACTTAGGATGATTTATACTAATTTTCTTTTTCAATGAATTCCTTAGCTAAGAGAGTTGGAGAATGCAAAATTTATATAAAGACAACTTTCTTGGCAATGAAAATCAAAGAAACAATCTCTTTATCTTTTCCAAAACATGCAACACATGACCACTAATTATTTTGCGAAAATTCCTTTTTCATTCAAAGACTCAAATGCCACTAAGCAAACTTTTCTTTCAAAAGAGAGTTTTTGGATTTTCCCTACTTAACAAAGCATTTAAAAATCAAAAAACAAACCTTTACAAATCTATCAAATCAAAGCTACTTAAAAGCAAATCAAAAGAAATTCACCTAATAAGCAAATCTAATGAGGCCAAAACCTACAAAGTATGATCCCAGGATGTTTTACTCAGTCGTGATTTAACTAAGGACTAGTCAATGCAGAATCAAAAACTAGTCAAAAAAAACATAAAATCTTTTGTTCTTTTTTGTAAAATGAAATTCAGAGTTCAATCAACAAAATTTTCCGAGATTCGGCAAAGAGACAAAACAAAGGTAGATGTCTCACAAGGGTAGATTCTATGAAAGGTCCAACTCCTAAGAAGACTGCAAATACCAGGGAGATCCAAGGTTTTACGACTTCTAAAGCCAAAATCACTACAGGACCAATGCAAAAATCAAACCCTAAGGCAAAATCTCTATGAATTCCACTAAAACACTTGACACTGACGAAAAAAGTTCAGATGAAGATCTCTGGTAGGTAACGAGTGGATCTGGGTGGAAAAAACAAATTAAAAGCAAAATCTAAGAGGCAAAAAGGAGAAAATTGAAATTTTCTCAATTTTGACAGGGTACGCAGGCAACCTATTTACACAGGTGCAGGTACGCTCTGTGCACAAAGTCGCAGTGCGTACAGGTACGCACTGTTCTGAACTCAGAGGCTGCGTACTTCTAGCAAAACTAAGAAAAATTAAAATCTAATTTAACCCTAAGCTAAGCCACCCAAACACATAGTCAGACAACCAAAAACCAGAAAGAAAAAGACTTTTCTCAGATCAAAGTTTCAGACAAAGGAAAAATCATTCACATCAATGGATTCCCCAGCGGAGTCGCCATTTTTTCATGTGGAAAGAGTCAATTTTGCGGACAAAACCAACCTCCATAGAAGCTTAAGGCTTTCTAGTGACAAACAAGACAATTAAGAACAATCCTTCTCTAAATATGCATTTACTATATAAGAAATCAAGTGTCTAGATCCTACCTGTAGTCCAACGCTGTTGTAGTAGTCCAGCCTCGTCGATCCGGATGAGCTCCTCCTTCTCTTCGAAACCTACATTCACTAACAATCAAACGATTAAATAGCACCTGAATATCTCATAAAATAAAACATATTTAACATACAGACCAAGGAGTATATGAAACAACTCATAAATAACAAATTGTTGAGAAGAATGGACTTATTTGTATTAATAGGAAACAAAAGAAACCATTACAACCTGAGCCTTGGTGTTGTGCAAGTTCCTCCCAGGGTCCAGCAAGAGTTTTCCTTTACTTTGATAAGCTCACCCACTTCCAAATGAAACAAGAAAGGATGGGAATCTCTCCTCACAAGCTTCTACAAGGAAGTCCTAATCTCAGCAGCATCTACCCTTAGGAATGTTCAGCTTTCAACCCTCTCTCCTTCTGGCCCAATGCCTGTATTTATAGTACTCTAGAGGAATTTAATCAGGTCCACCATCAATGGGATAAGCCCCTCTTTGGGTGGGTTAGCTCCCCTCTTGATGGGATAAGTTCCTCTTTCATAGGGATACATGAACCATCTGGAGGCACTCAATACACGTCAAACAAGCTTCTAGAATGCTCTAGAAATGACCACAAGTAACTTTTTTAGGATGAAACTCGCGCCTTTTGACCTTTACAGGAGTACGCACCCATTGCTTTACAGACAGAGCGTACAAGTACGCAGGTATTGTGAACTTGGGTTGCGTACACGCAGGTAAGGTTGAGAGAAACTGTGTACCCAGAGATAATTGACTTTAAATGACTTTTCTCTCTTTCTTGGAGTTTGACATGGAAAGCAGAGGCATGAGACTTGCCAAGGAGGATAGTATGACAGTTGATGGAGCCATACTAACTGTAAATAGTCATGGTGACATTTTTTAGTGTAACAGGGCCATATCCATGTGCAATATTACAAGCCTTGGAGAACCTGGTCATGACATGCAAGAATCTTTTAACAAGAGGCATAGATATTGATGGTAAGATGATAGCTTTACTCTGAGAAATAACAAATTTGAAATGAGGCATAACACCTTGACCCGTTTTGCTTGATGACCCTTTAGTGAATGGTTTATGTTGATTTGAAAGGTAGAGAGCGATGGTGATTACACACACTAATATCACTGAACCCAATGAGATGCAAACAATAGTTGTTCTTCACACAGAAGCTATCCATTTACACAATCAATAGATAACACTATCAATATAATCTAAAGGATATTTAATACAAATCTATGTAATATGATTTGTAATATCTAGTTCTGTTTTCACCTTTTGGTTGTCTGGCAGATATCCCACAAAGTCATCCAATCCAATAACCACAGAGACCTGGATTTCCAAAAAAACTGAGGCAAAAATCATTCCCATCAGATAAAATGTACAGACTTGACAATATCAAGAAGAAAACTGAACATTATTTCCTAACAGGTCTACATGATGTTGAACTTAGAGCCTATTTTGTTTCTTGTTGTAGGTACATGTTCTGTTTGATCAGATCTATAATATGTAATTTGAAACCCAGTAGGAGGGGTGGCAGCAGAAGCAACTCACAGGGTCAAGGCAAGGCCTAGACATTTGTCCAGGACTCAGTCAAAACTTATTCCATTGTTGTCCCTTGAGAAATTAGAAATTTGGAAACCATGGTGGATGATGAGAGGCAATCTTATTCTGACTCTAAGATAATGGAGGAGATTTCTTGTTGGGCTCCCGATCATAGCCATATTAGTGGATGGAGAAACAAATACCTCAACTCAATTTCACTACACTCGAAGACAAAGACCCCAACTCAATTTCATTACACTAGAAGATAAAGACCCAGCTTGGTATGATGATGAATGATAAACAAGTGGAGAGATACAATGTTTTTGCTTAGTTGGAGAATATTAAAGGAATGTTGAGGAATCAACATATTTTCATGCATAGGATGGATACAAGGCTGACCCATGTAGAGAATGTGACTTTGATACTTCTGTGCCTTCCCATTCTAGCCGATGTAGAAGGTCATCTTCAATGTGACTTTGATATTTTTCTCTCCCCATTTGAGTGAAAATTTCCTTTAACTCTTAATAGTCTACAAATCTACTGGCATATATGGTTTCTTCTTATGTTTTGTACTGATTAACCAAAATGTGTAGTTTTTTTTACTTTCTACTCCTCTAATTTCCCCGGAAGAAACCCAAATCCCCCAAATAATAAGAACATCATTGTACTCTAGATTTGAAGGCATTTTGATGCAATAATGTTTTTTAATATATGTGTGTATATATATATATATATATATATATATATATATATATATATATATATCCGGTAACATGAATTTGCACATAAATGGAAAGGAGATTTCTGCCATTGTTAAAGTGCAAAGGAAATTTTATGGCATCAAATTTTTGTAACCCATATCCTTCTTTGATCGTGAACCAACCAAGAACTTCTGTGTCACTGAATTTTTTTATTCCATTTCATCCGTTGTTGATGGACCAGCTATGTTTGTATAACCCGTTCTTTACCCACTGCCCAACAACGTTGACCTAAGGAGATGCCGCAAAACTTTATTCCAAACCAGTATATATCTCTGTTACGTCTTAGAAGATTATTATAAACGCATTTTTTTTCAGAACACCAGATATTGACTGAATTCTAGCGATGATTTATATCATTCTAGACATATACCAAATGATATCCCAGACAAATTGTTGTGGCAGAGGTTTCTATAAAACAAATTGAATGTTTCCAGTATGAATAACTACGAGTTGATATACGAGGATTATTTCCTCTATAATTTCACGATGAAATGAACAAAAAATAGCACCAATTCAAGCAAATTCTTACAGAGTAGTAAGGCTAAAGCAGTTGGTCAACTGCCATGGCATCTCCTTTGATAAACTGTTGTTATTCAGTATCATGTATATTATCCACTTACAGAGTTATTTTCAGAATAATTGTGAGGGTATTAATAAATTGTAATTTAGGGATCACTCCAAGGAACTTACAGTGAGAGCAAATTCTGTAGTTGTCCAAGTTCTGTAGATGAGCCAACATGGTATTGCAATTTCCTGTAGTTAGTGAAAATGATTTAAATGGAACTCTGCAAACAGGTTTTTAGGTCATGATCTCAACTTACCTCTATGAATAAGCCAACAACCACAGCAAGAGGAATTTTTGCAGTGACCCAACTTAATCCTGGAGCAAGCGGAAGGCCTGACAGCAAGGAAGCAATCAGGCCTGAAATGCGCTGGACTCTAATATCATTCTGGGACTCCTGGCTCTCCAGATCCGAATGTTTCTCATGTGTAAGAGCTTGGACATGCTTCAGGCTCTGTTAAGTGTACATGACAAGAGGAATATTTGAGATACTTGAATTATATTTGAAATAATTGAAGTCTACCAATAATTTTGACTGTCAAGTTGTTGATTGCAGTAGAAGCAGGTTTCATCTCTGATATGTTCAGCACACTTTTACCTGAAAGAAAAGACCGTAGCAGAAAGGCAACCCAAATATGCCACACATAAATACAAGGATGGCTATAATTGATATATCCCAGTTTCTTGACATGGTCCTTCTTGCATTGGGGCCAAATTTATTCTGCAGCGAAAGGGAATTAATGATTTCATTTAGGCTAAACTTCGGTCTGATTCAGTCTAATAGTTACCTAGTCCTTTATTCCAGTCAATATGGATTGAGAGTAGAGAAAGAGATGACAATAAATGGCACCGTAATAAATTCTAGAAAGTTAAAAGCAATAATAGTAACCTCTGCTCGATGAAACTAAAAAGTAAATTGGGGATGCGAGAAGGATTACTTGTATCAAGATGGAAGCAGCATTGTGGTCTACAAAAATCATGGATGCAAGCAATGATCCAGGAATGACTGCCAGAAAAATTGCCCATAAGGTAACATTCTTCAGCTTCACTAAACTCCCAAGCTCAGTCACTCTTGTAGGGATCTTATCATCTTTCTTGGTTTTAGAGGTGGTTTTTTGAATACCTCTTCCCAACAGAGATTAGAGATGATGCTCATCTCTACTTGTGTCTACTACTGCATCAAAATTTCTCTTGCCCATTGTTAATGTAGGTACCTGTAAGCCTTTATGAAAGAATGTATTGTTTTTGCATATATTTGTTCTATTGTGAATTTATGATCACCATGTTCATCTTCATTGGCATTTAGTAGGGTTTCAAGGAATCCATATACCATTTTCACGGAATGCTTGTCTTGAACAAGACTTAGCCCCTTTACTTTTAACTTTTATGTCCCTTGAGTTTCTATCACTTATGTCAAGGCTTGTATCTTTTTGAGACCTCTTCCTTGCTAGTGAATTGGAACCCCACATAGGTATGCGCTATAGCGATCTCGATTCTCTACTTCATCCCCTGTAGATATGGAATGAAAGTATGGTTGCTCTTAGAAGTAATAAAGATCATAACCTTAGTCTTGTTAATGTTTACAATGATAAGTCTATGTTTGGTATTGAAGATCATAACCTTAGTCTTGTTAGGGTTCATTGTCATAATCTATTTTTGGTATTGAAGATTGTAACCTTAGTCTTGTTAAGGTTCAATTTGATAAGTCTATGTTTGAGATCAAGGATCATAACCCTCATCTTTTTCAGGTTCAGCTTTCAAGGACATTTCTGGATGTTTCTGTATTACTTCATCTCCGGTAACAAACTTAATCTCCTTTCTGAGTTTTTGTTTAATTTCTATTTCATCCATGGACCATGATAAAAAATCCTCTGCCATCAATGTACATTAGCCACAGAGCAGATACAGAGTCTTATAAATTTGATTCAAAATTATTTCCCAATTGAATTGATTTAGTTATAATATGCTTTCTTGATAATTTAAATTTTATTCCTTTGTGTTAAACTAATGCAAAGTGGTGCCATCGTGACTGTCTTGTTTCTAGTGAACAGACTCTAGAAATCTTAGATACCAACTTTAATAGCTTTGCTCATGTCTATCAGAATTCTGGAGTAGTCATATCCCTGTATTGATATTATATTCCACTTGGCATTTTTTTTGTCATCCACACATTAAGAAAGCGGAAAACAAATACATGCATGTGCATTTGCATTTAGAATGCATGCGGAAATTGATTTATGACTTAGTGTGTGCTCTCTACTCTATGTTGGAACAATTTCACTTCTCTTTCCTTAGTAGCTAGGATTTTCACTGCAAAAATAAAGTAAATGACTATTTATCATCTTAGATTGCATATTTAGGAATTGTATATGTACATCACGTGATCAACCTTAAAGGAAAACTTCTTAAGAAAGATCAACTGTAAAATAAATTTCAATAAACATAAAAACGCTTTGGAACCTAATGCACAACATTTAGAAGTCTAGGCTAGAGACGTGTTCCGGCGTCGTAAAGCCTGGTAACTATCGCTTTCATCGTAGGTTGGGTGATTCCTCCTCTTTGAATCGACAAGTGCCAGTACGTACTTGTGCTCCCACGTACCGTCGAGTATATAATGGACTTTGAAATATCTACTTCATCTGCAACCTTAATTGGCAATCCAAAAACTATGAGTATCCCGATCACATCTGATGAAAACACTCCATCCGTTCTGCCAGTTCAAATTCCCATCAAATCGTTAAACCCTTACCACTCAAATTGGTGCATAAAAGGATACGTCCAAAGGAAAACAACTCTTCGACAATTTCAGAATCAATACGACCCAGTAAAGTGTTTGGTTTTAACCTATTCGATACAGAGGGTGGAGAAATACATATTACATGTTTCAATAATGTCGCAGATTATTTTTTCGACAAAATCCAAAATGAAAATGTCTACATTGTCTCTAAAGGGAATGTAAAAATGGCTAATAAGCAATACAACCACTTGAACAATGACTAGGAAATTTTGTTGAATGCAACATATACCATAGAACATGTTGCCAATGAAAAAAAACATAATCCAACAGTACGATTCAATATAAAATCAATTAATGATATCAGAACAACAAACGTCAACTCCATTGTTGATATTATTGGTGTTGTCATAGCCATTTCCAGTGTATGCACTATACGTAGAAAAGACGGCTCTGAAGTTAATAAACAAACAGTACAACTTCAAGACATGTCAGGGTATAACATAGATGCAATCTTTTGGGGAGATAATTTTAATGCCGTGTCACAGGAAATCTCCTCCCTATGTGCTACAGGAAATAACCCCATCATTGCAATCAAATCTGCGCGTGTTGGAGAGTTTAATGGAAAAAATATCGGCACTACAATGAGATCCATTGTTCTTGTAGATCCTGACATTGAAGAGGCCCATACGCTAAAGTCGTGGTTTAAAAAAGAAGGTTTGACTGCAGCTTCTACATCTTTGACAACAAGATCTCCTTTTGGCCATCAACAAAAAAAAATAACAATTGCTGACATTTAAAATATGGATTCCTTAGAGAAACCAACATTTTTTCAATTAAAGGGCACAATAACAAAAATTGGGATGGATAGTTTTTACTACATTTCTTGCCCATCGATCGTTGGTGGGAAAAAATGCATGAAAAAACTTATTCCACAAAATACAAGGATGTGGTTTTGCCCAAAATGCAACGCTGAAGTAAGTGACTATGATTACAGATACTTATTGAAAATCGACATACAAGATCACATTGGTGAAATAGCTTCAAATGTTGCTTTCGAAGACGCAGGATCCACAATTCTTGGAAATAATGCCAAAGACTTCTATTTATTGCCTTCAGATCCAGAACGTATCAAGGAAATTGTCTCTAAAGCTCTATGGATAGATCATATCTTCACGCTATCAGTGAAGACAAAAACTTTTAAAGAAGTGCCACGATTGAAATGTGTTATCATAAAAGAATAAAAGTTGCATTTCACGACAGAATGCAACAACATCCTTCGAGAAATTCAGAACATCTCGACATTGTAGATAAATATTGCAAAATGTATTCCTTGCTTTTTGACAATTCCTATTGTCCAATTTTATAAATACAACTTTACAAGATATACTGTTGCATGCCTTCTTATCAAATTTTCTTATATGGCATTGAAATAAGTATTCGTCCTCCATTGTATCTAGCATTATGTGAGTAGACAAATTCACATTCTTTTTTTCTTTTATCATCTTCTTTTAAAAAATGACGTGACTTGCTACGTTACACATGAAACTATCTACATGTATAAAGAAAAAATACTACTATGTTCTTTCAAACATATTATTCAAATAAAAAAATTCACATAAAACTATTCAAAACTTATATTTTTTTCCCTTCTTTCGCTTTCGCTTGAATTTTTTACCCTTCTTTCGCTTTCATACAATAACATGGTTGTTGTCTCCAAATAACATTCTTCTTTTCCCCTCTCTTGCTTATAGGTACCATAAATTTTGCGAATGGCTTCTTCTTCTAATAATGAACGTGCTCGAAGATACTATGCAACAAATAAATAACGAATGAATGCACGTCGCTGTGAGCTTTATCACGCAAACAAAGACATTAGAGAATGTCAAAAACACAAAAAACAGAAGGAAAACCAACATTCCGCGTTTGAAATGGCCCACCTGGAAAACAATCCTCCCTTGCAATTATCAAACTCTTTATCTTCTCAGCAAACCTCTCAAACAAATACATCCATGCCTCGTTGCCCTAACCCCTCCTTCGCACATGCTTTCAACAATGTTTATACTAATCAAGCACATCGAGATTTCCATGCAAAGATTGATAAACTTCCACCTAAATTCCCATGCTCCATTTGTCTTGAATCATATCCTAGAATACATATCCGCAATTCCAACCACATGTATTGCTACTCCAGATGCGTCTCTGAAACAAAGGGTCATCGCTTCTCATTATCAAACAACATGGACCCTGGTCCTCAACCAGCTATCCTTACATCTCTTTCGCAAATAGAAGAAATGCTCATTGCTAGGGTTAACCCTATACTGCAAGTAACACATGCACGTGGTGGCCAATATAAATACAGTGGCCACACAATTTGTTTTCCTCAAGACATTACAAAAATCGCAAACATGTTGCCGTGACGTGTTGAACACCTGGACATCCTAATTGTCACACGTCAAAGTAATGACCATAAGGCTTATGATTTCATTATCAGTAGACATCGCGTTCTCGCTACATTAGAATACAAATTGGCAAATGACCCATACTATAAGAATGTTTGTATTGATACCAACGCACTGGCATCCTTACCAGCAATCCCCGCCGATGTCTCCTCCTCCCTTCACCATTCCAATACTACAGAAACCACTGTCCACCTTTCACTTGAACCACCACATGAGCTCACCAAAGATTCCGCAGACCCATCTGTAAACCAAACATCATCATTCGTACCCATCATACCTAATACAAATACAGAAATCCAAGAAATCCGCCATTATTTACATGCTTACAACCACCAATCTGATACTACAATTGAGTGGCCAACAATTGGTTTATCGCCAGTCAATGAATACAACACAGAAGGTCTACTCTCTATGGCTTTCCCCACCCTTTTCCCGACAGGAGCTGCAATGCCAAATCAGCCAAGAATGAAAGCAGTGCAGTTACATGAATATGCACTTCATCTCATACGTTACTACGATAACAGATTTGGAAAGCACCCACGCTTTCGTTATTACATATATAATCTCATGATGCGACATCGCAGTCAAGCAACAACATCAATTTTTGTGAAAAAGAACATCACAAATAACTTCCCAATATCTATTCAAGATCTGAACATCCGATTAGAACAATTTCCAGATGAGCAATTGGCAGAGCAAGTCATGCGATTCGGTAGCTCTTTACATGGAACAAGATCATTTTGGCACAAAGCTAAAAATGAACTAACGGACATGATATCTCAACTTGGTTGCCCGATGTTCTTCTTCACATTAAGTGCAGCTGATACAAAATGGCCTGATCTTCATGCAATCATGCCCGGATGTCTTCCTTCTGATATTGCAAAACAACAAAAGTGGAGAAATGATAACATTATCTCTAACGCACATGTAACATCACTATATATGCACCATAGATTCACAGCATTTCATGAGATTATCTTAGAGAAACACTTGAATACAAAAGATTACTGGTACAGGTACGCATTCTACCACATTTTGTTTTCCAAAAACTCGAAAGAACATTCCTCACCTATTGCAAAATTATCTTACAAAAATGCATACTTGATAGGTATGAATGGCAACATAGGGGATCTGCGCACATCCATGGTTTCCTTTGGATAGAAAATGCACCTGATATGGAAAATCTCAACTGGGAAGACACAGAAGCAGTTGATATTACAAGGCAATTCTTCGACAAATATATTTCCGCTTGGAACCCTCATCCTCCTTCGACTTCAAACCAGCCAATTGCTTGCACAAATCCCGAAGACCCTTGTCTATTGTCCACACCGCAAATCTTCAGAACCAATCCTTTCAGTGACTATGAACAGCTCATCAATTGTGTTGAACGTCACACAAAATGCTCAGAAAGCACATGCCTAAGAAAAAATGGATCCTCACTCCAATGTCGTTATAAAGCACCATGGGAATTACATCCAAAATTGGCCTTATTCATTGATTCCAATGGCCAGAAAACATACACCCCTGCTCGCAACGACGATCAACTCAATAGCCATAACCCTGCCATCCTATCTATTTGGCATGCAAATGTTGACTGCTAACCAGTACTCTCCATACACGGAGTACAAAAATATATCACCAAATATGCATCCAAAGCAGAAAAAAAATCTGAAATCTTCCACCACATGCTACGCAGAATTGTCATGGCTTCACCCATTGCTGACCCAACAACATCCGCATTTCAAAAATTTCTTGCAGAAACCCTTGTTGATCGTGACATTGGAGCACAAGAAACCTGCCATATGCTGCAAAAATTACCATTAACATTATGTAGTCGACCATTCATTTCTTTAAATGTAAACCAAAAAATTCTTATGCGCCTTCCACAAACGAACACCCCCTCCACTACATCCCCACACATCATAGATACATATATCCAACGCCCTTCTACCCTAGAATCCACATCACTAATAGAATTGGCAAGATCCTGGTCATATGATCCTCGTCGCAAAACAAACAAATGGAAACAACGACCTAAAAAAGCAATTGTTCGGGTCATACCACGTTACTCCTCCATACCATCCATAACTAAAACTTGCTACGCTAACTTTTGCAGGGTTGAACTTATGCTATACAAACCTTTTCGCCATATTGTACAAGATATAGGAGATTCTGTTGCAGAATTCATCACAAATTGGCAAACATTTCGTCCATTCTACAAACCTTGGCATCAACACCGCACACTATCTAATATTGAATCTGTCACAAATGATACCTCAACTATTCATGAAACCAATTCTCCAGACACCATGGAAATAAATGAATGGGAATTACTTTCCCAATTACACCCTACAAATGAGCTTTTCATAAATGACCTTGACATGCTTGGTCTTCTTGGCTTTGATGACACCCATAACTGGAATTATACCACTATCCCATTGGATCTAAAAAATAATGCCATACAATTCATTGAGAATAGCCGCTCCATCCACCGCATTCTTCAAACACATCAACATATCCTGGCAACCCTTGCTACATTATCTCCAATGCAAAGAAAAGCTCTAAATATTATTTCTAATCATTTTGCTAGGAAGGATTATTTACCCGCTCTCAGAATGATAATACAAGGCACTGCCGGTACAGGAAAATCCCTCCTTATTAATTGCATCAAAGATATGCTCATAAGCCTTGCAAGCCCAGAACCTTCACCGATCATGCTCCTCACCCCTACAAGGGTTGCTGCCTTCAACATACAAGTGGTGACAGTCCATTCCGCTCTGCACCTTCCTATAAATGATCTTATTCCCTTACAAGGTAATGCTCTTGCAAAATTCCAAGAAGAACTCAGGCATATAAGATACATACTAATCGATGAAATGAGCTTCATTGGGCCAAAGCTTCTCAGCCATATTGATGAACGTCTTCGAGAGGCATTTCCCAGCCAAAGAAACACTCCTTTCGGTGGCTGTTCCATTATATTGGTTGGTGATCTCGGTCAGCTACCACCCGTCAAAGACATACCTCTATATGCAGGGACGAGCCACGGAAGCGCACTGTGGAACACCTTCAACACAGTCATCACATTAGACACAATATTTCGTCAACAAGGCGACAACATTGCACAGGTTACTTTCAAGAACATTCTCCAGAACATTCGAGATGCAAATCCAACAATCGACGACTACAACATACTCATGTCGCGCACAAATTCCTTTTTATCAGAAGAAGAAATATGTTCATTCCATGATTCCATGCATCTATTTCCAACAAATTCTCAAAAAATGGTCCATAATAAGCAAATGATGAAATCTCTAAACACTCCTATTGCAAGATCCATTGCTGAAGATGACAACACATATTCTAGCATTTCCTCAGAAGACGAGCAACTTGAGCAAATTGTATTACTATGCAATGGCAAAAAATTTATGTTGACTTCCAACCTTTGGGTTTCAGCCGGACTTGTTAATGGTTCCTTCGGAGAAATTGTGACCATCTTTTACAAAGAATCAACTGCACCACCACAAATTCCAACATTTGTTGTCGTAGATTTTTCCAAATACATTGGGCCTCCTTGGGATGAGAGAAACCCCACTCACTTGCCTATTCCAGCAGTAAAAAGAAATGGACGTGCACAAATTCCACTGAAGATGGCTTGGGCTTTAAGCATACATAAATCTCAAGGTATGACACTTCCAAAAGCAATAATTGACATTGGAAAAGTAGAACGTCAAGGTCTCACATTCACATCTATTTCAAGAGTGCCTTATCTACAAGATCTCCGGATTAGCCCCGCATTCAATTTCGATCGTTACAGTAAAATGAAAGACAACAAAAACATTGCTCGCAGAAAACATGCAGAAGAAACTCTCCGTTCAATGCTGCCTCCAGATAATCTGCTCCAACCCATACTTTAACATCACCAAAAGGTTTCCTCCATTTATTTACCTCATTCTATTTCATAGCATACTTTTCATATCTTTCAACAACAACCAACTTTAATCAATATTAATAATTAAGCAAATATTAGAATGTCTTTATATTATCTATACATCTCATTCTAACATTTTCTTTCTTTTGCAACAGGACACATGGACTCAAAAATAGCATACCTAGGCAACTACAGGTAGAATGCCTAGCAAAATATATGCATCTCCAACTACTCATTAACCTCCAATGGTGTTGAATATGCTGTTATTCACCATGCATCTTCCACTAACAATATATAAATCCCCATAGCAAAGGTAACTTCATTCCATTCATTCCAGATTCATTTTAACACACCTCACTTGCAAAGTATTGCTAATAAATTTCCGCAGCTGATTTACATATTACTAATTCTAACAAAATATACATTTTGCAGGTCCATTACTACTTCTTCAGGTCTTCGATGCCTCCAGCATGTTTTCATACGACTTCAAATATGGAATGACAAGCACAATGTTCTTTAGAATATTATATTCCTTCTCGAACCTCTTCTGTTACAATTCACTGTTTGTATTTTCCATTTCAAACTTAAAAAAGGATGTTTCAAGATCAAATACCGTTTTGATGGTTTATGTCCTCACAACTATTTGCGTTTTCCATTTCAAACTTAAAAGAAGATGCTACAATACACTATTTGTATTTTCCATTTCACACTTAAAATAGGATGTTTCAACATCAAATACCATCTTGATGGTTTATGTCCTCACAACTATTTGTGTTTTCCATTTCAAACTTAAAAAGGGATGTTTCAAGATCAATACCATTTTGATAGTTTATGTCCTCACAACCAATTCATTGTCAATGGGTTTTAACATATTTTGTTGACAAAATCAATTGATTTTAATAAATATAATACATGTTTTCAATATATATTCATATTAATTTGATTTCCCATTTGAATAATGATTTCTTAAATAACCCTATCCAAATCAATATGGATACCTGGTTGTTATTCGCATGGATTCATTCATTCATCTTCACCTTTGACTCCACAATTTTTTACCAGCTACAAGCAAATGTCTCTAAACAAGTTCAATGCATATTTATGGCTACTTGCATTCCATTTCAATGGTTTTCGGCATGCCTTCCTCAAATTTAAACTCGAAATCATCGACCCTTGCTTTCAAAAAAGCCTATTCACATTTCAATATTCTTCCACACACTATGCCTTACGACGTTTCCTTTGCAACATTAGGTGCAAATGCTAGTTACCTCCCAAAATAATACAAACCATAGGATGAATAGAGTACGAATCAGGCTGCATAACGATGTTTTCCCCTAACTGATTTTTTTCTAAATTGAAAATGCACAAAGGAAATCAAGCCATTTGCGACAAACATGTGGACGAATGGCATCATCTCAAGCATCCAAATTTCTCCAAACCTCAAAAGTGTTGCCTGTCCAATTGTGTCGATTGATTAGTTCACTGACTTATGAATAGAAATGGAAAGTACGAGCATTTGGTCCTGCCCAGGTAAATGAAAATACCATATTTGATTATGCTTCATTATTAATAAACTGTACAAAATTCATAAGTACTGAATTGTCATTAATGGTCAGGAAATTTGGCAAAAGAGGGATTTTTTTTGATATTTTTAATTTTTTAAATAATTTTTAACATTGATGGTTCTATTTAAAAGAAGGTAAATTGGTTACATATTACACATCCACCAATTAGAAAATAGGAATTTATATTTTAAAAAATTATTATTTTTTTTCTAATTTTTCAAAATATTCAATTTAATATTCGATTTTTATAAAAACTTCTATATACTTTATAAATTGTTTTGAAAATTTTGCAAATTAATTGAAAGTCAAATAAGTTTGATGATCAACCAAGTGTAATATAATTTAATTTCGACAGGTATAATAATTTCTCTAAGTTTGTACTAATCACACTCTAAATAAAATGCGAAATTTCTTAATAAATAGACACAAGTGAAACCTCAAAAGTTTATCCCTAGGTGCTTACCTCGTTACTTTGCATGTGACTAGCTTCAGTGACCAGAAGCGCTGGAAAAAAGGCACTAGGTCTCATTCGATATCAGATCACTGAACTTTCCCTTTATACCAATGTTCAACAACAAACAATCATGATCTAATGGGGCAGCTCCGATAAACATTCATGGAAATTAACAAAGTACTTTCACATCACCGTGTTGAAGGCTTGGAATGTTGTTGCCTCAACATCAGGGATAACCACCTCGTCGGGAACTTGAAATTCATTCCGTATCCATTTGGAATAGTGGCTCCAACTGGGGATCAAGGGACCAGTTTCCCTTTAAGTGTATATGATGGGATTTGGAGTATAATTGTGAGTAAAAGGGATATGGTGGATGGAGATGAAAGTAATACACACACATACACATGTATACCTAAATATTTATTTCCCAGGATTAAACTCATCCTTATCCTATGATTTAAAGATTCTTTAATGTGCTAAACAATATAGATCATATAGCATTTCAAGAAATGAATACAAGAAAGATAATTAATTTGATTAAATAGTTAATCAAATTAATTGTTTTAAAAAATATCACATATAAGATTTCGTTGTTTCTACAATGCATTCATGAATATCAACTTCATACTCTTCAATAGTGAATAAGTATTCAATAATATATAAGATCATACACAACAAAAACAGTAAAGAAAGTATGTGATTGTCATCAAATATAAACACAACAATAAAACAAGAATAATAGTACAAGATAGATTGATGCTCTTCTTATGGAAAGAAAACAATCTTGGTTCCTCCTTCCTATTAAGTTACTTCAAAGATACAATAGTGCGAGTCTCTTAAGTTTCCTTACAACAATTTAGAACCCCTTTCTAAATACATGAAAGGGGTATTTATAAAAATATAAATTACAAAAATAGTGAATACTTAAAATTTTGAGGAGGTTCAAACAAATTCCATTAATATATAACTAAAAGACAAAATAGAGTCTGTTGGAACCAATCATCCATAATTAGAAGCATGTTGTGCTTTCATTTACTGCCCGATTTCATAAATATCCATTATGGGCTTTAATTATGGAGGATGAGCTGGGTTGAGTCACATCTGGCACGCATAAATCGCATTGGAGAGAGCTGGTAGCATGTTGACAATATTGTTTGTCAAACATCATAACATAAGCCATTGGCTGTGTGGTTTAACCAAGTGTTGCCAATAGTGTTCAAAGTTTAACTTAGATAACTTGTTTATGTTATTTGCCTTTGTCTTGGACCAATCTTGCCAATGCTTCATGAGTATCTTGACATCCGACAATGTATCTATGGGGAATTCTTGAATCAAGTTGGCATTGAAAAGGATTTTGTGAATGGTCTCCATGATATTATTTGCAACGTCCCTTGCACTGAAAATGGTTGCATATGCCTGCTTCATTCTCATGTCCCAATCCTGAAAAAGGATTTCCTTCTGTGTGTCCTGAATCCTTGGAGGATTAGTTGCTCTACCTTTTGCGTTGTCTTGCTAGGTGATATAGTCAGAGATCTTCTCTTCTATGTCATCAAAGTATGTCCTTAGGTCAGACAATTGATTCATCAGTGAATCACTTGTTTTACATAGATCATTGACTATTGTCAGCTTTTGACAAAATGCAACCTGTTGTTGAGCTAGGAGAGTGTTAAGTTCTATCGCTTCCTTCTTGAATTATTCAAGCTTAGGATTATCTTTGAGTTGATCAATCCTTAGCTGAAGTTTTTGAAGTTGTTCATCCTTGCCTTTGATGTCTACTTCATGTTGAAGCTTCATTTCATCAAAGCTCTTCTACAATTGTGTCATCTGTACCTACCATTCTTCACCAATAATCTGTTTCACACTTGATAAGGCTTGTTCCAACTGAATTATTTTATCATCCTTCTCCCTTAAGAGCAGTTGCACTTTTGATGCCTTATCAACAGTTACAGTTGCATACATCCCCACGAACTGTGACAGCCTTGTAAGGTCATCGACTAGATTAATTTGAGAATCCTTCCACAAGACATCTAAAGGTACATCTCCAGGAATCAAGGCTTGGGATTGTTCTGTTCTTCTCTGCTTTTTCTTCCTTGTCATGACTACTTTATGCTTAGGGCTGTAAAATACATCTAGTGGAGGTATCTCTTCAATTTTAAGGATGAATTCCGATGTAGGATGTGTTGGGATGACTTCCAAGTCATCGGTACTGACTGCCTTTTTGGAAGATTCAAAGGTAAGTGGAGTCTTCTTAGTAACTTCATGAGTCTTGAAATTCTCAATAGGATCAATGGTCTGTGTCTTTGAAGAGGTTTTATTCACAATTTTATCAAATTATTCCCAAAATTTGTCTAACTATCCAGTTGGTAGTAATTCCTTGGCCTGTTGTGTTGATGAAGTGCTTTGGGAATTTCCCTTCTCAACCTCTGTTTCCTTTAGAACCTGGGTTGTAATATGTTCTTGATCTGGGACTGGTTACAAAATGTTGAGCATGTTGAGGGGGATCTTCTCCAATCTATTATTTCTATATTGTCTGAACTTTTCTGAATCTGTTGGGCTAAGGCGAGCTTTGGCTAATGCCTCAACCTATTGATAATCAACAACTATTTCAAAAAGATCATCAAAAATATCTGGCTCATGTTGAAATTGTCTCACCTTGACCTGTGCAGTAACATTCTGAGCCTTTTTATCAGGGTCATATTGTCTAGGTGGGATAGTAGAAAACTTCATGCATAGGATTTTTTCAATCTCAAGGGTTGCATGCTTGAAATTTTCTAGTGTGAAAACTCCGCAGTGGATAGGAAAAGGGGGCCAAACAGATTTCTTTTCTTCCTTAAGGGATTTGGTTAACCCATTTCCTACGATTTGATATGCGACCTCCCTAGCCAAGAGTTTATCTAGAACATAGAGAGGGAGCACATGTGGGGCAAATAAGCTCCCATAGATCCTGACATAGGTGAAAAATTCCTCCCCAAACCATTTTCCCATGGCCGTGAGGTCATCTAAAGCTTCCCTAGAAAATCTGGGGGGTCTTTCATTAAAAATGACTTGATAGATTGACAACATTACCCCATGGAAAATATTGTAAAAGTGGGGCTGATAGTTGGTTTCCCAAAGAATATTATGGTATATGTGAATAGGGGTAGGATCCTCTATAGTCCATTTCCATCCCATGGATGGAAAGTCAAATGTGAAGCATAGTGCGTCCATGATATATGCGCTCATAAAAAAGGGAGGAATCTCCCTAGTAGACATGTTGTATTTACTCCTGTAAGCCAAAATCTGTGTAGCCAAATTGTTTGACAAAATAGTTTCCCAATCCATGATATAGGCTTTTGAAGTAGCTTCTATTAAAGGAACCCACTCTATAGTGAATTTATGTGTGTTTGGTTGCCCAAACAACCTACACATCATAGCCGTGATATGAAAATAAGGACCAACAAGAGAGGCAAGGGAATACATACCCTTTTCTTCATGTTTGTGGTTGTTGGGCTCACGCCTCCATTGTCTTATCGGCTCCGATTGAATTGGATGCTCCTCCGTGAACTTCTGAATGAACTGAGCATTATATATCTTCTGGGGTTCCAACAGGTGATACATTTTCTTGAGGTATTTGGCTCTGAATGAACCAATTTTGGTCTGAGTCCTCAGAGTTATGAAAGTTCTATCTGCAATATTGACTTCGTCAATCCCCCATTTCACTAAGTCTGTATATGGCATGAGCTTTTCTCGAGCAGCTATGCGATGGAGGTGAGAATTGACAATGTCTGACCAAGTGGTTTCAAATGTAGACGTTGTATTGTCTGTTATAGACATATTTGGGCACTGCAACCCCAATCTTATATGTCAATAAACTAGGGCTCTTTGACCCCTAAAAGTGTTGTTTCATACCCTAAAGAATCATGGTCAACTGATTACATCATTCCCCAGAAGTTCCACCTGAAAAACCACTCATAACTGGCCAAAACAAGGCCACATTGACTGCTCCACTATTAGGGTGCGATGCATACTGAATTCTACACTAGCGAAGTGTGATGCATACTAAAGAGGCCTTCTGTAGGGTGCGATGAGTGAGGATGGACAAATGTCCAAGACAGTTTGCTAAGTGGATGCTCATGGAATTTTCCAGAAACTTCTCCTATGATACTTTCCTCTCTAAATTCGCCCAGGGATGAGTAAGAGATCCAAGAAATCTCCAAGTGGAACCAAGAACAACAAGTGGAATGACACTAATCAAAAACCTAGAGATGACTCACACCCTTGCAGACATCTATAAATGGATCCTTCATCTGAGAGATCCAGAGGTTGGAATTTTGTAATTTGTAAGGAAATGCTGATAGTTTGTACCTGAGAAAGAGCATTGTATTGTTGGGTGATCTTGCTTTTCATGAGGTGAAGAGGGCTTTGATTTTGGGAGGATGATTCTAGATCAGACAGCTGAGTTGTAATTCTCCCTTCTATTTTAATAAAGTTCTTTGAGTTTTCCTCCATACAATTGTGTATTTGTGAATGTCGTTGTTTGTGAATGCCATTGTATGTGCAATGCATTTCTAATTTTGCATTGCTTATGATATAATAGATCAAGATGCTTTGATGGTGTTTTTTTACTTTGTTTCTACAGGTATTCTCTAAGCAGGATAAGTAGGAGAGGAGTTGCAAACTCTATCAAAGGGGAGAGAAATTGAGCAAGGAGTCAAGCGGAAGATCCAGGTTGGTTCCTTTGCTTCTCTCTTATCTGTCATACATAAAGGAAATCCCAAATTGCTTTGATTGTTTGTTTGCTAGGATAGCTGCCAATCCTAGAGGGCTAGCAGATCGAAAAGACACTAGTTTTCCCAGAAACAAAATGGCGACTCTGCTGGGGATCAAATAGATGTTTTTTTGTTATTGTTGTTTGTTTTATAAACTATAAATGGAGCCTGAAGTTAGCCAGATAGCCTTTGAACTGCTCTTGCTCTGCAATTGCATAGTAGATGACTGTTGCTTCAGTCAATCTCTAGTTTGGTTTATGAATTGAACAACTAATTTACAAGAATTCTAGATGCTCTTTTGGTAGCTCAATAACCTCTCAAGATCATACCTCAGTACTTTTCTCTTTACTGTCCATCATAGCTCAGTTTAAATCACTGAAGTCAGCTGCAAATTTGACCCAAAACCCACTTTAGTTGTGCTCTCTGGCCCATCGCACTACCTGTCACTGTCAACCAATATGCATCGCACTTCCCAAGTGTAGCAAGTGTGATTCATACTTGTTTCTGTGAAGCATAGGTGCGATGAATGACTGAACCTATTTCTCTCCTTGAAATTTGGGGTTTTTTGTCCTTGTTTTCAGTTCTATTTAGTTGATTTGCTGCTTATGAACAGTGTCTCGTTACTGAAGCCTGCTTGCATTACATAGATCAGCCTCCATTGATTAGGATTAGTAAATGTTTTTGTGTATTTGTCCATCATTTACAATCCTTTGTCGAAAAGTTGCTTAAATCGATCTGTCGTTTTGGTACAAAAAGTGTCGTAACTGTCGTGTTGTGTCAAAAAGATAAGTTTCGTTGAGTCTTCCTTCTCTAGATAGTCAATTGAACTTTTTCTCTAGTATTTGATTTGTTTTGTTGATATTTGAAGTGTCGAAATATTTTTCTATTTGAAATTGAAAAGTGTCGTTTAGTCTTCCTTTCCATTTTGAAAAGAAATTGTCAAAATGTCGCTTTGAAGAAAATATTTCAGATCTATACTTAGTTTTCCTTTTTGGCATTTTTCACATTAAGGGGAATGAAAAAAAAATACATGCATTTGCATTTGCATTTAGACTGTGTGCGAAAAATGATTTAGGAAAAGTGCATTTAGTGTGTGCTCTTTGCTCTTTGTTTGAAAGAAATTGAATCTTCTTTCCTTAGTAGCTAGGATTTTCATTGCTCAAAATAAACAATGATTGTTTATCATTGTAGATTGCATATTTAGGAATTTTACATATACATCACGTGGTGAACCATTGAAAGGAAAAATTCTAAGCAAGATCAACTCTAAAATAAATTTCAATGAACTTAACAATGCTTTGGAACCTAACGCAACACATCTAGAGGTCTAGGCTAGAGACGTATTCCAACGTCATAAAATCTAGTAACTATCGTTTTCATCGAAGGTTGGGTGATTCCTCCTCTTTGATATGATAAGTGCTAGCACAGACTTGTGCTCTCCGTACCATCACGTATATATTGGGAGACCACAATAGGCTTATATCCTTTATCCATAAGAAGTCATGTCCCTATCGATCACAATGCAATGAACACAACATTTGGGAAGATTGATTGCCGTACATAAGTCCTTGGTAATTTCTCTTTAATTTGTCACCAAAGTGTATTTTGAAGTTTTGTGATTGGTTTGGTAATCCCTCTATCTAGATTTCTAGAGTAGTCTCTTTTGTTCCTTTTCGACTTCTTAAAAGAAAAGGTCCATCTGAGCACTTGTCACTTCAGGCTCAATTAAAATCGAAGGGGACTAGAGTCATCTTTAGCTTTTTCTCGACTCTTAAAAATTGAAAAACAAAAGTTGTGTCAAAGCGTCATTAAAATTTATTAAATTGGGAATAAAATCCCTGTTCCTTCGTTGATCTTAGGTTGAGAAAATGGATTCCACCAATCAAGGAATCCCTCTTGAGGGAAATCCTAGTCCTTTTACTTCTTGGGGAAATATTGGTGCTCCTCATATGGCCACATTGTCTTTGCCAGGTCTGACTATTGGCCTACCAGTATGGCTGTTCTCAACCTCTGTGGTTCAAAATAACATGATTCCTCAGCAATCGAATCAACATCCAGTTGATACTAAAGTTGACCCCTCACCTTCTTCTTCGTTTGTTTCTCCCTCCCCTTCTTCCTCTTCGCTTGGTGAAAATAGTGATGCTAGTAACCAAGTGCTTGAGAAGAAGAAGAAAGGGAAGGAGAAGAAGAAGAAGTCAGTTAAGCAAGGGGGCAACCATGCAGCATCTGGTGAAAATCTACACACTAAGCTTTTCAAACCTAAAGATCCATGCATAATTTGTAGAGGAGACCATTTACATTGAGAATGTCCGTGCATTCCTCGGATCTTGAGAGAATGGTCTCCCCATTCACACGGCCGTTGATCGCGGCAGGAATGATCCAATGGCTGATGAGAGCGGAAGGTGCACGGGAGATAACGTGCGGGAGGACGTACAGGAAGGGAGGTAAGCGGTTTCCCCACACCGCTTTGGAAGCTGTGGCAATTTTCGTACATGAAGGCACGATCCAGTAATAAGGCGCCACATGGCAGATGGGACGGCAGGGAAAGAGCTTTCCCCGCGGGTTATTGGACGTGCAGGTTCACGGGGCGGGGATGCATATGATGTTGGATCATGGAGATGGATAATCAGATGGTCAAGGTTAATCGCGCACGCTTATTATGTGACAGGTGAGGGCCCGATGGGTTATATTTTTATTATATACGCATGGCCGTATAATCCATGGATTCGTAGTTTTAGATTTGCGCCCGGGGCCAAAGGGAAAAGGGGTTATATGGGGTTTTATAGTGTTAAAACAAAAAACGCCTGGGAGCCGGAAAAAGGGCTTAAGCGGGGCTTACAAAGGACTATAGAGAAATATGGAAATAATGGGTTAGGGGAGAAATAGGAGAATGGAAGAGGAGGTGGAAACGGAGGTAGCAGGAGTTATAAGGGTATAATGCAAATGAAGGAGAAGGATATAATAAACTGCTGCGAGCTCCTTTGCAACCAAAATCAGCACTGCCCAACACCTACTTTAATCCATCAAATTCTTAATCTTATAGCAGAGCTAACACTGGCTCCTTCTGGGGATGAGATCCTCCCTGTGAGGTCTCAAGAACCTGCAGATCAATGCCTTTCCAGCTGAAAACAAATTAGCCAAAATTCCTAGTGTTCCATTGGGCATGGAGTCTACTACATCTATACTAAAACTGATAAAAACACAATATTTACAACTTTTAAGGCCAAAAGACCTTAAACAACATAATTTTTCAGAAAACGCCCATTAACTGGGCCATCAAAAACTGCCTCTCCTCCCATACTTTTCAGTATGAAGGTATTGTTCCCTTGAATATGTGACATGATAAAAGGCCCTGTCCAAAAAACATCAAATTTCCCATGATTGCCTTTCTTTTCCTTTAGTGCATCCCATTTCAAAACCAAGTCACCAATCTGAAAATTATTTGTTTTTGCCTTCTTGTCAAAGGCTTCCTTGATCTTTTTCTGATGTGCTGCAGCCTTTTCAACTAGCTGTTCTCTAATTTGATGTACCTCTGCCAAATCAGTGATCCTCTTTGCCATGTCTTCTTCCTCATCCTGCTCTTCTTGAAGGAATTTTGCCACAGGGAGAGTTAGCTGAATTGGAAATATAGCTTCAGTAACATATACCAGCTTGAAAGGAGAATTGCTTGTGGATTTCTTAACTATTACTCTGTCAGCCCACAGTGCATACTTGAGCTTGGAATCCCAATTCTTTTTATTGTCTTCTAATAGCTTCTTAATTATCCTTATCAGGCTTTTATTTGAAGATTCTACTAGACCATTTCCTTGAGGATAATATGAGGTGGAATGAACAAGTTTAATACCCATAGAATCACACATTTCCACCAATTCCTTTGCCCTGAAGGCTGCTGCATTATCTGTGACTAGTTTGTGTGGACAACCAAATCTGCTAAAGATATTTTCTGTCAAAAACTTCATGACCACATTATGATCAGCCTTCCTGGTAGGGATTGCTTCAATCCACTTAGTGAAATAATCAGTGGCTACTAATATCCATCTGTGCTGGCCACTGGAATGTGGATTGATTTCTCCAATAAAATCCAAGCCCCACTACTGAAAAGGTCCTTTTGCCTGAATTGGTTTTAGGGGCAGGGACTTCAACTGCTGTTTTCCTTCAAATCTTTGGCACCTATCACAAGATTTAACAAAAGCAAATACATCAGAAAATAAGGTGGGCCAATAGTACCCAGCTCTAAGAATTTTATGGGCTATGGTTTTCCAATAGTGATGCCCTCCACACATGCTAGAATGAAATTGCTGCATGACTTCTATTGACTCTTATTTGTCCAGACACCTCAAAAGCACTCTAGATGGATCCCTCCAGTAGAACATATTTTTATTTATGCAATATTTGGCTGCACTAAGCTTTATAGTTATGGCTTGACTTTGAGTAAATCCTGAAGGGATTTCTAGCTTCAGCAAGAAATTAACTATTTCAGCATACCAATTACAAGAAGCTAGATTTTCGGCCACTGACTGCTTTCTGTCCGGTTCAGCTACTTCCTCTTCTTCTACCTGACCATTTTCTGCAATTGTGCATAAGAAATCAATATCTAAAGACCTGCAATTTTCTTCAGCTAACAACTTGGCAAGACCCTGACCTCTGACCAGCTTGGTGGGCTTCAGTTCTATATTAAATTCTATCATCTTTGCAATCCATTTTTCCCTTCTTCCATCAACATCATGTTGTGTTAAGACATCTTTTATTGCAGAAGAGGGTACGTATGTAATTATCTTTGAATGCAAGATATAAACTCTGAAATATTTCAAGGATTTGATAATGGCATATGCATGTTTTTCAATAATATCATACCTCAGTTCAGCATCCCTCAAGTTCTTGCTGAACAATGCCACTGGATGTTCTGAACCTTCTTCATCTCCCTGTAATAAAACTGTTGCAATGGTGTCTTCAGAGGCAAACAAGAATACATGGAAATCCTTGTTGTAATCTGGACTTATTAATGTGGGAGCCTCCCTAATAGATTTTGTAATAGACTCAAATGATTTTCTTGTTGCATCAGTCCATCTTACCTCTGATCCTTTTCTCAACATGGAAGTAATATGCTTCACTAGTTTTACAAAATTTGGTATAAACCTCCTGAAAAAATTAATTTTTCCCAGAAAGGATTGGATATCCTTCTTTGATCTAGGGACAGACAAAGTCTGTATTGCTTTGACTCTTTCTGGTTCAATTTGAACACCTGCAGTAGACACAACATGTCCTAATATCATGCCTTCTTCTAAAGCAAATTGAGATTTTTTAGGATTGACTGAAATCCCAAACTTTCTGCACTTCAAAAACACTTTTTTTAAATGCTGTAAATGATTTTGATGGCTGTTGGAGTATACTGTTATGTCATCAAGGTAGATAAGAACAAATTTATCCTTCTCTCCCACAAATGCTATATCCATAGCTCTCTGAAAGGTGGCTCCAGCATTCATCAACCCAAAAGGCATTTTGGCATATATAAAAGTGCCCCAAGGAGTGGTGAATGCAGTCTTTTCTTGATCATCTGGGTGCACAACAATCTGATTGAAGCATAAAAAATCATCCAAGAAAGACATTACTTTGGCTCCTGAGACTTTTTGCAGCAAATGCTCTATTTTCAGTAGGGGATAGTTGTCTTTCTTTGAGCATTTGTTTAAATTTTTGAAATCAACACATAGTCTGATTTCTCCACTCTTCTTCCTTACTACCACTAAGTTGGCCACCCATTTGGAATATCTAAGAGGAACAATGATCTTGGCAGCCAACAATTTTTTAATTTCTCTTTCAATTAGAGGAAGAAGCATGGGATTTATTGGTCTCAACTTCTGTTTGAAAGGCATAGTATCTTCTCCAGAGGGATTTTGTGCTGAATTATGCTCTTATCATACGTTTTCAGATCACTATACTCCCAGGCAAACACATCAGCGAACTTCCTCATTAAATTGCAGTATTCAGCACTTTGATCAGCTGACAAATGAGTGGACAAATTTACATATCTAGGCTGACCTGGACTTCCTATATCATGATTACAGACTGTAGATTGGTCTTCTTTTTGGGCAGCCTTGTAAGGCAGATCATTTTGGTCAAATAGTCTTTCAAGAGGAATTAGACCCTTAGGAATATGATTGTTGGGAATCTGAACAATGTTGTTTTCGCCAATTTTATTTCTAAGCTGGGACTGGGGTTTTTCTTCCAAGGCTTCATTTTCTTGGTCAATTTGCATTTTAGAGAACTCATCAATGACTTGAAGGAACCTATTTATCTCATCATCATCTTCAAAAACTCTCCAATGGTGGACATTATTAGGCAAGGATGGTCTATACTTCATTTGGACTTCATAAACTATTCTGGGAGGCATTAGAGGGATAAACAGACTAGCAGACACAACAGGGAATCAGCAAGCTGATTTTGGGCTCTAGGAATATATGAAATACAAAAATTTTCAAAAGAATCTTTGAGTCTTCATACCTCATCTCTGTATGCTTTCAGCCTTGGGTGCTTTGCTTGAAATGTTTTATTTACTTGCTGAATGATCAAATCAGCATCTCCAAACACTTTCAGATTCTTGATTCCTTTGTCTTTTGCTGCATTAAGGCCCAATAGGAGAGCTTCATATTCTGCTATATTATTTGTGACTTGAAAAACCAGCTTAAAAGACAACTGAATGCTTTCTTGTTGTGGAGATATCAGAACCACCCCTGCTCCTGCAGTCTCTCTAGAACATGCTCCAACAAAGAACATTTACCAAATCTGACTTCCTTGCTCTTCCTCAGCCTAAACTATTGGTTTCCTGATTTGCATAAAGGCCTTCTAAGATTCCTCTATTTGGTGAATACATGCTCCAAAATCAGTGTCCACTGCATATATTGGATAATTTGTAGGATTATTCTCATCACTAATGATATATGCCAACTGTGCTTCTCTGTATAATCTCCTGCTTTCCCCTCCAAAAACTGGGATAATGGCATAAGATAGGTCATTCTTTAATGTCCCACCTAGTCTCTTAATCCACCCTCTAGACAACAACATGCCAAACTTAGGAGGGACATCTGCTACCACAATATCCATCATCATACTCTTCATGGACAGTTGAGTTAAGGTAATGGCCAAGTATTTGATTAATCCTAGGCATTTCACTTTCCTTGAATCAAAAGAGAATAGATCATGATAGGGTTTGGTGATATCGAGGCCTAACTCTTCCATGACATCTTTAGGCATCAAAGTGTGGCTGGCTCCTGTGTCTAGCACGCAATTATCATGAATGGTCAAGGAGACATAAAAAGATGGAGAATTATTATTAGCACGTTCAATCATGGGGCTGCGCACAATGGCAGGCTTGTCATCTTGAAAATTGACCGAGTCAGTGGAGGCTTGTGTGGTTTCTAGCTCAAGCTCTTCAAGGATAGGCTTTCTAAATACTTCACTCTTTACCAACTCCACTAGAGGCACATATATTTTCAATTTATGAACTTCTAACTCAAAGCTGAAAGAAGAAGGTAACTTATCAGAACCTTTTACCTCTTGAACTAGTGCTTTGAGGATGACTGGGTTAGCTGCTGGTCTTCTCTGTCTGATATTCTATGACTCTATTTGGACAACAGCTCTTTGGGAAACATTCTCCTTGACATTTTTTGCATTTGACCTTAGATTTTATCTTTGCTGCTGTTTAGTTTGTAGAACAACTTCTCTGTCCCATTCTTGACTATCTTGTTCTTCCAGCAATGATTCTTCATAAGCAGCCAAAGTCAAAAATGCAGCACTGCCTTTATCTTCCATGCAGTGAATTTCATCCCCATCTTCTTCACAATGTTCCTCCTCCATGACTACATTTTGGAAAGGAGCTTTAACTTTCTGATCTTCTTTTGATTTTTCAACCCTCTGCATTATTCGTAACTGCTCATTTGCTCTTTTGAAAGGATTTGGATTTCTTGGAGAAAATGTGTTTTGTTGCCTTTTTTTTCCTGAATTATGCTCAACCTTTAGCTTAGAAATTTCAGCAGCCAATGACTCTATCATCTTAGTCATTTTTTCTAATTTAGGCTTTGAAGATGAAGCAGAAGAAGTAGAAGTCGGACCTCTCTGCCTCCTTCTGTCAGCGTGACTTTTGAGCTTTTCTATAGCCATAATATTGGATTCCACTTCTAGTGCTGCATCCTGCATATTAGCTAGGGTGGCACATCTTCTTTCTCTCAATAACAGGTAGAAATCAAAGTCAAAAGCATTGGCATAAGTGAGTTTGGCAGAGGTGGGAGTAGGCTTTACCTCAGCTGGTATATTACTATACATACGATTGAATCTTTTATTAATATCAGGCAAAGATTCACCATTTTCCCTCTTTAGATTACCAAACTCAGTATGGTAATACAACAAGTCCTTTTTATCTCCCCATTGCTTCAAAAATGCATCATCTAATGCTTCAATATTTGTTATAGATCTCTGGGGTAATTCTCTGAACAACTTCCTAGCCTCTCCATCAAGGCTCTGGACAAAAGCTCTCATCCACACATCATTTTCACTTATATCTAAATTATCAGCATAGCTGTAAAAACTTCAAGGTGTTCTTCTGCTGTCACTCCCTTTGTTCCAGTGAATTTAGGCATATATTTCTGATATTCTCCCACAGGCATAGGATTCAAAGGAACAGGTAGGACTAAAGGTCCATATCTAGCAGCAACAATTCTTTCTATCTTCATAGGTGCTTGATGTTCTGCCATGATTGGGATATGTAGAGGAACACTAGTAGATTGAATGGTAGGAATTAATGTAATGGATGGCAGAGACAAAGGGATGTTTTGGACTGAATGGGAACCTTTCTTTGGACTGAGATTCAAAGGGGAACTAACTGTACAAGGGGCTGAATTAATCTCTAAAGGAATTTCCTTATTAATAATGCTGGGCTCTAAATCTTCAAACTGTACATACTAAGCTACAAATTTATCTTTCAGAGATGAATGATATTTTTTAGGCTTACCTGATCTTGATGCCCCTTTCTGTGATGCTTTATTAGATTTGACAGTCCTCTCAGGGTCAGGCGCTGGTTCAGCTGGTGATTTCTGAGGATTACTTCGAGTATGTCTCACAAACTGAGCCAGAACTTCAATGTGGAGTCGCCAAATGATGGTCTTCCTCCAATGGAGTCGCCAGATAGATGATTACAACCAGAAGTTGTGTTCAAACCTTGTCTATCATCAAAGCTTGAAGTTGTGTCATTCTCCCAGGGAAGCTGAGCTTCAATTCTCCTCTCCTCGACAACGACACCAATTAATGTTATCACCCCAAGAAACTCTCCTAGGTTGTGTTGATGCCCCGAAAATCGTTGTATCAACATTGGGGGATAACCACCCAGTCCGGACCTTAATACAACTCCTTTTCCGTTTGGGATGGTGGCTCCGACTGGATATAATGGGACCAGTTTCCCAATAATGAATAAAAGGGGACGGATGAGTGATTGGTTTCTAATAAATGATAATGAGTGGATGACTTAATCTAACAGTGAAAACATAAATGACTATTTTATCCCGGGAGGCTTCTATTCTTTTAAGTGCAACACTTGATGATCTCTGTTCATCGATAGGCATATAGATGACGCTACACAATAAACATAGACATTCATTCACTTAATGATTGCTTTGTTCAAATAGTTGAACAAAGTGATTAACAAAACATTGTTACACTTATCCTTTTATATTACTGATACATGTATGATAAAAGAAAAGCATGCTGTAAACATCCAGTAGTGGAAATTGAAAAGAATGCTGTTAAAAACACACACATATATCCGATAATAGCAAGAGCGATCAAACAACAATTCACACAAAAAGAATGAACTCAGACATAGATAGTAGTACCATATGAGCTGCAAATCATTCCCAACATCAATCGCTATTTGAATTCCTTCTTCCGACTCAAAAATACTTTCAAATAAAGGCAGTAGTGCACATCCACATAAAAGCTTCGTTATCAAAATTGGAATAATTGGCCTAGTATTTATAAAAAAATATGCCTGAAGTGCAGTAGTGCAACTTCAGGTTTAAGTCATGTACAAAAACTTTACGACCCTTTCCAATGCATTGAAAGGGTCTATAAATACTTGATTTAAACTAACTAACTATAAAATTAAAATGCTACTTAATTGGTACAACTTGATTTGGAGTATCTTCCTCATAGCAATCTGGCAGTCGGCAACATGATTCATCACTTTGGTTGTTTGCCTTTCGACCTGAGTTGGTATATTGCTAGCATTGGTTCCACTTCTGGAGGGCGGCTGAGATGAGAATTGAGTTGAGCAACATAGGTGGCATCTTGTATATCGGTAATGATACACCCGATTGCATTTGTTAGGCACTTGAGGGTGGCTCTCTGGCTGTATGGTTTTACTAGGAACAACCAATAGGTGTCCCAAGTCAAACTGTTAATACCTGTGATCAATCTCCCATTCTTTTCCAGCTCTTGATAACATGACTGCTCCAATGTTTTAGCCGATAGTAATTTACCTGGGGTACATTGAGAGATCATGTTAGATAAGTAGAGAGTATCATTAATCAATTCAACCAAATTACTTGTAGTTAATTTGCATCTGGAAATTGCCCTCTCTGCCTTCATTAACTGGCACTGCTATTCCATAAATAGGATCTCTTTATGGGATTCTAAGATTTTTGGAAAATTAGCTGCCTGTCCCTCATCAGTGTCCTGCCAATCAAGAAAATTGGTCAAGGTCTCATCGGCCTACTCCAAGTCTGTTCTAGCATCAATTGATTTATCAATTATTGATGTTGTTATGTCACATAGGGGTTCTGCTTGAGCGATTTTCTGACATAGTAGTCTTATTTGTGTTACCAATGCTTTGTTAATCTGTAGTGCTTCTGCTCTGAACTCGGCAGGCTACGGAAGATTCTTGGACTTTTCTATTTGGCCTGATAATTGAGCAATTTGCTCATCTTTCGACTTCACCATCTGTTCATTCACTGCTTTCAATTTTTCCAATGCTTCCGACAGCTCTTTCTGCTTTTGAATTGCACTTGAATCAATTCTTTGTTTCTCTTCCTGCAATTGTTTATTCAATTGATTGTTTATTTGTTGTTGCGTAGACAACTGCTGTTCGAGTTGTTCTACTTTCTGCTGTGCCTCCGATAACTGTGCTTGTAGTGAGGCGATTGCTTGGTCCTTTTCTCTTAACAGATTAGTCACTTCTGATGCCTTGTCCATGGTGGCCGCCGAATAGGCTCCAACATATTGGGACAATTTTGTTAGGTCATCAGAAGGATCAAACTCCTCTTTCCAAACCACATTGGCTGTCACTGTTTGTTCAGGGAATAGGGAAGGTTGATCAATCCTTCTCCTTTTCCACTATTGCTTTACTACAACCCTGTGCTTTGGGCTGTAAAAGACATCGAATGGAGGTATATCCTCCACTTGCAAAACGATCTGATCCGAAGGATCTTTGGGAATTATCTCTATTTCTGTAGAAGGGGGTAGGCCGTTGGTTCCACTTGGAACCTCTTTTGATGCTGTATCCTGTGTATCAGCAGCTTTAGATGTATCAGCTTCCTTTGAGCTTTCAAGATTGCTTATGGTTGAATCGAATTTCTTCCATTCCTGGAGAAACTTCGGGTCAATCTGGGCATCGACATTTACGTCCGTGCTGGTCTGCTCCTGCTCTTTCCTCTATATTTCCTCCTGCTCTTTCCTCTGCACTTCCTCCTGCTCTTTTGTTTGGATTTCTCCAGCAATTTCTGATGTAGCAGGTGGTTCATTGGTAAGTTGTTGTTCAGGCTCACTTGACTGTGTCATCGGAGCCATTGCTAACAGATCTAGAGGCAGAGTTTGCAACCTCTGTTCTCTAAGTCTGTTAAATTCAACTAAATCGTCGTCATGATATCTCATCCTGGCTAGTGCTTGAACCTGAAATAGCGACTCGGCTAAGGAGAACAATTCATCAAACTCATCATCTTTATGTTCAAATTTAGTGAGTTTTGCCTGTTCAAGTGCATTGTAGGTGACTTTGTTTGGATCAAATCGCCTGTTAGGAAGAGTGGTGAGGTTCAGTGTATTAATCTTATCTACTTCTTTCTCTGCATGTTTATAGTCATGCAGAGCGTAAACGCCACACCTTAGAGGAAAAGGAGGCCAAACCTGCTTCTTTTTATTCCACAGAGTCTGTGTAACTCCTTCAGATGTAAGCTGATATGCTATCTCTCGGGCCAACAGTTTGTCGGGTGTATATAAGGGGAGGACATGAGGCTTGGCATGGCTGCCGAAAACTCTTACATAGGTGAATTTTTCTTCTCCGAACCATCTCCCTATGGCTGTCAAGTCAATCTCTGCTTGTGAGGAAATCTTAGGAGCAGGTTTGTCAAAAATGGCATAGTGAATGGGTAGCATAAATCCATTGCAAACTTGATATAGGTGGTGTTTATAGTGGGCTTTCCACAACTTTTGGTGGTATATATGAATGGGCATGGGGTCTTGTGGAGTCCATCTCCACCCCAGCATAGGAAATTCGGAATTAAAACAGAGGGTATCCAAGATGTAGGCACTATAGTAAAATGGGGGAATGAACCTTTCAGTAAGGCGGCATTTGTTTTTGAATTCAAGAACCCCTGTTGCTAACTTATCAGACAGTATATTCCCCCAATCCATTATTTCACTATTGCATGCTGCTTCCATTAAAGGTACCATCTCTATAGTGAAGTTTGAGGAATCATGTAACCCCCAAATCCTACACATCATTACTCTGGCATAACAATAAGGAGAACACAAGGAATCGACAGAGTACTTACCCGAAGACTCATGCTTGTGTTTTGTTGGGTTTTGCCTCCAATCCTGTATAGGTTCTGATTCAATGTCATTTTCATTTCTGAACTTCTCCAGAAATGCTTTATTGTACTTCTTCTTCGGTGCAGGCAAATGGTACATTTGCCTCAAATCATCGGGTTGAAACGAGCCGAACACTCTCTCGTCGATGGTGCAAAATGTTCTGTTTGTGATTGGGATTTCTTCAATTTCCCATCTTACCACATATGTATATGGGAGGATTTTCTCTCGGGCTGCTATTTGATGAAGGTAAGAGTCGGTTAAATCCGTTAGAGTAGCATCAGACTTCCGGGTCGGGTCTGCTGTGGCTTGCACTATTGTTACCTCAGGCTCTTCGGCGTCAATCAGATTGTAGATGCTCAGCCAAGTAGTTTTACTGAGTCCTAGACATGTGGTGTCCAAGATCAGTCCCTTTTTGCTTGGTCCTGGATCGGCAATGTGTTGTCCTGTTACTGCGGAAGCGGAAGTTGTTCCAGTTTTCTTAGATTTCTTCCCCATTTTGCTTGAATTTGCTGCTTCAGAGGAGCTATGCACATGAGAGAAAATGAACATAATGCAGAGAATTGGTGGCACAATCCAAATATGAACGAGATATATTAATCAATGAATAATGGAGGATTAACTTAAGTGGCTGCAGATACAATCTCTGAAGAGATTTTGGCCTTACTGTTCCATTAAATGGTCGTTTAAACCTGTCAATCCTTTAAATGCTCATCATATCGTTTATTCGCCGAATAACTCATTTAAGCGTGGCTTTGATGTTTTGGCAGTTGAGCATAATTGAATCACTATCGGGAAGAGAAAGGCCTTTAATACTAATTAACCATAATATATCTCGGCCTTATCAATCATTTTTGAAATTTGTGCCTAGCTTTATCACAATTGGTGATCGGGGGAATGCTTAAGTTGTTATATTGGCGTCCTTTCGGAATCCCCGATCGCCGATAGCGATATTGCCAATTCGCATTGGGAGTTTTTAAATGAGGGCTTTAGATGCATGCATGCTACATTCCCCGATCACCGATAGCGATTTCACATCGGAGCAAAGAGAGGGGCCTTTTGTTATGATCGCTTGCCTTCCCGTATTCGATAGTCATTTGTGCATTATCGCATCGGGGAAAATCAATGGGTCTTATGTCATGCATCCTTTGTTATTGCGATATGAGATCTTGCGATCGCTTTATCACAATAATAAAGGATTATTCATTCTTTATTATAAGACCGATTATGTTATTTTTCAAAAAGGTTTATAATGTTTTATTTCTTTTCGGACCTTTTGAATAATGATAAGTTGATACCAATTTAATCTAAAAGGGACCCATTTCATATTATAGTTTTGAAAATAAAAATTTTATGAAATGGGGGGTTGTTGTACAACACAACAATTGGCGATTCACTGGGAGAAACAGTTATCTCTGAGAAATATTGAAATACTTAAACTTTCTTTAAATAGGAATCTTATCAAAGAGGAAAATTCTAATATAACTAGGTATATATACATTCCGAATAAAATAAAAGCTATTTTTGCTAATTTCTTCTCTTGTTAAAATTAGATACATTCTAAGTTTTAAATTGGCCTCTATTGGTTGATAATGATAAAACAGAAAACCTTTCCAACTCAGCCTTTTTAATTGACTCCTTTGTCATAGTTAGAGCCTCTGTTGCCAGCAAACATTCATAGTTTCGACAGGGATACCTTTTAACCATTTTATTGTCCATTATCCCATCCATTTCAGAGTATGTTTCAAAGAATGAATTCAAAGCATTCTTTCATATTTTGTATCTCTTTTTGCTTTTCTATTATTTTGTAAGATAAAAAGCCATTGTCCTGGTTTGGTGGCCAGCTGTTTAACAATGCCATTCACTGGTAGTAATCTAACCGAACAAGCTGGCTCGTGATGAGACCCCTTGTCTTATTATTCTAAGCCATTACCCTGTTTTGGTATGCAGTGTTGGTAATGTCGGTTAAACTATTTCCCGATGATCATTGTAAGAAGGCTTGTAATAAGACCCCTTATCTTTTATATCAAATATTTTAGAATTACACTCTGAGTAATCACAAACTTTGATGAATGGGATGGACAATTTTCTCCTTAAGAGCGAATGGATGACAGGGTAAGAGTTGAAGATGCTGTAGTTGAATTAATTTTTGTTTTGATATGGATAACCTTTTTGTGACCAATTTGAAAACCATAAAATGATTTAAAATACTTCTAAATCTTGAGAAGATTTCACAAAAATTGAAATGGGGTTTCAGAATGTGAATATACCTAATTTCCTAGAAATTGTCCCTTTTGTTTAAGGCTTCTATTATTTAAAAGTAAATATCAAAACTACTTCTTTGAGCAACTTTTCAGTACAGCAAAGGTCAATGGAGGATACCTTACAACTTTATTTCCTAATGGTGCTACAAACTACAAATTCTACTAAACTAAAAAGGGAGAAGGGGCTACCTCCTCAATTGAAGAATTTCTTTAAGATGAGGCCATTAACAGGAAGATAATCTCTCTTACTTGATAAATCTTGTAATATGAATGTCGAATGGCCTATCTTCTCACAGATCTAAAATGGTCCAAGCCACATCTTCTGGAGCTTGGTGTGTTTTCCTTTATCCTCATGGGCTTTGTCCCATTTTAGAACTAGATCACCAACTTGCAACTGTTTTGAACTGGATGAAGTTGAATCAAAAGATGACTTGATAATTTTCTGATGTTTTGCATGAGTAATTTTGGCCTTTTCTCTTTCTTCCTCTAATTTTAAGATTTGATCATGTCTAAGTTGAATAGAAGAAGACGGGCTTTCTTCAATAAACTGAACTAGGGCTAGAGAAGGAAGGACAAGATTTGTTGGTAGCACTGCTTCTTTCCCATATACAAGATTGAATGGAGAAGAACCTATGGAAGCCTTCTGTGTTATCCTATCAGCCCATAGTGTGAATATTAAAGATTTGTGCTAGTTTTTATGATTTTGTTCGATAGTTCGCTTAATAATTTTAACTAGATTTTTATTGGTAGATTCTGCTAAACCATTACCTTGGGGATAGCAATTTGCAGAATATTTCAATTTATACCCTCTTTTAATAGCAAACTCAAACATAGCATTTCCAGAAAAATAAGATGCATTATCGAAAACAAGAGCATTTGGGACACCAAACCTCGTAATGATGAATTGATCTATGAATTCCATAATTGACTCAGAATTTGTTGTCTTCAAAGGAATCGCTTCAACCCACTTAGTAAAATAATCAGTGGTAGTAAGGATATACTTATGCTGTTTGGATGAATGTGGAGTGATTTCTCCAATGATGTCCAATCCCCATTGCTCAAATGGTTGTTCAATGTTGACTGGTTGCAAAGGGAAAGCTAGCTTTCTTTGTCTTCCACTGGAAGTTTGACAACTTCGGCATTTCCTTACATATTCATGATCATCTCTAAATAGGGTGGGCCAATAGTATCCAGCACGAATGATTTTGTGGGTTGTTGTATCAACTCCAAAATGTCCTCCTGCTGGTCCATCATGTAGTTCCTGCAAAATCTTTTGTGCTTCAGGTTTTTCTAGGCATCTTAATAAAATTGAATCATAATTTTGCCTAAAAAGTACATCATCAATAATTGTGAAGTTTTTTTCTTTTAATCTAATGGCCCTTTTGTTTTTATAAGACAGGTTAGGAGGTGCATATCTATTTTTCAAATAAAAGATCAAGTCTGCATATTGTGATTCAGAATCAATAATACTTATCTGGTTGATTTCTTCGATATGTTCTGTATCACCTGGTTGTTGAATGTTGGATGCTCCTGCTAATAACCTGCAAAAACCTTGGCCTCTAACAATCTTTGCTGGCTTGATTTCCAAGTCATATTCTTGAAGTGCTGTAACCCAGTTTGCCCTTTTTTCACCTAATTCCCTTTGGATTAGTAATTGCCTTACTGCAGGAAAAGGAACTATAACTTTTGTATGGGCTTTTAAAAGGAAGGGTCTGTAATGTTTGACAGCTTTATACATAGCAAAGGCTTGTTTTTCTACTTTGGAATAATTCAGTTCAGCACCCTGCAGGTTTGAACTATAAAACGAAATCGGTGCTTCCAAATTGTGATCATTAATCTGAGTGAGTATTGCTGCATTAGATGAATTAGATGCGATAGTGTACAATGTGAAATGATTAGAAAAATTAGGAGTATTTAAAGCGGGGGCATTGATTATTGATTGTTTGATTGAATCAAATGCTTCCTTTTCTGCTGATCCCCATCTAAACACCGAATTTTTCTTAATCATAGTTTGTAGTGGTAAAATGATGTGAGAAAAGTCCAGAACAAATCTCTTGACAAAATTAATTTGGCCTAACAATGACTGCATGGATTTTTTATTATGAGGAAAAGGAATTTAAGAGATTTCTTTAATCCTATCCGGATCAATATAAATACCATCTTTGGAAACAATAAATCCCAAGAGCCTTCCTTGATTAAGAGCGAAGAAGGATTTTTTGGGATTGAGTGAAATGCCATACCTTCTGCAGCGTTCAAATATTTGATTTAAATCATGCAAATGATTGGATCTCTTCTTAGAAAATACAGTAATATCATCTAAGTATACAACTACTATTTTTTTGATCAATCCTTTGAATGCTATATCCATCGCTCTTTGGAACGTGGCTCCTGCATTAATAAGCCCGAAAGGCATTTTCTGATAAGCACAAGTTCCCCATTTCGTTCTGAAGGTAGTTTTGAGTCTGTCATCAGGATGGACCAACACTTGGTTATATCCTGAAAAACCATCTAAAAAGGACATTAACTCAGAGCCTGCTACTGAATGGAGTATTTGCTCCATAGTAGGTAATGGGAAATTATCTTTTTGACTTGCCTTATTCAGATTTCTGAAATCTATACAAATCCTGATGTCGCCATTTTTCTTCCTAACAGGCACCATATTGGAGACCCAGTTTGAGTGTCGAACGGGAAAAATAATCTTAGCTTTCAAGAATTTATTGAGTTCCGATTTTATTTGACTCTCTAAGTTCGGATTTATTTTCCTCAACTTTTGTTGAATTGGTTTTTGTTCGGAAAGCATTGGAATGGTATGATGGATGATAGATGCATCATATGTTTTTAAATCGTCATATTTCCAAGCGAAGACATGTTTATTTTTTCTTAATAATCTAATGAATGCTATCTTTTCTTCCACAGAAAGTCCTAATCCCAAATTAATGTTTTGAGGATTGTGCTCAGTGCCAAGATTTATCAATTCAAATCTTAAGGTGGAACTTTGGATCTTTGTATTGGTCACTGGTTTAAACCTGTCTTTAATATCGTAAAGATCCTCAAGCTTAACCACAGGCTTTGGAATTGAGTTTTCCTCGTGCTTTTCTTTCATCTGAAGATCATGCTCGCTTTCGTCAATGATCTGATCATTGTAGGACTTTTCGGAAGCCAAAAATTGTAAGATGTCTTCATCGTGATTGAACACTTTCCAATTAGTGACATTGTCAGGAATTGATGGTCTAAAAAGTAACTCTACTGAAAATCTATCTGGGCTATAATATTCGGAAGGTAGGAGTTTGGAAGCAACACTGGCTAGCAAGTCAGCTGCTGAATTTTGAGACCTGGGATGGAAGGAATATTGAATGCTAAAAATTGAGAGGTGAGTTCTTGTACCAGCGACTGATAATGTTTGAGGTGGCTAGAAAGACAATGAATCATGTTTCTCACATGTTTAATAATAATTTCTGAATCACCAAACACTTTCAAATATTGAACCTTGAGGCCAATCACTTTGTATAGTCCTTGGACTAAGGCTTCATACTCAGCTGTATTATTCGTACATTAAAACTCCAACCTACAGGACAACATCGTTTTTTCTCCCTGAGGGCTAACCAGAATACATCCTGCTCCCGAGCCTTCGCTAGACTTAGACCCATCAAAATATAGTGACCAAAATAAAGAATTATCAACAACTTTACTTACAGTTTCCTCAGTATTGTTAAAACATCTTGACCTATTTGTTTGTGAATAATTTTCGATCTGAGATGTAAAATTGTTTACTGAGAAAGGAGATGGTTGGGCTATGAAGTTACCAAAGAATGATTCAGATGAATAATTCCCCAAGATATTGTTATCAAATGCTATTGGTTGATTTTCTTGTTCAAATTCTGTAACAGTGTGGGTCATGTGTTTTTCCCGATTGATTTTTATTTGATTTGGCTTTCCCTTGTAGGGTAGCCACATGTGGGACCAATCGGTAGAAATATGCCCATGGAGCTTCTCAGAACAATCCCTACTCAAAATTAAACCATAAAATTCAGGTATATCGGCGATTAAGATATCAGTTCTTTGAACTACTCATGGATCAGCCGATAACCTGATAGTTACAGAGTTAATTTCTCCTAAAACCTGGACCTTGGTTCTATCTAACTGCACAATGTGAATTGCGGACTTTTGGGGTTCAATGTTCAGTTTGGAACAAACGAAAGCTGGCATTATATTTGAGGATGCCCCTAAGTCAATCAAACAATTGTGTAGATTTCGATTATAAATCTCATAGGTTAAGAGGAAAGGAGGAGTATGGGAATTTGATCTGTCTCCAATCAGAATCATATCAGTAGCTTCAATCCTGCTAGAAGGTGGTTGACCTGAATCATTTGCAGCTTTAGCACTGGGAAGAGGTGAAGAAGGAACAACATTCAATTCCTTGAGAAGCAATTTCTGCTGATGTTTTAGTTTACTAAGTTCAAACATGGTAATGTTTGCCTTAGTCTTCTTCATATCATCAACAATATTGTAATCCATTGAATCGGATACTACCAACATTTTAGATGTTGAAGGTATATTTGAGGATGAAGGTTGGTTTTGTGGAACTGTTGCAGCTGGCTTCTTTGTGGATACCTTTTCCTTTGTTGTAGTAGCACCTGCACTTCTTTTCTTTGAACTTGCCTGGACGGGTTCAGGGGCACCTTTACTCCTAGTAGTGACAGGAAAAGCTTCTTGTTCATTTTCTGTATTGGAGTTAGGCAGTATGAAATCCCACATTCCATGGCATTCAATAACTTCCTCTTCTTCATTAGTTGGTGAGATTGTTTCCTCTTCTTCTTCTTCTTCAGGATCTAAATCTGCATTAGATATAACATTTGGTGGTTTTGATTCGGTTTTCTTGAAATTTCTAAAGGGCCTTTTTGTTGAGGTTTCTGCTACTTGTTTTTTGATTTCAACCATTTCATTCGACAAAGTTTTGAGGACTTTTTGCAGACCCTCCATATCATATGGATCTTTTGGGTTTTCTTCTTTGAATCATCTTTAAACGAAACTTTTTTGGATTTTCTATCTCCAAGGGCAGCTTTCTTTTCTAGAGCATTAATACGTTTCTCCACAGCAAGTGCTTCTTTCATGTTTTCAGCTAAAGTTGGTTTTCTGGCCCTGTCTACGAAAATAGCTATATTGGCAGGTAGGGCAGTTATATACCATTCGCTTCTGATTTTCTCACTTGGTTTGGAGGCCGTTGGGATTTTATTCAAGAGTTTATTGAATCAGGCATTGAATTCTTTAATCGGTTCCCTATGCTCTATCCTAAGATTGGAGAGATCATTTATTAATGTGGCTAAAGATCTATCATCACCATACTTAGTGAGAAATGTTCTTGGCAAGTAGTCCAACTGGTAACGGATCCAGAAGGTAGGGAAAAATACCAGGATCTTGCTAATCCTTGCAAAGTATAAGGGAAAAGCCTAATGAAAAAATCTTCCTCTGTTACTTCTTTCAAATTAACTGATAACATGAAGTTATTAATATGTTCCTTAGCTTGTATTCCATAATCTGGGTTAAACTTGGGTAGCCATTTTTCAAGAGCATCAGGTAATGCATGTAATGGTGTAGGCATATTGACTGTACCAGGTCTATTCCATGGATTTTCCATTGAAACACTAGTAGTGGATGAGATGGCTGATGAAATTCCAGATGTTTGGGAAGGGCTCGATATTGAGGATTGAGCCGATTGGGATGTTGAAGTTCCTAATCCCTGATGAACAACAATGTGTAATGAGGGAGTGGATGGTTGACTTCGCACTAGGGAAGATGAGATGGAGGATGTGGATGAAAAAGCTTCACTATCAGATCCTTCAGTGTTCTTCTTTGCCCTTTTCCTTTTAGGTAAGGGCAGCTCAGTAGGTTCAATACCGAGCTTTTCGTTCTGAAGTCTAGTGAGAGGATGAGGTAGATTGAATTGCAAAGTCTCACTGCTTTGAGATACTTCAGATTTCTGTGGTGATATCGAGAAGCCTTGAAGTTTATGGATGAGTAACTGAACTTCAGGGGACTCAGGACTTAATCGTTCTGGAGTATTTTGGGTTTGAGCAGTGGTAGTTGGTTCCTCTTCTTCTTGCTTGGATATTGGAGAACCAACATGCAATTGGGAAGTACGAGGTGATGTGGAGGGAGATTTACTCTTAGAATGGTCTGTAGATTTGGATTTTCTCGCCATTCATAGTTAGGCCTTCCTTCTAGCGGCAAAAATGTTGATGCCCTGAAAATCGTTGTATCAACATTGAGGGATAACCACCCGGTCCAGACCTTAATACGGCTCCTTTTCCGTTTGGGATGGTGGCTTCGACTAGATATAATGGGACCAGTTTCCAAATAATGAATAAAAGGGGATGGATGAGTGATTGGTTTCTAATAAATAATAATGAGTGGATGACTTAATCTAACAACGAAAACATAAATGACTATTCTATCCCAGGAGGCTTCTATTCTTTTAAGTGCAATGCTTGATGATCTCTGTTCATCGATAGGCATATAGATGACTCTACACAATAAACATAGACATTCATTCACTTAATGATTGCTTTGTTCAAATAGTTGAACAAAGTGATTAACAAAACATTGTTACACTTATCCTTTTATATTACCGATACATGTATGATAAAAGAAAAGCATGCTGTAAACATCCAGTAGTGGAAATTGTAAAGAATGTTGTTAAAAACACACACATATATTCGATAATAGCAAGACAGATCAAACAACAATTCACAAAAAAAGAATGAACTCAGACATAGATAGTAGTACCATATGAGCTGCAAATCATTCCCAACATCAATCGCTATTTGAATTCCTTCTTCCAACTCAGAAATACTTTCAAATAAAGGCAGTAGTGCACATCCACATAAAAGCTTCATTGTCAAAATTGGAATAATTGGCCCAGTATTTATAAAAAAATATGCCTGAAGTGCAGTAGTGCAACTTCAGGTTTAAGTCATATACAAAAACTTTATGACCCTTTCCAATGCATTGAAAGGGTCTATAAATACTTGATTAAAACTAACTAACTATAAAATTAAAATGCTACTTAATTGGTACAACTTGATTTGGAGTATCTTCCTCATAGCAATCTGGCAGTCGGCAGCATGATTCATCACTTTGGCTGTTTGCCTTTTGACCTGAGTTGGCATATTGCTAGCATTGGTTCCACTTCTGGAGGGCGGCTGAGACGAGAATTGAGTTGAGCAGCATAGGTGGCATCTTGTATATCAGGAATGATACACCCGATTGCATCTGTTAGGCACTTGAGGGCGGCTCTCTGGCTGTATGGTTTTACTAGGAACAACCAATAGGTGTCCCAAGTCAAACTATTAATACCTACGATCAATCTCCCATTCTTTTCCATCTCTTGATAACATGACTGCTCCAATGTTTTAGCCGATAGTAATTTACCTGGGGTACATTGAGAGATCATGTTAGATAAGTAGAGAGTATCATTAATCAATTCAACCAAATTACTTGTGGTTAATTTGCATCTGGAAACTGCTCTCTCTACCTTCATTAACTGGGACTACCATTCCATAAATAGGATCTCTTTATGGGATTCTAAGATTTTTGGCAAATTAGCTGCCTATCCCTCATCAGTGTCCTGCCAATCAAGAAAATTGGTCAAGATCTCATCGGCCTGCTCCAAGTCTGTTCTAGCATCAACTGATTTATCAATTATTGATGTTGTTGTGTCACATAGGGGTTTTGATTGAGCGATTTTCTGACATAGTAGTCTTATTTGTGTTACCAATGCTTTGTTAATCTGTAGTGCTTCTGCTCTGAACTCGGCAGGCTGCGGAAGATTCTTGGACTTTTCTATTTGGCCTGATAATTGAGAAATTTGCCCATCTTTCGACTTCACCATCTGTTCATTCACTGCTTTCAATTTTGCCAATGCTTCCGACAACTCTTTCTGCTTTTGAATTGCACTTGAATCAATTCTTTGTTTTTCTTCCTGCAATTGTTTATTCAATTGATTGTTTATATGTTGCTACGTAGACAACTGCTGTTCAAGTTGTTCTGCTTTCTGTTGTGCCTCCGATAACTTTTCTTGTAGCGAGGCGATTGCTTGGTCCTTTTCTCTTAACAGATTAGTCACTTCTGATGCCTTGTCCATGGTGGCCGCCGAATAGGCTCCAACAAATTGGGACAATTTTGTTAGGTCATTAGAAGGATCAAACTCCTCTTTCCAAACCACATTGGCTGTCACTCTTTGTTTAGGGAAGGTTGATCAATCCTTCTCCTTTTCCACTGTCGCTTTACTACAGCCCTATGCTTTGGGCTATAAAAGACATCCAATGGAGGTATATCCTCCACTTGCAAAACGATCTGATCTGAAGGATCTTTGGGAATTATCTCTATTTCTGTAGAAGGGGGTAGGCCGCTGGTTCCACTTGGAACCTCTTTTGATGCATTATCTTGTGTATCAGCCGCTTTAGATGTATCGGCTTCCTTTGAGCGTTCAAGATTTCTTATGATTGAATCGAATTGCTGCCATTCCTAGAGCAACTTCGGGTCAATCTGGGCATCGACATTTACGTCTGTGCTGGTCTGCTCCTACTCTTTCCTCTGTATTTCCTCCTACTCTTTCCTCTGCACTTCCTCTTGCTCTTTCCTCTGCACTTGCTCCTGCTCTTTTGTTTGGATTTCTCCAGCAATTTCTGATGTAGCAGGAGGTTCATTGGTAAGTCACTGTTCAGGCTCACTTGACTGTGTCATCGAAGCTGTTGCTAATAGATCTAGAGGCAGAGTTTGCAACCTCTGCTCTCTAAGTCTGTTAAATTCAACTAACTCGTCGTCATGATATCTCATCATGGCTAGTGCTTGAACCTGAAATAGCGACTCGGCTGAGGAGAACAGGTCATCAAACTCATCATCTTTATGTTCAAATTTAGTGAGTTTTGCCTGTTCAAGTGCATTGTAGGCAACTTTGTTTGGATCAAATCGCTTGTTAGGAAGAGTGGCGAGATTCAATGTATTAATATTATCTGCTTCTTTCTCTGCATGTTTATAGTCATGCAGAGTGTAAACGCCACACCTTAGAGGAAAAGGAGGCCAAACCTGCTTCTTTTTAATCCTTAGAGTCTGTCTAACTTCTTCGGATGTAAGCTGATATGCTATCTCTCGGGCCAACAATTTTTCGGGTGTATATAAGGGGAGGACATGAGGCTTGGCATGGCTGCCGAGAACTCTTACATAGGTGAATTTTTCTTCTCTGAACCATCTCCCTATGGCTGTCAAGTCAATCTCTGCTTGTGAGGAAATCTTAGGATTAGGTTTGTCAAAAATGGCATAGTGAATGGGTAGCATAAATCCATTGCAAACTTGATATAGGTGGTGTTTATAGTGGGATTTCCACAACTTCTAGTGGTATATATGAATGGGCATGGGGTCTTGTGGAGTCCATCTCCACCCCAGCACAGGAAATTCAGAATTAAAATAGAGGGTATCCAAGATGTAGGAACTATAGTAAAATGGGGGAATGAACCTTTCAGTAACGCGGGATTTGTTTCTGAATTCAAGAACCATTGTTGCTAACTTATCAGACAATATATTCCCCCAATCCATTGTTTCACTATTGCATGCTTCTTCCATTAAAGGTACCATCTCTATAGTGAAGTTTGAGGAATCATGTGACACCCAAATCCTACACATCATTACTCCGGCATAACAATAAGGAGAACACAAGGAATCGACAGAGTACTTACCTGAAGAGTCATGCTTGTGTTTTGCTGGGTTTTGCCTCCAATCCCGTATAGGTTCTGATTCAATGTCATTTGCATTTCTGAACTTCTCCAGAAATGCTTTATTGTACTTCTTCTCCGATGTAGGCAAATGGTACATTTGCCTCAAATCATCGGGTTGAAATGAGTCGAACACTCTCCCGTCGATGGTGCAAAATGTTCTGTTTGTGATTGGGATTTCTTCAATTGCCCATCTTACCACATCTATATATGGGAGGATTTGCTCTCGGGCTGCTATCTGATGAAGGTAAGAGTCGGCTAAATCCTTTAGAGTAGCATCAGACTTCCTGGTCGGGTCTGCTGTGGCTTGCACTGTTGTTACCTCAGGCTCTTCGGCCTCAATCAGATTGTGGATGCTCAGCCAAGTAGTTTTACCGAGTCCTAGACATGTGGTGTCCGAGATCAGTCCCTTTTTGCTTGGTCCTGGATCGGCAATGTGTTGTCCTGTTACTGCGGAAGCGGAAGCTGTTCCAGTTTTCTTAGATTTCTTCCCCATTTGGCTTGAATTTGCTGCTTCAGAGGAGCTCTGCACATGAGAGAAAATGAACGTGATGTGGATAATTGGTGGCGCAAACCAAAAATGAACGAGATATGTTAATCAATGAATAATGGAGGATTAACTTAAGGTGGCCGCGGATACAATCTCTGAAGAGATTTTGGCCTTACTGTTCCATTAAATGGCCGTTTAAACCTGTCAATCCTTTAAATTCTCATCATATCGTTTATTGGCCGAATAATTCATTTAAGCATGGCTTTGATGTTTTGGCGGTTGAGCGTAAGTGAATCACTATCGGGAAGAGAAAGTCCTTTAATACTAATTAACCATAATATATCCCGTCCTTATCAATCCTTTTTGAAATCTATGCTTAGCTTTATCTCAATCGGCGATCGAGGGAATGCTTAAGTTTTTATATTGGTGTCCTTTTGGAATCCCCGATCGCCGATAGTGATATTGCCAATTCGCATCGGGAGTTTTTAAACGAGGGCTTTAGATGCATGCATTCTACATTCCCTGATCGCCGATAGCGATATCGCAACGGAGCAAAGAGAGGGGCCTTTTGTTATGATCGCTTGCCTTCCCAATATCCGATAGTCATTTGTGCATTATCGCATCGGGGAAAACCAATGGGTCTTATGTCATGCATCCTTTGTAATTGCGATATGCGATCTTGCGATCGCTTTATCGCAATAATAAAGGATTATTCATTCTTTATTATAAGACCGATTATATGATTTTTCAAAAAGGTTTATAATGTTTTATTTATTTTTGGACCTTTTGAATAATGATAAGTTGATACCAATCTAATCTAAAAGGGACCCATTTCATATTATAGTTTTGAAAATAAAAATTTTATGAAATGGGGGGGGGGGGGGTTGTTGTACAACACAACAGGTTGTATATTAGAGATTCTCGGGAACAATATAAACTCAACAAAATGTTGGAAAAATGGTGGATGAATGAAGGAAATGCTGCATATTCAAGCCAGATAACCACTTCTACTATGCTTAACCCCAGACATGGGTGAACACCCCAAGACTACAAGGCTTTAGACCACCAATTACTCATAGTTTAAAGAAAATGTGATGATGGAGAATACTGATCACACCAGCAGATGTACAAAACCTTGTGATGGCTAGCTGCAACTAGTTAAAAGGTCTGTAAATCTCTTTCCTAATGCATAGACAGGATGAAAGCTCTATGGCATTAAAACAACAGAAAGCTGCGTACACATTCACTGATACATGCTAGATTCTAACATAGAGGTGGGATGATAGCCCCTCTAACGCTAAACACCAAGAGTACATGAAAAATGCATACAGACACAGCCTGGAAAAAAGAAGAAGAAGTGGAAAGTGAGCAATTAACAACAAAAGAAGCTTGCATTAGCTGAAAATGAAGACCAGAAACTATAGGTATCACAGTAGTTACAGTCTCCAGAAGTTGAACTTTACATCAGAATAACATTCATCAACCTCATTACATCTTCTTTGTGGGTATATATAGAGTTTGTATACAAAATAACTCTGCTGCCCTAAGCGTGGAGGGGTCATAACTGGCCACCAACCACATTTACAATTAGACATGGGCTTTGATACTGTTTGATTGCTTTAATGGACCAATTTGACATTTACTGGTACTTTGTTGTGCTTCCTAAATAGGTGAAGTGTTGTCTGAATAAATTTCAATAACTGCTGCAATCATTGAATTATTCTAGGATCGTCCTTCTCATCCTTGGCCATGCTGCTCTTTGAATGAGGTAGCTGAGGATTCAATGTGCTAAGTACCGGACCATCTCTTCCTTCTTCGCGTGCATGGGACAGGGCAAAAACACTGAAAAATGCATTGAAAATGGATGATGGACTGGGCATGAACATTAACCGTTGGATAGCTCAAACGGACGGACAATATTGGATCTGAGGGGCTATCGGGAGCAAATGGGAATCGATGAACGATGGCCATTGGATCGCGGCGGGAATGATCCAATGGCTGACGGGAGCGGAAGGTGCGTAGGAGATAACGCTCGGGAGGACGTACAGGAAGGGTGGTAAGCGGTTTCCCCGCACCACTTCGGAAGCTATGGAAGTTTTTGTACATGAAGGCATGATCCAGTAATAAGGTACCGCGTGGAAGATGGGACGGTGGGGAAACAACCTTCCCCATGGGTTATTGGATGTGCAGGTTCGCGACGTTGGGGCTGTGTATGACGTTGGATCATGGCGATGGATAATCGGACGGTCAAGGTTAATCGTGCACGCTTATTAAATGATGTGACAGGTGAGGGCCTGACGGGTTATGATTTTTATTATATGCGTGCGGCTGTATAATCCACGGATTCATAGTTTTAGCTTTGCGCCCGGGACCAAAGGGAAAAGGGGTTATACGGGTTTCATAGTGTTAAAACAAAAAACGCCCGGGAGCCGGAAAAAGGGCTTAAGCGGGGCTTACAAAGGACTATAGAGAAATATGGAAATAATGGGTTAGGGGAGAAATAGGAGAATGGAAGAGGAGGTGGAAACAGAGGTGGCGGGAGTTATAAGGGTATAATGCAAATGAAGGAGAAGGATATAATAAACTGCTACGAGCTCCTTTGCAACCAAAATCAACACTGCCCAACACCTACTTTAATACATCAAATGCTTAATCTTATAGCAGAGCTAACACATACCACTCACAACTATAAAGATGGAAGTATTGTTGCCCCTAGTCTTCCACAACCTATAAGGTTGACACCACAACAATTGGAAGGAAAAGGAGCAAAAGGGCTTTGTTACAGTTGTGATAGCAAATACACTAAAGGTCATAAGTGTACTGAGAAGAAATTATTCTACGTAGATTGTGAAGAGGAAGAAGAAAAGGAGCAAGAAAAGTCAAAAGAAGAGGATATACTCTAGGAACAAAGCCTAGATAAAGAAGAAATGAATCTGACCATATCTTGTAATGGATGGGCTAGAATTACCATCCTCAAACCATCAAGATAGAAGGACAAATCAAGAAGAAAAAGGTAATAGTGTTGATTGATTCAAGCAGTACCCACAATTTTATTCATTGTAAGGTAGCAAAAGAATTGAATTTCTTCCTGTATCCAGCACTAGAGTGTCAAGTGATGGTTGCAAATGGAGGAACAATAAATTTCTCTGGAAAGTGCCATAATATCAAGCTATCCATGGGAGAATATGTATTGACTAGCCCAATTCTTTCCATTCCAATGGGAGGTGCTGATGTTGTACTAGGAGTCCAATGGCTACAATCCTTCGGTACAATAGCTTTTAATTTTCAAGAACTTTTCATTAATTTTTTTGTGGAAGGAAAGGAATTTGAATTAAGGGGTATTTCAGGGAAACCAGGAAAGATAATCAGCTCTAACGGTATGACAAAGCTTCTAAAAAAGGGAACAAAGAGGTGTAATTGCACAATTATGTTCGCTAGATGTTTCCACATCTAAATCATCTATTTATCCAGATCTCCAAAAAGTCTTGGACAATCATTCCAAGGTATTTGAGACTCCCAAAGGTCTCCCACCTATTCGTGATCATGATCATGCTATTCATCTAATTCCAGGAAGTGTTCCTCCAAACATCAGGCTGTACAGATATCTCTATGCCCAAAAGAGTGAAATTGAACGTATGGTTGCAAAAATGCTAGAGGCTGGTATAATTCGACCTAGTCAAAGTTCTTTCTCTGCTCCAGTAGTATTGGTGCACAAGAAGGATGGATCATGGCGCATATGTCCGGATTATAGGGAGCTCAACAAGCTCACTATTAAAGATAAGTTTCCCATTCCTCTCATTGATGAATTACTGGATGAATTGCATGGATCAATTTACTTCACCAAGTTGGATCTTCATTCAGGATATCATCAAATCAGAATGAAGACTGAAGACATTCTAAAAACAACATTGAGAACTCATGAGGGTCATTATGAATTTTTGGTCATGCCTTTTGGCCTTACCAATGCACCTTCTACATTTCAAGGTTTGATGAATTCCATTGTCAAACCCTTCCTTAGAAAATTTGTGTCATTATTTTTTGATGATATACTAATCTACAACAAGTCTTGGAAGGATCATGTTGAACATGTTGACAAGGTGCTACAACTATTGGAGGAGAAACAATTATATGCAAAAAGATCCAAATGTTTCTTTGGAGTAAAAGAGGTGGAATATCTGGGTAATATTATATCTCATGGAGTTAAGGTAGACCCTAGCAAAATTAAAGCCATTAAGGAACGAAAAATCCCCACATCCATAAATAATATGCGAGGATTTCTCGGGTTGACAGGGTATTATCACAAGTTTGTTAAGAATTATGGGAGAATAGTAGCACCTCTAACAACATTATTGAAGAATGATGCATTTTCATGGATGCCAGAAGAAACAAAGGCCTTCAAACATCTTAAATAGGCAATGTGCCAAGTACCGGTCTTAGCTACACCGGACTTCACAAAAACCTTTTTTGTGGAATGTGATGCTTCAGGAAATGGAATTGGTGTTGTTTTAATGCAAGATGAAAGACCCATTGCTTTTGAAAGTCGTCCAATCAAGGGAAAGTTTTTACACAAAGCTATTTATGAGAAGGAAATGTTGGCACTACTACATGCACTTAATAAATGGCGACCCTACCTAATGGGAAGACACTTCAAGGTAAAAACGGATCATGATAGCCTTAAATACTTTTTAGAACAAAGATTATCATCTGAAGAGCAACAAAAGTGGGTCACAAAGATGTTGGGTTATGACTTTGAAATCATCTACAAAAAAGGGAAGCAAAATGTGGTGGCAGATGCACTCTCAAGAAAGGATGAGGATGTGGAAGCATTGTTGTGTGCCATTTCTATTATCCAACCAAATTGGATAAACGAAGCAAGGGAGGAATGGAATAATGATGAAGAAGTGTGGGCACTTATTCGATAGTTACAACAAGATTCTAGTACATCTTACACATTTAGCTGGAAAAATGATTCATTATGGTATAAAGATCGCTTATACCTCGGTAAGAATTCCCAACTCAAACAAAAGATTCTTATGGAATTGCACACTTCTCCCTTAGGAGGGAACTCAAGATTTTTAAAAACTTACCACAGGGTTAAGAAGGAATTTTTTGGGATAGCCTTAAATTAGATATTCAAAATTTTTTGGCGGAATGTTTGGTTTGACAACAAAATAAAGTTGAAACAATTAAGACCCCGGGTCTATTACAACCTTTATCCATTCCAAGCCAATGTTCGGAGGAGGTTTCAATGGATGTTATCATAGGTTTACGCAAGTCTGATGGAAAGAGTGTCATCATGGTGGTAGTTGACAGACTTACCAAGTATACACACTTTTGTGCATTATCACATCCATTTAAAGCCAGTACAGTTTCTACTGCATTTATGGAAACAATTCAAAAGCTACATGGAAGCCCAAAGATTATTGTAAGTGACAGAGATCCTATTTTCACTGGAAATGTTTGGAGAGAATTGTTTTCTTGTCTTGGTACTCAGTTAGCTCATAGCTCATTTTGTCATCCTCAATATGATGGGCAAACTGAGATAGTAAACAAATGTTTGGAAGGATATCTTCGTTGCTTTGTATCTGATAAACAGAGACAATGGGTCAAATGGTTGGCTCTGGCTGAATGGTGGTATAACACTTCCTTCCATACAGCAACAAAAATGACCCCATTTATGGCACTTTATGGATATCAGCCACCATCCATCACATCATATTTACGAGAAAATTCTAAGGTTCAAGCAGTGGAACATTACATCGAGCATCAACAACAAGTCCGCCAAATCCTAAAGGATAACCTCGTGTTGGCGCAGAATAGAATGAAACAACAGGTATATCAACATCACAGTGAAAGAAGTTTTGATGTAGGTGATTGGGTATTCCTACGGCTACAACCATATAAACAAATGTCCCTCAAGTAAGCTAAGAAGGAGAATAAATTATCACTAAAGTATTATGGTCTGTACAAGGTGTTGCAAAAGATTGGTGCTATGGCATACAAATTGGAGCTTCCTGCAGCTTCTCGAGTGCACCCAGTTTTCCATGTTTCATGTTTAAAGAAGGTTATAGGTGATAATCTCCCAGTTCAAACAATATTGCCAGAACTTGACGAGGAAGGAAAAATTATATTGGAATCAGAAGCAATCACAGAAACAAGAACTCGACAGCTACAAAGTCAATCAATTTCGGAGTATCTCATCAAGTGGAAGAACTTAGCCACTGAAGATTCCACATGGGAGGATGAGAATTTTATACAGAAGCATCTAGAACTACTCAAGCGTTGAGGACAACACTTTTTTGAAGGAGAGAGGCATGTTAGGTCCCTATAATACTAGTGATTACCCCATTACTATTGTAGTTGTATCCCTTATTAATATTGTTGTGCTTCTATTGTCCCCATATTGTTATCACTGTGCCCCATAGAATCCCTCTATTGTTATTTTTGTGCCTTTATATTATTATTGTTAGGTTGGCTGGGTTATATTGTGACTCCTTAGACTCCTATATATAGAAAGGAGGTTTTGTCAATTGAATCATCAAAGAATCATTCATTTGTGTAATGTAAAGGAGGTCTCCCCTCGAAGAGGCTGAATTCTAAGGCGTTGATCTATCTTTTCTATCTTTTTGTGAGCTGGTTTCATAACAATATCCGTACGGTTTTCTGAATTTTTGGTTCCAGGTCGCTCGGGGCTTTTCCCTCATTGAGGGGTTTTCCCGGCGATATGCGATTAGTGACTTATCACTAATCGCATATCAGAAACCTCCCCCATTTCTCAAAAAGACCTCCCGTTTTGCCAATTCGTGACAACACGCGTTACCATGGGCCAATAGTTTGCGCGCTTGACCGAGGGTCCTCATTGCTCCGTGCTGCTCACAAATTACAACTGTTCCGAAGATATTGCTGATAAGCTCAACCTTTGTAAGTCTTTGAAACTTTGGCATGAATTTTTCAGAGTTATGAAAAATTAGGGAGTGTTTTAGGATCCAATTCGAATCACGACCTTCCCACTAAAAAGGATTTTGGACCACCAAAAGTTGGTTTTTAAGCATCCATCAAGTGAGGGTACATATTCCTCGCTTGCCCAATTTCTATCCATTTCGCACTACTTGATTTTGAACCTTTGAGCCCAATCCTAAGGTACTTAACATCCCCTTTGCGTGTAGTTCTCACCTTCCTGTCTAGAACTGTATCTTCCTGCAATTCATTAAGATATTCAGGCAACATATCATCAATAGAAAGCAATTGACTCTACTCTTCGGGATCTTCAATCAATGAAGGTTCAAATAGTCTCACACTATCTACATTGACAACTGAGTAGATGTGCATGTAAGCTGATAAATCAAGGCAAAAAACATTCTCACCAATTTTCTCAAGTATCTTGAAAGGTCCATACCTTATTGGATTCAGCTTCTTACCTTCACCTTGCATTCTGTCTTTGCTGATATATAGCCAGACTTGATCACCAACTTGGAAACTATGCTCCATCTGATGCTTATCATGCCTTGCCTTGTACTTGGCTTGGCTCTTTTCCAGTTGTTCCTATATTGCCTGGTGAATCTCTTGGATTTGTTCGATGAACTTGGTTGCCTTGTCCACATCAATGTGTCCATCAACTGCTATGTCTTTACCAAAGACAAAATCCAAGGGAGACCTTGGTGTGAAACCAAAACAGGTCTCAAAAGGAGATCTCTGTGTAGAAGAATGTTTAGCTCGGTTATAAGCATGCTGCACATAACATAAATGTTCATCCCAAAGCTTGGGATGCTTGTTGCAATAGCCTCTAAGCAACTGGATTACTGTCCTATTGACCACTTCTGTTTGGCCATCTATTTGTGGATGAAAAGTTGTGCTCTTCTTCAATCTGGTGTCCATCAATTCCCACAATCTTGACCAAAATTTCCCAACAAATTGAGTATCTTGATCAGATATAATGGAAGTGGGTAATCCAAAATGAACCCATACATGCTGAAAGAACAACTTTGTAGTTTGTTCAACTGTAATATGTTTGTTACAAGGTATTAAAATACACATTTTGCTGAACCTGTTATCACTTAAGAATTCCAATTCCCAAATTGCTCACATTAGTTTGATGGTAAAGGTTCGGTGCTAGTCTAGATTTTATTTTTTTTGTTTGCCTTAGAGTCTGAGTCTTAGGAGTCTTGATGGTATGCTTAAATAAAGGTCAAATATTCATTCTCATTCATCACTGGTCTCATAAATCACACAATTTCCATGTGTCAGCTTTGTTCAAAGGTTATTATGTGTTACAAAGCTCTTTAGGTGATTTCGTAGCGCACAAATCATTTTTAGGTGTTTCCGAAGCGCATAAATCCTTTTAGGTGTTTTCGCAGCGCAACATGCTTTAGGTGATTTCGTAGCGCATAATCCAGATTTTATGCTGGCTGTGCTATGAAATCGGAGATTCATGCAATCCGTAGCAAATCTTTCTTAACTGTCAGATCTGTCAAGTTCAGTTATGGTTGCATCATCCACTGTCAGCTTATACACTTCACATATCATGTCCAACCGCTTATCTTAATTATTACAGTCGTTAGGTACCTTGGTACGCATGGATTGCAAGTTTCAAGAAGAGCCAGACATTCACAGTCATAATTATGATTGTATTCATTGCATGAGGAACAAATCTGCAAGCGTTCAATTTGAATGCATTGTACATCAAGCGAGGCAGTTATCAAGCGAGGCAGCCATTCAAGCGAGGCAGGGATCGAAGATTAAGCAGTGCAAGTATTTCAAACCTTCATTACGCTGAAGTCTCATGGAAGGATCTCCAGAAAGAAAAGAACACAGGTTAGGTAGATGTTTGAGGAACGAACCTGAAGGGGTAGACATTATCTTGAGGAACAGAGAAGTTGAGCAGGCATTCAAGCAGGTTGGATGTTGGAATTTTTGCGAGAAACTCCAGGGAGGTCATGCGCAAATAACCAAGGAATTTGCCTTGAATTTCACAGGACTGAATTCAAAGGTTGGGATGCTTGAATTGCAAATCTCACCAGAGGTAATATCCACAGTTACTGAGATTCCAAGGGGACAAGAAAGTTGGTTTAAAAATTTTAAATTTGATATGACTCCCTGCAAAGAATTTCTGAAGCCGGAGTTCATTGACTCAAATTTAAACAAGTATGTGCCTAGAAATTATGTCAAGGAATCATATGCTAATCTGCTTACCTGCATACAGAGGTACCTTACCTATGAAGGGAGATATAACAAGGTGTATTCATATCATTTCAAGCTTCTGCTGCATTTCACAGGAAAAATATCTCTTGATTTACCTTTCTACTTATTTCGTAGCCTAAGCAAAATGTGTGACAAGGTGCAGCTAAGGAAAGAAGCCTGTGAGACCTCATTGTTTCACCATGGCTTAGTTAAGTTGATCGTTCTGCATGAACTCCAGAGAGTAGGTAGAGACTGGCCCACGTTTATGTTTATGTCTGGTTTTAAAAATGAAACTGGTCTCAGTCCCCAAGCTGTGAAAATTTCTCCACCAACAACTGGTCATCATACAGAAAGATCCAAGAGATTCACCAAATTGAAAGCTAGGAAACAAGTAAGGGAGCCCGCTAGATCAATGGTTATCCAGGACACACCCCAGCAGTCCCTGAAAAAGAAAACTCAGGTCAAAGAAGGTAGATGTGAATCATCTACAGGAGAAGTAGTCCAAAGAAGAATGACCAGGAGTCAATTAGCTAAGGAAAAAGGCAAGAAGGTGGTTGCTGAGGAAAGCCCTGTTTCAAAGGGGAACTTGAATGACTTACTACAAGCCATTGACATTGAAGAATCTCCCCTGGTTCAAGTAGATTTTATAGCATTAGGTAAAGACAAGACTAAAAGAACCAAAGCCTCGAAAAAGCTCAAGTTTGATGATCAGGTTGCTCAATTTGTCTTTAAGCCAAGAAGACCCATGACAAGGAAGTTCAAACAGATATAGGAGATGTTGCCAAAAACAGGTGAAATAGAGGAGATCACAAAAACCCATGACAGACCTGTGACTTCATTACAGTCATCATAATAGCTGCATAAAGAAGATAAGGGAAAGGAAATCATCCCGCAAGAGGAGTGTAGTGTTGAAGAATTGAAAAATAATTTGAGGTTAGCTAATCTTGAGATTGCTAGATTGAAGAAAGCCTCTAGGAAGCATGCAATCAGGGAAGCTCATTTTGACAAAATGCAAGCTCTGTGGGAAGACAAAACAGTCCAAATACCCGAGGTGGTTGACTATAATGCATAATATTATACCTTGTCAGTCCCTGCAATAAAGGAAGCGATGTTCATTAGGAGAGTTAATATGAAACTTAGAGCTGGGAACAGGGTTATGAAGAGTTGAAGTTGCAGCTGAGCCAGCGGGAAAAATATCCTTAAGGAAACCACACAGCAAGTAAGGCTATATTCAAAATTTTGATAATTTACCTTGTTATAATTTCTTGAAGAAGGATACATCTCTGCTCAGTTTTGATAGCCCGAGGACAGTTGAAAGGGATATGTCAAGATAAAAGAGGCTCAAGTCAGTTAGATTTTGGTGTTAAACTATGTTTTGTGATTACACAGCAGTTTTGTAGCGCGCTACGAAACTGCTGTGTAATCACAAAACATAGTTTAACACCAAAATCTAACTGACTTGAGCCTCTTTTATCTTGACGTGCTACGAAACTGCTGAAAGGAACGCATAATGCACAGTTGTAGTTGTATAATTAAAGCTCAGTCGACCAAATTTTGAGGGACCAAGTGGACATTTGAAAGGAAAGCTCAGAAAAGATCATCTACAATATGCAAGCAACCAGCCACGGGAAAACAAGTGGAAAGAAGTTATATGAATTTTAAACCTTTTGTTATACAAATGATAGTATTGTAAATGACTTTTCAATCAGCTTTAAAAGGGCTTTGTCATCACACACATATATGGGTCAAGCTTACAGCACATGAGGAACATGGCACTCAAATAGATGGTTGGGTAATTAAAAGAAGATCAACATGGTTAGTTGGTTCCGAATATCTTTGAGGAAACCAAAAGCATAAAAACAGGATAGTTTCCTACTTCTCAGCAGCAGTAAAGGGATAAAACATTAAGGACCAGTAAGGAGCTTCGAACATCCACCATAGCTAAATTGAAGGAGACCACCTGTCAGAGAAAGAGATTTGATTGTAATTAATGTTATTACCAGCATGATCTGGAGTTAGACTCCTAATTGTCTTAGGTTTCTAAAACGTCTAGTTAGCAGTTTGTTACATTTAATAAGTAGTTAAAGTTTGAATAGGTGTCATAGCAAGCAGACTTCAAGTTCCCCTCATGCTGGAGGAGGAATCTCAGTCTTGTAAAGAATTCTATATATAGCAGGAACAACAATGTACTAGGGGTTGGAAAATTTCAGAGAAATTGGAACTATTGTGCTATGTATATGACTCTGTTTTAGTAATACAAGACTTGACTTTACTTCTCAGGAATCAGAAGGAGTTTACTGTTCAGAATGTTGTGTATTATCTTCTCTTCAATATTTGCAGTGGTATAGATGTTTGATTACTTAGAAATCACTAGTTGTGCTCTAATTTCCTCCACATATTTATAAATTGTGTGCCCTATATGTTTCTGGTGTGTTCTGAATGGTAGAAATCTAAATGTCCTGACTTCTATGTAAGGTTGATATCATTGTTATACTGAAACAATTGTGACTCCATAAGCCCAATGGATACCTTTTAATTGTGTTTCAACTGCTCTCATTTTTCTATCTTTGTTTCACAAGAGTTAGCCATCTTAATCATAATCAAAAAAATTAATCCTTTGAGAGATCCCTCTCAGGTTGAGGAGGCTAAGCCTCAGCCTAAAGTAGGTTTGAGAGAGTTACTTGAAGTCTACCTGATCAGCAGCCTGTTAGGGTCTGGTTTTGAGATAACATTTTGGTGCGTCTGCTGGGAGTATGAAGATTAGTCATTCTCGAAATCAAGAAGCTGAACTTCTGAAGGTAGCAGGAGCTCTGAAGACTTTTCGAGGTTGCAATATACCTTGGTGACTCAATATATTTTCAAAATATTAAAAGGTGGCTTCGATAGGGAGATATACACGGAGCAATCCTGACCCAGATCCACCTACTCTTGTGGACAATCCAAACACCATTTCAAGGAGCAGACAAAGATTTACTGAAATACCAGGTACTCCATCTTTTTCAAAATCTTTGCTCTCTAAATTTTCAAGAAGTCCTAAGGACAAAATTGTTGATGATAAGATTCATGAGGTGTTGTTGAGGTCTGAAAATGAAGAAGAACTCATTGGAATTATTTTAGATTTACAAAAAAGAGGAATTGATACTTCGTCTTTAGTGTCACTAAAAGATAAGGAGGAATTTTGGGAGGTTGTTACTTCTGAATTATTGTTAGAAGAGGAAGATTTACAATCATCATCACAGTTGCATAAAGAAGATAAGGGAAAGGAAATCATCCTGCAAGAGGAGTGTAGTGTTGAAGAATTGAAAAATAAGTTGAGGTTAGCTAATCTTGAGATTGCTAGATTGAAGAAAGCCTCTAGGAAGCATGCAATTAGGAAGCTCATTTTGACAAAATGCAAGCTCTGTGGGAAGACAAAACAGTCCAAATACCCGAGGTGGTTGACTATAATGCACAATATTATACCTAGTCAGTCCCTGCAATAAAGGAAACGATGTTCATCAGGAGAGTTAATATGAAACTTAGAGTTGGGAACAGGGTTATGAAGAGACAAATTGAAGAGTTGAAGTTGCAGCTGAGCCAGCAGGAAAAGTCTCCTTAAGGAAACCACACAACAAGTAAGGTTATATTCAAAATTTTGATGATTTACCTTGTTATAATTTCTTGAAGAAGGATACATCTCTGCTCAGTTTTGATAGCCTCAGGACAGTTGAAAGGGATATGTCAAGATAAAATAGGCTCAAGTCAGTTAGATTTTGGTGTTAAACTGTGTTTTGTGATTACACAGCAGTTTTGTAGCGCGCTACGAAACTGCTGTGTAATCACAAAACACAGTTTAACACCAAAATCTAACTGACTTGAGCCTCTTTTATCTTGACGCGCTACAAAACTACTGAAAAGAACGCATAATGCACAGCTGTAGCTGCATAATTAAAGCTCAGTCGACCAAATTTTGAGGGACCAAGGGGACATTTTTGAAAGGAAAGCTCAGAAAAGATCATCTACAATATGCAAGCAACCGGCCACGGGAAAACAAGTGGAAAGAAGTTATATGAATTTTAAACCTTTTGTTATACGAATGATAGTATTGTAAATGACTTTTCAATCAGCTTTAAAAGGGCTTTGTCATCACACACGTATATGGGTCAGGCTTACAACACGTGAGGAACATGGCACTCAAATAGATGGTTGGGTAATTAAAAGAAGATCAACATGGTTAGTTGGTTCCGAATATCTTTGAGGAAACCAAAAGCATAAAAACAGGATAGTTTCCTACTTCTCAACAGCAGTAAAGGGATAAAACATTAAGGACTAGTAAGGAGCTTTGAACATCCACCATAGCTAAATTGAAGGAGACCACCTGTCAGAGAAAGAGATTTGATTGTAGTTAATGTTATTACCAGCATGATCTGGAGTTAGACTCCTAATTGTCTTCCTAAAACGTCTAGTTAGCTGTTTGTTACATTTAATAAGTAGTTAAAGTTTGAATAGGTGTCATAGCAAGCAGACTTCGAGTTCCCCTCATGTTGGAGGAGGAATCTCAGTCTTGTAAATAATTCTATATATAGCAGGAACAACAATGTACCAGGGGTTGGAAAATTTCAGAGAAATTGGAACTATTGTGCTATGTATATGACTCTGTTTTAGTAATACAAGACTTGACTTTACTTCTCAGGAATCAGAAGGAGTTTACTGTTCAGAATGTTGTGTATTATCTTCTCTTCAATATTTGCAGTGGTATAGATGTGTGATTACTTAGAAATCACTGGTTGTGCTCTAATTTCCTTCACATATTTATAAACTATGTGCCCTATATGTTTCTAGTGTGTTCTGAATGGTAGAAATCTAAATGCCCTGACTTCTATGTAAGGTTGATATCATTGTTATACTGAAACAATTGTGACTCCATAAGCCCAATGGATACCTTTTAATTGTGTTTCAACCGCTCTCATTTTTCTATCTTTGTTTCACAAGAGTTAGCCATCTTAATCATAATCAAAAACATTAATCCTTTGAGAGATCCCTCTCAGGTTGAGGAGGCTAAGCCTGAGCCTAAAGTAGGTTTGAAAGAGTTACTTGAAGTCTACCTGATCAGCAGCCTGTCAGGGTCTGGTTTTGAGATAACATTTTGGTGCGTCTGCTGGGAGTCTGAATATTATTCATTCTCGAAATCAAGAAGCTGAACTTCTGAAGGTAGCAAGAGCTCTGAAGACTTTTTGAGGCTGCAATATACCTTGGTGACTCCATATATTTTCAAAAGATTAAAAGGTGGCTTCGAGAGGGAGATATACACGGAGCAATCCTGACCCAGATCCACCTACTCCTGTGGACAATCCAAACACCATTTCAAGGAGCAGACAAAGATTTACTGAAATACCAGGTACTCCATCTTTTTCAAAATATTTGCTCTCTGAATTTTCAAGAAGTCCTGAGGACAAAATTGTTGATGATAAGATTCATGAGGTGTTGTTGAGGTCTGAAAACGAAGAAGAACTCATTGGAATTATTTTAGATTTACAAAAAAGAGGAATTGATACTTCGTCTTTAGTGTCACAAAAAGATAAGGAGGAATTTTGGGAGGTTGTTACTTCTAAATTATTGTTAGAAGATGAATATTTAAATAAACTCAAAGAACTTGATCCTTTTGAGGTCTTACTCAAATCTAAAACTGGTCTACCCCTTCCAAACTGGAGTACATTTGTCAGTGGTTTGCAAAGTCCAAATAGTCCTTTCCGTATTAGCACCTTATCCTCTGCCTCTGCTAGTCCTAGTAGTTCTCAGACACCAGGGAATCCACCTCATATCAGTTCTGGTTCATCTATCCCTTCAGTACCTGTCATCACTATTCCCCCATTAATTATGGCCGTACCTGCTAGGTATGCTCCACTAGCCCTCCCTGCTGTGTTACATGACCTTCCCAGCAAATATGCTTCTAGAATTCCAACATGGGGTGGGGATGAAGAAATAACAACAGAAGAACATGTAGACAGATTCAATGATTTTGTTGACAGAGAGGAAGTTGATGATGAGGACGTGAAGCTAAGATTGTTTGCACAAACTTTCATTGGAGAGGTTAGAAAATGGTTTAAAGCTCTTATAGCTGGAAGCATTCACAGTTGGGCAGAGTTTGAAGATATTTTTCTAAGGAAGTGGGGAAACAGGACTAATCCTGTCCAAGCCCTTACTGAGATACGCCGAAGCATTTGATTCTGACTTCTCTTTGTTACTCAAAGAAAGGGATTCTGCTACTCTTGGTGACATGCAAAACGATGCAATTAAAGTGGAAGTAAAAATGATTGCTGCCAAAAAATCAAAGATGGCAAAAACTAAATTGAAAGAAGAAGAGAAACCTTCCACCTCAGCTCCAGAAGATAAGTTTGATTCAATGATGAAGACCATGGAAAAACTGATGGATTGGTTGGCTCTTGGGAATACCTCTTCTTAACTAAGGAAGAACATGATGAGTCCAGTATGACTAAACAAGGAGAGGAACCTTCAGACTATTTGAAGGGCTATCAACATGCTATCTTTGAGATGCAAAAGCAGTACAATCTTAGGAATAGAAACGTGCCCATTACGGCGAGCAAAGAACATGCCAAGAAAGATGCTTCAAAGGCTATTGAAGACAAGAAAGACAACTCAAAGGTTGTTGAAGGTAAAAGTGATTCTCCACCTGGCAAAAAGAATATTCAAGCTCCATCCCCTACTAAAGAAATTGAGAAAACTGTTTCTATTTTTAACCTTGAGAATGAGATTGCAAAAATCAAAATATCAGTCCCCTTTAGTGAAATTATCAAGGTAGATAAATACAGAAGTAAGATTTTTGAAATGCTTAATTCACAACCAGGAGTAGCTGATATTTTAAATGTGCAAGAAGATAATCCTATTATTTACATGGGTCCAAGACTTGAAGATGAAAAAAATGAAGAGTTTCCTCCTTTCTACATAAGCATAAGCATTCATGATATGACCTTACATAATGCTATGTTAGATTTAGGGGCATATCATAATCTTATGCCCAAGGTGATCGTGGAAAGATTGGGATTACAGGTAACTAGACCATATAAGGATTTATTTTCCTTTGATTCAAAAAGAGTTCAATGCATTGGTTTGATTAAAGATGTCATTGTGGGGCTCACACAAATTCTAGCAAAGACAACTGTCATGGACATTGTTGTGGCCGACATTCCACCTAAGTTCGGGATGCTTCTTTCAAGATCGTGGGCAGCAAAGATCAAACGCACGATACAGATGGACCTTACCTATGCTACTATCCCTGTTTTTGGTGAGAAAAGAAGTTTGTATCGAGAAACTAGAATGGCTTATATGGTAAGCAGTAAAGATAAACCTCAAAACTTTCCCATTTATTCATTTGATATTGGTCTCGGATCAGCCATTCTTTTCAATGAATCAGAAGAGAGGCTTTCAGAAAATCAGTGTCAAGAAGATCAGCAAGGAGATGAAAAAGACACAATAGGTTGTTGGTCATTATATTTTGATGGTTCAGTAGGAAGAGAAGGGGCAGGAGCTGGGATTTGGATCACAAGTCCTGATAATGAAAGTAAGTTTCTCTCCTACAAGCGAAATTTTGATTGCACTAATAATATGGCCGAGTACAAATCTCCGATTTTGGGCTTAGAAGCTTTTTTAAAGTTGAAGGCTAGAAACATTGTTGTTTGTTGAGATTCTGAATTGGTAATTAAACAAGTGGAAGGTGCTTATCAAACCAAGGATGTAAGGATGAGGGCATATAGAAACTTAGTGTTGGATATGTTGGAAAAGTTTTAGGCTTATTCTTTTACTATCAAAACCAGAGACCAAAACTATATCGCAGATTCTCTTGCTGTTTCTACCAGTCTTTTTATTATTCCTATGCACTCTTCTGAAAAATATGAGGTGGAGGTTCGTCATCGACCAGTTATACCAGATAACATCAATAATTGGCAGGTCTTTGAGGATGATCAGTAGGTAAAGAATTTCATTGAGTTAAGGAAAGAATTTGAGAGCACTCAAATGGATCAATAAAATATGTTTGTGGAATCAAAAGAGAAGTTTGAGGTCTTACAATTAAAAAACAACTTAATTCCAAAGGGTCTCATTCCCCTTGAGAAATTGTTTGATCAAAATGATGTGTTCAAGGATCCAAAATTACAAGCTGATGAGGAGGAAGTAGAAAGCTGCATTTTAGGGGATTCAGTTGTACCTAAGATGGTTAAGATTTCGAAATTTCTTTTGGCTGATATGAAGGCTAAATATATTGAGATGATGAAAAGGTTCATTGATGTTTTTGCATGGAGCTATGCTGATTTGAAACAATATGATTCTTCAATTATACAACATACCATTCCTATTAAGGAGAATGAAAAACCTTTCAAGCAGAAGTTAAGAAGAATTAATCCTCTCCTTATGCCATTGATTGAAAAGGATGTGAAAAAACGTTTTGATGCTAAGATTATTGTTCCAATCAGATTCTCAAATTGGCTTGCTAATTTGGTCCTAGTTAGAAAAAAGAGTGGTGAGATCAGGATTTGTATAGAATTCAAAAATATGAATAAAGCTTCATTGAAAGATAATTATCCTCTTCCTAAGATGGATATGATTCTACAAAACATTGTTGGGTCACAAAGGATGTCTATGCTTGATGGTTTCTCAGGGTACAATCAGATTCTTGTGCATCTAGATGATCAAGAGAAGACAACCTTCAGAACGCCATGGGGAACATTCATGTACGCCAAGATGCCTTTCGGTCTCATGAATGCAGGGGCCACTTTTCAAAGAGCAATGGATATTGCTTTTGCTGAGTAAAAGGACAAATCAGTGGTGTTTTATCTTGATGACATCACAGTTTTTTCAAAGGGAGAAGAAGATCATTTGAAGCACCTTGAAAGAGTTTTGTTGAAATGTAGAAGGTTTGCTATTTCTCTTAATCCCACTAAAAGTATTTTTGATTTAACATCAGGCAAAATTCTTGGTCATATCATTTCTGAAGAAGGAATTAGGATTGATCCTAATAGAGTTAGTACAATTCAAAAGTTAGATCTGCCAAGAAGTAGGAAAGGGATTCAATCCTTTCTTGGAAAAGTCAACTTTGTTAGATGCTTCATTCCTAACTTTGCTGAAGTTGTTAAGAATATAACAAAGATGTTGAAGAAGGGAGTAGACTTTAAGTGGACCACTGAAGCAAAGAAATCTTTTGAGGAGATCAAGAAGGCACTCACACAAGCACCAATACTTATTAGCCCAGATTTTACCAAGGAATTCCTTATTTTTACATTTTCTTCTGAGGATACAATTGCTGGAGTTTTGCTGCAAAAAGGAAATCAACGTACTGAACAACCTATTTCTTTCCTTAGCAAGACATTAGATAATGCTGAACTAAAGTACAATATCCTAGAGAAGCAAGCTTATGCCTTGGTGAAAGCAATAAAGGATTTCAGAATCTATGTTTTGCATTCTCACATTGTTGCTTATGTTCCAAATGCTGTTATAAAGGATATTCTAACACAGGCTGATTCGGATGGAAAAAGGGGCAAGTGGATAGCAAAATTATTAGAGTATGACATTGAAATTAAACCCACCGAATTGGTAAAGGGTCAAGGCTTAGCCAAGTTGCTGACACAATCAAATTTGGACTGTCTTGACATTAACTTAAGTACAGAGATCTCAGAAATTTTTGAAAATGAAGAGGAGTTGGTCCAAATAAATGAAAAATTCTTGGTTTCAGAATGGTACAAGGACATAGCATTTGTTCTGCAACATAATAAAGCCCCTGCTAATCTTTCAAAGTCCAAAGCCCGGTTTGTCAAGCTGAAATCTTTAAGATATTTTTTGTATGACTAAAATTTGTTTTGGAAAGGTGCAGGAGGGATATTGTTAAATTGTCTCCTTGAAGAAGAAGCTGATAAAGTAATTGATGAATTCCATAAGGGAGATTGTGGAGGACATCACTATGGGAAAGCTACTGCAAACAAGGTCCTGAGGGCGGGATATTTTTGGCCAACTATGTTAAGAGATATCTATAAAAAGGTAGCTACATGTCATGAATGTCAAGTATTTGAAGGAAAGAGGAAGCTTGTGCCTTTGCCTTTGGTTCCTATATATGTGGAAGTGCCCTTCCAGCAATGGGGATTGGATTTTATAGGGGAATTTCATCCTCCTTCATTAGGTCAGCATTGCTGGATTCTCACAGCCACTGACTACTTTACCAAATGGATAGAAGGGTTCCCAACAAGGCAAGCAAATGATTCAGTGATTATCTCTTTCCTAGAAAATAATATATTATCAAGATTTGGTTGCCCAATGAAGATTATAACTGACAATGCTCAATATTTTAAGTCGAAGAAGATGATTAATTTTTTCCATCAGTATCACATTTCTCTTGGAAACTCTACTGCTTATTATCCGCAAGGAAATGGCCTTGCCGAATCATCAAACAAGAGCCTTGTGAGGGTCGTTAAGAAGGTGCTGTAAGAAAACAAGAAAGCTTGGCATTTGAAATTGAAGTATGCTTTATGGGCTGACCGGATTTGTATAAAGAGATCCATTGGAACATCGCCATATGAGTTAGTATATGGTGCTGAACCATATTTCCAACATCACTTGGAGTACCCGTAATGAAGCTAATTCAAGGATTAGAGGAGGAACCAAACGTTGTACAAAGAAGAATCAATCAGCTGATAGCCTTACAGGAGAAAAGAAATGAGGTGTATGACAGTCATAAACAAAGTCAGAATAGAATCAAGAGAACATTTGATAAGAAGATCAAAGAAGTTACTTTTCAGATCCACGATAGAGTGCTGAAATGGGAAGCCAGAAATGAAGAGAAAGGTAAGCACGGTAAATTTGAAAATTTGTGGAAAGGCCCATATCAAATTTCTACTTTCCATGGAAACAACACTTACATTCTGCAAGAAATTGATGGAAAACCATATGCTGGAGGACCTGTTAATGGCAGGTTCCTAAAGCATTATCATTGATTGAAATACTATCAGTTTCTCACAACATTGTATATACCCGTTTTATCAGTTTTTCTTTTGTTGCAAATAATGAAAAGCTGAATAGAAGGCTTGAGCCTGAGGTGAAGGCCCAAGAAGCTGGAAAAAGATGCTTGTCAAGCAAATCTATGTTTGTCATAAAATGGATGAAGCACTAGACCTGCGAGTTCTTAGTGTACTACAGGAGCACACTATCCCAAGTGGAGCCACTGCTATCACTTAAGAATTATAATTCCCAAATTTCTCACATTAGTTTGATGGTAAATGTTCGGTGCTAGTCTAGATTTGATTTTTTTTGTTTGCCTTAGAGTCTAAGTCTTAGGAGTCTTGATGGTATGCTTAAATAAAGGTCAAATATTCATTCTCATTCATCACTGGTCTCATAAATCACAAAATTTCCATGTGTCAGCTTTGTTCAAAGGTTATTATGTGTTACAAAGCTCTTTAGGTGATTTCATAGCACATAAATCATTTTTAGGTGTTTCCGCAGCGCATAAATCCTTTTAGGTGTTTTTGCAGCATAACATGCTTTAGGTGATTTCGTAGCGCATAATCCAGATTTTACGCTGGCTGCGCTACGAAATCGGAGATTCGTGCAATCCGTAGCAAATATTTCTTAACTGTCAGATCTGTCAAGTTCAGTTATGGTTGCATCATCCATGGTTAGCTTATACACTTCACATATCATGTCCAACCACTTATCTTAATTATTACAGTTGTTAGGTACCTTGGTACGCACAGATTGCAAGTTTCAAGAAGAGCCAGACATTCACAGTCATAATTATGACTGTATTCGTTGCATGAGGAACAAATCTGCAAGCGTTCAATTTGAATGCATTGTACATCAAGTGAGGCAGTTATCAAGCGAGGAAGGGATCGAAGATTGAGCAGTGCAAGTATTTCAAACCTTCATTATGCTGAAGTCTCATGGAAGGATCTCCAGAAAGAAAAGAACACAGGTCAGGTAGATGTTTGAGGAACGAACTTGAAGGGGTAGACATTATCTTGAGGAACAAAGAAGTTGAGCAGGCATTCAAGCAGGTTGGATGTTGGAATTTTTGCGAGAAACTCCAGGGAGGTCATGTGCAAATAACCAAGGAATTTTCCTTGAATTTCAAAGGAATGAATTCAAAGGTTGGGATGCTTGAATTGAAAATCTCACCAGAGGTAATATCCACAGTTACTGAGATTCCAAGGGGACAAGAAAGTTGGTTTAAAAATTTTAAATTTGATATGACTCCCTGCAAAGAATTTCTGAAGCCGGAGTTCATTGACTCAGATTTAAACAAGTCTGTGCCTAGAAATTATGTCAAGGACTCATATGCTAATCTGCTTACCTGCATACAGAGGTACCTTACCTATGAAGGGAGATATAACAAGGTGTATTCATATCATTTCAAGCTTCTGCTGCATTTCACAGGAAAAATATCTCTTGATTTACCTTTCTACTTATTTCATAGCCTAAGAAAAATGTGTGACAAGGTGTAGCTAAGGAAAGAAGCCTGTGAGACCTCATTGTTTCACCATGGCTTAGTTAAGTTGATTGTTTTGCATGAACTCTAGAGACTAGGTAGAGACTGGACCACGTTTATGTTTATGTTTGGTTTTGAAAATGAAACTGGTCTCAGTCACCAAGATGTGAAATTTTCTCCACCAACAACTGGTCATCATATAGAAAGATCCAAGAGATTCACCAAATTGAAAGTTAGGAAACAAGTAAGGGAGCCCGCCAGATCAATGGTTATCCAGGACACACCCCAGCAGTCCCTGAAAAAGAAAACTCAGGTCGAAGAAGGCAGACGTGAATCATCTGCAGGAGAAGTAGTCCAGAGAAGAATGACCAGGAGTCAATTGGCTAAGGAAAAAGGCAAGAAGGTGGTTGCTAAGGACAGCCCTGTTTCAAAGGGGAACTTGAATGACTTACTGCAAGCCATTGACATTGAAGAATCTCCCCTGGTTTAAGCACATTTGATAGCATCAGGTAAAGAAAAGACTAAAAGAACCAAAGCCTCAAAAAAGCTCAAGCTTGATGATCAGGTTGCTCAATTTGTATTTAAGCCAAGAAGACCCATGACAAGGAAGTTCAAACAGATACAGGAGATGCTACCAGAAACAGGTGAAACAGAGGAGATCACAAAAACCCATGACAGACCTGTGACTTCATTACAATCATCATCACAACTGCATAAAGAAGATAAGGGAAAGGAAATCATCTCGCAAGAGGAATGTAGTGTTGAAGAATTGAAAAATAAGTTGAGGTTAGCTAATCTTGAGATTGCTAGATTGAAGAAAGCCTCTAGGAAGCATGCAATTAGGGAAGCTCATTTTGACAAAATGCAAGCTCTATGGGAAGACAAAACAGTCCAAATACCCGAGGTGGTTGACTGTAATGCACAATATTATACCTGGTCAGTCCCTTCAATAAAGGAAGCGATGTTCATCAGGAGAGTTAATATGAAACTTAGAGCTGGGAATAGGGTTATGAAGAGACAAATTGAAGAGTTGAAGTTGCAGCTGAGCCAACGGGAAAAATCTTTTTAAGGAAACCACACAACAAGTAAGGTTATATTCAAAATTTTGATAATTTACCTTGTTATAATTTCTTGAAGAAGGATACATCTCTGCTCAATTTTGATAGCCTCAGGATAGTTGAAAGGGATATGTCAAGATAAAAGAGGCTCAAGTCAGTTAGATTTTGGTGTTAAACTGTGTTTTGTGATTACACAGCAGTTTCATAGCGCACTACGAAACTGCTGAAAAGAATGCATAATGCATAGTTGTAGCTGCATAATTAAAGCTCAGTCGACCAAATTTTGAGAGACCAAGTGGATATTTTTGAAAGGAAAGCTCAGAAAAGATCATCTACAATATGCAAGAAACCAGCCACAGGAAAACAAGCGGAAAGAGGTTATATGAATTTTAAACCTTTTGTTATACAAATGATAGTATTGTAAATGACTTTTCAATCAGCTTTAAAAAGGGCTTTGTCATCACACACGTATATGGGTCAGGCTTACAACACATGAGGAACGTGGCACTCAAATAGATGGTTGGGTAATTAAAAGAAGATCAACATGGTTAGTTGGTTCCGAATATCTTTGAGGAAACCAAAAGCATAAAAACATGACAGTTTCCTACTTCTCAGCAGTAGTAAAGGGATAAAACATTAAGGACCAGTAAGGAGCTTCAAACATCCACCACATCTAAATTGAAGGAGACCACCTGTCAGAGAAAGAGATTTGATTGTAATTAATGTTATTACCAGCATGATCTGGAGTTAGACTCCTAATTGTCCTAGGTTTCTAAAACGTCTAGTTAGCAGTTTTTTACATTTAATAAGTAGTTAAAGTTTGAAAAGGTGTCATAGCAAGCAGATTTCAAGTTCCCCTCATGCTGGAGGAGGAATCTTAGTCTCGTAAATAATTCTATATATAGCAGGAACAACTATGTACCAGGGGTTGGAAAATTTCAGAGAAATTGGAACTATTGTGCTATGTATATGACTCTGTTTTAGTAATACAAGACTTGACTTTACTTCTCAGGAATCAGAAGGAGTTTATTGTTTAGAATGTTGTGTATTATCTTCTCTTCAATATTTGTAGTGGTATAGATGTGTGATTACTTAGAAATCACTGGTTGTGCTCTAATTTCCTTCACATATTTATAAACTGTGTGCCCTATATGTTTCTGGTGTGTTCTGAATGGTAGAAATCTAAATGCCCTGACTTCTATGTAAGGTTGATATCATTGTTATACTGAAACAATTGTGACTCCATAAGCCCAATGGATACCTTTTAATTATGCTTCAACCGCTCTCATTTTTCCATCTTTGTTTCACAAGAGTTAGCCATCTTAATCATAATCAAAAACATTAATCCTTTCAGAGAGCCCTCTCAGGTTGAGGAGGCTAAGCCTTAGCCTAAAGTAGGTTTGAAAGAGTTACTTGAAGTCTACCTGATCAGCAGCCTGTCAGGGTCTAGTTTTGAGATAACAGAACCTATCCACAACAACATATAAATAGTCATGACCTTTTATAGATTTAGGCAGTCCCCTAGCAAAGTCCATGGAAACACTTTCCTAAGGATGAGAAGGAACTGGTAGTGGAGTGTACAAGCATAGTTTTCTATTGCTGGGCTTGCTTTAGCACACATGGTACATCCTCTTACATATCCATAAATTGTCTCATTCATTTTTGGCCAATAACAAAATCTTTGCAGCTGTGCAACTGTTTTACTTACACCAAAGTGACCTGATATTAGAGAAGTGTGTGCTTCTCGAATTATCTTTACTCTTTCAGTTTGTGGAATGCATAACTTTCCAAAATGATATAAGAGTTGGTCCTTAACATGATAATCCAATTCTTCTACTTGTTTGCCACAACTTAAAGTTGCATAAACATCCTTAAAACCTATATCTTGAGCATATTGTTCAATGTAGCTTTCATGCAATAATGAATTATGCTTAAGTGTAGTAGATGCATTTATGATTGGTCTGGACAACATATATGCAACTTTATTGTGTATTCCCTTTTTATATCTGATGACAAGATGAAATTGTTGTAGAAAACCCATCCACCTATAATGTCTTGATTGCTGCAACTTAGTTTGGGAGTGTAAATATTGAAGTGGTTGATGATTAGTATGTATAATTATCTCTTTGCCCATTAAATAATGTTTCCACTTTTTCATACTCTGTACTAATGCATACAATTCCTTATCATATGTGGGATAATTAATTACTACAAAATTAAATGTCTCAGAATGATAACATGTGGGTTTACCGTGTTGCATCAACACTACTCCCATGGCATAGTCACTGGCATCTGTTTCAATCTCAAATGGTATTTGAAGATTGGGCAATGCTAGTACTGGTGATGGACTAATATTTTCTTTTAAGGTGTCGAAGGATTTCAGCTATTTGCCTCCCCATTGAAACACATTGTTCAATTTGGTTAAAGCATGTAAGGGAGCTACAGTCAAGGAAAAGTTAGCAATAAAATTTCTCCAATACTGTGCTGCTCCTAAGAAGCTTCTAATTTCTGTAGCAGATTTGGGTTTAGGCCAGTTTACAGTGACTCCAACCTTAGAGGGATCTATCTTCAATTCACCACCCCCTACAATATGACCCAAATAATTCAAATATGTTTTGCCAAATTCACGTTTTGAGAGCTTAACACAGAGATTTTATCTTTTCAAAACATCTAGAGTCTGCTTGACATGCTTCAAATGTTCTTCCCATGTTTTACTAAATATAAGAATGTCATCTAAATATACAATGACAAAATCATCAATAAAAGGCTTGAGTACATCATTCATTACTCTCATGAAAGTAGCAGGAGCATTAGTTAAGTCAAAAGGCATCACTAACCACTCATACAATCCCTGCTTTGTTTTGAAAGCAATCTTCCATGCATCTTGCTCTGCAACTCTGACCTGATGGTAGCCACTATGCAAGTCCAACTTGGAAAAATAAACAACTTCTTTTAACTGATCTAATAGATCATCTATGCAAAGAAGGGGATAATGATTTTTGATCGTTATCTTATTTAGTGCTTGGTAATCAATGCACATTCTCCATGAACCATCTTTCTTTCTCACCAAGACAATAGGAGACCCACATGGTGATGTGATAGGTCTTATGAACCCTTTCTCGAGCAGCTCCTGTACCTACTTCTTGATTTCTACATTCTCTAAAGAGGACAACCTGTACATTCCAATATTAGGCAATGGAGCATCTTGCTGCAAATTAATATCATGTACTATTTCCTTTTGGGGTGGCAGACTTTTAGGTTCTTGAAATAGTATATCATATTATGAAACAAATTTTTCTAAATCAACTTGCTGTACTGGTTTTATCAGGTTTCTTTTCCTTTACAACCATCATTAAAAATTGTTTGCATGAATTTACAATTCTTTTCATCTGTCCTGAGTTTATGAGAGTATCATTATTCTTGAGTTTATGAGCTCTTACAATATATTCGATTCGATCTTTAACGAGTTGATACTTGTTTTCAGCTCTATAGAAAATAGCTTTCCTATCATACAAGTAAGGACTTCCTAAAACAATTCTGCATATATCCAAAGGAACTATATCTAACTCAACCTCATCTACAAATGTTGACCCAAAAGAAAACTTAAGTTTACATTGTCTAGTCACTTTTAGTTTTGCTTTATCACATAAACAACCTGATGGATATGGCTTCTTGTGTGTGTGGTTAGTAATCCCAGCTTCTTTACAATTTCTTCAGAAATTAAATTTACTTGTGAGCCTTTATCAAACAAAGTATCAATCTTTTGATGTTGGGTGTGGAGCCTGATTATCTTCTGTATTGAAAGGTTTCAGCTGGATGTATACCCCAGGAAGACTGTACACCCCTCCACATAGGGTGGGGGGGGGGGGTAAATCCCCCCGGCTGGCGGGTCCGGGGGCCTCTTAGAGCCTAAATCTACCTCAGGCTGATAAAGGTAGGATCCAGGGCCAACATCAAACCACGCTTAACCTGGTAGCTAGCCCTACCAGGTCGGGAGAGGGCTCTCTCCGGGTCAATCTCAGCAAAATATGATCGCTAAAGGCTTGAGATGACTGATATAACTACTGATCTTAGGCTAGGTATGTGTGCAAAAGAGTTTGATTGAATAAAATGATGTTTTTGCTGGCTCAAATGGGAAAGCAGATTTTGGGTGCGGGGAATGAGGCTCAACTTTGCAGAGATCTCAATGGGGCAAGGTAGGCAACTGATTTTGGCACTTCAAATCGAATGAGGTGGAAGGATTAGATAGGTGAGGAGTTGAAGAGGGCAAGAGAAACCATGGATCCTCTCCAAACAACTGAAAACATCAAGAAACTAAATCAAAGCTCAAGTAGAGCACTACAAATTCAATGGATTCTACTTACACTCTTGTTTGATTTAGTTAGGAAGAAACAAGATAGATAATGTCATACATAACACATAAGTAAATTCACAATTACAGAGAAAATAACTGTACCAAAAAAAAATGCCACAAGGATCCCAAAGAGTGCTGGAAATCCTGGTCTCAATTCCTTAGCCAAAACGCTGATATGAGTGTACAATGAAGCTCAAGGCTTTCTCAAAAGTCCAACCATGCTAATGACTGAAAAAAAACATAATATAGACCAACCATAGCTCATCCTAGCCTCTATGGGTTGAGCTCACATGTTTAGGACCTGTTTCAACTAATTCTAAACTGAGAACTAGAAATCAAGCAACAGAACAACATGCCTCTAGAAACAAGGGAACTGATTCATTCAGTTTCAAACAACTTTTTAATAGATGAATCTACCTCCATAAGTGAAAATTTGACATATTTACATCATGATCCATAAATTTATATTAAATTACATTACAAATTTGACACTAAGCACGTGAAAAATTCAAATTGGAAAAAGCGGCGTGAAAAACAGAGCATTCCTGGTCAAACTGGGCCAAATTTCCTCTATGCGCCGTGCGTGATTCTCTATGCGTAGTACCTGTTTGGAGACACTTTTGAAGGCCTTCCTAGTGTCAAAATTCTCTCCAAGTGTTCTTGTTGGAAAGGTCTACCTATCTACTTTCCAACCCAAGTGAAATTCTCCAATTTGGCCTCCATTTGTCCCTCCAAAATTCAGTTCTCCCAACACTGCTTCTTGTGTGTCAAAATAGGGGCAGTGAGGTCATTTTTGAGTGTTTTTGACCTTTTTGAGGGCTCAAAACCTATCCAAATTTCTTGGACATTAGTAGGAAAGCATATTTTTTCATGCCAAATCCAAAAATTCTGATTTTTTGTCATTTGGAGGCTCCTATCAAAAGCGAGTGCCAGGTGGCATGGTGCATAGAGCAGAAAATCCTGTTTTTTGTGCCAAAAATTCCAAAAATGCAAAAAGTGCCCAAATTTTTTTGAAATTTGGGCTAAGTCTTCTTCATCAAGCATTATGTTGGGCTAAGGAAGCCTCAGCCAATATCTGAAGTCCTTCATTCTCCTTTTTCCTCCTTGATGCTCTGTTCAATTTTGCCTTCAAGCTCTTGATTCTAGCTTGGCACACCATATTCCTTGAAAAATAATGATATGCCATGTTTCTCAGCATATTCTTCTCATTGATGGCCTTTTCTAACCTCCTCTCCAAGTGGATATTGGCTCTTTCAAGCCATGACTCCCGATCGGCATTAACCTCTTGCTCAAGTGAAGTGAGCTCCACCCTCCTCATTTGGGTAGCTTGGCGATTCTCCCGAATGTTTTGCAGCTCCATAATCGCTTGCTGGTCTTCAAGCTGCTTATTTCTTTTCTCTAGGTACTGTATTGTCCATTTAGCCCTATCCAAGTTGATGGAAAAGGCATTGATGTTCGCTTGCTGCTCTTGAATGACTTCTTTGATATTTGTGCTTTGCGGGCCCATATCAGTATCATCACCCTCAATGAGAATGAAATCAGTCTCACACTCACCTAATGGGCCTTCATCCTGTAGCGGCCTCTTGCCTTTTTCTTGAACCTGTTGTGCTGATGACAGAAGCGAGACCCCTTCCACCCTGGGTGGAGATAATACTCGCTTAGCTACTGCGAACAACCGTCTAGTGCCCTTCTGATAAGTGATAAACATCGACATACTAGAGATCTATGTCTCATGACCCTCATGCTGATATGAAGGTCCACCTATCTCATGTATAGTATCTGAAGGTCCCTAAGGAGTTATGAAAAACTCACGAGAAATGAATTCCTCCCAAGTGATGCCCTGTAAGCCAAGCTGATGGATGGCCACAATTTCAATGAGAGAAAAATGATATATACTGTTGAACTGTTGCTGAGGAGTCTTGTGGTGTACTAGGGTGGTCATCTTCTTAATGTTTCGGCACATGAAGTAGGGGAGTTTCATCATCCTCACCCTGGTAAAATGCATCAACAGTCTGATATGATAAGCATATAAACGGGAAAACCGGCCCTCACAGCTGAAATACTTCATGATCAATTTCATCAAAGGAGCATAAGAATCTTTGAGGTACCGGAAAGGAAACACTCTGCTGAGTTGTCTCAAATAGTCGGGCTTGATGTATGGTTCATAATGTTGCTTTTCAATTTGCTTCCTCTTGTTCCATTGCTCTCCAATGTTAGGAATACCAGTTGCTAGTGAAATAGATTCTGGTGTTAATGTGAATGTGACACCAGCTAGAGTGGCTTGACCATCATGTAAATGAAGCACAAACAAACGAGCCAACTCATGATGAAACTAAATTCTAGCAACCATCTCACAAAATTCATAGCAGGACTGGTGTTGGAAACAAGTGATGGCAAGAGGGCAGGCCTGTAACTCAGTAAGAGTGGTTGGTTCTTCTCAAATATGCTTGCCACCTCTATGAGGCCTCCTGGGTGCATGTACTTCTATAGGTGAGTCACTGTGTGTCTCCTCTTCATAAGCATATGAGGGATCAAATTCCATGTTTGCTAGGTGGATGAGCTGTCTTGATGAGAAGTAGGTGATTTATGATGTTTTTGACTTCTGCCACCAAGGGAAAAGTGATATGAGGGACTGTGGAGGGAGGAAAAAATGAGGGATTTAGGGACTGTTGGGACAGGGTTTAGTTAAGGGAACATGGAATTTTTGGGAGCTTTTGGTATAGGACTAGGGTTTGGGAATTTGTATTTGGGATTCTGGGAAATGGGAATTGGGGTAGGAATAAATGATGTTTTAGGAATGTATGAATTTAGGGAATAGGGAAATCAGGGAAAATGAGTGAGGGAGTGGAAAGGTGAGGGAATAACAAGATTGACTTGGCAGCCAAAACAACAGTTCAAACGCTAGGTAGCAGTTTCCTTTGAAAGATTTCAAGAGGTATGGTTTGATTTCTTTTTAAAAAATCACCATAAGAAAACCACCATTAACTTTGTAGCAAAATATTTCACTAGCCAAGAGGAGGACTGTACTTACTTATACACTAGAATATTTGGGTGATTTTGGTGTTTTGGAGAAGTTGCTAAAGATTTTGGGCTTGTCGGCTCTATATGCCGTGCATCAAACCCAACGTGGTGTGCCCTGTGTATGCACTGCGCTCGTGTAAATTTGAACTGGAGATTGTGTCCCTATGCGCCGTGCCTATTGCCCAATGCACCGCGCCTCTGTCTTGGGGCGGTTTTTCACCAACTTTGTCTTACTTGCTCACCAACACGATTTTGCTTTGGCCAACATTGTCTTTGAGTGCAAATGAGATTTTCAAATTGGAGAAATGACTTATATACAAGGAGCCTTTAAATATTTGGTTTGCAAAACCCACTTTTACAATGTTTAGAAAATGACTTTATTTTAACTCTGTTTTGAGCTTTTTCACTTTATTAGAACTTGTGGTGAACTGTATGACTTTTGTTTTGTTTGTTTTGTAGGGGGTTGGAGCTACTGAGGCTAGGAAAAGTGACTAGGGTTGCAGGTGAAGTAATTTACATATGAAGGGATAAAATTACATGAATTTGTACAATAAAATCTAAAAATACCCCTTTTTTCCTAAAAATAGAGTTTTGAGGAAAAACACATCTCTGAGCACTTGATTATGAAATTTATTGATGCTAGAACCTCCTCATGTGCCTGCTGGTTATTATTTGACTTTTTGAAACCCTTTTTGATGAGACCCTAATGAAACCCTAGACCTAAATGGCAATGAAACCCTTTTTGATGAGACCCTAATGAAACCCTAGACCTAAATGGCAATGAAACCCTAGAAAATAATTCTGCAATCTTTAAGACAAAAAGGTGACTGTATACAATTTTTGATAAATAAACATGAGCCAGCAGGTAAATGACATGAGGGAAACTGTAGGAGAAGCCACTACCGTCAGATGATCCATGCACCTAATGGAATGCAACTGACTGGGCGGGACACCTAATATGCAATGCAACAAGAGGATTTGATCTCTAGAAGAGGGATGAAGATATCGACACTAAAATTGGCTTCAATGGGGATGGTAGCTCCTTGGAGGTGCCAAGAACTACAGATCTCTGGGAAAGCAAGTAGTGCCTTCGTCCATTGGGCTATGGAGTCAATAACTTCGACAAACCGAAACCAAACTCTTGACTTAATGACTCAATTTCAGGACTGAATGTGACTCAAAATTGACTCATTTTCAAGACTGAAATTGACTGAAAGACCTGACTCTATCAAACCAAACCAAAACTGAAATCAAACCTCAGCTTTATAGCCTTCACCTCGGGCCCCAAACTGAAGAATGAAAACAATACACACTTGCAATGGAATTTAAACAAACCGGTATATACAATGATGAGTAGGACAGCAGAAAACATTTCACAAATAATACCGTTTGAGGAGCCGACCATTGACTAGCCCACCAGGATAGTCTTCACCATTCAGCTCTTGCAAAAGGAAAGCATTCTGGCCCCAATTTGCAGCGATCTTGTAAGGTCATTTCCAAAGATTTTCAAATTTTCCATGTTTACCTTTCTCCTCGTTCCTTGCATCCCATTTCAGCACTATGTCTCCTATTTCAAACTTGTCCGCCTTTGATTTTCGGTCATATATCCTCTTGATTCTCTCCTGCAACTTGAAAGTGTTTTGAAATACCTCCTCTCTAGTTTGCTGCAAATGAATGATTTGATTGATCCTCCGGTTCAAACTATCATCTTCGCTGTTGGCTTCTTGCAGAATTTTGACCACCGGGACTGCCAGAGAGGTCAGGAAGACTATGTCCACACTGTACACAAGCTCAAAAGGAGACATGCCTATAGATTTCTTTTGACTTACCTTGTCTGCCCAAAGTGCATTGACCAGCTTTTTGTGCCAACTTTTCTTGTTAGTTTCCAGCATCTTTTTGATAATGTTGACAAGAGATTTATTTGAGGATTCCACCAATCCATTACCTTGAGGGTAATAGGCAGTCGAGTGCCCCAAATTGATTTGATACTTATGACAAAAGTCAATCATTCTTTTCGATTTAAAGGCTACTACATTTTCAGTGATCAACTTATTGAGACAACCAAAACAAGACAAAATGTTGTTTTTAAGAAATGAGATAATTACCGAATTGGTGGCCTACCTTGTAGGAATCGCCTCAATCCATTTGGTGAAATAATCCATCGTTGTGAGGATCCACTTATGCTGTGCTGAAGAAGAAGGATTAATTTTACCGATGAAATCCAAACCCCACTGTTGAAATGGAGCACTCACTTCAATGGGCTTGAGCGGTAAAGGTTTTAACTTCCTCTTACCTTGAAAAATCTAACATTTGTGGTAGTTGGCCACTGTTTTGTACACATCAGCAAAAAGAGTTGGCCAATAATACCTCGCTCTCAGGATTTTGTTGGCTATTGTCTTCCAGAAAAGATGGCCTCCACAATCTCCCTTGTGAAAGTCTTCCATAACTTGTTTTGCCTCTTCTTCTACTAAACAATTCAGCAAGACACCACCGGGATCTTTCCAATAGAGTGCACCATTCATAATACAAAATTTTGCAGCCATCAATTTCAATGTCCTACTTTTGTTCTTAGCCATTCCAAGTGGTGATGACAGATTTTGGAGTACATATACAATGTCCGAATACCAAGGAGAAAGAAGGAAAATTTCTGATACTTGAGAGGGCAGATTCTCTTCTTCTTCCTCGGACATAGCAGTAATTAGATTAATGTCCAAGGCATGAAAATTTGACTCAGCCATTAGTTTAGCCATCCCCTATCCTTTAATGAGCTTTGTCGATTTGATTTTCACGTCATACTCCAACAAGGCAGCAATCCATTTGCTCTTCTCCCTTCCGGATCTATTTGCACTAAGACATCCTTAACAACAGCATTAGGGACATAAGTGAGGATGTGAGTGTTAGCGCTTGAAATTTCACCTCAGGCTCAGAAAGGTAAACCTCAAGGCAACATCAAACCATTTAGCCTCGTAGCTAGCCCTACGGGGCAGGAGAAGGCTCTCTCCGGTAAATCTCGGTAGATATTCAATGGGATGAGATGACCAACAAGGTAACACTGATATTAGGCTAGTGAACTGATTAAAAAGGTTGATTTGGGGTTTTTTGGGTTTTTGGTGGCAAATTGAGGAATTGCAATTTTGGGTGCGAGGATTTGACACAGTTTCTGCAGGGGTTTCTTTGGGGCGAGGTAGGAGACCGTATTGATGCCTTTGATTGAGGTGAGTGGATGGAAAAGACCGGTGAGGAGCTAAGGAGAGAAAATAATACTTTGAATTCTCCTTAAACAGTAGAAAACATAGAAATTAAACAAATTTAAAAGCAGAGCATGGCAAGCATGAATTCTTACTTTAACACTTCATTTGTTTAATATGCAGAAGGAAAGAAAGGAGATGAATCACAGAACACACTTACAAGAACATTAAGAAGCACACCATCAACACATGAGTCCACAAGAATCCCAAAGAGGACTGCAAAACCCTGGTCTTCCTTAGCCAAAAATTGCAGAGATACAGTGAAATAATACAATAAGAGCTTCTCCCTCAAGAGTCCAACCATGAAAATGAGCAAGAAAGTACATAATATAGATGATCTAACCTCTTTCCCTGCCTCCATGGGTCGAGCTCACTATCCTAGGAGCTATTTCAACCACTTCTAAACTAAGCACTACAAACTAGGCAGTCAAAACAACTTGCCTCTATAACCTAGGAAACCAATTCATTCATTTAATATTTACCATTTTCATGAATGAATCTTCTAGAAGTGTTACATAAGAGTAAAAGTGTCTAAAAAGTACAATAATTACATCAAATTACATCAAATAGGATCACATTTCATCCCAAAAAGTCAAACTGGGTCAAACTGTGCTTTTCCGAGCTGTACAGTGCATTTCTGGACAAAACTGCCTGACAGGTCGCGCGCCACTGCCTGACAGGTCGCACGCCTTTGGAGCCATGTTTGGGGAACTTTCAGGTGGCCAAATTGAGAAAAAGTGGGCTTGTTGGAAAGGTCTGTGAGTCTACTTTCCAACCCAACTGGAATGTTTGAATTTGGAGTTCATTTGCCCTGTCAAAACTCAAATCTCCCAAGACTGCTTTCTGCAATTCAAAAACGTGGCAGAAAGTGAATTTTTGCATGTATTTTGACTTTCTGGAGGCCCAAAACTTCACCAAATCTCAAGTCCATCCATGAGCATATGTAACTTTGCATGAAAAATCTAGAAATGCTGAGTTTTGGTTAAAAGGAGTTGCCCTGATGTAGGGTCGCGCAGGGGGTGAGACCCGTTAATGGGAAAAACCTGCAAATTGCCAAAAAATGCCAAAATTCACCCAAAATTCTCAAAATTTCTTGGGATTTGTGCTGTGGCTGGGCTATTTAGTGCCTTGATCCTTGAGTGAAGCCTCAGCCAAGATACAGAGAGGATTTGGCCTCTTTCTCCTTTTCAGTGCCTCGGTCAACCGCCTTTGAAACATTTTCATTTTGGCCTTGCACACATGCATTCTTGCCCAGTAATGGTTCTTCATGTTCCTTAGCAATCTCTTCTCTTGGTTGGCCTTAGCCAACAGCTTCTCCAAGTGTGCATTGACCCGGATGAGCATGGACTCTCTCTCAGCAGGCAATAGGTCACCGGGCCTCCTTCTGTTCAAGTTTCGGTCTCCTCTAATCCTCCATAGCTCATCAAGGACTTTCTCATCCTCCAACTGTTTGTTGCGCTGCTCCAGGTATGAGACTGTCCATTGTGCTCCCTCTAACCTCCTCTGCAAGGCATCATTTTCAGCTCTGAGATGCTGAATGATCTCCTTTGCCTCTCGGCTAGGAGAACTGGCCTCAAGATCCACAAGCTCAATATCTGGAACTCCTGATGGCCCCTCATGAATCATGGGCTGCTTGCCCCTTCCTGGTACCTGTGCTGGTGAAGAAAGCGAGGCCCCTTCCACCTGATGTGGAGATAACACTCGCTGAACTGATGATGAAGGTGAGACCCCTTCCACCTGCTGTGGAGATAGTACTCGCCGAGCTGCTGCAAATAAGGCCCTTGGGCCTTTCTGATAGGTAACCAGAGGTGAGGAGCTGACATGTCTAGTGACAGGGATGTCATGCTGCTGTGATGGTCCTCCCTCCTCATGAACAACCTGAGGATGTGGCTGTGATGGCGCTGTGAAAAACTCACGAGAGATGAACTCCTCCCAAAAGATGCCCTGCTGAGTCAACTGATGCAATACTACTAGTTGAATCAAACCATAATGGTGAAGGCTCCTGTACTGTTGTGCCGGGGTCTTCCTCTGCAACATGGGCACCATCCTCTGAATGTTCTGAAAGAAGAAAACTGGGATGTTCATCATCCTCACTCGAGTGAAGTGCATCAAGAGGCGAATATGATATGAGTACACCTGTGAAAATCTGCCCTCACAGGTAAAATAGTGCATAATGAGCCTCATCATGGGAGCATACTCGCTCCTGAGAAACCTGAATGGAAAAACACCCGCCAAATGTCTCATGAATGGTGGCCGGACATAAGGCTCAAAGTGAACACTATCTAACATCTTGCGCTTATTCCACACCTCACCAACATTAGGTATCCCTGTAGCATGTGAGATCATCTCAGGTGTCAATGTAAAGTTCACCCCTGCAAGGTTGACATGTCCATCATGCAAGTGTAAAACAAAAAGGCGGGCCAACTCTCTGTGGTGTTGAATCCGAGAGATCCTCTCACAGAACTCATAACAAGACATGTACTGAAAACAAGTGACTGCCATAGGACAGGCCTGTAATTCTGCCAAAGAGGTGGGCTCCTCTCGCTTATGATGTCCACCCTTACCACCCTTACGAGGCCTCCTCTGTACCTCAACCTCTGAAGATGATGAATGGTCATCACTTTGCTCATAAGTTTCGGTTTCTGACATGGTTTAGGAGCAAAGTGGACAAACTGTACTGCTGTCTGCCTGTAAAAAGTGCTGAATTCTATGCTCAAATGATTTGATGGCTTGGAGAGTGTTTGAGCAAGTTTAAAATCGATTTGCAGGGAGACAGCTTGACGGGTCGCGCACCTCTGACGGGTCGCGCCCTTTGTATTTTTACACTGTGGAAGACCCTCTGACGGGTCGCGCGCACCTGACGGGTCGCGCGCACCTGACGGGTCGCGCACCAGTCCAATGCCCGAACTCGCTCTGTATTCGCTCCTTTCTCTCAATCACTCTCTCAAACCTCTCTTGCAAGCGTCTAGGATGCACATGAGAGTGATAGGAGGGAATTTGGGGTTTTTATAAGTTTCATTTGAAAAAATTTCATTCACAAACCCACTTTCTAATGTTTTCTCTTTGACACTTTATAACACTGACTTTTTGGTTTCTTTTGTCCTGAATTTGACTCATTGAGTGCTTTGACTTGATTCTTTTTGCAGGTAGATCATCTGAGGGATCTTGGCAAGGGGACCAGGGTTGCATTTTGTTCGCTGAAGACTTTTGAAATTTCATCACTTATTTACAAAAACTTGGAAAATGACCTTGGCTTTAAAAATAGAGTTTTTAAATCCAAGGTGAAGATTAGCTGTACCAGATAAGAAATCTTGAAGAAACACTTTTACAATCATCCCTCTGGCTTGCTGAATACTCATTGACTTTTCAGACACATGACCCTGTAAACATATTTGACCAAAACCCTAGACCTAGGAAATTGACCTCAAGACAAGATAAGACAAGCTTGAAAGAGCTTAATGACTGAAATGACCTGAACCAGCAATGCCAGGAGGGGTACAACACACCAGCTCCTCCATCAGGGTTATGGCATGCCTAACGGGATGCAAAAATTGACACTGATGAGACACCTACATATGCAAATGCAAAGAGTTTTGATCGCTGATGGAGGGCTTAAGACCGATTCTAACAGTGAGAATGAAAAATATAAACCCGAAAATCTTTCAATGCTTTTACCAAAGCAAGGGCCTATTTTTCAATTATATTGTACTTCAATGCCACATCCCTTATGGTTCTGCTGAAAAATGCAATTGGTTTCTCAAGCTGGTTTCTTTTTTGCATCAAGACTGCTGCCATAGTATGATTCGAGGCAAATGAAAACAAAATAAAATCCTGAGTATAATCCGGGCTGATCAAAACTGGAGCTGAAGAAAGAACTAATTTCACCAAATTGAAAGACTTAACTGCTTCCTCAATCCACCTTACTGCACTATCTTTTTTGATCATGTCTGTGATTTCTCTTAAATGTTTTGCAAGATTGGGCACAAAGCGACGTAAGAAACTTATCTTACCATTGAAGGATTGGATTTCTTTCTTACTTCATGGGAAATCAATCTTTTGAATGGCCTCCACCCGAGCTGGATCGATACAGATTCCCTCCTTTGAGATAATATGCCCGAGAAGCTTACCTTCATCCATGGTGAACAAACTTTTCTTTGGATTGAGAGAGATGCCATACTTCTTACACTTGTGAAACACAATCTTCAAATGATAAAGGTGATCTTCATCTGAATTAGAGAAAATGGTCAAGTCATCAAGATAAACAACTAGAAAGACATATTTTTCATTAGAAAACGCAATATCCATCGCCCGCTGAAAGGTTGCACCAACATTTTTCAATCCAAAAGGCATCTTTGCATAATGAAAAGTTCCCCACAGAGTGGTGAACTCGGTTTTGTCTCTATCATCCTCATGGACCAGAATTTGGTTATAACCCGAATAACCATCGAGTAGCAACAAGCGGGATGCTCCAACTACTCTTTGAAGTATGTGATCCATCTTAGGAAATGTATAGTTGTATTTCAAGGATACTTTGTTCAGATTTCTAAAATCAATGCATAACCAGATCTCACCTGTTTTCTTGCAGACATGCACCAAGTTTGAAATCCAATCTGAAAATCTTATGGGGACTATGATACCATCTTCATACAACCGATTCACTTCCTTCTCGATTGAGGGCAGCAGCTTTAGATTTATTCTTCTTAGCTTTTGACAAAAAGGCTTTTGATTTTGCTTGATAGGGATGACATGCTGAATTATGCTTGTGTCATATGCCTTCAAATCTGAATAATCCCAAGCAAATACATTAGTAAAAGAGGATAACAAACTGATATACTTTGCTTTTACTTGTGGAGGCAATGCCTTTGACAATTTCACCATCTTAGGATTTTCAGTTGATCCAATGTTCACATCCTCAACTTCTTTCTCGATTGGTAGCAAGCTCGGTTTCCGGGCCACATCATCTTGATCGAACAACTCCTCTAAAGGTATTAGACCTTTAGGAATGATGTTGTCTTTGAGATGCAAAACTTCCATTTGATTGACTTCTATATCTGCTTCACCATCATCGTACTCCACATCAATAGAAGTGTCTTTGAACTTACCTTTATTTTGCAGAAATTCATCGATCTCATCATCATCTTGAAACACTTGCCAATACCTTTGATTGTCGGGGACAACTGGGCAATGCTTCATGTGAATCTCAAACTTGTTGTTTGAATTCATCGGAATTTTCAAATTACTTGCTGCTGTTGCAAGTGAATCTGCAATGACATTCTGAGCACAGGGAACACAGGTTATAGTATAATCAGAAAATACTTTCAAGATATCCAACACTGCATTGTGGTAGGCCTGCATTCGAGGATGCCTAGCTTGGTATTCCCCTTTCACCTGCTTGATAACTAACTTAGAGTTGCCATACATTGAAATCCTTTTAGCATTCAATTTTCTAAGAACTTTCAAACCAACAATTAAAGCTTCGTATTTGGCCTCATTGTTTGAACAGTCAAAAGCTAGTTTATAAGAACAAACCCTTACATTGCTTGGCACTTTGTTTGGGGTGAAAACAGGGTTTCGTATCCAAATACCAATCCCAACACCTTCCCTTCCTACCGCGCCATCAAAGTCCATGCTCCACAGGCCTATTTCATCCTCTTCCAAATGCTGAGATTTTGTTTGTTCTGTTGCTCTTCCTTGCTGTCCATCATTATGCTGCTACTGTCGGAAGGCTGATTGCTTAGTGGTACTATCAAGTCTTTGCCTTTCTTGCTTTAAGACATCTCTGAAATTTTCAGTGATCTTGGGAATGTCTTCTATTTCAACTACTTGGCTGTTTACATCATTAAAGCTATCTGAATACAAAACAAATGATTCTCAATCAATATGTACATAGTAAATTGGATGATTTACCGGCTTCTCCTTGATAGTGATCATGTACTTCATTTTCTGTTCCCGGTATAGTTTCCTCATCTGACCGAACACGGGGATGGTAACATAGGAGAAATCAAGCTGCATTGTCCCTTTAATATTTTCTCCCCAAGATATGGAAAAAAGCATGCCAAATCTAGGAGGTATATCCGCCACCACCACGTCCATCAAAACATTTTTAGCTGGAATCTGATCCAAACTGACCACCAAATCCTTGATAAGACCAATGCACCTTACTCTACCGGAATCAAAAGAGTAAAGGTCATGATATTTTCTAGTGATATCCAATCCCAATTTCTCCATGATAGCCTTAGGCATGAGATTATGAGAGGCTCCAGAATCAAACATAGCATTATGTAACACAAAGTCATGCACCCTGAGATTGATATAAAAAGGAGCGACATCACTATCTTGAGACTGACCTTCTAATTTTGGCCCAAAGATCAGCCCGAGACTGTCATCCTCCATGTTTACCATGTCGGATGATGGATCTAAATTCAAGATTTTAGACACCTGACCTTTATAATTGTTATTCTTCATCAACTCAGTCAAAGGAATGGATATTTTTAACTTAGAAATTTCATTTTCTAAGTTAAAAACTGAGACTTTTTCTACCTCTTTCACTGAAACATCCTTCTTTTCCGTTTTCTCCTTTGACACATTTGGCTGATTGGGTCTTTCACTTGCTGATGGCGTTTTTTTGGTGTTAGGATCAACTATCTCTTTTCCCTTTTTCTGCACAATGGGAGGATCATTCTTTGACGTTGCTGCCTCCTTCCTTTTCTGAATTGGATTTACGGGCACATCTCTACTTTAGAGTGAATATTGTCACTGCTGAGCTGACAAAGCATTCATGTATCCTCTTTGGTATTCATCGGACTCTTCCTCAAGAACTGTTTCATTTGCCAAAATGAAATTTTCATCCCTTTGTTCAGCTGAATTCTCGGAGTACTCTTCATCTTCAGTGATGAAAATTGGCATATCATCAGGCATAAAGAAATGATTCTCTTCTCCGATTACATTCTCCTCCTCATCTGATTCCGGACCATGTACAAAATTCTGCTGCAAGGGTGTCTTCACCTGCTGCTGCACTACTTGATCTTGTGCTCTCTTCTCTCTTTGTTTTATCCTAAATTGTAGTTGCTGCTAGCCACGGAAGTTAGGATTTCCGACTTGTGGTTTAGATTTGTCAATTTTCAATCTATCAAACATCTTCTCCATCTTCCGAAGCACTTGATCTGAAGTGGAAACCTCTTCCTTTATTGTTACCTTCTTTTCAGCCTTTGCTCTAGCTCTCTTGGCAAGGAGATTAGCTTCAACACTGACTGCAATTTTCTGCATGTCTTCCAAAGTAGCCAGATCTCTCTCTCTTAATTGATAGGCCATATCAGTATCAAAACCGTTTGGAAACTTAATCAAGGCCAGCCCCATAGGTGGCTTTATATGATCAGGAATTGCATTGTAAACTGAATTGAATCTAATACAGTAATCTTGAACAGACTCACCAACATTCCGCTTGATGTTCTCGTATTCGGAAAGGATTTGAAGAGGATTTTTCTTCACTTCCCAGCGATCCAAGAATTTTCTCTGCAGATTAGCCAATGTAGTGATACTTGCAGCCAGCAAAGCTCTGAACCATTTCCTCACTTCACCACCAAAGGTTTGTACAAACAGTCTCATGGTCACATTTTCTGCATCAATCTCATGGAGGTCAAAGAAATCTGTCATCCTATCCACATGTTGCTGAGCTGTAACACTGTGAGGAGTGCTATCAAACAATGGAATTTTACTTTGATAATCGGCGGGCATGTCATCCAAATTTTGGGGCAGCACGAGGGGTGCAAAATGAGCAGCCATTGCTCTTGGTGGATTTGTAATCGGTCTTGGGGATGTTGGGGGAGTGGGTGGAGCTGATGTATGGGGTGTATGAGGAGGTGTGTGTGGAGGCAAAGCAATATTGGATGTTTGAGGAGTAGAAGGAGTGGACGGAGGCGACAATACTGTAGTTTTTTGATCACAGACAATAGGCTGCACAGGGATGGTGGGAATGAAAGGTGGTTCGGTGGGAATTTTTGAGCTAGATGCAATTGTAGATGACCCAAGGGTTGCAGATGTAGTATTTAAGAAATCAGCAATATTAGAAGCCACAATTGAAGTCTGGAGTTGGTTCAAGATATAGTTGTCAATGGATTTATTGGCACTTTTAGTTTCAAGATTTCTAACAAAATCGGGATTTAAGGTAGTTGAAGCAACAACGCTTTCAGATTTGGTTTCAAACAAAGACAACTCGAACTGCTCATCAAACTCAAGATCCTCAAGATACACAAAGCCAATAGGACATGAATGAGATTTGAACATGGGAATCATAGAACTTCCTTGGCAAAGGATTCTCGGAATAAGATTGGGATTTTCATACACAGGAGGGGGATTAGGATCTGAATTTGCTCTAGTATGTCTTCTGGAAGCCAATGTGCTATTATTTCCAAGAAATCAAATGGACATTAACAACTTGTTCAACCTATAAAATCCTAAACTTATCATCCAAAAGCTTAGAATTATGATATGTACTGGGGTGATTCGCAAGTTAGATATTCCATTTATAAGACTAGACCGGAGATTGACTGAAGTAGCATTTATTTACTTGCGCTAATGCAAAGCAAAAGAGTTTTGAAGGCTACCTAGCTAATCTTCAGACTCCGTCTGTAGTTTATAAAACGAAGAACACTAACAAATAAAAAATCTCTTCCCTAGTATGGTCGCCACTATGTTAGAGCCTAAATCTACCTCAGGCTGATAAAGGTAGGATCAAGGCCAACATCAAACCACGCTTAACCTGGTAGCTAGCCCTACCAGGTTGGGAGAGGGCTCTCTCCGGATCAATCTCAGCAAAATACAATCGCTAAAGGCTTGAGATGACTGATATAACTACTGATCTTAGGCTAGGTATGTGTGCAAAAGTGTTTGATTGAATAAAATGATGTTTTTGCTGGCTCAAATGGGAAATCAAATTTTGAGTGTGGGGAATGAGGCTCAGCTTTGCAGAGATCTCAATGGGGCAATGTAGGCAATTGATTTCGACACTTCAAATCGAATGAGGTGGAAGGATTAGATAGGTGAGGAGTTGAAAAGGGCAAGAGAAACCATGGATCCTCTCCAAACAGTTGAAAACATCAAGAAACTAAAGCAAACCTCAAGTAGAGCACTGCAATTTCAATGGATTCTACTTACACTCTTGTTTGATTTAGTTAGGAAGAAACAAGATAGATAATGTCATACATAACACATAAGTAAATTCACAATTATAGAGAAAAGCACTGTACCAAAAAAAAATGCCACAGGGATCCCAAAGAGTGCTGCAAATCCTGGTCTCAATTCCTTAGCCAAAATGCTGATATGAGTGTACAATGAAGCTCAAGGCTTTCTCAAAAGTCCAACCATGCTAATGACTGAAAAACAAAATAATATAGCCCAACCATAGCTCATCCTAGCCTCTAGGGGTCGATCTCACATGTTTAGGACCTGTTTCAACTAATTCTAAACTGAGAACTAGAAATCAAGCAACAGAACAACATGCCTCTAGAAACAAGGGAACTGATTCATTCAGTTTCAAACAACTTTTTAACAGATGAATCTACCTCCATAAGTGGAAATTTGACATATTTGCATAATGATCCATAAATGTATATTAAATTACATCACAAATTTGACACTAAGCATGTGAAAAAGTCAAATTGGAAAAATCTGGGTGAAAAACAGAGCATTCCTGGTCAAACTGGGCCAAATTTCCTCTATGCGCCGCGCCTGATTCTCTATGCATAGCGCCTATTTGGAGCCACTTTTTAAGGCCTTCCTGGTGTCAAAATTCTCTCCAAGTGTTCTTGGTGGAAAGGTTTACCTGTTTACTTTCCAACCCAAGTGAAATTTTCCAATTTGGCCTCTATTTGCCCCTCCAAAATTCAGTTCTCCAAACGATGCTTCCTATGTGTCAAAATAGGGGCAGTGAGGTCATTTTTTGAGTGTTTTGACCTTTTTGAGGGCTCAAAACCTGTCGAAATTTTTTGTCCATTAGTAGGCAAGCATATTTTTTCATGCCAAATCTGAAAATGTTGAGTTTTAGTCATTTGGAGGCTCCTATCAAAAGCGAGCGCCAGGTGGTGTGGTGCATAGATGAGAAAATCCTGTTTTTTGTGCCAAAAATTCCAAAAATGCAAAAAGTGCCCCAAATTTTTGAAATTTGGGCTGAGTCTTCTTCATCAAGCATTGTTTTGGGCTAAGGAAGCCTCAGCCAATATCTGAAGTCCTTCATGCTCCTTTTGCCTCCTTGATGCTCTCTTCAATTTTGCCTTCAAGCTCCTGATTCTAGCTTGGCACACCATGTTCCTTGACAAATAATGATATGCCATGTTTCTCAGCATATTCTTCTCATTGATGGCCTTTTCTAACCTCCTCTCCAATATTGGATCTTTCAAGCCATGACTCCCGATCAGAATTAACCTCTTGCTCAAGTGAAGTGAGCTCCACCCTCCTCCTTTGGGCAGCTTGGCGATTCTCCCGAATGTTTTGCAACTCCATAATCGCTTGCTGATCTTCAAGCTACTTATTTCTTTGCTCCAGGTACTGTATTGTCCATTTAGCCCTATCCAAGTTGATGGACAAGGCATTGATGTCCGCCTGCTGCTCTTGAATGACTTCTTTGAGATTTGTGCTTTGCGGGCCCATATCAATATCATCACCCTCAATGAGAATGAAATCAGTCTCACGGTCACTTGACTGTAGTGGCCTCTTGACTTTGTCCTGAACCTATTGTGCTGATGATGGAAGTGAGACGCCTTCCACCCCGGCTGGAGATAATACTCGCTTAGCTGCTGCGAACAACCGTCTAGTGCCCTTCTGATAAGTGATAAACACCGGCATACTAGCGGTTTGTGTCTCATGACCCTCATGCTAATATGAAGGTCCACCTATCTCATGTATAGTCTCTGAAGGTCCCTGAGGAGCTGTGAAAAACTCACGAGAAATGAAGTCCTCCCAAGTGATGCCCTGTAAGCCAAGCTGATGGATGACCACAATTTTAATGAGAGAAAAATGATATATACTGTTGAACTGCTACTGAGGAGTCTTGTGCTGTACTAGGGTGGTCATCTTCTCAATGTTTCAGCACATGAAGTAGGGGAGGTTCATCATCCTCACCCTAGTAAAATGCATCAGAAGTCTGATATGATAAGCATATAAATGGGAAAACCGACCCTCACAACTGAAATACTTCATGATAAATTTATGAAAGGAGCATAAGAATCTTTAAGGTACCGGAAAGGAAACACTCTGCTGAGTTGTCTCAAATGGTCGGGCTTGATGTATGGTTCATAATGCTGCGTGTCAATTTGCTGCCTCTTGTTCCATTGCTCTCCAATGTTAGGAATACCAGTTGCTAGCGAAATAGATTCTGGTGTTAATGTGAATGTGACACGAGCTAGAGTGGCTTGACCATCATGTAAATAAAGCACAAACAAACGAGCCAACTCATGATGAAACTAAATTCTAGCAACCATCTCAAAAAATTCATAGCAGGCGTTATCACTAAACAAATTTCAAAGAAACGGGTAATGTAAGGAAGATTTGCTCTTGGTCACTTTCGTGTTCCTTTCATGCATAAGCAGCACTTGGCAAACTCAGGGTCAGCATAGATCAGAGTTCTTCATTTCAATTCAAGCAAGGCAGTTAGCACTCAAGAAGAAGATGTACCTTTGAGGGACAAAAGGGAAACCTTTTTGAAAGAGAGTTTCTAAAGAAGGATCATTTACACAATACAAACATCCAGCAAGGGCAAAACAGGCAAAGGAAAAGCATATATGAATCATAAACCATTTCTTATAAAAGTGATCACAGCTAGTATTGTTCATTATCCCTCAGGCAGCATTAAAGAGGTTTTATTTTCACAGGGGTGCATGGACAAGGTCTACAGCACATGAAGAACATGGCACTTCAATACATTTTTGTGTAATCAAAGAAGATCCTTGTAGAGACCAAAAGCAAAAAAGGAGGAACTTTCTCTCCTTGTTTTTACCAGCCAATTTCTAGAAGCGTTTCTGAGCAGTTAAAAACTCATATCTAAAAAGTGAAAGAGGTTTTCATTCTTAAGACAGTTAAGTACAAAAACCTCTTCCACTTTCTTCAAATACATTATGATTTGAGAGAAATGAATGATCAAACTTGCGCTACGAAACTGCTGTAGGTGCAAGTTTTCCACAGGCATATTTCTCTGTTTGACACCTGTTTTTCAAAGAAATATTCTGGGCGGTAGGGAAGGGTTTTCGAAAACCCAAGAGAGGTTTTTGTTAAGCATGGATTGTTTCACAAAAACCTCCTTCAGTTTCCTCAAATTCATTACGATCTGAGAGAAATTAATGACCCAAGTTGCGCTACGAAACTGCTGTAGGTGCAGTTTTTCATTTCCTGTTTTACACATCTTCTTCAAGGATCGATTCTCGGCAGCTGGAGTAGTGTTTCAAAACACCAAAAGAGGTTTTTGTTCAGCATGGATTGTTTCACAAAATCCTCCTTCAGTTTGTCCAAATACATGTTTTACGAGACGTTATGAGCTCTGTCCCAAGACCTATTTTTCAGCCAGAACAGAGCAAGGGACAGTCTCCTAGTTTCTAGGAACACCAAAAGGATGAGTCATCAAGGGCCAGCTGGAAGGTTATGAGCACCATCAAATTCGACTTCATGGAGTCTTAGGTGTCAAATAATGTTTTAAATGTTTAGATAAGGTTGTTGTAATCATAATAAGGAGTTACACTCCTAGTTGTATTAGGTCTCTAGGACTCCTAGTTAGCTGTCCTTTGTATTAAATAGTTAGTTTTAAGTGTCAATAGGTGTCAAATTAGGAGGAATTCGAATTCCCCTCATGCTGGAGGAAGGAATCTCCATGAAATCTATATATGGGAGAAGAACTAATGTATTAATGGTTGGAAATTTCAAGAGAAACAGTGCATATTATGTTATTGCAGAACACTGTATGTTTTATGTTAATGCAGAAGTTTGGCTTTACTACTCAGGATTCAGAGAGGGTTTTATGTGTTTTATTTCCTCATGGATTTCTTCATTTGCTCACTTGCAGTGGTATGAACACATGTTACTTAGAATTCATTGATAATGCTCTAACTTCCTTCATGTGTTCATAGACTGTGTTTCCTATATCATGTCTCTGTTTTGCTAGTAGATTAAAACTCTTTATGCCCTGACTTCCATGTAAGCTGATCTGTTGTTGTACTAAAACATACTCTGACTCCATAGCCCAATAGATGCTTGTTGATTGGAATTTCAACCATTTATACATTTTCATTTGATTTCAATCTATAGAGTTAGCCATCTTATTCATTATCCAAATCTTTAATCTTGTGAGAGAGCCCTCTCAGGTTGGGGAGGCTAAGCCTCAACCAAAAGTTGGTTTGAAAGAGTTACACAAGGTCTACCTGATCAGCAGCCTTTCAGGGCTTGATTTTGTGATAACATTTTGGTGCGTCTGTCGGGAGCCTGAAGATTACTCATTCTCGAAATTATGAAGCTGAACTTTTGAAGGTAGCAGGAGCTCAGAAAGGTTTTCGAGGCTGCATTCTACCTTGGTGACTCCATTCAATCTTAAAGTTTAAAAGGTGGCTTCGAGAGGAAGATATACAAGGAGTAATCATGACCCAAACCCACCTAGTCCTGTGGATAATCCCAACCTTATCTCAAGAAGCAAGCAAAGATTTTCTGATATACCAGGTACTTCAACCATTTCAAAATCTTTGTTTCCTGAATTTTCTAGAAGTCTTGAAGATAAAATTGTTGATGAAAAAATTCAAGAGGTATTGTTGAGGTCTGAAAACGAAGAAGAGCTTATTGGAATTATTTTAGATTTACAAAAAAGAGGCATTGATACTTCATCTTTAGTGTCACAAAAAGATAAGGAAGAGTTTTGGGAGGTTGTTACTTCGGAATTGCTATTAGAGGAAGAGGACTTAAATCAGCTCAAGGAACTTGATCCTTTTGAAGTTTTGCTCAAATCTAAAACTGGTTTACCTCTCCCAAATTGGAGTTCTTTTGTCAGTGGTTTGCAAAGTCCAAACAGCCCTTTTCGTACCAATACTTTATCTTCTGCCTCTGTTAGTCCAAATAGTCCTCAGACACTATCTCACACAAGATCTGCTCCCACTGGTCATACAATACCTGTTGTCACTGCTCCTCCATTCATTATGGCTATACCTGCTAGGTATGCTCCTCTAGCTCTCCCTGCTGTTTTACATGATCTTCCTAGTAAATATGCTGCTAGGATTCCAACATGGGGAGGTGATGAAGATATTACAGCAGAAGAACATGTGGATAGGTTCAATGATTTTGTTGACAGGGAAGAAGTGGATGATGAAGATGTAAAACTAAGATTGTTTGCTCAGACTTTCATTGGGGAAGTCAGAAAATGGTTTAAAGCCCTTAGAGCTGGAAGCATTCATAGTTGGGTAGAGTTTGAAGACAGTTTTCTAAGGAAATGGGGAAACAGAACTAACCCTGTCCAAGCCCTTACTGAATATAACAATCTTAGGAGAGCTCCAGAGGAAACTGTTCAAAATTTCTCTAAGAGGTTTAACAAAGTATATAATTCTATTCCAGCTCATTTGAAACCTCCTGGAGCTTTGGCACAGTTGAGATATGCTGAATCATTTGATTCAGATTTTTCTCTTTTACTCAGAGAAAGGGAGTCCGCCTCTCTTGCTGACATGCAAAATGATGCAATTAAGGTAGAGGTGAATATGCTTGCTGCTAAGAAATCAAAGATGGCAAAGTCTAAGTTGAAGGAGGAAGAGAAGCCTTCCACATCTGCTCAAGAAGACAAGTTTGAAACAATGATGAAAACCATGGAGAAATTGATGGACAGATTAGCTCTTGGGAATGCTTCTGCTCCTCCAGCACAACAAGAACCTCAATTTAGGAACCCTCAGTTCAGAAGACCTCAGAATCAGCAAAGGCCAAGAGACAACCGAAATCAGCAGGCTGATCCTCCAGTGAGACCTCCTTTCCAGCAAAATTTGGTAGATGAAGAGGATGAACCTGAAGTCCCTGAGGAATCAATTCATTGTTTTGATGAGGAAGGGTCAGGAATTTTCTTGACCAAGGAGGAACATGATGAGTCCAGCATGATAAAATCAGAAGAAGAACCTTCAGATTTTTTAAAGGGCTATCAACATGCTATTTTTGAGATGCAAAAGCAGTATAATCTTAGGAATAGAGATGTTCCTATTACAACAAACAAAGCACAGCTCAAGAAGAATACCTCAAGGACAGCTGATGATAAAAAGGAAAAAGCAAAGGTGGGTGAAAGTAAAGATGATCCTCCTCTTGACAAAAGGGACATTCAAATTCCTTCTCATTCCAAAGAAATTGACAAGTCTACTTCTGTTTTTAATATTGAGAATGAGATTGCAAAAATTAAAATATCAGTCCCTTTTAATGAAATTCTCAAGGTAGATAAATACAGAAGCAAAATTGTTGAAATGCTTAATTCACAACCAGGAGTGGCTGATATCCTAAATGTACAAGAAGATAATCCTATTATCTGTTTGGGTCCAAAACTTGAGGATGAACAAAATGAGGAATTTCCTCCTTTCTACAGAAGCATTACCATTCATGACATGACTCTACATAATGCTATGTTAGATTCGGGGGCATCACATAATCTCATGCCTAAGGTAATCATGGAAAGACTGGGGTTAGAGGTTACTAGGCCATATAAGGATTTATTTTCCTTTGATTCAAAGAGAGTTCATTGCATTGGTTTGATAAAAGATGTTGTTGTGGGTCTTACACAAATTCCAGCAAAAACCACTGTTATGGACATTGTTGTTGCAGACATTCCACCTAAGTTTGGAATGCTTCTTTCAAGGTCATGGGCAGCAAAAATCAAGGGCACAATGCAGATGGATCTTACATATGCTACCATTCCAGTGTTTGGTGAGCAAAGGAGGTTGTACCGTGAAACAAGGATGGCCTACATGGTGAGCAGCAAAGAAAAGCCTCAGAATTTTCCTATTTACTCATGTGATACTGGCCTTGGTTCAGCTATCCTTTTCAATGAATCAGTTGGGAGAGAATTAGAAGATAAACCTGCAGAAAATCAGAGTCAAGAAGGACAGCAAGGAGATGAAAAGGACATCATGGGCTGTTGGTCATTGTACTTTGATGGATCAGCAGGAAAAGAAGGGGCAGGAGCTGGCATTTGGATCACTAGTCCAACTGAAGAAAGTAAGTTTCTCTCATACAAATTAAACTTTGATTGTACCAACAATATGGCTGAGTACGAGTCTTTAGTTTTAGGTTTGGAAGCCTTGATAAAGTTGAAAGCCAAAAATATTGTTGTTTGTGGAGATTCTGAATTGGTAATTAAACAAATAGAAGGTACATATCAAACCAAGGATGCAAGAATGAGAGCATACAGAAATTTAGTGTTGGAGATGTTAGAAAAATTTCAAACCTACTCTTTTAGCCTCAAAACTAGAGACCAAAACTCTATTGCAGACTCTCTTGCTGTTTCAGCCAGCCTATTTATCATTCCTAAGCACTCTTCTGATGGTTATGAAGTGGAGGTTCGCCATAGACCAGTCATACCAGATAATATCATAAATTGGCAAGTTTTTGAGGATGATCAGCATGTAAGAAATTTCATTGAATTAAAAGAAGAGTTTGAGCACAATCAGATAGATCAGCAGAACATGTTAATAGAGTCAAAAGAAAGTTCTGAAGTCTTACAGCTACAAAATAATTTAATCCCTAAAGGCCTCATTCCTTTGGAAAAATTATTTGATCAAAATGATGTGTTCAAAGCACCAAGATTGCAAGCTAATGAGGAGGAAGTGGAAAACTGTAATTTAGGTGACTCAGTTGTGCCTAAAATAGTCAAGATTTCAAAGTTCCTTTCAGCTGATATGAAGACCAAATATGTTGAAATGATGAAAAGATTCATTGATGTTTTTGCATGGAGCTATGCTGATTTGAAACAGTATGATTCTTCAATCATACAACATACCATCCCTATTAAGCAAAATGAGAAGCCTTTTAAGCAGAAGCTAAGGAGGATTAATCCTCTTCTAATGCCACTGATTGAAAAAGAAGTGAAAAAGCTTTTCGATGCTAAAATTATTGTTCCAATCAGATTCTCAAATTGGCTTGCTAACTTGGTACCAGTCAGGAAAAAGAATGGGGAGATTAGAATTTGTATAGACTTCAGGAACTTAAACAAAGCTTCATTGAAAGATAATTACCCTCTCCCCAAAATGGATTTCATTCTGCAAAACATTGTTGGTTCACAAAGGATGTCTATGCTTGATGGCTTCTCAGGGTACAATCAGATTCTTGTTCACCCAGATGATCAGGAGAAGACAACTTTCACTACACCATGGGGAACATTCATGTATGCAAAAATGCCCTTTGGCCTCATGAATGCAGGAGCAACTTTCCAGAGAGCAATGGATATTGCTTTTGCTGAAGAGAAGGACAAATCAGTGGTGGTTTATCTTGATGATATCACAGTTTTTTCAAAAAAGGAAGAAGACCACTTAAAGCACCTTGAAAGGGTCCTACTGAAATGTAGGAGGTTTGGTATTTCTCTAAACCCAACCAAAAGTATTTTTGCTTTAACTTCTGGCAAACTGCTTGGACATATTATTTCTGAAGAGGGAATTAGGATTGATCCTAATAGAGTTAGTGCAATTCAAAAGTTATATTTACCAAGAAGCAAGAAGGAGATTCAATCCTTTCTTGGGAAAGTTAACTTTGTTATAAGATTCATTCCTAACTTTGCTGAAGTGGTTAAGAACATAACAAAGATGTTAAAGAAAGGAGCAGATTTTAAATGGACAGCTGAAGCAAAGAAATCATTTGAAGAGATTAAGAAAGCACTTACTCAAGCACCAGTCCTCATCAGCCCGGATTTTACCAAGGAGTTTCTGATCTTCACATTTGCTTCCGAAGACACAATTGCTGGAGTTTTATTGCAAAAAGGAAGTCAAGGTACTGAACAGCCCATTTCTTTCTTTAGCAAGACATTGGCTAATGCTGAATTGAAATATAATATCTTAGAGAAACAGGCTTATGCATTAGTGAAAGCCATTAAGGATTTCAGGATTTATGTTTTGCACTCTCACATTGTTGCATACGTGCCAAATACTGTTATAAAAGATATTCTTACACAAGCTGATCCAGATGGAAAAAGGGGAAAGTGGATAGCAAAGCTGTTGGAGTATGACATTGAGATCAAACCCACCAAGTTGGTAAAGGGTCAAGGCCTAGCCAAATTGTTGACTCAGTCAAATCTGGACTGTATTGATATTAATTTAAGCACAGAGATCTCAGAAATTTCTGAAAATGAAGAAGAGTTGGTCCAAATAAATGAGAAATTCTTGATCTCAGAATGGTATAAAGATATAGCATTTGTCTTGCAGCATAATAGAGCTCCTGATAACCTTTCAAAATCCAAAGCTCGGTTTACCAAGTTGAAATCTCTTAGATATTTTGTGTATAACCAAAATCTGTTTTGGAAAGATGCAGGAGGAATATTATTAAACTGTCTCATTGAAGAAGAAGCTGATAAGGTAATTGATGAGTTTCATAAAGGGGATTGCGGAGGTCATCACTATTGGAAAGCCACTGCAAACAAGGTTTTGAGAGCTGGCTATTTTTGGCCAACTATGTTTAGAGATATTTATAAAAAGATAGCCACATGCCATGAATGTCAAGTATTTGAAGGAAAGAGAAAGCTCATGCCAATGCCCTTGGTTCCTATTTATGTTGAAGCACCATTCCAGCAGTGGGGATTAGATTTTATAGGGGAAATCCATCCTCCCTCATCAGGGCAGCATCGCTGGATTCTCACAGCCACCGATTATTTTACAAAATGGATAGAGGCAATACCCACAAGGCAAGCAAATGATTCAGTGATTATTTCTTTCTTAGAAAATAATATATTATCAAGATTTGGTTGCCCAATCAAGATCATTACAGATAATGCTCAAGCTTTCAAGTCCAAAAGAATGATTAATTTTTTTCATCAGTATCACATTTCCCTTGGACATTCCACTGCTTATTATCCACAGGGAAATGGGTTAGCTGAGTCATCAAACAAGAGTCTTGTGAGGATCATTAAGAAGCTGCTGCAAGAAAATAAAAAGGCTTGGCATTTGAAACTGAAATATGCCCTGTGGGCTGACCGGATTTGCACAAAGAGGTTCATTGGAACATCACCATATGAGCTTGTGTATGGAGCAGAGGCTATATTTCCAACATCTCTCGGGGTACCAGTAATGAAGCTGATTCAAGGATTAGAAGAGGAACCAAATGCTATACAGCGAAGGATCAATCAGCTAATAGCTTTGCAGGAGAAAAGAAATGAGGTGTTTGACAGTCATCAACAAAACCAAAACAGGATCAAGAGAGCATTTGACAAAAAGATAAAAGAGGTTACATTTCAGATTCATGATAAAGTCCTGAAATGGGAAGCTAGAATTGAAGAGAAAGGTAAACATGGTAAATTCGAAAATTTGTGGAAAGGGCCATATCAAATTTATGCTTTCCATGGGAATAACACCTACATTCTGCAGGAGATTGATGGAACACCATATGCTGGAGGACCTGTTAATGGCAGGTTCCTAAAGCATTACAATTAATTGAATCTCTGCCAAGTGTCTCACAAACATTGTATATAACCGTTTTATTAGTTTTTCTTGTTAAAAATAAATGACAAGCTGAACAGGAAGCTTAAGCCCGAGGTGAAGGCCCACAAAGCTAGAAAGGAATGCTTGTCAACTCTGTGTATGTTTTCAGAAATTAAACAAGGCACTGGACCTACGAGTTCTTAGTGTACTACAGGAGCACACTATCCCAAGTGGAGCCACTGTTATCACTTAGAACTAAAAAAAAAAAAGAAATTTGATGCATGTAATTGTTTGTCATAGTCTAATGACAAAGGTCTGTGTTAAGTTGATGTCATTTTATTTTCCCTAACTTAGGATTTGGAGTTTTAAAGTTTTTAACTCAAACCATACTCGACTCTTATTGGTTCTCCTCCACCATCATTGTTCCATAGTCATGTCTTGTCTCATCTGAGTCACCGAGTCTTTTAGGGATTTCGCAGCGTAATCCTATTGGCCAGTTTCGCAGCGCAATCATGGTTTAGCAATTTCACAGCGCGTTATGATTAGGCCGTTTCGCAGCGCATCATTAGAATTTAAAACTAACAGCGCTGCAAAATCGTGGATTCGTGCATTTCGCAGCGAACCCTTCCCGAAATGTCAAGTCCGTAGGTGAGTCATCAGTTGTGTCCACTCATGTCAGTTTATGTACCTCTCGTATCACGTTTGAGCGCTCATTTGCCACTACCCCACCAATAGATCTGTTGATATGCACAGAAATATCATTCCCAATAGATTCTACCGTGCATAGACCTTTATGATAGTCGTAAGTGCTGCATGAGTGACCTGTCTGTTTGATTATGTATGGAAGTGTTTCAATGAAAAAATTTGAATTTCAAGCGAGGCTGAATTAAAAAGAACTGAACCACCATTGCAACTGAAGCTGTTAGACTCTGTGTGTGTGAAGATTTTGAAAGGAAAATGGAGAGAAAAGAGCACAGATCCGGTAAATGCCAGAGGACTGAACCTGAGGGCTTGGATATAGCGTTGAGGGATGAAGGCGTGAAGAAAGCGTTCAAAGATGCTGGCTGCTGGAACTTTTGCAAGAAGCTACAAGGAGGACATGCGCAGGTAACCAAAGAATTTGCGCTAAACTTCACTGGTTTAAATTCAAAGGTAGCTATGCTAGAAGTTCAGGTGTCTCCAGAAGCAATATCTGTTGTAACAGAGATCCCAAGAGGACGGGAAGAATGGTTTAAAAATTTTAAGTTTGATATGAATCCTTGTAAGGAGTTTTTAAAGGAGGCATATGTAAATGAAGACTTAACAAAAGCAGTGCCCAGAAATTATGTCAAGGAACATTATGCTCTTCTTCTCACCTGCATTCAGAAATACTTGACCTGTGAAGGAAGGTACAATAAGGTCTATTCTTACCATTTCAAACTGCTTTTACATTTCACTGGGAAAGTTTCCATAGACATTCCTTTTTACCTATTTCGCAGTTTGAGTAAGATGTGTGATAAGGTGCAGCTGAGGAAAGAGGACTGTGAAACCTCTTTATTTCATCATGGTTTGATTAAGTTGCTAGTTTTAGATGGCCTCCAAAAGATAGGCAGAGACTGGAATTCGTTTATTTTCATGGCTGGATTCCAAAGCAAGACTGGCCTTACTCCACAACCAGTCAGAGAACTCACAATAGCTGAACTTCAAAAAGAAGCAAGAGCTAAAAAGCAAAACAAGTCACAGCCAAGAAAACCAGTGAAGCCATTAATTATTCAAGAACAAACTCAGCAATCAACAAAAGAAAAAACTCAGGATAAGAAGACTGTACCTGAAACAAGCAGATCTGAAGCAGTCTCAAGGGTAAGGACAAGAAGCCAAATTAATAAGGAAAAAGGTAAAGCCATAGCTGTTGAAGAGAGCCCAATGTCTAAGGCAAGCTTGAATGATTTGTTACAGGCCATTGAATTTGAGCAATCTGAACCAGTCCATATTGATTTGACACAGTCATCACCAGAAGGTACCAAGAAGTCTAAGGCCTCAAAAAGGCTTAAATTCGATGAGCCAGGTGAAGAATTTATTTTCAAACCCAGAAGACCTATTACAAGGAAGCAAGTGAAGGAAGCGCTGCCCAGAACAGAGGAAGCCGAGAAAATTAGGCAAAAAGATACAAGCAGAACAGTCATCACATCTCAAGCAGATAATATTGCAGCTATAAAGAGCCAATTAGAAGCAGCTAAATATGAGATTGCCAAACTGAAGGAAGCCGCTAGGGAGTCTGCAGTCGTGTATGCAAATTATCGTAAAGCTGTGTGGAAAGGAACTGAAACCTATGAAAACCAGTTGAATTCAGTAGTTGATGGCCATGCACAATTTCACACATGGACAGTACCAGCAATCAAAGAGGCCAAATTCGTCAGAAAGATAAATATGCACCTAAGAGCTGAGAATAAAGCTATGAGGAAGAAAGTTGAAGACTTGAAGGCTAGTTAGCTGCTAAATGAATTTTCTTTTTAAAGAAAGGTTTTGTTCCAAATTTTTGTCAAATTTGCTTAGTCTTATTGTTTTTGAAGGCATGTAAATCCATGCTATACATGTGAAAAGTCAAAGGGAGTTTTTGGCAATCAAATGTTTGGTGGTAAAGATCTCGGGACAAAGGCAAGCTATTTAAAATAATTCAGCAGTTTCGTAGCGCGCTACGAAACTGCTGTAGGTGATGATTTTAACGCAGACAGGCAGTTTGGTATTATGAGCGGGAATTTTGAAACGGAGACACCTAAAGGATATGCAAGATATCAGATGGAGCTACAATAGCTGTTCAGATCAAGACAGGTGTACCTTAAAAAGGGTGTAATATTTTAACCCAAGTTAAATTTCTGTTATAAAGCCACTTTATCACCGTTCAAAGGGTATTAAATGAGTTGCATACAAAGAACTTTTGCCTGCACACATATCCATCGATGCAGCCTCCAACACATCAGGAACATGGCAGTGTTCCATATTTTGGGTTATTAAAAGCTAGAAGACATGCTGCTGTACATTTGAGAAATTTGAGGAAAACTGGAACCGAGAAGCAAGGGACATCTCCCAACACTACTGAGCAGTTAAAGGATTCAGCGTTCAAGGTCGATATGGAGTATTAAACATCCAGCTCAACCACATCAAAAAGGGGACCAGGTGTCAAAGAACAAGGAGAAGTCATTATGCATGGAAGATAGAGTTAGAGTCATAGTTAATTTAGAACTCTTTAAAACTCCAGTCAGCACTTTATTGTATTTAATAGTTAGTTAAATAGCTGATAGGTGTCATTAGAGGCAGTTATCGAATTCCCCTCATGCTGGAGGAGGAAGTTCGAATTAGTTAGAATAAGGATTCTATATATAGCTGAGACAACGATGTAATGAGGGTTGGATATTTTATAAAACAGAGTACTGTTTTGGCTTATGTAAAGACAGAGTTCAGTAATATAAGTTGGCTGCTTTTCTTCTCAGGATTCATAAAGGATTTCCATGTTCAGAATGGTGATTTTATTCTTTCCTTCATGTCTTTTACAGTTGTATAAATGCATAATCACTCAGAATTCACTGATTGTGCTCTGATTTCCTGTATGCACTTGTAAACTATGGTTTTATATGGGTTGTGTTCTGAGCATCTAAATGCTAAATGCCCTGACTTCTATGTAAAGGTAGTATCATTGTTTACTGAAGTATGATTGACTCCATAGGCCCAATGGAAACTTATGTAATGTTTGTCCAGCCTTCATATTTGTCAATGTTATTCCACAAGAGTTAGCCATCTTATTAATAGTCAAAATCAATAACCCTTTTTGAGAGAGCCCTCTCAGGCTAAGGAGGCTAAGCCTTAGTCAAAAGATTGGTTTGAAACAGTTACTTGAAGTCTTCCTGGTTTGCAGCCTTCCAGGGCTTGATTTTGAGATAACATTTTTTTAAAGAAAGGTTTTGTTCCAAATTTTTGTCAAATTTGCTTAGTCTTATTGTTTTTGAAGGCATGTAAATCCCTGCTATACATGTGAAAGGTCAAAGGGAGTTTTTGGCAATCAAATGTTTGGTGGTAAAGATCTCGGGACAAAGGCAAGTTGTTTAAAATAATTCAGCAATTTCGTAGCGCGCTACGAAACTGCTGTAGGTGATGATTTTAACGCAGACAGGCAGTTTGGTATTATGAGCGGGAATTTTGAAAGGGAGATACCTAAAGGATGTGCAAGATATCAGATGGAGCTACAATAGCCATTCAGATCAAGACAAGTGTACCTTAAAAAGGGTGGAATATTTTAACCCAAGTTAAATTTCTGTTATAAAGCCACTTTATCACCGTTCAAAGGGTATTAAATGAGTTGGATACAAAGAACTTTTGCCTGCACACATATCCATCGATGCAGCCTCCAACACATCAGGAACGTGGCAGTGTTCCATATTTTGGGTTATTAAAAGCTAGAAGACATGCTGCTGTACATTTGAGAAATTTGAGGGAAACTGGAACCGAGAAGCAAGGGACATCTCCCAACACTACTGAGCAGTTAAAGGATTCAGGGTTCAAGGTCGATATGGAGTATTAAACATCCAGCCCAGCCACATCAAAAAGGGGACCAGGTGTCAAAGAACAAGGAGAAGTCATTATGCATGGAAGATAGAGTTAGAGTCATAGTTAATTTAGAACTCTTTAAAACTCCAGTCAGCACTTTATTGTATTTAATAGTTAGTTAAATAGCTGATAGGTGTCATTAGAGGCAGTTATCGAATTCCCCTCATGCTGGAGGAGGAAGTTCGAATTAGTTAGAATAAGGATTCTATATATAGCTGAGACAACGATGTAATGAGGGTTGGATATTTTATAAAACAGAGTACTGTTTTGGCTTATGTAAAGACAGAGTTCAGTAATATAAGTTGGCTGCTTTTCTTCTCAGGATTCATAAAGGATTTCCATGTTCAGAATGGTGATTTTATTCTTTCCTTCATGTCTTTTACAGTTGTATAAATGCATAATCACTCAGAATTCACTGATTGTGCTCTGATTTCCTGTATGCACTTGTAAACTGTGGTTTTATATGAGTTGTGTTCTGAGCATCTAAATGCTAAATGCCCTGACTTCTATGTAAAGGCAGTATCATTGTTTACTGAAGTATGATTGACTCCATAGGCCCAATGGAAACTTATGTAATGTTTGTCCAGCCTTCATATTTGTCAATGTTATTCCACAAGAGTTAGCCATCTTATTAATAGTCAAAATCAATAACCCTTTTTGAGAGAGCCCTCTCAGGCTAAGGAGGCTAAGCCTTAGTCAAAAGATTGGTTTGAAACAGTTACTTGAAGTCTTCCTGGTTTGCAGCCTTCCAGGGCTTGATTTTGAGATAACATTTTGGTGCGTCTGCCGGGAGTCTGAAGATTATTCATTCCCGAAATCAATGGCTGAACTTCTGAAGGTAGCAGGAGCTCAAACATCATTTTGAGGCTGCAAAACTACCTTGGCGACTCCACACATCAAATAACAAATTAGAAGGTGACTCCACTGCTAGAAGATCAGTAGCTTGATGAAGTTTCAAAATGAGTTCCACTGCAAGAATGAATACCAGGTATGCTCCTATGAATCGGTCTCATATCTCTGGTTTTCCAAATCCTATGCCAAAGGTTGATTGGTTAGAGGATCTTCCAATATTCAAAGATGAAAAGAAAGATGATGCTGCTCTTCATTTGGTTAGGTTTCATATGAATGTACGCAGTCTTAAGGTTCATTTCCCTGAAGATTGTCTCATGAAGATGTTTATGACCACTTTAGAAGGAAAAGCATGGTCTTGGTATAAAAAATTGGAAAATGGTTCAATATATTCGCTTGCTAGTTTTCATGATGAATTCTATGAGATGTATAAAGAATGTTATCCTTCCTTATTGCTGCTCAAAGATTGCTGTAGACATTCTTTAAGTCTTATTCAATACTTGGAGGATTGTTATGATGATGATGAATTTATGGATGAAGAAATTTTAGAGGCTCTTCATAACAATGTATTTCAGCACCAAGAAGAAAGTATAACATCTATTGAAACGCAGCATGAAGATCAGCAGGGGTTTATTTGTGAAAACCATGTTTCATCCTTTGATATGAATGAAGAGATGCAGCAATATTCTCAGTCTTCGAATCATAATGAAGATAAAATTGATTATACACAACAAGAAGAAGTACTGGAAGATAGCTTTTCGACCCTCAGGCAGAGGAAAAGGTTGGTTTTTTATGTCAAACTTCTCAGCAGCTTACAACAATAAATGATCATAAGAAAGAGAAAAATTATATTGTTTATGACAATCATTCAGAAAAGCAGTTGGATAACATATCAAAGGAATTTTGTGTGGTTGAGAATCAGTTGTCTGAAGATGTAGAGTGTTATGATGATCATCAAAATAACCATGTCCTTTTTGACCCTGTAAGTGATTACATGGCAAAGCTTTGCACACCAGTATTTCATTTTCATTTGCATTATGAAGATCAGGTACATTATAAGTTGATTTGGTCATTTCACTATCATGGTTATTTTGAGGTCAGATACAGTCAAGAGCCTCCAATATCAGAAAAGACAATTGATTGGATTTATTGGAAATATCATGTTGCTTGACCTACAAGTGGAAATTGATAGGGTAGGTAGGTAGGAAATTGCAAATAAGCTCAAGGTTGACTGAGCATTTTTTTTTCAGTAGATATAGACTTCTTTCTCATACAGTGATCATCAAGCTTAAGCCTAAGGTGAAGGCCCAAGAAACTTAAAGGAGATGCATGTCAAATAAATTTTTGTTTATCATAAGAGGATAAGGCACTGGAATTGCAGGTTCTTAGTGTACCACAAGGGCACACTATCCCAAGTGGAGCCACTGTTATCACTAAAAAAATTTCAAAGAAATGGGTAATGTAAGGAAGATTTGCTCTTGGTCACTTTCGTGTTCCTTTCATGCATAAGCAGCACTTGGCAAACTCAGGGTCAACATAGATCAGAGTTCTTCATTTCAATTCAAGCAAGGCAGTTAGCACTCAAGAAGAAGATGTAGCTTTGAGGGACAAAAGGGAAACCTTTTTGAAAGAGAGTTTCTAAAGAAGGATCATTTACACAATACAAACATCCAGCAAGGGCAAAACAGGCAAAGGAAAAGCATATATGAATCATAAACCATTTGTTATAAAAGTGATCACAGCTAGTATTGTTCATTATCCCTCAGGCAGCATTAAAGAGGTTTTATTTTCACAGGGGTGCATGGACAAGGTCTACAGCACATGAAGAACATGGCACTTCAATACATTTTTGTGTAATCAAAGAAGATCCTTGTGGAGACCAAAAGCAAAAAAGGAGGAACTTTCTCTCCTTGTTTTTACCAGTCAATTTCTAGAAGCGTTTCTGAGCAGTTAAAAACTCATCTCTAAAAAGTGAAAGAGGTTTTCATTCTTAAGACACTGAAGTAAAAAAACCTCTTCCACTTTCTTCAAATCCATTATTATTTGAGAGAAATGAATGATCAAACTTGCGCTACGAAACTGCTGTAGGTGCAAGTTTTCCACAGGCATATTTCTCTGTTTGACACCTGTTTTTCAAAGAAATATTCTGGGCGGTAGGGAAGGTGTTTAAAAAAACAAAGAGAGGTTTTTGTTAAGCATGGATTGGTTTACAAAAACCTCCTTCATTTTCCTCAAATTCATTTACGATCTGAGAGAAATTAATGACCAAAGTTGCGCTACGAAACTGCTGTAGGTGCAGTTTTTCATTTCCTGTTTTACACATCTTCTTCAAGGATCGATTCTGGGCAGCTGGAGTAGTGTTTCAAAAAACCAAAAGAGGTTTTTTTTCAGCATGGATTGATTCACAAAAGTATCCTTCAGTTTGTCCAAATACATTTTGTACAAGAAGTTATGAGCTCTGTCCCAAGACCTACTTTTCAGCCAGAACAGAGCAAGGGACAGTCTCCTAGTTTCTAGGAACACCAAAAGGATGAGTCATCAAGGGCCAGCTGGAAGGTTATGAGCACCATCAAATTCGACTTCATGGAGTCTTAGGTGTCAAATAATGTTTTAAATGTTTAGATAAGGTTGTTGTAATCATAATAAGGAGTTACACTCCTAGTTGTATTAGGTCTCTAGGACTCCTAGTTAGCTGTCCTTTTGTATTAAATAGTTAGTTTTAAGTGTCAATAGGTGTCAAATTAGGAGGAATTCAAATTCCCCTCATGCTGGAGGAAGGAATCTCCATGAAATCTATATATGGGAGAAGAACTAATGTATTAATGGTTGGAAATTTCAAGAGAAACAGTGCATATTATGTTATTGCAGAACACTGTATGTTTTATGTTAATGCAGAAGTTTGGCTTTACTACTCAGGATTCAGAGAGGGTTTTATGTGTTTTATTTCCTCATGGATTTCTTCATTTGCTCACTTGCAGTGGTATGAACACATGTTACTTAGAATTCATTGATAATGCTCTAACTTCCTTCATGTGTTCATAGACTGTGTTTCCTATATCATGTCTCTGTTTTGCTAGTAGATTAAAACTCTTTATGCCCTGACTTCCATGTAAGCTGATCTGTTGTTGTACTAAAACATACTCTGACTCCATAGCCCAATAGATGCTTGTTGATTGGCATTTCAACCATTTATACATTTTCATTTGATTTCAATCTATAGAGTTAGCCATCTTATTCATTATCCAAATCTTTAATCTTGTGAGAGAGCCCTCTCAGGTTGGGGAGGCTAAGCCTCAACCAAAAGTTGGTTTGAAAGAGTTACACAAGGTCTACCTGATCAGCAGCCTTTCAGGGCTTGATTTTGTGATAACAGCAGGATTGGTGTTGGAAACAAGTGATGGCAAGAGGGCAGGCCTGTAACTTAGTAAGAGTGGTTGGTTCTTCTCGAATATGCTTGCCACCTCTATTAGGCCTCCTGGGTGCATGTAATTCTGTAGGTGAGTCACTGTGTGTCTCCTCTTCATAAGCATATGAGGGATCAGATTCCATCTCTGCTAGGTGGATGAGCTATCTTGATGAGAAGTAGGTGATTCATGATGTTTTTGACTTCTGCCACCAAGGGAAAAGTGATATGAGGGACTGTGGAGGGAGGAAAAAATGAGGGATTTAGGTACTATTGGGACAGGGTTTAGCTAAGGGAACAGGGAATTTTTGGGAGCTTTTGGTATAGGAATAGGGTTTAGGAATTTGTATTTGGGATTTTGGGAAATGGGAATTGGGGTAGGAATAGATGATGTTTTAAGAATGTATGAATTTAGGGAATAGGGAAATCAGGGAAAATGAGTGAGGGAGTGGAAAGGTGAGGGAATAACAAGATTGACTTGGCAGCCAAAACAACAGTTCAAACCCTAGGTGTTAGCTACCTATACCAATAGGTTTCATATTTCATGATTGGCTATGAAAAAGTCCAAATATGCTCTGCTTTGATGATTCAAATATCACATATTTCCAAGAGAATCCAATCTGTGCTTATAGCTTGGTATGGACTCAAATTTTGATAGATGGTCCAACAGTCTAATCTGGATCATGTCATGTTTTAAATTCTCAGTTGTAGAATAGAGAAAGGAGTCTGTCCAAACTGTTTAATCTTGGCAGACAAGTAGTTTAGGTAGAGAAAAAAGGCTCCCAACAGATTAATCTGGGACCTTGGAAGAAATAAGGGTAGAAGTAGATAGAAAAACAAAAGAAAAAGCCAAAGAAAAGAAAAGGCAAGTAAGGGTCTGCAAGTCCAAGTGCACCCTCCAAGAAGAAATAAAAAAATGCTAGGCAAAAGATGGGTAGGCAGTTGGGGTTGCAGAAAGGTCATTTCTTACAAGTTGCATGTGTGCTAACTTTGTTTACCAAAGGAAAATCAATGAATTGAGAAGGTGTCATTCTTCATCAAGTTGCAGCAAGCAAGAAGCATGTCTAACCTCCCTTCTTCCCCTTTCCATTTCATTACTAACACTCCCTCATCAGCTGAGATTCATGGAAGAGATTATGGTTTCATGGTGGTTCTTAAATCTTTTAGAAGCCACATTTCTTGTCTAAAGCTCTTTTCATTTTGATCTACTCCCTAAACTAAGTAAGTTTCAAATAAACTTAGTGACTTCCCCCTCATTCACATTTCCCCCCATATTAACTCTAACTTTACTATGTAATTCCCCTATGTTACCCTTCCCCTACTAGTATTAACACCATGGTGTATAAACCCCAAATTTTGTATAAATATCCCTCCCCTTGGCATTATAGCCAGTAAATCCTCTGTCAGGAATCAAATTGGCATTTGGTAACTTTGATGAACCTAAACCTCACCCCTCTCCCTTCTTTGAAGTCATTCCATCCATTAAGCCTTTGATTGTAAAGAAAAAACCTTGTAAAAACCCCTCCTACCCATAACCCCTTTGAAAATTATGAAAAAACCCAAAAACCCACCTTTTACCGCTTTTCCAAAGTTTCGGTGCATATATGTGATTTTCCAAAATACATTGAAAACCTTACAAAAACCCATATCCTAATGTTTTCCGCCGAGCGCAGCTTTCAAAAACAAATAATAAATTAAACCAGCCCCCCTTCGTATTGTTCGATCACATCGCCCTTCCGTCAACCGTCGGATCGGACCCATGTGATCCGACGGCTCTCATTGATATCGGAGCGGCCCCCACGCCTGACGATTAGCGCCCGAGAAAATGACGAAGGGTTACGTCAGTCCTCGGCCACGCGTCACCTGCTCAGGTCTCTCGGAGCAGCCTCTGACAAAACCAGGGCCGTATCGTAAGCGGTCCGAGAAAAACTGTAACCACTATTGCAATTACCGCCCGGTCTGTTGGTCCCACGTCATGCCCACGTCATAGCCACGTCGCCGCCACCCCGCCGTCGCATCACCCCACTCGTCCGTTCCTCCACTGACATGTCTGCCACTTTAGCATATCCGTGGACCAACCAGGGCCTGCCACATCACCTGATGACGTCATGCTGACGTCATCCCAAAAGCGCGCCAATATTGCCAAAAATCTATTTTAAGCCAAAATTTCGCGTTTTTTCTACTTTTGCCGAAAGAGATTGTTGTTGTTGCTGCATGAATTTGACGACCATACCAGCGCCAACCTGCACCGTTCAACTCTGAAACCACGGGCGCCTCCGCCGTACCTGCATTTGCAACCATCAGTGACAAACCGCAAGGTATTTCTTGAAATTATTCTCTGCACCTGGTTTTTATCCAAATTTCTTCGAACAAACTGTTAAGGGAGTGTTAAAACACTGAATTTACCGTCTAGTATCCAGTAGCCTGCACCTACTTCCCTCTGGCAAGACAACCAACAGTTTACAAAACCTGCATTTGACTGAAACAACCTGAATTCACAGGTAGCTCGCGCAACCGTGAGCTAGAAACCTCTGCTGGCTAAATTCACCATAGAAAAGTTCTGGTCAGCCCTTCTATTTATCTTTATCAATCTGTTAAACAGTATTTCAACTGCTGTATGCTCATTTCACCCTCTGGTCCCTGAAATTCACACTTTCGTTGCAAGTAATCACCTCTGTGTTGTTCTGCTTACTTCAACCAGTTCACCTGCAAGTCAGAAGATTAATAGGCCATGGAAACTCCAATTGCACTGAACATCAAGCCTCTCAATACCCCTCATAGGGAGTTAGAATGGAAAGCTCTGGGAGATATGGATTATCAAATGTTGGATTGGTTTCCATTAGGCTCTAAATACAACATTCAGTTGCTAAATGAGTTGAAAGCCCAGCACCTTAGTGGAGCTGATATCCTAGGGATTTGGGACTCAAACTTGCCCATCTACAACCTCCCCCAGGTAAATCCTATGCCTGAATTGATCCACAGATGCCAGGAGTGCTATGATCCATGCCAAAGAGCTGTCCTCAGCCCCACAGGCTCAATTCTGTTCCATATCACCCCAGAGAGCATAAATGAGATGCTGCATTTCCGCACTGCAAAACCATTGACCCCCCTCTACATGCAGAACTTGATAAAGAAGGGGACCAAGTTGTCAAATGACCAGATCATCAAAATCAACCAGCTGTTTGTACAACCAGGCTCTGAAGCCATCAGAAATCCTCCTATTGGATATGCATACTTAAATGAATTGGGCAGAATGCTAGTGGATTTGATCAGCTATGTCCTAGGGTGTAGGGGAGTGGAGGATGTGGATGATATTATAATGGCAATGTTGTCTATATTCTCTCCTGGAAAGCCTCCAGCTGTACATTATGACTATGCCACATATATTGCAGATAGGATCCATGACCAGCTGATGAATCTGCAAAGGGAAAGACTGTTCAGATACACTTCCTACATTTACCATCTATTCTTGTTTTATCAACCAGGCAGCTTCCTCATTCCCCTGAAGCAAGTTAATACCCAGGGGAATCCAAGGTCAGTTGTGTTTTGGACCTCTGTTTTTCATTGCACCTCTGTATCACCATACACATACTGTGAATTCATAGACTTGTTCATTCATCCAGCTATGACATTATTGTATGGTGTTTCTCCTCCAAGGTTAACTGATGACATGAGGAGAATTCTCCATCTAAACAAAATCTACAGCATTGGAGTATATGGCTGTGAGTTGAAGCCTTTTAGGCTGCCAAGGTATGTCCCCATGAGGCTTTTTGCCCTAGAATACTTCAGGCAATTTGGGAATGCTGACTACCTCCACTTCCAAAGTAAGAACAAGAAGGCACAGTTGAAGGTAAGGGGCCAGCTGGGCCCTTTCCTATACAACAAAAAAGAGGAGGGATGGAAAGAGGCAAATAGTATCCTAGAAGCTCTCAAACTGCAAACTAGTTTTGAGTGGATACCCTATGACCCCAATCATTTTGTTTCCCTCAGGAGGATAAGATACAAATTGGGTACCTATTCACATGTGAGGCAGCCTGAGATTGAGCAGTATGCCAATGCATTGAGCTGGGAAGAGGGTACCCTAGAAGAGGATATTACTAGTGAAGAGCTGCTAGAAAGAGAGGCTAGAAATATTAAAAAAGAAGCTGACTTAGAAACTTGTGGACAGGTCCCCCTCTCATATAAAAGACAACTTGGAGCAGCTGCCTCATCCTCAACAACATATCAGCAAGCTGCCATGAATACTCCACAGACATCCATCAAAAGCAAAGAAAAGCAGGTGGAACAGCCACCTCCTATGACTGAGGAGCAAATGGAAACACTAGTGCAGCAGCAAGAAGAGATGGAGCAGCAGGGAGAAGGGCAGCAGTAAGAAGAAGAACAACAACAGGAAGAACAAAGGAAGGAACAGCCTGTCCAGCAAGAGCAAACAGTGGAAGCCCCTAAATCCACTGAACAAACTGTGCCTCCAAGGCAAGAAACTTCAGCTGAGGCATCAATCCTCCGAACTCCACAAAAGGAGGATACAAGCAGGAAAAGGGACAGAGAGACTCCCCTTACAACATCAGCAACTCATGGGGAGAAAAGACAGAGAATTAATCGCTTCTCAGAGGAAGAAATGCCAATAGGACAGTCTTTTGGTATGGTCCCACCCAGCAGGGAAGCATCAGCAAGTTCCTTTCAACAGGAACAGGATAGAGCAATAGGAGGTGAAGTGAGTTCCTCAAATCAGCAAAGAGAAGGTGGACGCAGCATTAAACAGCAGTTCATCGATATTAAGAGGAGAAATGAGCCCATCAAGATACAGCTGTATAACCATCTGTTAAACATGGCTCCCACCAATCAACAAAGACTCATGTCTGCATATGATGTGCAGGAAGGAAAAATGATCATGAGTCATTTTATGCCAACAGCAGTGCAGCCCCAATCTGCCTCTGACTACTTGAGGACTAACCTGGAAGTCCTTGCCAAGGATATCCACCCAATGGACAAGATAGAACTGCATAAGCAAGCGGGTGAGATGGTCTATGCTTCCTTGGCAGACCAAACATTGGATAACTACAGGCTACAAAATAGCCTTAACAATACAGCCTCGCAGCTAGAGTTGGAGAGAGCATCATCCCAGGCAAAGGACAATAGAATAAGGTCCTTAGAGGACATCATCATAGAGATTGGGCATGATCCCAAAGATATCAAAGGCATACAAGAGATATTAAAATTGAGGGATGCAAACATGGCAGCCTTGAGGCGAAAGATCAAACTCCCAGCCACAATTCACCCTCAAACAGATGATGTTTCCCAGCAAAGACATGATCAAGAGGCCACAACCTTGTTGATATCTCTGTACAAGCAGCTAATCCAAACTCAGGAAAAGCTGGGAGAATCAGAGGCTGCAAAAGCAGCACTACAGGCAACCTTGAAACAAAGAGAAGAAGGGCAAACCTCAAAGCCTCCTCCTGAAGTAATCAACCTTGAGGAAGCTGCTCCAACTACTGCTCCTCCTCCTCAGCAAACAGAACCTACAGCACCAACTACATCGACAGCTGCACCAACAACAGAGCAGACTCATAGTCTGGATATGCAGAAGCTTCAAAACGAAATTCAAGTCCTGGAAGCTCAAATGTTAGAGCTTAATCAAGCCAAAGAATCTTTGGCTAAAATAAATGAAAGATATGATAAGAGCAAACAGAATGTGGCTGAGAAGGAAAGAGAGATAAAAGCTCTCAAAAAGAGAATAACTGAGCTTGAGAAAGAGCTCACACTAGATAAGGTGACAGCAGAGCTTAAAACAGTCCTGTGGGCCAATATTGGCCAGTCCATTACTGATCAGTGGCAATTCATTGAAACCATAGATGAGCAGTCAGTGCTCATTACAAAGGAAAATAGGGAGATACACAGAGCAAGAGCAAGCCTTGGCAACATGCCTGATGCTGCCAGTAGGATGATCAACATATTGAATAACAGGACAAGCTCTCAACTAGCCACCATGGGAATTGCTCACAGGACTGAGACAATCTCAATGGTTAAAAGGGTCCTGACATTAAGAAACCTGGTTGGAACATTAGAAAGGAGAACTCAAGATATGCAGACCGAAATCAACAAGTTCATGGACAGGTTTCAGGTATTGCAAAACAGAGGCCTCCCCAGCCTACTAAGCAGTGTGGGAAGACTGCTTACCCATGAAAACTATGCTAAAAGGGTCAATGCCTTTGCTGCAAGTCAAATTGGAGGACAGCCCAGCACTTCAGCAGAATCAGGGCCAACATCAGGGCAGACTCTATATAATAGGGTGGAAAACCTGTTTTTTATCATGAACGAGATCAATCATCTGTTCGATGTGCCTCCAAATTTCTATAAATATATAGAAGCAGATGAAACCATAGAGGCAATTGTCAAGCACCAATTGCCCACACAGGAAGTCTGGAATAAATTGACACAGATAATATTATCAAGCCAGAACCTGTAATATTATGTTTTGTCCAATTGATAAGTGATCATACATAGGGAAAATTTTGGTAGATAAGCATACAGAGGAAAGATGAAAGGCTGAGCCAACTCAGCAGGGCTATTCGGTCACCATAGCAGCAAGCACAGTCACAGGTGGCAGGGCCGAGAAAATACAGCGCAGCAAATGTAAAGACACATTTTCCAGCATTAAAGCAAAGCGGTTCAACCGACTCACTGACCTCCAAAGGTCAAAATATCCTCTGACAAACTTAAAGAGCAGTTATGCTGCATTCAAAGCTGTAATAACTTCTTTTCTACTTTTATGTACGAAGTAATGAAGATATTTCTCTCTCAGATGACTCAATGCCTGAGATATTTTGTATAAACATTTCTATAAAGCCCCCTTCGCATGAGTTTGCAAGGGTTGTTGTTGATTTCATCTCTATACTTCTGTTGCTGTATAACTCTCAGGGAAATAATACAAAAGGTGGATGGAATTTCCAAAGCTCTGTGTTCCTTGATGCACTATGGTGGCTTGCTGATTGTTACAGGATTCCTTCATGTTTCATAGCACAATAAGTCTTCTTTTAACCTCTGTGTTATATGTTTTCTAGTCTTTCATGTTCTTTCATGTTTCTGAGTTTACACTTAATGGCAAAGTAAAAGAATAGTTCCAGGATTTAATCACTGATTACCCTGAACTCAATCTAAGCTATTATAAATGTTTTCTTCCAGATAGAGTAAATAAGGTGTAATTCTTAATTGCTACACTTTCAAGCTATATCTCTCACTGTGATAAATATTTTCAGGAATTCAAGTTTGCTCCTGAGGCATCTATCTCTTCCCCACACCCCAGCTTTAGTGAAAAATTCTTAAATGCTTTTCACTGGTTGTTTACATATCACCATCATAATCTAACTTTGTTATATGAAATATTTAATTGGCCCTGTAATCTCATTAAATCACCTCAAGGTTTCTAAACACTTGTAGCCACAAACTCCATTGCCCAATGAAATAAAATCATCTGCAGATTGCACACTTCAAGTACAGAAAGATATCCCTCAACCAAAGCATAAAACTAAACACCCTTACTTCATAGCTAGCCTAAAATCTCCAGAGAACAGAGAAAAATTATAAAGAGAGAGCCCTCTCTGATTACAGTGTGGCTAGGCACTGTAATCCAAAGATTGGTTAGTGGTTACCCCGGCCGTATTCCCTTGGGAGTCATAGGGAACAACCTGGGTGTTAACATAATTGGCGACTCCGCTGGGGACTTCTTAGGATTTTCCAATTTCTATCTATCTCCCAAAGCTATAGACCAAGCCTGTATATCAGTCAGGAAGCCTTTAAAGCTGTTTCAGTGTTACATTGACAGCTTTAGGGAAGAGCTTTTTCAGTAAGTCTTCATCTCAACTTTGGAATATATATAGCCATTCCAAAATCTTTATCCAGTCCTTGCAAATATAAAACTTCCTATAAAATCCCAAAAAAAAAAAAAAAAAAAAACAGTTAGAAGCTGGCTCCCAAGAAAAATCCACGACATACTAGGGCAAACCCAGACCCTAATCCACCCATCATTGTTGATAATCCAAATACCATCCCTAGAAACATTAGGAGGCAGCAAAGGCAGGAGCAGCCTGCTGACCTAACTTCAGATTCAGATCATCCCAGCCTTATCTCTACCCCATGCAAGGTCCTCTTCCGGTCTACCCCTAATTCCCCTAGTTCACCATCCACATCTCAAAGTCCTCCTCTCACATCTTCATCCACTGCACATATCCCCTTGACCAACGCTCTAGGTTCACCCCTACTTGTCACCCCTGTGGTACCCACTGTTCCTATTATCCCAGCTGCCCCTGTTAATCCTCTAAACCCTGTAAATATGGCTAACAGATATGCACCTTTGCAGATACCAGCTAATGCTGCAGCTCTACCCCAAGATTACCAAACCAAAATCTCATACTTTGACTCCAATGGTCCTCTGACAGCTGTCCAGCATGCTAAGAGGATGCAAGACCATTTTGAGACCTATGAAATAGATGATGACAGTGTCAGAATGAGGATGTTTGTTCAAAGCCTAACTGGGGATGTAAGAACTTGGTTTAGATCCCTGAATGCAAATTCCATTACAACTCCTGATGAACTGTATCAAGCCTTTACTAGTAGATGGGAGAAGAAGAAAGATCCTCTGCACATACTTGGGGAATATGACACTATCAAAAGAGGTCCCCAAGAGACTGTTTTGGAGTATTGTGCAAGATTTAACAATGTATATAACGCGATTCCACAAAATCTAAGACCTCCTCCTGATTTAGCCTTGTACAAATTCCCTGATGGTTTTGACCCTGACATGGCCTATCAGTTGAAGGAAAGAGATCCTCAATCCCTTGCAGAGGCCCAAAGGGTTGCTGTCACAGTGGAAGCCAACCTAATTGCCAAAAGAAACAGGGCAAGGTTGGAAAAGAGGACTGCTTTCAAAGAGGAACCCTCTGCCTTTGATCAGAAGCTAGATGCAATTCTCACTGGAATGAAAAGATTGGGTGATAGAGTGGAATCGGTTGAAAGAAAATCATCATGGGAAGCACCACAAAACAACCCTCCTAGGAATCCAAATTTTAGGAGAACTCAAAACCCAAATGTTGGCAAGGCCAGTGCTGACCAAGACATAAGACCCCCTTTCCAAGAAAATTATGCAGAAACCTCCACATCAATAGAGCCCAATGAAGATCCTGAGATTAATTTAATGGGTCTAGATGGTGAAAGTCAAGTTTTCTTAACACAAGAAGATCATGATGACGATGAAAACAAACTGTTCCAAACTAAATCAGGTGAATCCTTTGACTTTAAACAAGGCTATGACACTGCTGTTTATGAAGTCCATAAACAATACAAGCTGAGGAGCAGAACTGTGAATGTAAACCAGCCTGAAAAGATAAAGGATAATCCGCAGCTTGAAAGAGTCATAGTCACAGAGCCTAATGACAAAATAAATTCACCTGCAGAAGAAGTGATTATTGAAGAGATCACTGAACCACTGTATTTAAAACAGCACCCTGTGGCCACTTCACCTTCTCAGCCTAATTTGAATGATACTCCTCAAGAGATGAGTAAAAGAGGCAAGTCCCAAAGTCAAGATAAAAATCAAGAAGAAGACTTAATGAACAAGGAAAGGACTGTTATCCATAACCCCAAGACCCAATCTGAAAAACCTTTTGACCTAGAAACTGAAATTGGCAAACTAAAAGTAGCAATCCCGCTTTCAGAACTAGCCAAGCATGACATCTATAAACTACAGATCAAGAAGTCCCTTCAACTCACTAGCAACAAAGATGATGTCAATGTGCTGGATGACACCCCAGAACTCCTGTTTGACCCAGAAGTGGATGGAAAAACGGTAGTCACAGGGGTATTACCTTTCTATGTCAGTTTACATATTCATGATAAAATATTACATAATGCAATGTTTGACTCAGGTGCCTCTCACAATCTCATGCCAAAAGCAGTCATGGAAAGATTGAATCTAGACATAACAAGACCATACAAGGACCTGTTTTCCTTTGACTCCAGCCAAGTCAAGTGTCTAGGTCTCATAAAAGATTTATGTGTGTCTCTGGTTCAATACCCAAACAAGACAATCCTAATGGATGTGGTTGTTGCTGATATTCCACCTAAGTATGGGATGCTGTTATCAAGATCTTGGGGAGCTAAACTCCAAGGTTCCCTGCAATTAGACATGTCATATGCCACCATCTCTGTTTTTGGGCAACCAAAAAGACTGTACAGAGAAACACTCATGAAATACATGGTCAGCAGTGAAGAAAAGCCTCAAAACTTTCCCATATATGCTGTCCATTCAGACATAGACTCATACATTCTCTTCAATGACACCACAACTCCCTCAAAAGGTGAGGTTGAAACCAAGATACTCACACAGGAGGAAGACTCAAATGAAAGAATTACCACCCATGAGACAACAGTCAATCAAACACTAGATACTGCTGTTGTTTTGAATATCAAACATACCCAATCAAATGATGAAACTGTCCTAGAAGATAAGCTAGATGAAAAACCACAACTTCTACTCACACTGCCAGCCCATGAACAGATCATTAAATCTCCTTCCCAACAGGATGTTCTATGGTTCCTTGAATTTGATGGCTCAGTCAACAAATTAGGGGCAGGGGCTGGAATTTGGGTACACAATAAAGAAAATAGTCATGTAGAAGGCAGAGCCTATAGATTGAATTTCAGATGTACTAACAACATGGCAGAATATGAAGCTCTTTTACTAGGCCTCAAGTTAGTAAAGTTCTTACAAGCTGCCAGGGTTTCAATCATGGGTGATTCAGATTTAGTTATCCAACAAGTGAAGGGAAATTTTGTCACCAATGACAAAGACTAAGGACTTATAGGTCTGCTGTTGCTGAGGTACTAAACTCTTTCTCTGAATTCCAAATCACTAAAATTCCTAGAACCCAAAATCTACATGCTCATAGTTTAGCCACCTTTGCAAGTACCTGCAAGCTGCCTTTTGAGCCTCATCATTGTTTTACAGCTGAGGTAAAACACAGACCCTCCATTCCAAACAATGTTAATGATTGGCAAGTATTTGAGGATGACAAGCAAATAAACCATTTTTTAACCCTACAGCAAGAATTTGCAGGATTAAATATTGACATTGATACAGCAAGTCAATCACAAATACTTGATGGAGCAAGTCCATCACAAATACAGTTTCAACAGATTACTCACCCAATATCACCTAGAACAGCAAAACAAATGCTAAATCCAACTATTTTCAACAAAGACAACATTCAGCAAATTCAATCAATCAATGGTGAGGAAGTGGCCAATGCTGAAACTGAAATCATAGAGCTTAAAGACAATTTTCTACCAACAGGCCTAACCCCACTAGAGGACATCTTTGACTCAAATGATATCCCCAGAAAACCAAAAATGCAGCCCTTAAATGCAGCCATTGAAGAATGCAACATAGGTACAATTGACAAACCCAAAATAATTAAATTGTCTGCTTCTTTACCTCCTGACCAAAAGCCTAAATACATTGACCTCTTTAAAGAGTTCCAGGATGTTTTTGCATGGAGTTATGAGGACCTAAAGTCCTATGACACCTCTGTAATCCAGCACACTATCCCTCTCAAGCCTGATCAAAAACCCTTTAAACAAAAACTGAGGAGAATCAATCCTATGCTTCTCCCAGCAATGGAACAAGAAGTACAGAAAATGTTCAAGGCTGGCATCATAGCACCAATCAGATTCTCTGAATGGATCTCCAACTTAGTCCCTACAAGAAAGAAGATTGGTGAAATTAGGCTGTGTGTGGACCTAAGGAATCTGAACCAAGTATCCCTCAAAGACAACTATCCCTTACCCAAGATGGATCACATTCTCCAAAGGGTGGTAGGGGCCTCAAGGATCTCATTACTGGATGGATTTTCAGGCTTCAATCAAATCCTGGTACACCCTGATGATCAAGACAAAACGACATTCACTACCCCATGGGGAACTTTCAAATATGTAAAGATGCCTTTTGGATTGAAAAATGCAGGGGCAACTTTTCAAAGAGCAATGGATATTGCTTTTTCCAAAGAGATTCATGAATTTTTAGTCATTTACCTAGATGACCTTACACCTTTCTCAAAATCAGACCAAGAACATATAAAACATTTGAGACAGATCTTCCTAAAATGCAGAAAATATGGAATTTCCTTGAATCCCAAGAAATCCCTGTTTGGTTTAGAGGAAGGCAAGCTGTTGGGCCACATCATTTCGAAATATGGCATTAGAATTGGCCCAGATAGGATACAGGCTATCCTACAAATGCCCCACCCAAGAAATGTCAAAGAGTTGCAAGGATTCTTGGGAAAAATCAATTTCTTAAGAAGGTTTATACCAAACTTAGCAGAACTAATCAGATTATTAAATAACATGCTAAAGAAAGATTCAAAAGTAAAATGGACTGTTGAAGCCAATCAGGCCTTTGAAGGTATAAAACTGGCCCTTACCCGAACCCCAGTCTTGACCAATCCTCAATTTGACAGGGACTTTATCATTTTCTTTTTTGCCTCCCAGCATACTGTTGCTGCTGTTTTATTGCAAAAAGATGACCAAGGAAATGAGAAGCCAATTGCTTTCTTTAGCAAAGCCCTTAGAGATGCACCTTTAAAGTATCAAATCATGGAAAAGCAAGCTTATGCTTTGGTTAAAGCCATTAAATACTTTAGGATTTACATCCTTTATTCCCATGTCATAGCATATGTGCCAAGTCCTATTGTCAAAGACATTCTCACCCAAGAAAATTTAGAGGGCAGAAGAGGAAAGTGGATTGCCAACATCTTGGAATTTGACATTGAGATAAAACCTACAAAACTAATAAAAGGGCAAGGTTTGGCCAAACTAATGACAGAAGCAAATTTCCAAGCCTTAGACATCAACCAGCTGGACAGTGAACCGGAGCTGGCGACTCCAAAGATCAATGTAGCCTTTGAACAATCCCCTTGGTACTCTGATATATGTTATGTATTGCAAAACCTGTGTGCTCCCCCAGGATTGTCCAGAACTAAATGTAGGTTCCTAAAAATGAAATCTTCTAAATTTTGTGTTATGGATGGAAATTTATTGTGGAAAAACCATGAAGGAATATTGCTAAACTGCCTAATTGAGAATGAAACTAACAATATCATAAAGGAATTTCATGCAGGTGACTATGGTGGACACTTGTACTGGAAGTCCACTGTGGATAAAATACTAAGGGCTGGGTACTGCTGGCCCACCATGTTTTCTGATGTCAAGAAATTCACCACCTCATGTCATAAATGTCAAGTGTTTGAGGGAAAGAGACAGTTGCTGCCACTTCCCTTGAGGCCTATTGCAACAGAAAGACCTTTTCAACAATGGGGCTTGGATTTCATTGGGGAAATTCACCCCTCATCCTCAGGCCAACATAGATGGATCTTGACAGCCACAGACTACTTCACCAAGTGGATTGAAGCTGTCCCATGCAGACAAGCAAATGATTCCACTATCATTCAGTTCTTGGAGAACAACATATTGGCTAGATTCGGCTGTCCTGACAAAATAATAACAGACAATGCTGCTGCTTTCAGATCCAAGAAAATGGTGAACTTCTGTCATAAATTTCACATCACCTTGGGCCATTCTACTACATACTATCCCCAAGGAAATGGCCTTGCTGAGTCATCAAATAAAAGTCTGGTAAACATCATAAAGAAAGTACTAGAAGAGAACAAAAAGAATTGGCATAAGAAGCTTGTGAATGCCCTATGGGCAGATAGACTAACAACCAAAAGATCAATTGGGACCAGCCCATATGAGTTGGTTTATGGATTAGAGGCCAAATTTCCTTCATCACTAGGAGTGCCTGTTATGAAACTTCTTCAAGAAAGCCAAGCTGAACCAAATGATATGCAAAGAAGAATCAATCAAATCATATGTTTACAGCAAACTAGAGACCAAGTTTTCAGCAGAGTTCAAATTCTACAAGAAAAATTAAAGAAGGCCTTTGATAGAAGAACTAAGGCAGAAGATTTCAACATTGGTGACAAAGTCCTCAAGTGGGATTCAAGAAGAGAGGATAAGGGAAAACATGGAAAATTTGACTCCCTTTGGAGAGGACCATTTGCTGTCCAAGCAGTACAAGGAAACAACACTTATTTCCTTAAGAGTCTCAATGAAACTGATTTGGATGAAGGTCCTGTGAATGGCAGGATGCTGAAGCACTATTTTGAATATCACCCATAAGTGCACCCTGAGTTTTTCCTTGTACATATCCAGATGTATATATTATTTTCTGTCAACATGTAGAAATGCAATTTCTCAAAGTTTTCCTAAAACTGCCAGCGAAAGGTGGATGCAATCAGAAGTCTACCAAGGAGAGAACCACACAATTTTGGCATTTTTAAAGCATCAAACTTCAAGGTTGGCAAGAGCAGTCAAGGAGCAAGGCAATTTGACCTGCTGTTCTTGGTCTTTCAAATGAAACAACACCCCCATGTGGAGCCACTGTTAGCTACCTATACCAATAGGTTTCATATTTCATGATTGGCTATGAAAAAGTCCAAATATGCTATGCTTTGATGATTCAAAGATCACATATTTCCAAGAGAATCCAATCTGTGCTTATAGCTTGGTATGGACTCAAATTTTGATGGATGGTCCAACAGTCTAATCTGGATCATGTCATGTTTTAAATTTTCAGTTGTAGAATAGAGAAACGAGTCTGTCCAAACTATTTAATCTTGGCAGACAAGTAGTTTAGGTAGAGAAAAAAGGCTCCCAACAGCTTAATCTGGGACCTTGGAAGAAATAAGGGTAGAAGTAGATAGAAAAACAAAAGAAAAAGCCAAAGAAAAGAAAAGGCAAGTAAGGGTCTGCAAGTCCAAGTGCACCCTCCAAGAAGAAATAAAAAAATGCTAGGCAAAAGATGGGTAGGCAGTTGGGGTTGCAGAAAGGTCATTTCTTACAATTTGCATGTGTGCTAACTTTGTTTACCAAAGGAAAATCAATGAATTGAGAAGGTGTCATTTTTCATCAAGTTGCAGCAAGCAAGAAGCATGTCTAACCTCCCTTCTTCCCCTTTCCATTTCATTACTAACACTCCCTCATCAGCTGAGATTCATGGAAGAGATTATGGTTTCATGGTGGTTCTTAAATCTTTTAGAAGCCACATTTCTTGTCTAAAGCTCTTTTCAATTTGATCTACTCCCTAAACTAAGTAATTTTCAAATAAACTTAGTGACTTCCCCCTCATTCACATTTCCCCCCATATTAACTCTAACTTTACTATGTAATTCCTCTATGTTACCCTTCCGCTACTAGTATTAACACCATGGTGTATAAACCCCAAATTTTGTATAAATATCCCTCCCCTTGGCATTATAGCCAGTAAATCCTCTGTCAGGAATCAAATTGGCATCTGGTCACTTTGATGAACCTAAACCTCACCCCTCTCCCTTCTTTGAAGTCATTCCATCCATTAAGCCTTTGATTGTAAAGAAAAAACCTTGTAAAAACCCCTCCTACCCATAACCGCTTTGAAAATTATGAAAAAACCCAAAAACCCACCTTTTACCGCTTTTCCAAAGTTTCGGTGCATATATGTGATTTTCCAAAATACATTGAAAACCTTACAAAAACCCATATCCTAATGTTTTCCGCCGGGCGCAGCTTTCAAAAACAAATAATAAATTAAACCAGCCCCCCTCCGTATTGTTCGATCACATCGCCCTTCCGTCAACCTTCGGATCGGACCCATGTGATCCGACGGCTCTCATTGATATCGGAGCGGCCCCCACGCCTGACGGTTCGCGCCCGAGAAAATGACGAAGGGTTACGTCAGTCCTCGGCCACGCGTCACCTGCTCAGGTCTCTCGGAGCGGCCTCTGACAAAACCAGGGCCGTATCGTAAGCGGTCCGAGAAAAACCGTAACCACTATTGCAATTACCGCCCGGTTTGTTGGTCCCACGTCATGCCCACGTCATAGCCACGTCGCCGCCACCCCGCCGTCGCATCACCCCACTCGTCCGTCCCTCTGCTGACATGTCCGCCACTTTAGCATATCCGTGGACCAACCAGGGCCTGCCACATCACCTGATGATGTCATGCTGACGTCATCCCAAAAGCGCGCCAATATTGCCAAAAATCTATTTTAAGCCAAAATTTCGTGTTTTTTCTACTTTTGCCGAAAGAGACTGTTGTTGTTGCTGCATGAATTTGACGACCATACCAGCGCCAACCTGCACCGTTCAACTCTGAAACCACGGGCGCCTCTGCCGTACCTGCATTTGCAACCATCAGTGACAAACCGCAAGGTATTTCTCGAAATTATTCTCTGCACCTGGTTTTTATCCAAATTTCTTCGAACAAACTGTTAAGGGAGTGTTAAAACACTGAATTTACCGTCTAGTATCCAGTAGCCCGCACCTACTTCCCTCTGGCAAGACAACCAACAGTTTACAAAACCTGCATTTGACTGAAACAACCTGAATTCACAGGTAGCTCGCGCAACCGTGAGCTAGAAACCTCTGCTGGCTAAATTCACCATAGAAAAGTTCTGGTCAGCCCTTCTATTTATCTTTATCAATCTGTTAAACAATATTTCAACTGCTGTATGCTCATTTCACCCTCTGGTCCCTGAAATTCACACTTTCGTTGCAAGTAATCACCTCTGTGTTGTTCTGCTTACTTCAACCAGTTCACCTGCAAGTCAGAAGCTTAATAGGCCATGGAAACTCCAATTGCACTGAACATCAAGCCTCTCAATACCCCTCATAGGGAGTTAGAATGGAAAGCTCTGGGAGATATGGATTATCAAATGTTGGATTGGTTTCCATTAGGCTCTAAATACAACATTCAGTTGCTAAATGAGTTGAAAGCCCAGCACCTTAGTGGAGCTGATATCCTAGGGATTTGGGACTCAAACTTGCCCATCTACAACCTCCCCCAGGTAAATACTATGCCTGAATTGATCCACAGATGCCAGGAGTGCTATGATCCATGCCAAAGAGCTGTCCTCAGCCCCACAGGCTCAATTCTGTTCCATATCACCCCAGAGAGCATAAATGAGATGCTGCATTTCCGCACTGCAAAACCATTGACCCCCCTCTACATGCAGAACTTGATAAAGAAGGGGACCAAGTTGTCAAATGACTAGATCATCAAAATCAACCAACTGTTTGTACAACCAGGCTCTGAAGCCATCAGAACTCCTCCTATTGGATATGCATACTTAAATGAATTGGGCAGAATGCTAGTGGATTTGATCAGCTATGTCCTAGGGTTCAGGGGAGTGGAGGATGTGGATGATATTATAATGGCAATGTTGTCTATATTCTCTCCTGGAAAGCCTCCAGCTGTACATTATGACTATGCCACATATATTGCAGATAGGATCCATGACCAGCTGATGAATCTGCAAAGGGAAAGACTGTTCAGATACACTTCCTACATTTACCATCTATTCTTGTTTTATCAACCAGGCAACTTCCTCATTCCCCTGAAGCAAGTTAATACCCAGGGGAATCCAAGGTCAGTCGTGTTTTGGACCTCTGTTTTTCATTGCACCTCTGTATCACCATACACATACTGTGAATTCATAGACTTGTTCATTCATCCAACTATGACATCATTGTATGGTGTTTCTCCTCCAAGGTTAACTGATGACATGAGGAGAATTCTCCATCTAAACAAAACCTATAGCATTGGTAATTGGTACTTTTACCAAGACCACACAGTCATCAGAGTATATGGCTGTGAGTTGAAGCCTTTTAGGCTGCCAAGGTATGTCCCCATGAGGCTTTTTGCCCTAGAATACTTCAGGCAATTTGGGAATGCCGACTACCTCCACTTCCAAAGTAAGAACAAGAAGGCACAGTTGAAGGTAAGGAGCCAGCTGGGCCCTTTCCTATACAACAAAAAAGAGGAGGGATGGAAAGAGGCAAATAGTATCCTAGAAGCTCTCAAACTGCAAACTAGTTTTGAGTGGATACCCTATGACCCCAATCATTTTGTTTCCCTCGGGAGGATAAGATACAAATTGGGTACCTATTCACATGTGAGGCAGCCTGAGATTGAGCAGTATGCCAATGCATTGAGCTAGGAAGAGGGTACCCTAGAAGAGGAGATTACTAGTGAAGAGCTGCTAGAAAGAGAGGCTAGAAATATTCAAAAAGAAGCTGACTTAGAAACTTGTGGACATGTCCCCCTCTCATATAAAAGACAACTTGGAGCAGCTGCCTCATCCTCGACAACATATCAGCAAGCTGCCATGAATACTCCACAGACATCCAGCAAAAGCAAAGAAAAGCAGGTGGAACAGCCACCTCCTATGACTGAGGAGCAAATGGAAACACTAGTGCAGCAGCAAGAAGAGATGGAGCAGCAGGGAGAAGGGCAGCAGCAAGAAGAACAACAACAACAGGAAGAACAAAGGAAGGAACAGCCTGTCCAGCAAGAGCAAACAGTGGAAGCCCCTAAATCCACTGAACAAACTGTGCCTCCAAGGCAAGAAACTTCAGCTGAGGCATCAATCCTCCGAACTCCACAAAAGGAGGATACAAGCAGGAAAAGGGACAGAGAGACTCCCCTTACAATATCAGCAACTCATGGGGAGAAAAGACAGAGAATTAATCCCTTCTCAGAGGAAGAAATGCCAATAGGACAGTCTTTTGGTATGGTCCCACCCAGCAGGGAAGCATCAGCAAGTTCCTTTCAACAGGAACATGATAGAGCAATGGGAGGTGAAGTGAGTTCCTCAAATCAGCAAAGAGAAGGTGGACGCAGCATTAAACAACAGTTCATCGATATTAAGAGGAGAAATGAGCCCATCAAGATACAGCTGTATAACCATCTGTTAAACATGGCTCCCACCAATCAACAAAGACTCATGTCTGCATATGATGTGCAGGAAGGCAAAATGATCATGAGTCATTTTATGCCAACAGCAGTGCAGCCCCAATCTGCCTCTGACTACTTGAGGACTAACCTGGAAGTCCTTGCCAAGGATATCCACCCAATGGACAAGATAGAACTGCATAAGCAAGCGGGTGAGATGGTCTATGCTTCCTTGGCAGACCAAACATTGGATAACTACAGGCTACAAAATAGCCTTAACAATACAGCCTCGCAGCTAGAGTTGGAGAGAGCATCATCCCAGGCAAAGGACAACAGAATAAGGTCCTTAGAGGACATCATCATAGAGATTGGGCATGATCCCAAAGATATCAAAGGCATACAAGAGATATTAAAATTGAGGGATGCAGACATGGCAGCCTTGAGGCGAAAGATCAAACTCCCAGCCACAATTCACCCTCAAACAGATGATGTTGCCCAGCAAAGACATGATCAAGAGGCCACAACCTTGTTGATATCTCTGTACAAGCAACTAATCCAAACTCAGGAAAAGCTGGGAGAATCGAAGGCTGCAAAAGCAGCACTACAGGCAACCTTGAAACAAAGAGAAGAAGGGCAAACCTCAAAGCCTCCTCCTGAAGTAATCAACCTTGAGGAAGCTGCTCCAACTACTGCTCCTCCTCCTCAGCAAACAGAACCTATAGCACCAACTACATCGACAGCTGCACCAACAACAGAGCAGACTCATAGTCTGGATATGTAGAAGCTTCAAAACGAAATTCAAGTCCTGGAAGCTCAAATGTTAGAGCTTAATCAAGCCAAAGAATCTTTGGCTAAAATAAATGAAAGATATGATAAGAGCAAACAGAATGTGGCTGAGAAGGAAAGAGAGATAAAAGCTCTCAAAAAGAGAATAATTGAGCTTGAGAAAGAGCTCACACTAGATAAGGTGACAGCAGAGCTTAAAACAGTCCTGTGGGCCAATATTGGCCAGTCCATTACTGATCAGTGGCAATTCATTGAAACCATAGATGAGCAGTCAGTGCTCATTACAAAGGCAAATAGGGAGATACACAGAGCAAGAGCAAGCCTTGGCAACATGCCTGATGCTGCCAGTAGGATGATCAACATATTGAATAACAGGACAAGCTCTCAACTAGCCACCATGGGAATTGCTCACAGGACTGAGACAATCTCAATGGTTAAAAGGGTCCTGACATTAAGAAACCTGGTTGGAACATTAGAAAGGAGGACTCAAGATATGCAGACCGAAATCAACAAGTTCATGGACAGGTTTCAGGTATTGCAAAACAGAGGCCTCCCCAGCCTACTAAGCAGTGTGGGAAGACTGCTTACCCATGAAAACTATGCTAAAAGGGTCAATGCCTTTGCTGCAAGTCAAATTGTAGGACAACCCAGCACTTCAGCAGAATCAGGGCCAGCATCAGGGCAGACTCTATATAATAGGGTGGAAAACTTGTTTTTTATCATGAACGAGATCAATCATCTGTTCGATGTGCCTCCAAATTTCTATAAATATACAGAAGCAGATGAAACCATAGAGGCAATTGTCAAGCACCAATTGCCCACACAGGAAGTCTGGAATAAATTGACACAGATAATATTATCAAGCCAGAACCTGTAATATTATGTTTTGTCCAATTGATAAGTGATCATACACAGGGAAAATCTTGGTAGATAAGCATACAGAGGAAAGATGAAAGGCTGAGCCAACTCAGCAGGGCTATTCGGTCACCACAGCAGCAAGCACAGTCACAGGTGGCAGGGCCGAGAAAATACAGCGCAGCAAACGTAAAGACACATTTTCCAGCATTAAAGCAAAGTGGTTCAACCGACTCACTGACCTCCAAAGGTCAAAATATCCTCTGACAGACTTAAAGAGCAGTTATGCTGCATTCAAAGCTGTAATAACTTCTTTTCTACTTTTCTGTACGAAGTAATGAAGATATTTCTCTCTCAGATGACTCAATGCCTGAGATATTTTGTATAAACATTTCTATAAAGCCCCCTTCGCATGAGTTTTCAAGGGTTGTTGTTGATTTCATCTCTATACTTCTGTTGCTGTATAACTCTCAGGGAAATAATACAAAAGGTGGATGGAATTTCCAAAGCTCTGTGTTCCTTGATGCACTGTGGTGGCTTGCTGATTGTTACAGGATTCCTGCATGTTTCATAGCACAATAAGTCTTCTTTTAACCTCTGTGTTATATGTTTTCTAGTCTTTCATGTTCTTTCATGTTTCTGAGTTTACACTTAATGGCAAAGTAAAAGAATAGTTCCAGGATTTAATCACTGATTACCCTGAACTCAATCTAAGTTGTTATAAATGTTTTCTTCCAGATAGAGTAAATAAGGTGTAATTCTTAATTGCTACACTTTCAAGCTATATCTCTCACTGTGATAAATATTTTCAGGAATTCAAGTTTGCTCCTGAGGCATCTATCTCTTCCCCACACCCCAGCTTTAGTGAAAAATTCTTAAATGATTTTCACTGGTTGTTTACATATAACCATCATAATCTAACTTTGTTATATGAAATATTTAATTGGCCCTGTAATCTCAGTAAATCACCTCAAGGTTTCTAAACACTTGTAGCCACAGACTCCATTGCCCAATGAAATAAAATCATCTGCAGATTGCACACTTCAAGTACAGAAAGATATCCCTCAACCAAAGCATAAAACTAAACACCCTTACTTCATAGCTAGCCTAAAATCTCCAGAGAACAGAGACAAATTATAAAGAGAGAGCCCTCTCTGATTACAGTGTGGCTAGGCACTGTAATCCAAAGATTGGTTAGTGGTTACCCCGGCCGTATTCCCTTGGGAGTCATAGGGAACAACCTGGGTGTTAACACTAGGCAACAATTTCCTTTGAGAGATTTCAAGAGGTAGGGTTTGATTTCTTTTTAAACAATCACCATAAGAGAACCACCATAAACTTTGTAGCAAAATCTTTCACTAGCCAAGAGGAGGACTGTACTTACTTATACACTAGAAGATTTGGGTGATTTTGGCATTTTGGAGAAGTTGCTGAAGATTTTGGGCTTACCGGCTCTATGCGCTGCGCATCAAACCCAACGTGCCGCACCCTGTGTATGCACCATGCCCGTGTAAATTTGAACTGGAGATCATGGCCCTATGCACCATGCCAGTTGCCCAATGCATCACGCCTCTGTCTTGGGGTGATTTTTCACCAACTTTGTCTTACTTGCTCACCAACACGACTTTGCTTTGCCCAACTTTGTCTTTGAGTGCAAATGAGCTTTTCAAATTGGAGAAATGACTTATATACAAGGAGCCTTTAAATTTTTGGTTTGCAAAACCCACTTTTACAATGTTTTGAAAATGACTTTATTTTAACTCTGTTTTGAGCTTTTTCACTTTATTAGAACTTGTGATGAACTGAATGACTTATGTTTTGTTTGTTTTGTAGGGGGTTGGAGCTACTGAGGCTAGGAAAAGTGACTAGGGTTGCAGGTGAAGTAATTTACATATGAAGGGATAAAATTACATGAATTTGTACAATAAAATCTAAAAATACCCTGTTTTTCCTCAAAACAGAGTTTTGAGGAAAAACACATCTCTGAACACTTGATTATGAAATTTATTGATGCTGGAACCTCCTCATGTGCCTGCTGGTTATTATTGGACTTTTTGAAACCCTTTTTGATGAAACCCTAGACCTAAATGACAATGAAACCCTAGAAAAGACTTCTGCAATCTTTAAGACAAAAAGGTGACTGTATACAATTTTTGATAAATAAACATGAGCTAGCAGGTAAATGACATGAGGGAAACTGTAGGAGAAGCCACTACCGTCAGATGATCCATGCACCTAATGGAATGCAGCTGACTGGGCGGGACACCTAATATGCAATGCAACAAGAGGATTTGATCTCTGACAGAGGGATGAAGATACCAACACTAATAGGGCCAGCGGTCTCCTGGTAGGGGTTCGGGGGCAGCACCCCCGAAGCTAAAAATAGATGTAAAATGACCTCGTAAAAGTCTAGTAATTTCTAGTCAATCTAGGCTGTTCATTAGGCGGATGATCTGACAGTAGAAGTTATGTTTAATTTAGGGTTTTTTTTCCTAGAAGGCAACCCCTCACTATATATGAGGGAATTGTATTGTGTCTATGTATATCTGTATTCTGAGTGAGGAAGAGAGAGGAGATTGAGAGTGAAGAGGGTGTTACAGTGGATCTGTTGTAGGTTGTATCTCTTCAGTTTGCTGGATAATATAATAAAAGAAGGACTGGTTGTTTCTCCGTGGATGTAGCCCAAACTGGGTGAACCACGTATATCTGTGTCTCTCTTGTTTTATGCGTTTTCTGTGTTTATATTTCTGCAATATTTTATGTGTTCCATTGCTCCGTAATATATAATTTTCTAACATTTGATGCTTGGAAATAACTCGAATATGAAAAAGCTCATGTTCTTTCCTCTCATTTTCTTCATTATCAGTAGATTTTGCAGAATTACTAGTAGATGCTTCAGAATTTTTACCTTTTATACCTTTGGCTGCGATTGTTGTTTCATCTCCTGAGTCTGACCCCAAATCCTTTTGAATAGCTGCAGCAGTCTTCTTCCTTTTGCCATCAAACTTCTTGGGTCTTAGCTTTGGATGCAGAATCCAGCAGTGTTCATCATCATGTTCGTCCTTCTTGCAGTGAGTGCACGAAGGCTTGGTCTTTTGTACAACATTTGTCTTCCTCTCTTTCCATTTATGTTTTCTCTTTTCCTTGCTTTTTCTTGCAGTGGGTTTTGATGATCCCCCAACTTTTGGGTTCACATTATTGCCTCTAGCCTCTAGATGTGTAGTTTGAACATATACCTCATCTATGCTAGTGGGATTAAACATGAGAATGGTATGTCTTAAATAACTATGTAGACCACCTATATACTTCAGCAGAGTTTCAGGTGAGTCTAAAGAAATTCCTAGAACCAAAGATCTTTTCCTAAATTCTTGAGTGTAGCCTTGTACACTTTGCCATTTTAATTGGAGAAGACTTTGCCAGCTCATCATGGCTTGTTGCATATAAGCTAGTGGATAGAATTGCTTTTTAATTGCAGAAACAAATTCACTCCAGAAAGAAAGAATTTTACCATGCTTCTTCATGTCAGCTTGTGTCCTGCCTTCCCACCATACCAAGGAGGTGCCTCCAAGGTGTAGGCTGGCCAGCTAAATCTTACTTTTCTCTGAGTCAATTCTCTGCACCCTACAATACACATCAATCTATCTAATCCAATTATCCAGCTTCTTTGCATTCAACTCTCCATCATATATCGACAAATCAATCTTAACATATAATTTAATCAAAGATGTTTTCTTTTTACTTTTAGGGCTATTAGGAGGTGTGGGCGAATTTTCTTCTTTCCCTTTTCCTTTAGAATGGTCATGGGGGAGAGATTCTTCTACTCATAATTTAAGCTTTGATCTAGTTAGCATTCAACAACAAAATCTAGCACAAGCTTGTCTAACCTCAGTAACCTAGAGCTTTGATACCACTTGATCTGAAATTGATCCAAGACAATTAATTAAGGTATTACAGACTCATGTGCATGGATGTGTCTACGTTATTTTATGCAACGGATCGATAAGATTGCGAAATACATAGACACTGAAGTAGTTAAAGAAAACAAAATAGGCAAACATATAAATGCAACAAGTTTAATAATGATTTCACCCAATACTCCTAGGCTACGTCTCCTAGTCCAGCCTTTAGTGGTGGCATCTCTATTATGTTTTCAAAGCAGAGTTTTTACAATAGTGAGCTCAATTTGAGTCTCATTCAACAGATATAAATCAACAAGACTTAACTTGGATCCCCAAAGTCTCTAGAGTACATAGACTCTCCTTATTGAATCTCGACCTCTATTGGTCACAATGGTATGAGTTCAATCTGAGACTCAATACATGACAGGCATATACAGAGGAGCTTGCTTGAACCTCTCAAGCCCTTTCTCGAGTGTATAGACTCTTTGTCTCTCTCTCTATTTTTGTCTCAGTGCTACCTTTGCTCTTATAGGCTAGCTCGACTTCTTTTCTGTTATCTACTCGTAGATTTCTCAACTTGCTTACTATTTTTATTGCTTCCCCCTTCTCTCTCTATTAGCTCGTGTCTTTAAAGCCAATCTACTTTCTGACTGTTCATTTCTGCTTCCCGACTTTCTGGTTCTCCTTCCTCTGTCCATTTGAATTCCTCTGTTCTGCATCATCATCACTGTGTAACGCCTCACAGGGAGGTGGCCACTTGTTTCATAATGAATTGAGTGTCAGTCCTCTTGGAAATGTTTGAACGGTCATTAGTTCTATTTTCTCCAAGATTTTCCTGTGAAACACGAATCTTTGCCAACTCATTGTCCATGCCAGACTTCAAACCTTATATAATTCAGCCTGTTTACCCCGTTGAATCCAGTCATTCATTGAATCGCATTTCCACTGTTGATCTGGAGCTTCCAGATCCTACAGTCTTCGTCCATATCGGGCAAGTAAGTAGCATGATGTTTACCCATCCGATGTGAGCTGTTTTCTCTCTCTTTTGCTAGATGCATGGCACCTAGTGTGTGGCATCGGGCGAGACTCGATTGAAAGCACTTATCGCTCGAAGCCCTTCCCATATCTTGCTGGTTTTTATGTGGGACCCACCTGTTATCACAAAATCGTGTACTAAGGGCTGCTACTTAGCAAGATCTGATGCAACTATTTCAAACCAGGCTTTAGACTAAGGCTTAGCCTCCTTAATCAGAGAGGGCTCTCTCACAGATTTTTGATATGAATTAATAACAAGAAAAGATGGCTAACTCTTCAAACAGTACATGAAAATAAGTTGGTTGGAACAACAAAATAAGACTTCTTCCATTGGGCTCATGGAGTCAAATACCTTTGCAGTAAATTACCAACTACTCATTCATGGAAGTCAAGGCATATAATGTCTAAACACTCAAAACATTTCTCAAAGGAACCTCAACTCATAAACATACACAGGAAATCTGAGCACTAGGTGAATTCAGAGTGATTGCACATCTATGGAGCTGTAAAACAGAAAGAAAGAGACACAACCATATATATTCTGAGCATTTAAACACAAGATGAATCTTGAGAAGAAAAAGTAATCTTTCTATTACTGTCAAAAGTCTTTTACATCAGTCAATATAAAAACTCTGTTTTTTGTATAAACCTCCAACCCCCATTACATCAGAGTTTTCACTATATATAGGAAAACGAACTAAACTATTTTGAGTCTCCTCCTCCAGCATGAGGGGAGCTCGATGGCCTATCATTAACTAACCTTATCTATTTTAAAACAAACTCATTAAATGCATAAGGTATTGAACTGTAATTACATAGAGTTCTAATCACACTGAAACTCTAACTTCATCTCCTCGTATGCATGATTCCTTCCTTGATTATTGACACCTGTATATTTTCTGTTTTGGCCGAGATATGTTGGAGGAGAATACATTGAACGAGCTGGCCTTGGATACTAGCTGTGCAGATGGCTCATAAACCAATTAAGATAAGTGCCCTGATTCCACGGTCTCTGTCTTCCATTATTCTTCACTACTTAAAGAACACGTCTCAGTTCTTTAATTCTTCAAAAACAACGCATAACACCAAATGTCTCATGAGCTGGATGCCTCGTGGACTGAACAGGTGTACAACCAAAAATTCCGGTAACCCTACCAGAACCCTAACAATTCGGTCATAAAGTACCTTTAACAAGACTTTGGCAAAAAACAAAATATTTCACTTTTTCTCTAAAATGCACAGCTGTCATTCTTTGAATAGTTATGATAGTCTTGTATAGTCTCCCTCCTGTCCTTGAGGTATTTCCTTCAAAAATTCGCTGACTTCATCATCAAACTCATTTTTTCCTTATAAAACAGCATCTACAGCAGTTTCGTAGCGCGCTACGAAACTGCTGTTTTTGTTAAAACAGAGCATATTTGTCTTGAAGTGCTTTCTGCTTAGACTCATGACTTCTTCAGACCTTTACTACAGGTGTTAGGGACCTAAATGGCTTCAAAATGATGGAGCTTAAACCAAAATTTATCAAAACTTTAGAAAATCACCTTTCCTTTAAATCAGCAAGCTAGTTTACCTAGCTTCTTCTTCAAACTGGTAACCTCTTTCTTCAAAGCCTTATTTTCTGATCTCAGGCTCATGTTCAGCTTTCTTATGAGTTTTTCTTGCTTAAGTGTTGGTACCGTCCACGAATATACATCAGATCCCGAGCCAGCTTGACCCAATAGGCTTGTACAACCTTTTAAAACAGCCCTTCTATAACTGGCATATCTCATTGCACGCTCTTTAGAAACATTCTTTACCTGGGCCACTTCTTCTTGTGTTGCTCTTGCCTGGTTCTTTATAGCTATGACATTTCCTCCTTGGGTAATAATGACCCTATTGTCCTTACGCTTGGCTGCCTGCACTGTTTTGGTCAAAACTTCAATTACCTCTGTACTGGGCATCTTTACAGCTACCTCTTCTTTATGCACTTTCTCAGCCTCTTTCATTTGTTTCCTTGTAACTGGCCTTCGTGGCTTGAACACATATTCTTCACTAGGCTCCTCAAACCTTAACCTCTTCGAAGCCTTTGATCTCTTCGTGCTCTCTGGTGAAGAAGATTGGGTTAAGTCAATGTGCATTGGCTGCACTGGCTGGTCCTGCTCAAACTCTATTGGCTCAATCTGCACTGGCTGATCTTGTTCAAGCTCAATAGCTTCAAGTAAATCATTTAAACTAGCCTTTGACATAGGAATTTCTTCAACAACAATTGATTTGCCCTTCTCCTTGCTTAATTGACTTCTTGTTTTTACTCTTGATACCTTTCCAACTTCACTTGATCCAGGTGTATCCTTCTTGTGCTTGACCTTCTCTTTTGATGATGATTGAGGTGGCTCCTTGACAACCAAGGGTTTGACTGATTTCTTCAACTTGGTTTTGGTCTTCTTCTGATCTTTCACCTCCTTCCTAAGCTCAGTAAGAGTAGGTTCTTCAATTGACTCTTCTCTTTCCCTAACAGGCAATGGAGTGAGGCCTGTCTTGCTCTGAAAGCCAGCCATAAAAATAAAGGAGTTCCAATCTTTACCAATTTTCTGCAAACCATCTAACACTAACAGCTTTACTAAACCATGGTGAAACAGTGATGTTTCACAGTCATCTTTCTTCAGTTGAATTTTATCACACATCTTACTAAGGCTTCTGAATAAGTAGAATGGGATATCTATAGATGCTTTGCCTGTGAAATGTAACAAAAGTTTAAAATGATAGGAATAAACTTTGTTATACCTCCCTTCGCATGTTAAATATTTTTGGATGCATGTAAGGAGCAGTGCAAAATGTTCCTTCACGTAACTCCTTGGCACAGCCTTTGTGAGATCCTCATTTACATAAGGCTCCTTCAAGAATTCCTTACAGGGGCTCATATCGAATTTGAAATTTTTGAACCATTCATGTCCTCCTCTCGGAATCTCAGTCACATTGGAAATAGCTTCTGGAGATACAGGGAATTCTAGCATGGACACCTTAGAGTTTAAACCTGTAAAATTCATTGCAAATGCTTTTGTCACCTCTGCATGCCCTCCCTGCAACTTCTCACAAAACCTCCAGCAACCAGCATCTCTAAAAGCTTTTGCTACTCCTTCATTCTTTAATGCAAGATCCAGCCCCTCCGGTTCTGTTCTTTGGCACCTTCCTGATCGATGCTCCCTCTTCTCCATTTTGCTTTGAAAACTTCCACACAGAGAAATAACAGCAGCTTCAACTCAAAAAGCAAATTTAAACTTTGGAATGCAAGCTCGCTTGCAATCAGGTCCTTTTAAATAAAAACTCGGGCTCCTTTGCGCTTTAACAGTCTTATCAAACAGCAAGTCAGTTTACGCACTATGAACAAATATCATGACACTACCATACATTACAAAATCACTTTGAATGATTTTTATGTGCGTGGTTCTGAACCTCATGGCGGAATGATGACTCATAATGACTTGGAGAGGACACCAACTGACAATAGATGGACGGACCTAATGACTCATCCCCCCAGACTTGACATTTCAAGAATCCGCGCTGCAAAATCCCCGAATCCCCGATTTCGTAGCGCAGACAGTTATAAATTAACGAAATGCGCTATGAAATGGCTGGTTATTGACACGCTACGAAAAAGCTAAAACATCATTGCTCTGCCAAATCAGCCAATCAAACTGCGCTGCAAAACTGCGAAAAGGACCAATGACGCAAACAAGATAAGATATGCCTTAAATAATCATGATGGAGGATGACTAACGGTTTTTGAAAATGATTCACATCAATACCTTTTTAAAACATGATCCCTAAGTAACACACATAGGACCATAACCATTTGACACACATTTTTTGACAATGAATTTTTTTTTTTTTTTTTTTTGTTTGGGAAAACATTATGTACATGGACTGTAGTTCTAGGTGATAACACCACCTTTGGTGGAATCAGTGCGATATTCGTATAGTTTTCTGACTTTTCAGTTCTGGGTCGCTCGGGGTTTTTCCTTCAATGAGGGGTTTGCCAGGCGATATGTGATTAGGGACTTGTCGCTAATTGCATATCGGAAACCTCCCACATTCTCAAAAAGACCTCCCGTTTTGCCAATTCATGACAACACACATTACCATGGGACAACGGTTTGCACACTTGACCGAGGGTCATTGCTCCGCGCTGCTCACAAATTACAATTGTTCCGAAGATATTTCTGATAAGCTTGATCTTTGTAAGTCTTTGAAACTCTGGCATGAATTTTTCAGAGTTATGAAAACTTAGAGAGTGTTTTAGGATCCAATTCGGATCAAGAGTAGGATGAAAGGAAATTTACGGAAGTGTAGCTGGAGCAGTAGTTGAGCGAGTATCCGCAAGTCTACCAATTTTTGAAGATACCAAGATGATTATAGACAAGGACATCAAGCTGAAATGGCAGGAGGTCAACGATGCATTTGCAGGCACATTTGGGGAAGACCTCGAAGACCACCAAGTGTATGTGAACATCCACAAGCCTAGCTTGTACCGGATTGCATGTAGGTATCCCGTGTTCCCATGCACGGACATGATACATTGGATCCTCTCGCACACTGATCCCGAGACGATGAAATTGAGCAGTGTAAATGGGATGGAGATTGCTACCTTCAGGGCACATGATTATGATGAGATGTATCAGATGTCAGAGCCCATGACCATCATGGAGAATCCATTTAGCTTACCCAACAACAATGCCAACTCCAGAGACATTTTGAAGAAATGAGTGAAGGCGCTGGCTAAATTCAGGATGACACCTAACCAGGTCTACAAGACAAAGATACTACATAAGGCGTATCAATACTTGGTCATTTTTGCATGTCGACTCTATGGCCAAGAAAGCATAGAAACCTTCCCATAGAGTTGGGTGATCGCACTGGACCAACTAGCAAGAGAGGGAAAAGCATGTAACTGGTCAGTCATGTTGGTCCATCAGTTGAAGGAATATGTAACAAGTGTTTGACAGCCGCCCAAAGGTATGCAAGAAGAAATATATATGTCCGCCTACATCTTGGATGCAATCTGTGCCCAACAACGGATCCTAGGCTTGAAGTGGGCATGGACATCGACAAAGACTGTTGTGACCACTTATTGTAAGATGTTACCTGAATGTAGCTTCTGAGGAGTTATCAAATGGCTATTCGATAATTTTGTCACCCTGGTTTACAAGATGCTATTCGAACAGGACCCACCCTGTATGTTGAAGGCAACAATGGAGGCACTCATAGACATTGTTGATTGGTATGCCTCACCGTTCGACACCTTCATATGGATGTATAATGTGGATAAGCCTCCACATGTTCTACCAAAGTTTTTGCTTGGACATACTCGTCATGCAGGATGTAGCATATCACATCTTGGCAGGATTAACAGCTAAGATGCACCAAAAGAAGAAGGCACCTTGGCCCACTCTTCTATTGCGCATTGGGTTATATGAGATCTGGAGTTTAAAGCATGTGATGTCGAAGCAGAGCAGATGAAGAAGTATCCATTCGACCTCCGAAGTTATAATCCGTATGACCCGCATTGTCTTGTGAAATATCACTGCGTGAGAGTATAGTTCAATTGGATCCACGGGGCATGTCATCGGGCGGAGGAGGAACCATGGAGATATTTTTACAACTCCTCCAGACTCAATGAACGGTCAACTTCGCTATGGAATGGTTAGTGAAGCAACATGAAGCAACATCCCGAAGAGCACCAGAAGCAGCAATAGTAGTAGAGGTGAACATACCAGTGCGCGACAGGGGCAAGATGAAGATTTTAAATCACATGGAGGAAGAGAAATGCTGCAAGTTCCAAGAAGATCCACTTGTGGAGAAAGAAGCTATGGCTATAGAGGCAAAGAGGCAACAACTCGACAAGTGAAACACGCAAAGGCAGAGAGATAAATAGAGAATGGAGGAGATGGAGAAGGAGTTGCATGAGTTGAAGGAGAAACTCCGGAAGGAACAGGATCTGCGACAACAGTAGAGGGAAGCGCAATAGCAACATGTACAACAGGGGGCAAAACTTGTGCAGACAGATGAAATAACGCTTGTACAGGTAGTGGACTCATCAGAGCAACTTGCATTAGGAAAACAGGGGGAGCCATCGCAGGAGCAAGACTTCACCCAAGAGATAGATTGAGCACTTGAACAAATGGATATAGGTATGGAGTGACAAGAATTAGAGAAAGACACTGACCTCATGCCTCGCCACCAAGAGTCAACCCACCAGCTTCACTACATCCAAAACATAAGCAAGTCCAAAGCGACCAAGGAGACACTAAGATCCTTGGAGATCCGCTAGAAGGAGAGATGCACAACATCTCATTCAACGAGTCTCAACATAAAGTTGTGCAATCTCGCAGAGTGTTGAATCCAGAATATCATACATTTTCTGTGCAGTATGAGGAATGAGTGATCATGTCTGACATGCACAAAAATCCAGTAGCATTAGCCGATGGTACCAGAGATTATGCTGAAGCCACTAGATCGAGTGTTCACTTTCTGATAGCTGAGACCGAGCGAATAACAAAGGAGCTACAGACAACCAAGCAGGGAGGAGAATTGGTTACAACATCTACCCAAGAAGAATTGAAGAAGGAAATACTAGATGAAGTTTTGTCCCTTGACACAGTCATGCAGGCATTGTATTCCAAGTTTGGTACTATGCATAAGGCAGTCGTCCATCTCAACAATTGGCAGTAATGATGTGCTAGAAGATCATGTATCTTATTGATGGTACATGCTATTGTTGATTACATGCAAACATGGACGATGAGATACAAGGGAGCCCCACTTCACTTGCTGATCCAAAATGGATTTTGGATAGATTTCTAAGTCTAAGTGTTCCTCATAGAGGAAAATGAAATTCAAAGGAAGTTCTTGGAAATAGCCCCATGGCAGAGATATTTTCATTCTGAATCTATTGCAACTTGAATGGGCAAAAATGGACTTAGGATGCAGAAGTTATCGCAGAAAGAAGATGCCCTTTGTTCTTTGGAAAAAGAGGAAAAATCCCCTAAAATGGGAAAAAAACCCTTATAAAGGGAAATCACATTGGAGGAGGTCCAAAAGGTGGACTTAAGTGGAAAGGGGAGAAACCCCCGATTGCCGATCCCTGACATATCGGGTCGAAGGTAGGCTTGTGCATATAACCTAAGGCAAGGACACCAGGCCAATGCGATATTGCAATCGTCGATATCGGTGGATCGACATCAATGATGCTACGAGGCAAAAGGATGAACCCCCAGGCCAACGTGACTTGCGATTACGATATATTGCATCACAACGTCACCTCACAGTGATGTAAAAGGGGTAATAATGCTAGACCTGATGGAATTTATAGGTGTGGTTCGATAAGTTTGAGTTTCGGTAAAAGGGAATTTCTTGTGTATAAGTGCATTTTAGTGTAAAAACCAAAATACAAAGGAAATTGCCCGAAGTAATAAAGCAGACCCGAAAGGGAATTATAAACACAATGCCATGTTATTTGAGTTCCAATAAAGTGGGATTTTCGGTGGGCCTCAGGCGGTAAGTTGTATTGGGCTGGCTCCACCCGATCCCATACAATGAACGATGCATGGCTTGGTGGAGGAGTAGAGAAACCGCCTTTTTGGGCGGGTAGCCTCCGTACCCTTAAACCACCCAAAACCACATATTGACCGTTGGATCAAAGATCACCCAGATCAATAGTGGAGCTTGTGAAAGTGACCCAAGGCAGACCTGATGCGATATTAGGGAGATTTCGATATAATTTGAAGTCCTATAAAAAGGATTTTGTCAGGGTTTTCACGTATTTCCCATGTATTTGGGATTTTGCCCAATATGGCTACCTGATGTGATATGACACCTAATGGTGGACCTGATAGGGTTTTTAGGGGTGATTGAATGGAATTTCACTTCTAGATTTCACGTCCGATAGTGTATTTTCTAGAAATCTCTGTGTAATTAAATTTTCTCCGTTTTCAGGTTTTTGCCTAAGAGAACGCCCCAAAACCTCTGTAAACACTCCAGATCCTCATGCCACACTGTAAGCGAGAATTTTTATAGGAAATGATGCATTTTTAAGCCACAGAGCCGTAGAGCCAGATGGCCAGTCGAACTAACAAGGAGCAGGGAAGCCACAGAGGCGTAGAGAGATGATGATACGTAGAGAAACGGCTGGGGTAGCCGAAAAGCCGGAAAAGTACCTCAAAGGAGGTAGAGAGATAAATTGAGAAGGAAGAGAGTAGAGAGAGTGAGAGCTAAAGTGCAAAGTAGCTGAGGGAGCCATGGAGTCACTTGGAGGTCAAGTGGAAAACCAGAGAGCAGAAAGTTGTTGAGACAGTCACTTGGAGGTCAAGCGGACTGCTGAGAGCTCAGAGAAGCTAGAGTTGAAGAGCTAAAGCCAGAGTCAGAGCCAAGAGCTAGAGCCAAGAGCTAGAGCTAGAGCCAAAGCCAGAGCCGAGAGGTAGAGTGAGAGCTCAGAGCCAGAAAGCCGAGAGCTTCAAGAATGAGGGATAAAATGGTGTCTAAACCCATTGTGTTTTGTGTAAACCAATGGAGTTGAGCCAGGAGCTTGTAAAAGGACTTATACCATAATCCCATAGAGCCTAGTCGAGTTGACTAGAGCTCACGGAGACCTAGCCCAAGAATTTTGGGTGAACTCCTAATTAAATTGCTGCCTTACGTGTTTGTTTTATGGCTACATTGTTTACTGTTATATGTATGTTATATCAGCATAAACAACATAATTTTAAAGCACATAAACAGTAAAAAATAAACACAAGCATACACTTATTTTCAAGCATTATTAATTCTGCATTTGGTTAATCATAAAGACTTGGGAATAATTTAAGCTTTGGAAGTGGGAGAGGTTCTTGTAAGTTCACAAGAAGCCTTTAGTGCCCCATTTTCAGATCAGGTGGTATTAGAGCTTGAGATTGGTTAACCCCACCTTCAAAGAAGGTTATATTAGAATGCTTGATTGATAGAGCAAATATTGCTTGTTTGGAAGGTGTTTGGGTAGTCCAGGATTGATTGTCTGATTGATTGTATGCTTGTTACAGACTGACTATTGTGTGAGTTGCAGAGGTGAAGGGAAAGTTATTGATAGCTCAGTCTAGGAAGGACAAGAAGGAAGAAGGGCTGAAGGCATTCTTCTTATCCCAAAGGACCTCAAGGTAATCCTTGAAGCACAAGAGGTTTTCTCCAAAAGGCTGCTGAATAAGCTCTTTGATAATCTTGTTTGAATTTCTTTTGTTCATTGACATAATGACTACTTCTACAAGTGAATCCTCAAATTCTCGAGTCTTCACAAGAGTATTTGATGAAGACATGAAGGAAGACTTGGCCACCATGATGGATATGGTGAGAGAAATGTATGAGGATGGAAGGAAGAGTAGCATACTTAGAGAGTAGTTGAATTCCATGGAGGAAGAGAAGCAGTTGCTTTTTGAAGGAAATGGAGAGGCAACTTCATATTGCAAATATGAACCTGAAAAGGATGCATGAGTTGGAGACACAGCTCTTTGTTGCCAAAGAAGCCTTAATCAAGTATCATCTTGAAGAAGAGGTAAACCATTCCAATTTGTCTTAAAATTATTCTAAGAATGTTTATATTGGTTCTTTTGAAAAGCATACCAGAGGCATAGGTTCCAAGCTAATGTCCAAGATGGGCTATGAGGGAAAAGGCTTGGGTAAACATGCACAAGGTATTGTTGAACCATTAATGGTTGAGGAAAGGCCTAAGTATTTGGGTCTTGGCTATGGACAAGCTTATGGAGAGAGTTCCAAAGCCGCCATGAAGGCCATTGAAATAGTTCCAAGAAGGAGTTTCATTTTAGATCCTCTACCTCAAGAGTGTGAAGATTATATTTAGGAGGAATGCAATAGCTTGAAACATCATTTGCAGGATGAAGGTGTTCAGAAGCACACACTTGAACCCGAGAGTTGTGGAAACTCTAATAGCCTTGAAGAGATTGATGGTGTTCCAAATGGAGCTACTTCTTCATTCAATTCACCTCCTCATGAAGGCATGAACACAGGGATGTTGTTGATTTCCTTGTATTAGAACATGTATGAGTAATTAACTTGAAGGGTTGATTGCTTGGTTGTAAACATGAATGTAATGTTGACTTGCGAGAAGTTAACTTGGTATCCAAGATGAAGATAATGATGAAGTGTTTCATCTTTGAAAAAGAGTCCTAACAGTCTTTTTCTACATGCTTGACTTGAAGGGTCATTTGTTTTAAAGGCATGTTTTGTGGGCTTATTATCTAGTCCATCATTTGTATGCAGATGTAAGACATGGAGGTGTTCATAAGATGTGAAATCTATTTCTTTTGTTGAAGCAGGATTTTAGGCCATCCAGTTGTTGTTTGTATTTCTGTTGTTGTTAACAGTTGCTGTTGACAGCTTTTCAAATAGGTACAGTTGAAAGTTTTGTGGAGCAGATGTACTTCACAATTGTTTGAGCCACCTTGGATCAATGATCAAATACAGAAAAGTTAAAACTACCTTCTGTGACCATTTCAATAGGATTTTTGCAGGAAAGGAAGACAGTTCTTCCCAGGAGGACTAGCATATCCAGGAAGGAGAGTGATCAAAGGCTTTGGTTCAGAGACACTATGCAAGGCAAGTCTATGGAGGCTAAAGGAAGAGGGTGCTGTTACTCTCATTTACTATTCAGATCATTATATCAGTCTTTTGGAGACCAAAACTTCTTTTAGTAGGAAGGCATGATCCAAAATGGATTTTGGATAGATTTCTAAGTCTAAGTGTTCCTTATAGAGGAAAATGAAAGTCCAAGGAAGTTCCTAGAAATAGCCCCATGGTAGAGATCTTTTCATTCTGAATCTACTGCAACTTGAATGGGCAAAAATGGACTTAGGATGCAGAAGTTATCGCAGAAAGAAGATGCCCTTTGTTCTTTGGAAAAAGAGGCAAAATCCCTTAAAATGGGCAAAAAACCCTTATAAAGGGAAATCGCATCGGAGGAGGTCCAAAAGGTGGACTTAAGCAGAAAGGGGAGAAACCCCTGATTGTCGATCCCCGACATATTGGGTCAGAGGCAAGCTTGTGCATATAAACTAAGGCAGGGACCTCAGGCCGATGCGATATTGCGATTGTTGATATCAGTAGATCAGCATCGGCGATGCCACAAGGCAAAAGGATAGACCCTAGGGCCAACGTGACTTGAGATTGTGATATATCACATCGCAACGTCACCTCTCAATGATGTAAAAGGGGTGATAATGCCAGACCCGATGGACTTTATAGGCATGGTTCGATAAGTTTTGAGTTTTGGTAAAAGGCACTTTCCTGTGTATAAGCGCGTTTCAGTGTAAAAATTGAAATACAAAGGAAATTTCCCGAAGCGATAAAGCGGACCCAAAAGGGAATTATAAACATGGCGCCATGTTATTTGAGTTCTGATAAAGCAGGATTTCAGGTGAGCCTCAGGTGGTATGTGGTATTGGGCCACCTTCACCAGATCCCTTACAATGAACGATGCATGGCTTGGCAGAGGAGTAGAGAAACCGCCTTTTCGAGAGGGTAACTTCAGTACCCTTAAGCTGCCCGAAACGGCATGTTTATTGTTGGATCGAAGATCACCCAAATCGACGATGGAGATTGTGAAAGAGACCCAAGGTGGACCCGATGTGATATTATGGCGATTTCAATATAATTTGAAGTCCGATAAAAATGATTTTGTTGGGTTTTTCACGTATTTCTCGTGTATTTGGGATTTTTCCCAATATGCCTACGTGATGTGATATGATGCCTAATGGTGGATCTGATAGGGTTTTTAGGGGTGATTGAATGGGTTTCACATCCAGATTTCACGTCTGATAATATATTTTCTAGAAATCTCTGTGTAATGAAATTTTCTCTGCTTTCGGGTTTTTTCCTAAGAGAAGGCCCAAAAACCTCTGTGATCGCTCTAGATCCTCATGCCACACTGAAAGTGAGTGTTTTTATAGGAAATGATGTATTTTGAAGCCATAGAGCCACAGAGCCAGATGGCCAGTTGAACTGACAAGGAGCACGGAAGCCGCAAAGGCGTAAAGAGATGATGATACGCAGAGAAATGGCTGGGGTAGCCGAAAAGTCGGAAAAGTACCTCAAAGGAGGTAGAGAGCTCAATTGAGAAGGAAGAGAGTAGAGAGAGTGAAAGCTAAATTGCAGAGCAGCTGAGGGACACTTGGAGTCACTTGGAGGTCAAGTGGAAAACCAGAGAGCAGAAAGTTATTGAGACAGTCACTTGGAGGTCAAGCGGATTGTTGAGAGCTCAGAGAAGCCAGAGGTGAAGAGCTAGAGCCAGAGCTAGAGCCAAGAGACAGAGCCAAGAGCCAAAGCCAGAGCTAGAACCAGAGCCGAGAGGCAGAGCGAGAGCGTAGAGCTAGAAAGCTGAGAGCTTCAAGAGCCAGGGATAAAATGGTGTCTAAACCCATTGTGTTCTGTGTATACCAATGGAGTTGAGATAGGAGCTTGTAAAAGGACTTATACCATAATCCCAGAGAGCCTAGTCAAGTTGACTAGAGCTCACAGAGACGTAGCCCAAGAGTTTTGGGTGAACTCCTAATTAAATTGCTGTCTTATGTGTTTGTTTTATGGTTGCATTGTTTACTGTTATATGTATGTTATATCAGCATAAAAAACAAAATTTTAAAGCACATAAACAGTAAAAAATAAACACAAGCATACACTTATTTTCAAGCATTATTAATTCTGCATTTGGTTAATCATAAAGACTTGGGAATAATTTAAGCTTTGGAAGTGGGAGAGGTTCTTGTAAGTTCACAAGAAGCCTTTAGTGCCCCATTTTCAGATCACTTGCCTAAGATGATGAAGCCTAGAGCGGTCGAGCTGAAGGCACGCATCTAGAGTTAGATCGAGAACTATGAAGAGCTCCCGCAGCTCATCACTAGTCTACATGCTTCCCATGCACGTGTATTCAGGAGTATGGATGTTGTGGTGCATGCACATGTGATCCCATCTATTGGGACTCTCACCCAAGTGAAGACAAAGGCACAGGTCCAACTAGAGCTTGACTCGTACTTTGACGAGTTGATGCACATAGCCACAAACCAAGACTTGCCAATCAGTGCAGACATCGTGCACAAGTATGCTGTTGGTCTGGCCGCACTAAAGACAATTACATACATGATTTCAGACAAGTTGGAGAAAGGAGCCCGAGTAATGTACCTGGGTGCTATGGAGGCAAGAGTCAAGTTCCAGAAAGATGTCACCTTGGAGTACAAGGACACCATTGCAGACTACTAATCTTGGCATCATTTCACTAATGTCGATCATCGCAAGGATGCCAAAGAGTTGGACTTCCAACGGTTGTCTAAGTCATAGGGATGTCTTTCCTGGCTTTCTCAAAACATTTTGTCTCACATGGGTACATGTGCATTGTAATGTAACATCTTATCAAGTGTAAGTTCAAGTTTCTATAGTTGGATTTAATAGTCATAGAGTAGATGAAGAGTAATAAGGGTAGTTGAATTGTCACAAAGGGGAATGTCAAGGGTCACCCACCCTTTTCAATAAATAGTCGCTCATAACTCATTGTAAGGGCTTTTGGTTAGCCAAGCTTCGATAGAACTATCTTAGAGAAAGCTTGCACAGCATTGTAACACGCCTTGGCTTCTCCACTATGCAGAGCTAGTATATCTCTCTAGAGGAGCAGGTGGTTGTGGCTATAACATTCCACTATTGGAACTAGTGGTTGGACATGGATGTATTGTATGACTGGAACTTACACTTCTTAATATAACAGAGCCAACACATTTTCATGCATATGTTGTTATTGTAGTTGGACTATTTTGGTTGATGTAGAAATGTATGTTATTTAACTTAGATGAACTATTTTGTATGAAATTGTATGAGTCTTGTTGCAGATGTTCTTTTGGTTTAAACATCACTTTGGATCACTCGCTATCTTGCTTTCCAGATGGTGATGCATCTTTTCTCGTGTGTTCCCTTCCAAGCCGAGTACTATTATAGGTTTCCAAGTGGAACAATCACCTCACTCTCCATGTTTTAGAACCATTCATGCATCTTCCTTGTCTTGCCACAACTGTCACACCCTTGCTACCAACAAGGACCTCTTACTTGCCTCTGTGCAAAATCGCGGTCAAAGCATTATAGTACGACCCACTATTGGGACTCCTACACCAAATGGTCTGAGGTCTAATTGGGACTTCTTACCAGGGAGATCCCCTAACATGTTAGCAGGTCCATCACTGTCAACATTTCTGGCACTAGAAGGACAGTTAGATGACAAGATATGTCCTCTCATCATGTTTTGAACCTTTGCAGATATATCATGGAGTCTTGCACTCTTCTCCCTCTGTGATTTTTTTTTCACATGCCGAATCTATTACCATCATGTTGACATGGCGAATTTTTGCTATACCAACAAGGGGAACTAACCCAATCACAGACCCCAATTAGACCTATTTTCGTTTGGAGTGGCTAGTTCCAATGAGTTTTAAAGGATCTCGTGAACTATAATAGGTGTTGAAAGATTTCTTTTGGGAAGAAGACTTCAATTAAATCAACAAAATAAAAAAACTAACCTCTATGTATTAAATCCTATCTACACTACCTCTAATTGCTCTGGTCTAGTCCTAATTATCCTAATCTATCCTGCAGGAGCTAAACAAAGGGTGGTTAAACATCATATATAAATCCCAAGTCCAAATGAATCAATTACTGGTCCACATAAGAACAAGTCTGTATTAAATCTTAATCATGATCCAATTACTTATACAGGAATATACATTCCTTTCCATACAAATAACGCTTGCAACTGATTCTTAACAAAGTCTGGAATCAACGAATTTTCATGAATTATTGATGCTATTGAATCACATTCAAATAACCATAAAGAACCATGAACTGCTAGTTATCAATATGCATAAAACAAATCACATTTTTCTTTATACAAGCAACAACACACCGATTCTAAACATATTAGAGAAAAGGAAAAATAAATCTAAAACACAGGCTCCTTCTTGAACCAAAAAATATTTTTTATTCACAATAAATCAAATTTTTTTTCTCCAAACAAAAAGCCCCTTTCTCCTATCCAAGGGGAATATTAATGCAGTTGGAAATGACTCTTGGCCTTCCCTTAACCCTTTCACCTTCCCCTTGTTCTCTTCGATATATAGACCAGAATACACAGATGTAGAACAATCGGTGTCACTACTGACATGTAGAGGGAATTTTCTATCACTAGAGTGCTTCATTTCCTGGGGAAATGAATAGATGTTGATTAGAAGAGGATGAATGTGTGTCATCTCTTCATGATGAGATTTGGGGCAGTTTCGCTTTCAGAATATACAGGGAACACCTGGAAACCGACTGAGGATGCCAAAGGCCGGCTCATTCAACGGAACACACCTGCATATATAAGTTCTCTAGATCCACTTATGCATCCTTTACTCCTCGCCTGCAGCGATAATAGACACCAGTCATGCTTATATAAATAAGATAAAAATGCTTAAAAACACCAATCTTTCCTTCATGAAGCATTTATAACATCAGAAGGAATAAATGTGAAAGAAGTGGCCCCCTTTTTTTTAATTCACACATCGATTAAGTCTTGCAAGCGAAAACTCGGTTTTCATTGAAAATCATTGTAAAACACAAAACCGAACTAAACCGAAAATCCAAACTTGAAATATTATATACGGGGGCCTATACTCTATCGGGTCCGCCAAATTGCATCACATCGTGCCATGTGTTTGGGCTTAAAGCTATGCCAATTGCGGCTTTTGATTGGCCGTACTCGACATACATATATGTCATGGTTCATAATCCTTTTGGGTCCGCCGCATAAGATTCCTCTTTGAAAAACCCCGAACCCAATATATTATTAAAGAACACGGGAAAAAACGGGAAAACCCAAGTCTTGCAGGTGGGTCGGACTTGAAAATTTATATGCCCGGCTCTATAATCATCGGCGGGTTCGGGTGATTACGGTGTGCCATATATATAGACCTCGGACCCTGCCGATAGTGATAAGCGATGGGGTCCCTGACCCAAAACATATATATCGTGTTTAATAAAACCATCAGGTCCAATAAACAGTGGCGCGCCTTTATATATATAAGAGTTGGGCCTGGCTGATAGCAATATGCAATATAGCTTCGGACCCGATATATATAGAATACGGTTAATAATGCCTTCAGGTCGAGAGGATAGTGGCGCACCATATATATATATATATATATATATATATATATATATAAGCCTCAGGACCCCACTGATTGTAATATGTGATATGGCTCCAGACCCGAAATATATGAATTTGGGTTAATACTATCGTCGGGTCTGGAAGATAACAGTGAACACTAAGTCTTAGTGTTGATTGCGATAGGTGGAAAAGGGGATTTACACATGTTTTTGAGCATTTCCGCTATAAAGAGCTATGATGGGAATAATGATGCGATGGAAGGTTTTGTGGGTTAAATAAATCCTGATGAGCATATGAATGAAGGGCTTAAACAAGGTTATATGCGAGGGATTTATTAAGGGGGGTTTAACCATTTGTGAATTGAATATTTGACTCCCCAGAGAGCTAAATCCCTCGGGTAAAACAGATCATTCAGAGAGATGAAATATTAACTTCTACGGGACCCATTCAAAATTGCTACCAAGGTAGGTTTTGATAGGGTGGCAGTTGTGGGCATAACAAATGGCGAACCGTTGGGCGAACCAGTTATCGTTGTTTCCAAGTAAACCTCAGATCAATAAAACATCAGGGTGTTAAGATAAAATTGAAATGAAAACTATACAGATGAATATGCATGGGTTCCACTTCAACATTAATTGCTTCAGGTGGGATAAAGACAAATAGCTTCTACTTACTGATAGGGTTTTGACAGGCATTCTCCAATGGTCATGTTATGGGGTTTATTGACCTTCCTTTACCTGTTTTCTACTTTCAAAAATCCTTTCAGGGCCATCACTGGTCTGTCAATACCTATTCAGGTGTCTACCTCAGCTCTTTATTGCTCATCAAACTTGATATAGATATGTTTATCTACTCTTTATATGAGAATTTCAGTGCTATCTTTTCATATGATTGAATGGGGCACAGTCATGGATCATGCCATATTTTTAAACCGCTTAAGCAAGGTTGGGCTTAATGTGTCAACCGGTACTCTAAGCCCAACAACAGTCATTACTCTAACCGGCTTCCCAAACAACTTATCCTTCCAGATTGGCACAAAGACTTGATATTTCATTTTCTTTTAAATAGGTCCTTCCGGTTTCAGGCACAAGGACTAGAGCACAATTGGATTTGCTACATGGTATATGATAATGAGTTCAGCCCATGAAAGAACATTTACTTGTAGATAACAAGTGTTGGACAATTTAGTGTGGTGGATGGAACCAATGGAAAATGATTGCAAACCTTACAGCTAAGTATAGGCTAGGTCTGAGTGGGATTTATTCAAAATGGAGCGTCTGTCCATGCTATTCCAGCTGTAGTTACACATTTTTGTTTTATAAAGATGCCCCTACATGCTCCAGATATCCAAGTTATCAATAGATCTTACCCAGTTCCCAACAAATGCCAATGAGTGGTTTTGGTTTGAATTCCATAGTTGATTTTCAAGTTCTCATGGGCTGATTGAAAATTTGTTTGATTTGCAAGGTAATGATGGATTTAGAAACAATAGAATCATTAGCAAGTTAATGAGGAAGGGAAAGGCTGAAGGTGGTGAATGAGGGCAAATCTGAGAAAGGTAAGAACAAGACGGGAGGGCCAAAATCAGTTGGTTGAAAAGGACTGTAATTCAAAACAGCAGGAAAATAAAATTTGTAGAAAACAAAAGGAAAAGAGAGAAATACAACTAAACTAACAGCAAAATAAAATGAATTCTAACCTACTCAGGAGGTAACCACCATGTGGTGGCTACTGGAAGTATCTCTTTAGATGTTGGCCATTAACAGGGAGTTTTTCAATCTCTCCTTTGAAGTTTTCAACCTGTATGTTCCTTGAACAATTTTTTCAAAAACTTGGAATGGGCCCAACCGTAAGTGTTGGAATTTCGTGTGCTTACCTTTTGGCTCATTCAACTTGTCCCATTTCAGGACTATCTCTCCTATTTGGTAATCTTTATCTCCTACTAGATGGCGATCAAACCACCTCTTCACAATCATTTGGTGATTTCTAAATTTATTTCTAGCTTTATCTCTCAATTCCTTGAACCTCACCAGTTGGTTGATCCTCTCTTGAAGAAAGGCTGAAGGGGTTCCTCTTTAAACTTGGGAGAGCTGTAAAGAGGGAAGGGTAATGTTTGGAGGCAAGATGGCTTCCTGTCCATAGACAAGGAAGTATGGGGAGTTTCCTACAGCCACTTTATGGGTGACCTTATTGGCCCAAAGGGCATTAGTTAGAGCATTGTGCTAGTTCCTCTGGTTGTTAGTGACATATTTACGTATTATGCATATGAGGTTCTTATTTGAGGACTCTGCAGCTCCATTTCCTTGGGGGTAATAGTTTGAGGCATACTTGACGTGAATTGATTTATTAATAGCAAATTCAGTCAATTTCAGTGATGAAAAGTAAGAAGCATTGTCAAATATTAGAGCTTCAGGGATGTCATACCTGTTGATAATGAATTTCTCGATAAATGATATTACCTCGTCTTCATTTACCTTTTGAAGTGGGATGGCTTCAGTCCATCTGGTGAAGTATTCTGTTGCTGTGAGTATATACTTATGATGATGTGAGGAGTTTGGAGTGATCTTGCCTATGACATCGAGGCCCCATTGCTGGAATGGGCGATAAATCATAATGGGTTTAAGGGGAACAATTGGCTTTCTTTAGTGTCCTTTTTAGAGAATTATATATTACAGAGCAATGGAACACATAAAATATTGCAGAAATATAAACACAGAAAATGCATAAAATAAGAGAGACACTGATATAGGTGGTTCACCCAGTTTGGGCTATGTCCACGGAGAAATAGTCAGTCCTTCTTTTTATATTATCCAGCAAACTGAAGAGATACAACCTACAGTAGATCTGTTGTAATTCCCTCTTCGTTCTCAATCTCCTCTCTCTTCCTAACTCAGAATACAGATATACATAGACGCAATACAATTCCCTCATATATAGTGAAGGGTTTCCTTCTAGGGCAAAAAAAAACCTAAATTAAACATAACTTATACCGTCAGATCTCTGCCTAATGAACGACCCAGATTGACTACAAAATTACAACATTTTACAAGGTAATTTTACATCTATTCTTAGCTTCAGCGACACTGCCCTCGATCCCCCCACCAGGGGGGGGGGGGGTCCCAAAGGTTGCAACCCCCCCCCCCCCCCCCCCCATGGACACCCTCTGCAATGAATATTTATAGGTAGCGTTGCTTCCCCATTATGAACTGGGGTCCAATGCGGTGATACCTTTGAATACAAAAGATAATCAGGCTCCACACCCAACAATCTCCCACTTGGAGACTGATTATAGCAACTCCACCACTGCTTCATTTGCTGGACAATGACTCCACTTTGGACTTGGTTGTTTCTCATCTTCTTCATCATACTTGAAGACCAATTGAAATTGAGCAAATTCTCAGTTTCTCCCTGGTTACAACTTTTGTTAACATATCTACAGGATTCTAGCTAGTGTGTATCTTTTCCAGCTTCAACTGTCCATCTTCCAATGCTGACTGTATGAAATGGTATTTGAGCTTTATATGTTTAGTCTTGGAATGAAATGTAGAGTTCTTTGCAAGATGTATGGCACTCTGGCTATCACTGTATAACTTTCCCAACTCCTGCTTCTTACCCAATTCATCCAAAAACCTTTGTAACCAATTCATTTCTTTACTAGCCTCTGTAGCAGCAACATACTCTGCTTCTATTGTTGAGAGTGCAACAAACACTTTGCAGTTTTGAGATTCAACTGATAGCTGTTCCACCTACAGTAAACACATACCCTGTTGTGCTTCTCTTGTTATCTCTATCACCCGCCATATCTGCATCAACATATCCCTATAGAGCAATGTTTGAACCACCAAAGCATAATGCTTGATTTGTGGTACCTCTCAAATACCTAAGAGTCCACTTCACTGCCATCCAATGTTCTTTTCCAGGATTGTTCATGTACCTGCTTACAACTCCCACTACATGTGAAATATCAGACCTTGTGCAGACTATTGCATACATTAAGCTTCCAACTGCTGATGCATATGGAACTTTAGACATATGAGCCATTTCTTCCTGAGTCTTGGGACACTCCTCCTTACCTAATTTTAAATGGCTAGCCAAAGGTATACTAAATGGTTTTTCATTCTGCATATTAAACCTTTTGAACACCTTTTATATGTACTCACTTTGAGACAATGTTAATTTGCAATTTTTCCTATCTCTAGTTATTCTCATACCAAGGATTTGTTTTGCAGCACTTCATTGCAAATGAGTTTGCCAATTTTATTTTGAGAGCATTAATTTCCTGCATGTTAGGACCTACAACAAGCATGTGATCTACATACAATAATATAGCGGCCATCATTTTGCCTTTTGAGGTAAACACAATGATCAGAGTGACATCTAGTATAACCTTGTTCAGACATAAACCTGTCAACTTTTAGATACCACTACCTTGGAGCATGTTTTAAGCCATACAAGCTCTTCCTCAACTTGCACACTAGTTTCTCCTTCCCTTTTACCTCATATCCTTATGGCTGCTGCATATATATCTCTTCCTCCAAATCCCCATGGAGAGAGGATGTATTTACATCTAACTACTCAAGATGTAAATCTTCAGCTGGTATTAGAATTAAAATAGTTCTGATAGAAATCATTTTAATAAGAGGAGAAAATATCTCATCAAAGTCTATACCCTTTTTCTGTGCAAACCCTTTCACCACAAGTCTAGGTTTATACCTTTTTCTACCTCCATCTTCTTCCTTCAACTTGTAAACTCATTTATTCTGCAATGTTGTTTTACATGTAGGCAATCTGGCTAAGTCCCAACTCTGGTTATGTGCTAAGGAGTCCATTTCTTCTTTCATGGCTTGCTCCCACTCTTTCCTGGTTTCTACCTGCACTGCTCACCAGAATCAGTCAACAATACATAATATAATGAAGGAGAGTATCGTTCAGGGGATCTACTTATACTGGTAGATATTCTAACACCACTTTCAGGTGTTTGAGGTGCTTTTTACTGTTGTGGTTGTTGTTTTGGCTATTGATCATTATGATTTTCAGGCACCATCACTTTTCCTATGATCTTGTCAAGCATTGTGTATTATTTGTTTTCTTTTTCCTTTCCTGCAGCTGATCCTTATATAAAACCTTTTCATTGAATATGACATCTTTGCTCCTAATGATCTTGTGGTTTTCATAATCATAAAAGTGATAACCAAAATCATTAACAAAATATCCAATAAAGGTACATTTCTTTGATTTTGCCTCAAGCTTTGTTCTATTTTCTTTATTAATGTGGACAAAGGCTTCACAGCCAAAAGTCTTTAAAAAAGAGTAGTTTATATTTTTACCTATCCATGCCTCCTCTGGAATACAAGCATCCAAGGAATTTGAAGGCCCTCTATTTATTAGATAAATGACAGTATCTACAGCATCTACCCAAAATTTTAAAGGCAATCCTGCATGCAATCTCATGCATCTTGCATGCTCCATGATTGTCCTGTTCATCCTTTCTGACACACCATTTTCTTGTGGTGTTCCTGGAACTGTCTTCTCTCTACGAATTCCATTCTCTGAACAGTACATGTCAAACTCTTTGCTGCAATATTCACCTCCATTATCTAATCTGAGACACTTCAACCTTTTTCCTGTCCCATTTTCAACCAAAGCTTTCCATTTCTTGAAAGTATCAAATACATCAGATTTATTTTGAATACAATAAATCCAGGTTTTTCTGGTTGCATCATAAATAAAAGTAACATAATAATGAGAGCCACCAAGAGATGATACCTGAGCAGGTCTCCATACATCTGTATGCACAAGCTCTAATTTTTCGCTCTTCTTTTCTTTCCCAACTCTAAGGAATCTGACTCTCTTTTGTTTTCCACAAACACAATTCTCATAGAATTTTAAATCAACATGCTTCAAACCTGGCAACAAATTTCTTGAGTGAAGAATCTGCATCACCTTCTCACTCATGTGCTCGAGCCTATGATGCCACAATGCCGTATCTTCTCCTGTAGAGGTTAAAGCATTAACATAATTAGAAATACCATTGCATAAATACAACGTACCAACCTTTCCTCATTTCGCTATTACCAGGGATCCTTTAGTGACCTTCCAGGTTTTATCTATGAAAGTAGTTACGCAACCTTCACCTACCAACTACCTTGTTGCAATTATATTTTTCTTCAGATCTGGAACATGCCTTACCTCCTTCAATAGCCACTGCTTTCCATTTTGTTGTTTAATGAAAACTGTACCCATTCCAATGATTTTACAGGGTTTATCATCATCCAATCGAACCTGTCCAAAATCTCCTTCAACATAATCATAAAAATGTTTCCTATCAAGTGTGGCATGGAATGAGGCCCCTGAATCTACCATCCAGGCATCAATAATATTTTCTAATGAAAGAATCAAAGCATATTGCAACACATCACCTGTTACATTCGCTTCATAATTATTTTCTTACTACACATCTCCTTCTTTTCCCTTTTGAGACATGCAGTCTTTCTTTAGGTGTCCTTTCTTCTTGCATTTCCAGCACACTATCCCTAATCTGGATTTGGATTTGCCTTTTCTTGACTTACTGCGATATCCAGGGCTCTTTCCTCTTTCCATTTTCCATTTTTCTTCCCCTAGTCTCTGCAGTCAAAGCATTACCTGATGTCTCACCATAGCTTTTCCATTGCATTTCCTCGCTAAGGATTGCACCAACAACATCATCAAACTTTAAAGTACTAGATCCAGAGATAGAGTTACTAATGGCCATAACTAAACCATTCCAACTTTCTGGCAATGAGCACAGAAATAACAGAGCCCTAACTTCATCATCAAAAGTTACCCCTACAGAACTTAACAGACTGGTAACTGTATTAAACTCATTTAAATGATCGGCAACAGATCCACCTTCTGACATCTTCATATTAAATAAACGCTTCATAAGAAATACCTTATTTGAGGCCGAGGGTTTTTCATATAGTTTGGCCAATTTCGGCATTAAACCCTCTGTTGTCGTTTCCTTTGAAATATTAAACGCTACCGATGCCACTAGGCACAACCGTATTGTTCCAAGTACTTTTCTGTCAAGAATATCCCATTCTGTGTTTTTCATACTCTTCGACCCCTTTGTCTTTTTGCTCAATGGTTGGTACAAATCTCTCTGGTATAAATAAACTTCCATCTGCGTCTTCCACAGCTGGTAGTTTTGGCCGTTAAATTTTTTGACCCTAAACCTACCATCTTCTGCCATTACTCCCACTTGAACCAGGAACCCTTCTCTCCTACAATTTTATCAGCCAAAAAAGACCTTTAGCTCTGATACCAGTTGTTAGAGAATTATATATTATAGAGAAATGGAATACATAAAATATTGCAGAAATATAAACAGAGAAAATGCATAAAACAAGAGAGACACAGATATACATGGTTCACCCAGTTTGAGCTACATCCACGGAGATACAGCCAGTCCCTTTTATATTATCCAGCAAACTGAAGAGATACAACCTACAACAGATCCGCTGTGATTCCCTCTTCGCTCTCAATCTCCTCTCTGTTTCTCACTTAGAATATAGATATACATAGATGCAATACAATTCCCTCATATATAGCGAGGGGTTGCCTTCTAGGGAAAAAAAAACCTAAATTAAACATAACTTCTACCATTAGAGCTCCACCTAATGAACGACCCAGATTGACTACAAAATTACAACATTTTACAAGGCAATTTTACATCTATTCTTAGCTTCGGGGGTGCTACCCTCGATCCCCTCGCCGGGGGGGATCCCAAAGGTCGCAGCTGGCCCCCCATGGACCCTCTTTGCAATGAATATTTTACAAGTGGCATTGCCGTCACATTATGAACTAGGGTCCAATGCGACGATACCTTTGAATAAAGAAGATAATTAGGCTCCACACCCAACAGTCCTGTGGTAGTTTGACACACTTTGCATTTGCGAGCGTAGGCATGTGAGTCTCTGAACACTGTGGGCCAAGAATATCCAACTCTTAATATTTTGTGAGCAGTGGTCTCTCCACTGTAGTGACCACCTATTGGGCCGTCGTGCATTTCTTTCAATACATGGTTGGCATCATCCTTTTCCAAACACCTCAGCCAAATTCCATCATAATTTTTTCTATATAATGTGTCATTGGCCAAGTGATACTGATTAGATTTCAATTTGAGCACTCTCCTCTGTGATGCATCCATGTGTTCAGGACATGATCCCCATGTGAGATAGAAGCGTATGTCATAATACTGCGACTCAGGATCCAAAAGGGCTTCTGATGACTCGCGTTCATATATCGGTGCTTCATTAATCCATAGGGGATCCTCCCTGCATTCTACTTGTTTGTTTTGCATGCTCTGCACTTCTGGTTCTTCAGATGCCCCTTCTTTATCTGCCAAGGCTTCTGCTACTAGCCTGCACAACCCTTGCCCTCAGACTATCTTTGCTGGCTTAATCTTGAGGTCGAATTCTTGAAGTGCGGTGATCCAATTCCCTCTCTATTCACCCATTTCTTTCTGCATGAAGAGGGCTCTCACAATAGGATGGGGAACGATTACTATAGTCCTGGCCTTTAATAAATAAGGGCAGAAATGTTTTATGGCCTTAAAAACCGCAAAGCCTTATTTCTCCACATCTGGGTATTTTAGTTCTGCTCCTTGGAGATTAGAAATAATGTAAGAAATAAGGACCTCATTGTCATCATCATTTTTTGAGTGAGAATTGCGGCATATGAAAGATCAGAAGCAAAAGTGTACAAGAAGAATTCCTTGCCAAAATTGGGGCTGACCAATGCAGGAGATTCTGCAATGGCTTCCTTGATTCGTTGAAATTATTTCTTAGCTTCATCGCTCCACTTATACATAACGTCTTTCTTCATCATTAGCTACATGGGGTGCACTATTTCTGTGAAACCTGAGACAAATTTTCTAACGAAATTGATCTTCACAAAGAAAGATTGCATGGCCTTTTTATTTTCAGGGGGTTGTATTCTCATGATGGTCTCTATTCTTTCAGGATCAATAACAATCCCTTCTTTAGAGAGGATATTACCCAGTAGTTTCCCTTCTGTGATTGCAAAGATGCTCTTCTTGGGATTCAATGATATCCCATACCTTCGGCATCTTTTGAAAATCTGTCTCAGGTGATAAATATGATCCCTTTTGTGATATGAGTACACAGTGATGTCATCCATGTAAACTAGTACTGATCTATTAATCAACCCTCGGAAAGCTATGTCCATATCTCTTTGAATGTGGAGACCTCATTGATAAGTCCAAAAGGCATTTTACGGTATGCGTAGGTGCCTCATTTAGTGTTGTAGTTTTTCTTCAGCTAATCCCCATTAGATACTAACACTTGATTGTATCCTGAAAATCCGTCTAATAGGGACAACATTTCAGACCCAGATATGCACTGAAGAATGTGTTCCATAGAAGGGATAGGGTAGTTATCCTTTTGTGATGCTTTGTTCAAGTTTCTAAAATAAATACACAACCTGATGTCTCCATTTTTCTTTCTTACTGGCACGAGATTGGCTACCCAGTGTGTGTGTCTGACAAGAAAGATGATTTTAGCATCCAACATTTTGTTTAATTCTTTCTTCACCAATGGTTATATGCTTGGATGCATCTTACGAAGCTTTTTTTGGTAGGGCCTAGCCTCCTTTTCCAAAGGAATTGCATGCTACATAACTCTGGTATCAAAGGTTTTTAGGTCTCCATATGTCCAAACAAAGATGTCCTTGTATTCTTTAAATAGCTTGACAAATGCAACCTTTTCTTGTGGGGAGCATCCCAAGCCCAAATTAATAGTTTTTGGGTCTTCTTTGGTCCCAAGGTTGACCAATTCGTACTTCATGGATGAGCTATGCGTTTTGCAATTGGTTGGATTCTTGAATTTACTATGCAGGTCATACAAGTGATCCATCTTGACAACTGACTTGGGAATCATATTAGACTGATCCTTTTCCTCACCTTCCCTCTCATTCATAAGACTGTCATGCTCCTTTTCATCAATGACTGCATTCTTGAATGTCTTCTCGCAGTGCAAGAACTCAAGGATTTTCTCGTCATCTTCAAACACCTACTAATTTGAGATGTTATTAGGCACAGATGGTCTAAAAATCAATTCAACATAACATTTATTCTTCTTCAATATGAAATCAAGTAAAAGTTTAGCAACCATACTAGCCATCAGATCGACATCTTGGTTTTACCCTCGAGGTATGTATGTGATATTAAAAGAATAAAGTCTGTCAATTAAGCTCCATACCTTATGCTGGTACCTTACGAGGTGTGGTGAATTGCAGTGTATCCTTTTCCTTACCTGATCCACGATTATCTATGAGTCACCAAAAACTTTAAGATTTTTCACCTTCATATCAATGGCTTTCTTCAGGCCCTGCAGCAAGCCTTCATACTCTTCCGTGTTGTTGGTGCACGTGAATTCCAACCGGCTGGCCATTAGATGTTGGTTCCCTTGTGGATCAATGAGAATTCTCCCAGCACCTGCACCTTCAAGGCAGTTAGAGCCATCAAAATAGAGTGTCCAAAATATTGTTATGCTCTTAACCTGCAAAACATACCCAAATACAGAATATGCGAAGAACGATACCTAGAACATAGAATAGTGAGAGACAACAACAGATATTTTATTATTCATAAAGCAATGTTCACTGGCCTCTTTGAGGGGGCAACCTCCAATAGAGCAGAGCTCGATACAAAAATAAGACACAATGCTCCTCGCAAGGAGTGTCTATCCTTTATATATGACTCATACATGCAATACCATGGGTTTTATTAATACCATCTATCTAATACCATGGCCCATTTGCAACTAACTGTGGTCCCGTCATTAATTGTGGGTTAACCACTTACAATTATTAATATGGGCTTTATTGACTCTTTACTATGACTCGATCCCACTACATAAATAAGGGGGTTAGGGTGGGACCCTAACAAATATAGAGTCTAGTGTTACATCAATTGAATTTCTTCCTATGAAACTAGTTCTATCATCTACTATATTACAAGGTGGTTCATCAGTTGGATTACAAGGGAGAGCTTCCAACTGTGTGTTTATTACAGTTTCTTTAGTTATTTCTACATGGAATTCTCCAAAACAGGTTTCTGTGGCACAAACATTGAAACTATAGTTCCCAAGGATAGAGGTGGTAAACATTACAGGTTAGTTGGGACCATTTAGCTCCGTTACTACATACTTCATGTATCTTTCACGATAAACTCTTAGCATATCACCCTTTCCCTTCTGAGGCAACAAGTTGAAGTTTTACTCCTTCCTTAGGAATACTGCAGTAGCCAAATCCTCAAAATGTCAATGCTATCAAAAGTCCTGCGAAAATCATGCCCCGATATAGGAACCCCACACAACTACTGAGATCAGGTGGATCCGAGAGATCTGAATGGCGGATCGGATAGCTCTGAGCGGTGGAACAGTTTACTTCTGCGGATTTGATGGATCTAATAGATCGAAATGACTGGTCTGCTAACTCGGAACTGCGGGACTGATGTCTGTTGCTGCTACACCCCTTTGCGCGAGCGGATTTGGCAGAGATGATGCGTGATCCCTAGATAGGAAAGGGAATTATGGTCTCGAGGAGTGTCAGGTGCTACAGATCGCAATATACATAAGGATCTGACAGTAGTACTCGACCCAATGTTTCACGGCTCTAACTAAGGAGGATCAACCGTACCCTTAGCCGTACAACCCGACTACCCTATCGTACGGGCGAGTAATCTCTCCGAGTGCTATTCTCGGTGTACTGTAGCAGTAAGAAGGTTGACGATTTATCTATGGCGAGGTTGCAAAGGAGCTAAGGGGCTTCCGATATACCTAGAAGGTACTTGGAAGACAGTCCGTACGCGGTTCTGTCTACTGTGCTACTACTCGAAGGGGCACCCATAGGTGTTACAAGGGAGTCCAACAAGCATGACCACCTCTTGTATTTCCTGCATGCATGCCTCCCCAAATCCGCAGGTTTATGCACTCAATGACAGATCCCGTGGTTTAAAGACGTCGGAACACGTCTCTAGCCAAATTTTTTTTTGCTAAGAAATGGAGATCCCACCGGCCCTGGAAAGTGCTCTGATACCATTTGTTATGCTCTTAACCTGCAAAAGATACCCAAATACAAAATATGCGAAGAAAGATACCCAGAACATAGAATAGTGAGAGACAACAACAAATATTTTATTATTCAGGAAGCAATGTTCACTGCCCTCTTCGAGGGGGCAACCTCCAATAGAGTAGAGCTCGATACAAAAATAAGACACGATGCTCCATGCAGGGAGTCTCTATCCTTTATATATGACTCATACATGCAATACCATGGATCAATACCATGCGTTTTATTAATACCATCTATCTAATACCATGGCCCATTTGCAACTAACTGTGGTCCCGTCATTAATTGCGGGTTAACCACTTACAATTATTAATATGGGCTTTATTGACTCTTTACTATGACTCGATCCCACTACATAAATAAGGGGGTTAGGGTGGGATCCTAACAAATATAGAGTCTAGTGTTACATCAATTGAATTTCTTCCTATGAAACTAGTTCTATCATCTACTATATTAGAAGGTGGTTCATCAGTTGGATTACAGGGGAGAGCTTCCAACTATGTGTTTATTACAGTTTCTTTAGTTATTTCTACATGGAATTCTCCAAAACAGGTTTCTGTGGCACAAACATTGAAACTATAATTCCCAAGGATAGAGTTGGTAAACATTATAGGTTAGTTGGGACCATTTAGCTCCATTACTACATACTTCATGTATCTTTCACGATAAACTCTTAACATATCACCCTTTCCCTTCTGAGGCAACAAGAGATGGGACCAATCAGTTGAGAAATATCCATTCAGTTTTGCTGACCAATCCCTACTAAGCAGCATTCCATAAGCCTCAGGTATATCGACTACCACTATATCAATGAATTGTGTGTATTGTGGTTTAGCAGTCATCCGGATCAACACATCTTTCAATTCCCCAATTACTTTCACATTTGTCCTATCTAGTTGCATGATTTGGGTTCCAGTTTTCTCAGGTATCGCATGAAGTCTTTTAGCAGCAACATAATGCATCACATTTAATGAGGCACCTGAGTCTACCACGCAATTGTGTACGTTCATGTTGAAGATTTCAAATGTGATTAAGAAAGGGGGAGTCATGGATTTTGATTTCCTTCCTATCATGGCTGCACTGACATCTTTGGGGTTTTGATTCATTTTTGATAGGGTGGCTTCCATGGTTGCTGGCTTTTGGGTTTCGCTAGGAGTATTAACAGGTCTGGAGACTGACTTCTAGGTTTGGATGCTTGGGATGGTGGGGGTTTTGCAGTTCCGCTCATTCATAGCTTTCAAGAGAAAATCTCTTTGTTGAGTTAATTTCAACAAATCAAAGTATGTGATATTAGCGCTAGATTTCTTAAGATCATCCACAATATTGTAATCAATGTTATAAACAAGATAGGGCAGAGTAAACATACTAGTTTTGTTATTCTTAGGTGGGAGATTACCATTTTGAGTTTCCTTCATTGCAGTGGGAGATGCATTTTCTTTCTCTAGATGGTTCGCAACTGGGGTATTCTTGGACTGATCACTAGGTCTACTCTTCTCAATAGGGACTTTGGGAGTGGGTGCCTTCACAAGGCGAACATCTTTCTTGGTCTGATCTATAGGCTTCATTGCACCCGCAAGTGGCCCCTTGCTTCGTGTGTGGATTTCATTAGTGTGGATTTCCACCATACTGTCTCCTTAGTCATCATTGTTCTCATTTGTATAGAAATCCCACAGTACGTTGATTTGAGATTCTTCTTCCAGGGGCTCTTCTACTTGGTATTCTTCCTCATCTTCTTGTTCTGGCTTTAGCTCCACTATAGGTTCTTCTTGGTTAAGGAGCGATCTGATAAGGGCCAACTCTTCTGTATTTAAATTCCCTTCATTGGGTGAAGCAGGCAATGCAAGTGGACCATGACCACCTTCTACCTTCTTACGATAGAAAGGTTTGAAAGGTTTTATGTTGTTATACTCTCCTCCACTCCCACTTGTACTCTCTCTAGAATTCCTTTTCATATTGATTACTATATTTGTCAACTTCTTAATGATCCGATGCAAAATTTTTACATTTGTGGTATCCTTTTCTTTGGTTTTAGCCCCTTTGTTATCACTCCCATTATTCTTCTTGGCTGCTTGAGAGGCTTTCTTTTCTCTAGTTATATGATGGCACGCTGTGAGACTGAGCATTTCATTCTCAAATTTTACTGCTTCATCGATAGCACCCTGTAAGGTTTTTTCATTACTCCTTTTGACCCACATCATAGTAGGGACAGGGAGAGTAGTGATGTAGAATTCCATGAGCACCTCCTCACTAGGTCTAGCGGTGGCCGAGATTCTGTTGAACAAGGTGTTGAACTAGATGTTAAAATCCTTAACATTTTCTTTGGTTTACATTTTCAAATGGGATAGTTCTAAAACTAAGGCTACAGGGGTTTTGTCATCGCCATACTTGTCTAAAAAGGCCTATTGAAAGGCAGCCCACGAGGTGATCGATCCAGTTCTCAAGCTAAAGTACCATGTGGAAGCTGTACCAATCAAGGTAAAGGGGAATAGGCAACATACTATATCTTCATCGGCTACCCCCAACATTCGCACGACCAGGAAGAAAGAGTGAATATGGTTATTAGTGGTGTCTCCCTTCCCAGGGTCGAATTTAGGCAATACGCTTTCTGCATTCTTGGGTAAGGATGTTGTTGCCTAGGTACCACTACGGCGTCCTGAGTGAGCCAGGGAGGAAGTGCTCCTGGAGGAGGTGGGAGTTGGTTTCCACATAGTTGAAGAATATTAGCCATATCGAGGATAGGGATGTTCTGGTTGAAGGTTTATTCAAGGATTTCTTTATTAAGACTTCCCAAATCGGGCCAGGGATTACCTTCAGAGAGTGGATCTTCAGGAATTTCTTGCTAGGGAGTGTCAATACTTTACAGGGATTCAGGCACAATATCTTCAAGAGACGAGGTTGCAGATGTCTCTTCGTTTATGGAACAGATCCTTGGCTTTCTTTTAGTTTTCAGAGGTAAAGAGTGAAATATGGGGAGCTGAGAGAGGGAACAAGCGTAAGCCCGATTAAGTATTCTGATTAGTTGTTCCTGAGTGGCAAGATACTCCCACAGTGTTTCTTCTTCGAAATGAGGCTTTTTCGAATGAGAGGAAGGGTCTTTTCAACCTTCATGCAGACATTTATAAATGAAATCATAAAAAGCCGTGGACGGCGGTTCACACCCGAACCACCGTCCACAGCGGTGTAGTTTCACATGAAAGCATGTCTGAATCTTGAAACAAGCTGGATAAAATACAAGGTGCATTGTGAAGCTATCACTACTTGGTTATTTATCATCTTGCCTTTGTATGAAGAACTTGTTACTTTTACTACGTGATACGTCGATGGAAAATATGTAATGTTCGAAGTGAACCTTGGTGAAAACACAATGCTTGCATGCTAACAAGTGTCACCTACTCTAGTTGGTTGTTTTTGGGTTAAACCTTGTTAGCTTAGTCAAGTAGAGTAAGGTAAGGGGGAAATCTTAAGAAGCATGTAAGGGGTATATAATAAATTACTTCTCTAAAGGAACAACCTCTTCTGTTCTCAATAAGTTGGGATCCCTCTTCCGCCTCTGAAATGAATAAGTGTTATGCATAGTTATGAAAAATTGAAAAAAATGAAAAGTGAAAATGAAAAAATGAAAAATGAATAAGTCGAAAGAAAAGAAAGGCTTCTTGTATAGATATGTGATGCAAGTAACTCCACCGGGGTACTGACCAGGTTCACTGGTAATGGAGCGATGCTTGTGTTCTTGCATGACTCCGCCGGGGTACTGTCTAGGACTACTAGTAGCGGAGCAACACCAAAGATGAAACTAAGAGTCTAATGATTATACTGCTTGTGCACCAATATACCCCTCAACCCCAATAAAAAAAATTGTGTTCACTTGGCTTGGAATATGTGTCAATCGACCAAGAGCTTGGCAAAAGATACATATTACAATCAAGCTAGTGTGGAAACCAAGACGATCTGAGAACTGAACAATACTTTCAGAGGTGTTATACTTTCTTTTCATGAACAAGGTCCATTCAGAGAGCTGGAGTTCTACAAGTGTGTTGCCAACTATTGTAGCAGCTACAACCACTCTCTAAAATTTTTCATTAGCTTTGTTTTGGAGCCTCCCTACAAACCTTTCACCGCAGCATGTCTTGCTTCATCAAGTACAAAAGCTTAAGTGATTTTCTTGTAGAAAGGCAGCCTATCCATCAAAGCTTGTTCCATTACCCTCACAGGCTGTTTCTCTAGACTTGGTCCAGCTGTAAGCTAAGTAGCTTCCTCAAGAAATTGTGCAATTCTGGAGGGAAACCAGACTTCCCTCCAGAAATTGTGCAATTTTGTTTGGTATCCTGTTGGGATCCATAATTGCACAAATCTGCCAGTAAAGCTTCACCCAGAAAATTGCGCAATTCCTCCCAGTAGGGCAGCTCAGCCTAGGAATTTCACAATCCTAGGCAGCAGTCAGCTACTCTGCCTAGAAATTGTGCAAATCCCTTGAGAATCTAGCCTAGTTCCCTCCCATAAATGCACATTTTTTCCTAGCAGTTGAGCAGGCTCTTGCATGTGTAGTTGGCTTGACCGGTTCCACCTAGGACAAAGAAAACTTGACTTGCATGCATGGGTTGCGTTTTCCCTGAATAGAAAAAGCAACATGCAAAAAGTATCCCTAGATTTTAGGGAGTTATTTTTAGCTGTTGGAGGTTACATGCAAAGATCATTTTAGAAGCTTTCCTCAAAGTGTTGCCTTTTCCTAGATTTGTGGCATGCGCGTCATGAGCTTCAAACTTATTTATTCGACATTTCAGAGCTCATTTATTCACATCAAACTTGGAGTTTTGGCATCACACAACACATCTAGGGCTCTTCGACACATCCAGCTTAGCTATTCACGGGTAAGTGATCTTAACTTTTCTTATGCAACATTTCTGTCATTTTTGTATTTTTGCTTGTGTGAGTGTTGTTTGCTTGATTCTTTTGAACACTTGTTGTTGTTTACATGCATACTACCTTGTACTAACACGTTTCAGTTTTTGTTAGCATCTCACTACTGTCGCATGCATGAAACTGTTTTGCACGAACGATCGTCGAGTCAGGGACCTTCTTCGCCCACATGTATGTTGTTCCATTTTTTGAATCATTCGTTCAATGTTTGCATGCATGATCATTTGCTTCTTCTTACACTCAGTATTTTAATGCATTCACCATTACATTTGCTTTCAGTTGCCCATCAGTGGGTTTGGGCAGCCTTGGCTCGGACTCTGCCCCACCAAGAAGCATTGTGAAATCCTGAGAAGGAAGGCTCTGTCTTCCTCTCAGGAAATGCACACTTCTACCCAGGAGTCATCCTCCAGGATTGAATTGCGCAATTCTAAGGGACAGTGACTGCTGGGCTAGAAAATTGCACAATGCAGTCACTGGGCCTGTACTCATTGCCAGCTAAAATTGTGTATTGCACAATTCTAGCAGCCAGCAGGCCAGCCTGGATTGCACATTACGTAAATCTAGCAACCTGCCAACCTCCCCAGACAACTCAATCTTCCTTTTTCACATTTCTGGCAGCCAGTCAGCCAACCTCCCAAAAGAAATTGTCTGATCCTTTCCTATCAATCCCCAGGTATGTTTCATGTCTTTCCTCAAGTTTGCTTTGGTTTTCACTGACCGATTTTCTGCCATGCATGTCGCTTTGTCTCTAGATCTAGCAAGTGTTTGTCTGCTCTTTGCAGTTCAGAATAAATGGCCTCCAAGAGAGTAGGATCAAAGGACACTGGCGGAAGTACAACTCGAGTAGCAGTTGAGCGAGTGTCCACAAGTTTACCGATCTATGAAGATACAAAGCTAATTCTAGATAAGGACATCAAGCTGAAATGGCAAGAGGTCAAGGATGCATTTGTAGGCACATTTGCGGAAGACCTCAAAGACTGCCAGGTGTATGTGAACATCCACAAGTCCAGCTTGTACTAGATTTCATGTAGGTATCCCGTGTTCCCATGCACAGACATGATACATTCAATCGTCTCGCGCACTGATCCCAAGACGATGATATTGAGCAGTGTTAGCTGGACAGATATTGCTACCTTCACGGCACAAGATTACGATGAGATGTATCAGATGTCGGAGCCCGTGACCATCATGGAGACTCCCTTCAACTTACCTAGCAACAATGCCAACTCCAGAGACATTTTGAAGAAATGGATGAAGGAGCCGGCTAAATTTAGGATGCCACCCAACTAGGTCTAGAAGACGAAGATACTGCAAAAGGCATGCCAATACTTGGTCATTTTTGCATGTCGACTGTATGGCCAAGAAAGCACAGAAACCTTCCCACAAAGCTGGGTGATCATGCTGGATCAACTGGGCAGAGAGGGAAAATCATGTAGCTAGTTCGGCATGTTGGCTCATTAGCTAAAGGAATAGGTAACACGGGCTTGACATATGCCCAAAGGTATGCAAGAAGAAATCTACATGTCCGCCTACATCTTGGATGCAATCTGTGCCCAACAGGAGTTCCCCGGCTTGATGTGGCCATGGACATCGACAAATACTATTGTGAACACTTATTGTAAGATGTTATCCAAATGAAGCTTCATAGGAGTTATCACATGGCTATCTGATCATTTTTTCACCTTAGTTTATATTATGATATTCAAATAGGATCCACCCTGCATGTTGAAGGTAGCAATGGAGGCACTGATAAACATTGCTGATTGGTATGCCTCACCGTCTCATTCCGGCCCACCAAGAGGTCAACCCACCAGCTTCACCACATCTAGAAGATGAGCAAGTCCCAAACGAACAAGGAGACACTGAAATCCTTGGAGATTAGCCATAAGGAGAGATGCACAATATCTCATTCAATGAGTCTCAGCATAGGGTTGTACAATCGTGCAGAGTGTCAACTCCAGAAGATCATACGTCTCCTGCGCAGTATGAGGAATGAGTGACGTGTGCAAACATCTAATAGCATTGGCAGATGCTACCAAAGCTTATGTCGAAGGCATTAACTCGAGTGTTTTCTTTCTAATAGCTGAGAATGAGCGAATGACGAAGGAGCTACAGATGGCCAAGCAGGGAGGAGAATTGGTTACAACATCCACCCAAGCAGAATTGGTTACAGCATCCGCCCGAGCAAAATTGAAGAAGGAAATACTAGATGAAGTGTTGTCCCTTGACACAGTCATGTGGGCATTGTATTCCAAGTTTGGTACTGTGCATAAGGCAGTTGTCCATCTCAACAGATGGTAACAACAATGTGCTAGAAGAATACATATCTCATCAAATGTACATGCTGCTCTTGATTACATGCAAACATGGATGATGAGATACAAGGGAGCCCCGCTTCACTTGCCTAAGATGATGAAGCCCAGAGTGGTCGAGCTGAAGGCATGCATCTGGAGTCAGATCCGGAACTATGAAGAGCTCCCGCAGCTCATCACTAGTCTATAGGCTTCCCATGCATGTGTATTCAAGAGTATGGATGTTGTGGTGTGTGCACATGAAATCCAATCTATTGGGACTCTCAGCCAGGTGAAGAAAAAGGCACAAGTCCGACTAGAGCTTGACTCATACTTTGACGAGTTGATGTGCATAGCCACAACCCAAACTTTCCAATCAGTGCAGACATCATGCACACATATGTTGTTGGTCCAGTCGCACTAAAGACAATGATGCACATGATTTCATACGAGTTGGATAGAGGATCTCGATCAATGTACCTAGATGCTATGGAGGCAAGAGTCAAGTTCTAGAAAGATGTCATGTTGGAGTACACGAACACCATCGCAGACTACTGATCTTGGCTTCAGTTCACTAATGTCAATCATCTCGAGTATGTCGAAGAGTTGGACTTCCCACAATTGTCTGAGTCATAGTGATGTCTTGCATGGCTTTTTAAAGCCATTTTGTTTCACATGGGTACATGTGCATTGCAATGTAACGTATTATCAAGTGTAAGTTCAAGTGTCAATAGTTGGATGTAACAATCATAGAGTAGATGAAGAATCATGAGGGTAGATAAATTGTCAGAAATGGAATGTCAAGGGTCACCCCACCCTTTGCTATAAATAGTCCCTCATAACTCATTGTAAAGGCTTTTGGTCAGCCAAGCTTCGATAGGACTATCTTAGAGAAAGTTTGGAAAATATTGTAACACGCCTTGGCTTCTGCACTGTGCAGAGCTAGTATATCTCTTTGGAGGAGTAGGTGGTTGTGGCTGTAACGTTCCACTATTGGAACTAGTGGTTGGACATGGATGTATTTTATGACCGGAACTTGCACTTCTTAATATAATAGAGCCAACACATTTTCATGCATATGTTGTTATTTTAGTTGGACTATTCTGGTTGCTATAGCAATGTATGTTATTTTACTTATGCATTTGTGTATGAACCATTTTGTATGCAATTGTATAAATCTTTTTGCAGATGTGTTGTTGGTTTAAACATCACTTTGGATCGCTCGCTATCTTGCTTTCAAGCGGGTGATGCATCTTTTATCGTGTGTCCCCTTCCAAGCCAAGTACTATTACAAGTTTCCAAGGGGCGCACTCACCTCACTCTCCATGTGTTAGAAACGTTCACGCATCTTCCTTGTCTCGCCGCAGCTCTTTTACCCTTGCTACCAACAAGGACATCTTACTTGCCTCTGTGCGAAATTACGGTCAAGGCATTACCATATGACCCACTATTAGGACTCCTACACCCACAGGTCTGAGGTCTAATTGGGACTTCTTACCAGGGAGATCCCCTGACATGTTGGCGGGTCCAACACCATCAACACAAGGTTATAAGAGCTTTCTTTACCACTTTTTGATTTGAAAGTTCTTCACTATTCATACTTAGTTGATCAACAATGTTCATGACTTGGTTCATATAATAATATATTTCCCATCACCCTTTCATCTTCAGATTATCAAATTCATTATTAGTTTTTGTAACATGACTTTCTTTACCTTAATAATTCGTGATAATTAATATCTAAGAAATCTCACACTATCTTTGAAAACTTATTTATTCAAATATCTGAAAATATACTTTCATCCAAGCCATTTTAGATGACATAGAATGCCTTTGCATCCTTCTTCCTGTTATCTTTAACTTGATTTTTTTACACATTTTTCAAAGGTTACTCAACTACCTCATCAACTCTTTTTATATAATTATAAACTACAAAATCTTTAGACATATTGGAAAAACACCAATATTTTCATCTTAATTTCCAAACTTCATAATTTTTTCCTTAAGAACCCAAATATATAATTGCACAAGACTACTGCTTGAAGCCATATAGATTTCAAAAAACAAGACAAAATTAAAATAAATTTTTGAATTAAATTTTTTCAAATATTTATTTCAAAAAATATCTATCGGAAAAGGAAGAAAATGTTATGGCCTAAGATCAATTATGAACATCAAGGATACCCCACATATTTTAGGCCCAAATGAATTTAAATTTCCTTGGATGTGGATCTATGTTCTTTTCATATCATTTCATGGTTTGCATATTAAAGGAATTCAAGTAGGGTATCAACTCAACCTTGTTAATTGTTTTTTGGGTTTTATCTCATAAAATTATCGAATCTAATGAACTTATTCTTACAATTGTATTGTGTGATTACATCAACCAATAGGTAATTCGTATACAATGAATTTATTCTTACAATTGTATTGTGTGATTACATTAATCAGTAGGTAATTCCAAAGTTGTATAGAGATAATAAACAACGGTCCTTTTCTTATTAGTGATTTATTTCTGGTATTCATAAAATGAAAATGAGTTATTATAAATATATTACTTGTTTTCACTATTTATGCACATATTTTGAATTTTATAAACATATTACTTGCGGACATATTTTGAATATTATGAAAGGGTCATTTTAACCCAGGCTCAATGTATATAATTGGATTTTATGGTGAGAAAATTTTGATGTCTTATCCTTCATATGTCTGAGTCATACATATGTGTATTTTTAATATTTTTCCCAAACGTATAAATATATATTTAAATTTTTTTTTTTTTTTTTTTTATATAATACAACTTTATATATCAACATTAGTGCATTTAGAGATCTCTTCCATGGTTTTATTGCAATGCTAGGGAAATGTTTGTTACTTTTCACATACAATGAAAAAATGTTTTTTATAATAGTTTATATATTTATGTGAACAAAATATTGTATTTAATTTTCTTTTATCTTTATTAACATTAAATAATATAATGGTTAAAATGGATACATAATTTTATTTAATATTCTTTTATCTTTATTAACATTAAATAAGATAATAGTTAAAATAGATGCATGCTACTACATATAATTTTTTTTTAGGACCTAATTCAGATTTAAAAACTAGTATAGATGTTCACCACCTAAACTATAAAACATTTTTCATCATTCATGTTTTGAAGAAAAGAGTAGTGTTTTCATTGATTTTGCAATTATGTAATTGATCTAGATATTTTTAACTTTGGAATTCTTAAATCCTTTACAATATTTTTAAATTAGAAATTCTTAAATCTTTTACATTTTTATTTGTACAAGTTTTTGATATCAAATATTAATTCTTTACATCATCCATCTTTTAGGAGACAAGATATTACAATTTATTATGTTCAAACTTCAATAAAACCAATAACATCATAAAATATAAAACTATATATACTTGATCTTTCAATGACCTTGAATATATTTGATTATATTATATGTAACACAAAAAAAATGTATAATTCTGCATTTCATTTTTACTAAATAAGTGGAATTATAAAGTTATATTATATATATATATATATATATATATATATATATATATATATATATATATATATATATATATATATATATATAATATTTGGTTTAGATTACTTTAATTTTTAATATAAATAAAATTTCAAAATATTTGTATAATTAAATATACATAATAAAATATATAAAAATATTATATATATATATATATCTATATATATATATATATATATATATATCTATATATATATATATATATATATATATATATATATATATATATATAATTTAGGACGACGGGCGCCATGGAAATGAGACTCTCCTGCGACTGCAACACCTGCGGCGGCGATGCCCTGTGCCATTATCGCTCGGTGGAGTTTAAGCTCATCGTGAAATACGATGGCGAACAAACCCTGGAAGTCACGAGCGTAGATCTCGTGAGAGAAAACCCCGTTTCTGCTGAAGGCCGTGCCGTCAATACGAAGGTCTCTGATCTCTCTGAACAAAAATTGAGCAGATCTGCACTGACGGCAAGCAAAGGATCTGATCCCTTGCCCCTCACCCGCTGCTGCAAGATAATCCTGAGGTCCAAGGTTCGATTTATCATACGATGGGGCCAGATTCAAATGATCCATGGACTGGATCCTGCGCAGGGAGCGTTGGAAAAGAAGCCCTTTGGGCTTAGAACCCAACCCGGGGGTGGAAAATCGTTAGAGATTGGCCTGATTTTCACAGGATCCGCCAGTCTGATGAGCGTCAGGCGTATCCCTCCTCAGTCGCTTCCTGCATGCAAAGACAAGGGACTGCATGAGGCAGATCTGCCTCTTCACACAAATGCATGGCCCCAACCCTGCAGATCCAGGCCGGATCTATCTGATATGAGCAAGTTTAAAGACTCCCAAGAACCCAGGCGGCAGATCGGAGGATACTCGCATCGATTCAACAGAGGGTTCGCAGACCGCGACGTGCAAATGGGAGATCGTCCCAACAGGAGCCCAGATCTGGAAGACTGCTCACCAGATCGGGCCAAATATTGCAGATCCGGGGTGGATCTATCCGATCTGCCCAGATCCAGGCAGAAGATAGGTGGAAATCCGCCAGATCCAGAAATCAAATCCGTAAAACTGGACTTGGACAAGGTAGACTCAGCGGATCTGAAGCAAATTTTTATCAGATCAACAGAAGGCAGACACGTTTGTGTGCAGATCTGGAAATGGATGAGTGTATTGGAGTTAAAAAAAGAGATCCAGGACAAACTGGGAATTCCAGTTGCATTACAAAATCTATTATTTTCAGGGCTCTGCTTACAGGATCAACACACACTCCAGCACTATAGGGTTGCAAAGGACTCAACCATCATCCTCAATCTGCGATTGCGAGGTGGATCCAAGGGAGCTTCCTCAAAACCTACAGGTACCTATCGCGATGCAGCCAAAGGGAAAGAACCTCTAAAGGGGAAAGAATCTACAGCTGCTAATGTACCCCCAGGGCAGTATATCGTGGATCAATCGCCAGAGAGCCCCTCTATCTCCTTGGACTTACCAGAGGTAAATTACATATTCTCAGATCTACAAAAAAATGCTGTTATTTGTAGATTTAACGGCTTTTGGCCTAGAACTGATGCATTATACCAATGGATCCACACGGTTTGGACAAAAAACTGCCAAATACACCTATGCTCTAAGGGTTTCTTCATAGTAATTTTCCACTTAGAAGAAGAAAAGGAAAAAATTCTCAATCAAGGGCCATGGTTCTGGGGCAGTGCTGGACTTTTTGTTACTCCATGGTTCCCGGAGTTTGATGCCAACACTATGGTGGTATCAAGGATGCCAGTATGGGTTAGGCTGCATAACCTCCCGTTACATTTCTGGCATTCCAAGGCCTTAACAGTTATTGGGAATACCCTCGGGAAAATGTTAAAGATTGATGCAGCAAGACATATAAAGGGAATCTTTACTTTTGCTAGAATATGTGTCGAGGTAGATCTTAGCCAAGGATTACTTGAAAGTATAATTCTGAACTTCAAAAATTCACAGTGGAAACAATCTTTGGACTATGAGAATACAACTTTCAGATGCAGGGGATGTCAACAAACAGGTGATCTGTACAATGCATGTAAAAGTTTCAACAAGAGCAAGCCACAACAAAGGAAGCCCAAAGGATGGCAGAATATAGATGATGTTGTAAAGAAGAGAGATTCTGAAAAGAAAGCCCCTCCGATATCAGAAGACGAAGAATCAGAAGAGGATGATACCATCATAGAGGAAGCTGAAACAGGGAATCAGAAGGAAACCACATCAGACAACAAGGCTCCACAGTTTCACCCAAATCAGGCAGAGAAGATAAACGATGACCAGAACATGGGAGGGATAAAGCGGCACCACCAATCCGGCACATCAGATTCAGACAAGGAATCAGGCTTGCAAAAAGCTGAAACACAGTTAGTCATAGCCTCGATTGAGCCCACCCAAGGAGAGTGGCGCAAGGTCGAAAAGAAAAAAGGAAGAAAAACCTGAAGCGTGAGCTTTACTCACATATGTAATTCAGTTTTTCTTGCCTTCACTACTTTCCCTCTCTCTCTCTCTATATTATTTTTCATCATTTTTGCACGTTAGTCACGTAACGTTGTGTTGGGTGCCATGGCACTTGAGCCCATTGGGCAGCTTATGGAAATGCATCATGCATCTGCAATTGTAACTTTTCATTTTTTAAATAAAAGGTTACAGATTTTTCCATTGGAAAAAAAATTATATATATAAAATTTAAAAGAAAAACTATAATAATTAATGAACTGTAATTATAATCCAATACTCTCCAATTTCCCCTGATAAAACAAAAACAAAAATAACAATAATAAAAATATTTAAAAATTCACGAAATCATAAAAATAATATTTTATATTGATTAATATATATTTTTATAAGTAATCCCAATGCATTGTGTGATTACATTAACCAATAGGGAATCCCAAGGACATTGGTCCTTATTAGTGTATTTCTACCATTCATGAACAATGTGTTCACGGCATGAGAATGAATTGATATAATCACGTCACTTGTTTTCAGTATTTACTAAGATACTTTGAATATTATGAGAGGGTTATTTTAATACAAAATCAATGTATATAAATGAATTTTATTGTGAATTTCTTTTTGTATGTGTATTATAATTTTTGTATGTATATTATAATTAAGTTGAAATTTTTATTATTGTTTTTATAATGAATGCTGAGACCAAATAATGGTCTATCAGACCTAAAGAAACAAATTATCTATTTTGATTTAAGATTTTATTCCTATGCTCAAAAAGCTTGGAGAGAAGCCTCCCGAGCTCACTATAATTTTGACATTGTAAAAGGCTAGGGAGGTCAGTATTGTAACAAAGATTGTGAAACTGAGATCTAATGTGGTTATACGCGGGGCACTCTAAGAGGAAGTGGTTTTCATCCTCGATGTTCCTATTCTCACATATATGGCAGATCCTTTCAGTCCATGGCATTTTAGGAACTGTCTAACGACCTGTTTCACTATGGAGCTCATGAGAATTCGTTCTAATCTTTGCTATATTAATTTTCTTCTTTGAGCTAGTTAAAATAGAGAGATACTTTTGATCTTCAAGGGTGGGGTTGATGACCTTCTTATAATAACTTAATTTTCTTTTAGCCGCTAAGTCTTTCTCACACCACATTTTTTCTTTGAACTTAGAAGTAACAATATCTTTAATGTTATTTATGTTTTGCAATGCATCATTTTCGTTGATCTCCCAATAGTTTAACCAGGCCCTTGTGTCTTTATGCCACCCTCGATTGAGCCTTAGGTGGTTTTGGATAGAATTTAAAGCTAGCTTAGGAAGTCTATTGTTGGCTAGTTGAATTGTTTATGAATTAAACATTCAAGTACCACATTAATTGTCAACCAGGGAAAGTCTTTTTATTTCAAAGGCTACTGCGTACTGTATGTACTCAAAATCTAAAAGCATCGAAAAGCTGTAGTATACGTAATTCTTACACTATGTCATTACAGTACTTGTTAAGATGAAAGCAATTAATTAAAACTACGAATCTGGAAAGCGAAGTAATGGACGCTCTGTTGGCAGAGGATCAGGACCCTATCCTCTAGATGGGGACGTTCAGCACCTGCCCCTATAATCAGATTTACTAATGCACACTGCACTCTCATTCACCGGTGAGAAACAAACTCAAGTGATTAATGAAACAGAGTACTAGCAAAACAAAGAATACCAGAGGTAATGCTATCAAATCCAAACAGAGTACCAGAAAGAAACTACTACACACTTACACACTTGACAAGAAAGTAAATGGGTGAATCTTGTGAGGAAGGTGGGCCCAGTCCCTCTCACAAGATTCCCCAAGAAAACGAAGACGGGATTAAGTGCTCAAAACAGTCTTATATTCATCTGCCAAAAAGATTAAATACAGTAGAGTTCAGACTTGCTGATGTTCTCAGAATCTCGCTTACAGACTGACCATAGACACCGACTAATCCCTTTTTCATGTAGATGTCTCCTCTTTATAGAGGAGACATCTATTACAATAAAGTATTACAGCCTATTCAGTTAACCCATCTTGTCAAAAATAAGCAATTCAGAGTGTTGTTACAACAGTATGATAATACATTCTTTTCTTGAGCTTTAGCTGTTACACAGCGGGTAACTGACTTTGACCATCTTCTCGGGATCTTCATATTCCTTCGCCATTTCCCCATGCTGTTCATGCTGACTGTGTTCTTCTTTCTTTAGACTTCCGCTTGGTTATGCCACGTCAAGATTCTTTAGATAGCCATCTGTTGTTCGTGGCTGTTACAAAATAACTTGCTTTAGGTAATTGCTGTTGCTGACTGTAGCAACTACGGAGTTGCTGCTTCTGGTGTTGCAGCAACTGCGTAGTTGTTGTTTCTGGTGTTACAGCAACTGCGTAGTTGCTGTTTTTGGTGTTACAGCAACTATACATTATAACTCCTGCAAGCTTAAGACAATTATTTGACAATTTAGTCAGCGTTTCCAAGGATAAGTATAAAGATATTCACGAATATGAAATAAAAAATTAAACATAGATATGCGGAAGGTTACTTCATACCTTGGGGTCAATATGTCATTATAAAATAAAAGCTTTCAACTTATGACTGCAAAAGGGTAATAATACGGAAAAAGATAAGGTCAAAAATAGGTCAATTGTGAGTCCCAACATCTATGATCGTCTATGTTACTGATTTTGTGCTTGTACAACAGAAACCTAAGCATAGCTAGGCCCTCAATAGGGGAAAGACCTGCTTCTATAAGGAGAATAGGATAGGGTGTATTACTTTTAATTTTCAGGTTATAAGTTATAAAACGCTTCTGGATTTGCTCTTCTTTCTCCATGATTCTCTGGAGATGCTACAACCCCAAACCTCACAGCCATATAAGATAACAAGAGTGACTAAAGTTTCAAAGAGGAACTTCTTTTTATCCCACATTACAAGGTTTGCTATATTACAATTATTTTCAATACCAAAGTAAGCTTTCCACCCCCCATTAATCCTTTTCCCAATGCTATGGTTCGAGTTGAGCTTGTGATGAATATCAATTCCTAGGTACTTGTAAGAATACACTTCCTCCAAGCTATTATTGTCATACATAAAATTAGCGTAAGTGTCCTTCTTGGATTTGATAATCATAACTTTTGTTTTGTCAGTGTTAAAAGTCATACCCATGGTAGAGCAGAAATCCTTAAGAAGCCTGAGTTGCTTATTAAGATCAGATGGGCACCTTGCCAAAAGAACAATATCGTCAGCATAAAGAAGAAGGATGACGACTGTCCCAGCTAAGATCGTGCCATCACATCCTGCTTCCTCTAAATAGCCTTCGAGCTTATCGATGTAAATTCCAAATAGGGTAGGGGAGAGGGGGCAACCTTGTTTAACTCCGATGTTACACTTAATATCTTTCGACCATCCTTCATTGCTCTTTAGATTGGCAATTACATTCTTGTATAACCTTATAGCGGCAGCTCTCAACTCGAGAGGAACGTTTAGCTCTTCTAATCTATTCCAAAGGTTGTATTTAGGAACCGTATCGAAAGCCTTTCTAAAGTCCACAAAGCAACAAAATAAATTGGATTTATCATTACGACATTCCTTCGCAATGATCCTAAGCGTAACAATGTGGTCTGTTGTTGAGTGATACCTTCTGAAACCTGCTTGGCCTTTAGCCCGCTTACCTTCACTTTCAAGCCATATGCTTAAATTCTTTTCCAAAATACTACCATATAACTTGGCTAAGAGAGGGCTGATCATAATTGTTCAATAATTAGAGGGGTTATTTGTATCCCCACTTTTAAAAATAGGGATAATGAGGCTCTCAGTCCAAGGTTTAGGGAACCCTTGCTTGACTACTTGATTGAAAAGCTTGTGGATGTGGGGGATGAGGGCAGGACCTCCAATTTTTAAGATTTCCGCTTGGTAACCTTCAATGTCCTTAGCTTTCCCATTAGCAAGGCGATTAACCCCAAACTTAATGTCTTCTAAAGAGAAAACTTCTTTCGTTGTGAGAAGGGTTTCCAAATTATCCATGACATTTGGAGATTCATAAAGCCTTTTAAGATAGGAATTCCAATCGTGAAGAGCAATTTTATTATTATCCTTAGTCTTCCTAGTTAGAATCTGCCTCCAAAATTTCTTAGGAGCTACCTTAGAGAGGTGTAAGAGATTCTCCTGTCTTTGACGAATGCACTGCCTCTTTTTCCTTTTAGTTAGGGCTTTGTATATTTTTATCTTGTCCATTTTAAGAGATTCATCAATAGCTTCCTTAATTGCTCTCCTTGCACTTTTACAATCTTTGTCATACCATGGATTGGTTTTGCTATTTCTTTTATTATTTGAAACTTCAATTGAGAACTTGTTAATAGAATATGAGAGGGTTGTAGTAAAATTATGATAGAGGTCTTCTATGTTGTCTATATTAGATAAAGGAAGCAAATTAGTTTTTAATTCATTTAGAAAGAGATCATTTTTATTTCTATCAAATATTAAGTTCTTTTGGCTATAAGTATTATTTTCTATGGGAACTCTATGCATGACAAAATTGAGAGTTATAAGTAAAGGCGTATGATCAGAGTCAGGTTCGTGGTCGTTTAAGATGTCAAAATTTATTATTTCGTTGTATAATGGGAGATCGGAAATGACGTAGTCTACCACGCTGCTACCAAGTCCATGGATGCAGGTCATCTTGCTAGTATTGGGCCACTTCTTTAGACCATTGCAAATTATGAGATCCTGAGCACTACAGAGCTTGACTAGCTCCGACCCAAACAAATTTTCCCCGAGATCTTAAGAGTTCCTTTTGTACCTCCTAGCCAGAGTAGGGTCTTCGTCTAACCAAAGAGGATTAGGGTTGGAATGATTGCTTAGAATAATAGCTTGGTTGTTTGAAGTTTGAGCATTAAAGTCACCTATTAAAAGGATATTATCGTCATTCCTTAGGCTAGAAATATCATTCTCTAAACCATTGTAAGGGTTAGTTTTATCTAGATTCTTCTTCTTATAGAAGTTAGAATTAATGGGGGAAAATAACATATTGCTATGTAGGACTTTTTATTATTAATGTCTTTGATCTCTATCCAACTATATTGGTTGTGAGGGTCGTTTTTATAAATCCTAACATGGGGGGAGATGTTCTTCTTAATGTAACAAGCTATTCCCCCAATGCCTCTATGGGAGGATCGCTTGTTCCAGGTAGACCATAGCGTAAAGCCATCTATGTTAGGGACCTTAGATTCTTCATGCTCCCAAGTTTCAACAAGCAAAATAATATCAACATCATTTGAAATCCAACTTAGCTTGGGGCCTTTGTTCCATGGGAAGCCCCGACAATTCCAAGAAAGGATCCGAAGCATGTTTAATTGCTATTGATTACTATCTTTTTGGTTTCTATCTCGAATAAAGGCTTTTCTATTTCTGATTATTGCCCATTTTCCTTCCTTTCTAGCTTCTTTTACCTTTTGAACCTCCTTTCTTAATTCTGCTTGGTCTTCTGGAATGAGATCTTCATTTATGAATATTCCCGTTCCTTTTATACTTGAGGTTTTACTAAGTATGTCGTGCTTATGATCAGTGGAGCTCACCTTTATGCGGATTAGTCTTCCTTTATTCTCGGTTAATTTCCCCAACCTTGTTGCTTCTGTGAGACACAATGTTTCAATTTGTAATCTATTATGTAGTTCTGTCTGGGCTAAGGCTAAAGTATCCTCATCTACTTCCTCTTTTAAACTGAATATTATAATGTTTAAGGCCCTTTTGTTACGTTCGTGGTCTAATTCTAATAATTTTTTCATTTCATCTTTAATTGGTTTGATATCTAACTTATCTACCACATTATTTAGGGTGAGGTGGCTATTAACTTTTTCTTCTAGTTCTTTAATCATGTCTTTCATTTTAAGACTCTCTAAAGTATCAGCATCTCCTCGCTGGGATGGTTGGTTAGTATCTTGGTTATGTTTTTCTATAACCTGCAGTCTAGTCTCCATTGCCTCCATTTTATTCTCTATTAGTTCTATTTTATTTTCTATTTGTTTTTGGATCGTGTCTTCAAGAGATGCAAATTTATTTTCCAGCATGGCTTCTAACTCTTTTTGTAGCTTGGCTTCTCTTTCTTCTGTACGTTTCTCTAAAGACTCTATATACTCATAAAGGCCTTGTAGAGTAACTGTGGTAGGTCTTCCCTTGGTAATCTTTGGTAACTGTGGTGAAATATTCATACTTGAAATTATATGAGCAAATATGTATTAGAAAAAGAAAAAGATAAGGAATGTGTGCACCTCATATCAGAAAACCTGATTGCAGATCGCCCGTTTGCCCTTGGTAATCTTTGGTAACTGACTGCAGATCACCTGTGCCCACCGCAACCCGTAGACTCTTTCACCAAGCCTCAGAACACTTTCACCGAAGAATATATAGAGTATGTTTTTAACTCTTTCACCGAGCCTCAGAACACTTTCACCGAAGAATATATGGGAAGAATATATATATAGTAAGAATATATGCCAAGAATATATAGAGTATGTTTTTAACTCTTTCACCGAGCCTCAGAACACTTTCACCTAAGAATATATGTGAAGAAGATATAGAGTAAGAATATATGCCAAGAATATATAGAGTATGTTTTTAACTCTTTCACCGAGCCTCAGAACACTTTCACCGAAGAATATATAGAGTACGTGTTTAACTTTTTCACCGAGCCTAGAACACTTTCACCGAAGAATATATGCGAAGAATATATAAAGTAACAATATATGCCAAGAATATATAGATTACGTTTTTAACTCTTTCACCGAGCCTCAGAACTCTTTCACCAAAGTATATATAGAGTACGTGTTTAATTTTTTCACCGAGCCTCAGAATAATTTCACGGAAGAATATATGCGAAGAATATATAGAGTAAGAATATATGCCAAGAATATATAGAAGAATATATAGAGTAAGAATATATGCCAAGAATATATAGAGTATGTTTTTAACTCTTTCACCGAGCTTAAGAACTCTTTCACCGAAGTATATATAGAGTACGTGTTTAACTTTTTAACCGAGCCTCAGAACACAAAGTAAGAATATATGCCAAGAATATATAGAGTATGTTTTTAACTCTTTCACCGAGCCTAAGAACTCTTTCACCGAACTTTTTCACTGAGCCTCACAACACTTTCACCGAAGAATATATGCAAATATATTACTTTGTTCTAAATCCTTATATATTTTAATGTTAATGAAGTTTTGTTTTTTCTATATATATATATATATATATATATATATATATATATATATATATTTACTCCTTTCATATATGCATATTTTTTTATTATTGTTTAAATATATAAATAATTGTTTTTAATTTATGGGAAAATTATATTAATATGAGATTATATATCAACATTAGTATATTTAGAGTTTTTTCCATAGTTTTTTTACTCATTCTTTTATACAGGTATATTTTTCAAATATAAAGATAATTGTTTTTAATTTATCTGAAAATTATGTTAATATGGGATTATATATCGACCTTAGTGTATCTAGAGTTTTTTTCCATAGTTTTTTTTGTAATGTTAAGTGAAAAATTCTAAAAAAATGTTTATTATAAAAAAATCACATATATTTATCTTAAAATTATATGTTTTAAGTGGAAAATATATTTCAATTAATTTTACTTCGATGCTTTTTAACATTAAATAATATGTATATTAAAATGAATATATACTATTACACATGAAAAATATATTAAAATGAATTCAAAGTTTAAAACTAGCAATGATGTCTATACCTAAAATATAAAACATTGTTTCTCCATCTTATAATGTAATAGAGTATTCAAAATTTAAAACAATGATGTAATATGGATCACAAAAACTTGAAATCAGAAAATGATGTCTACACTTAAAATATAAAACATTGTTTCTCCATCTCATAATGCAATAGAGTATTTTGAAGAAAAAAATTATGTTTTTATTGATTTTGCAACTATATAATTGGTATTAATAATCATTTTTTACTTAAAAATTTCAAATATTTTTGCACTAGTATTTAAACAAGTTTTCCACACATATATATATATATATATATATATATATATATATATATATATATATTATCATTTCATACATGAAAATCTTAATAATTAACATTTAATATGAAAAATTTATAAAAACAAATGTAAAAAAGCTTGGAATATATATATTTTCATTTTTTTTTTTTTTTTTTTTTTTTTTTTGCATATAATAAGAAAACAATGCTTTTACATAGCTGTTCATTTTAAATGACAAAATATTACAATATGTTATCTTCTAGTTTATGTGAAATTAATGACATTATTAAAATATAAATATTTTATTTTAAAAAGCCAAATTGCTCTTTCAATGGGTTCCAATATAATTTATCATATAATATGTAACATTATTATATATTTCATTTTACAGTTATAAAGATAGGTTCACTATAATACAAAAATCTATCTACACAATTGAAAAAATGAAATATATATATATATATATATATATATATATATATATATATATATATATGTATGTATGTATGTATGTATGTATATAACATCAACCTTTTGCATAATTAAATTTTCAATACCTTCACATCAATAATTTCTAAAATATGTAAATCTTAATAATACAATTCAATATTTACAAAGATATAAAAAATTTAATACAATGTCTTGTAATTTAAAAGGAAAAAACACAATAATCAATATAATTTAATTAGAAGTCACTCTTCTCTTCCAATTTTCAGCACAATACCAAAAGTTAAAAGAAATATCTAAATACATTTCAAAACCCATAAAATTATAAAAATAATAATCTATATTAAATAATAATTTTTTTCCTTTACATTTTGACTTTATATTTTTATTATTTAGATTTGTTATTTTTAATTAGCAAAAAAACTATTACATAGACAATTCAATATCATATATATATGATATTAACTTATAAATAAAAAATAATAATTAAAATTTTCAAATAAAATATTATAAAATAATTATTTTAATTAAATTAATTTGATGAAATAATTCTTTTCTTTAATATAAATTAAATTCAATAAACTTATTATATCTCATAAATCTTATATCTCATAAATCAGAATGAAATTGTATTATACACCTAGACTCAACCATGAATCATGTATTTATAATTCCAAAGCCATAATAATTTTTAAAACTTTATCATAACTATACAAAGTTTGTAAAATCTATATATTTCAATTTTTTATAATTTAAAAATCATAAAATAAACCCCATAATAAATATAAAATAATAAAACGATGGATGAAGTATATATGTAAAATGTAATTTCTTTTCGAAAATATGTTAGAAAGTATTTGTGGATTTTATTTTTTAAATTCTGATTAAAATTGTTCGATATAATCCAGAGACAAACCATTATATCAACCAAAATCTGTCAAAATAACACAAACTTTAACGGGCAAACATATAGATAACATATCAAACGTAGCGTTACTGGGCTAAGATAAATCTAGCATAGCCCAATATGTTATTCACACATAAAGTAGGTAGCTAAGGTAGTTATCAGAGTAAACTGATATTCCAAACTTAGTTTCTAGGTAGTTATCATAGGTAGCTAAGGTAGTTATCAGAGTAAACTGATATTCCAAACTTAGTTTCTAGGTAGTTATCATAGTAAACTGATATTCCATAACAAACTTAGTATCGCACGTACTCATTTCTAACATAATAGTTACCCTCCGGAGCATATGACACTGGACGCCGGCGAGGGGGAGGGGGAGGGCGAGGAGGAGAAGGTTCAACAACATAAGTCTCTCGTCGATAGAATTGTTGAGGTTTTTTTCCATACGGAATTTGCTGCTGTCCATATCCATTTTCATACTCATCCTCATCCTCGTCATCTGGACATAGACGTTAAACAAAAACATTCAAAATGATAGAAAATTATTTGAATTGATGGTGAATGGATAGAGACATTTTTGTCAAAAAAAAAAATAAAAATAAAAATTGATTCATTCAAATTTTTAAAGATTAGTGTAATTTGTGAGAGATTTTTAGGCGAAAATCACATGAGAAATCATTTGTCATGATAAATTGTTTCTCATGTTTCTCATGTGATTTTCGCCGAAAAATCTTTGGCAAACTTGTTATGGATCACAGAAGCCTCAGCTCAATTTGTCAGAGATTTTTAGGTGAAAATCACATAAGAAACCATTTGTCATGATAAATTGTTTCTCATGTGATTTTCGCAGAAAAATCTCTAGCAAACTTGTTATGGATCACAGAAGTCTCAGCTCTACAATTAATGTAAACATTCTTTGCTAAAAAATCACTAATTCAAATTTAGATGAAGTAAACATTTTTTCCAAAAAAGTCTCTAATTCTTTACCAAAAAATTCGCCGATTAAATGAATTATAAAAAAAACAACAACAAACCAAACACGTTCTAATTCAAATCCAAATGAATTATAAAAAAACAACAATACCAAACACGTTAAGTGACCTTACCAGAAACTTCAAATTCCACAGGGGTTTGGTGGCGATGAACTCCATAACCTGCTGTGAACAAGGATTGAGAAGCAGAACTCATAAACCCTTGTTACAAATATTAGAATGGATGAGTGACCAAAAGACAGTGCTACTTACCATGAGGAGGAGGATAATCATAGCCCGGCGCACGGTGTGGTCCTCGAGGCGGCGGTGGAGGAACGTAATCATCAAAAGGGACAAGGCCAGGGCCAGGGTAACGTTCATGTGACCGAGGCTTAGGGCGACCAACCATGAAGCGTGCGCTTATGCCCCGATCGGTTTCATTCTCATCGCTGTTATTATTATCAACTCGAGAAGCTTCCTCCTCTGCATTTCCTCCAGTTGGGTATCCAGGAGGGGGCTGACGTTTGTTTGCAGCAGCCATTTCTTCTCCCACTGCACCAAAAATTCTGATTCACAACACAATCCAAACAATTTTCAGTACCATACCTAATGAAGAAAATACATGAAATATTGATCAAGTTTTAGGTCAAAATAAGAGGGCTACGGCTAGGGCTAGGGGTAGTAGTGAGAGCTTACTGAACTGATCTTTCTGCTCTCCTTTCCTGTGCTGCTACTGCTCAATCGCATGTATTTATATACGTGTAAAATGGGTTGATGGGGCCGCTTTTACGTTAATATTATGACAAATTACACAGGAAATGAGGTTAGGGTTTTACACTTTCAGATATTTGTTCTCTTGCTTTCCATAAAGAAAAGAATCGATTCAAAGTTTTATGCAGCTTTTCTACTTTCTGCTCTTGATTCACTCTGGAATTGGTGCCAAAATTGATTCCCTTGCGTGTTTCTTGCTGTACCTCTATCCTAGTATTTCAATCTCGTAAATATAGTATCTAGCTTTTTGGTATATTTTCCTTTTGCTTTTATAAATTTGCTTTGGATCAAACGAATGTTATTGTTTTGTGAAAAGTTTATGGGGGTGAAAGTTTTATTTTTCATTTTTAAATACATTTATATTTAAATTTTATATGGACTTGTTTAAGCAGTGTTTGTTGAGGTGAAAATATATGTTTTGGGCTATTTTGACAAAAACATTGTATATTATGTTAATTTAAAGATTTGTTTGTTCATTGATTTTAATTTTAGAATCCTAAAAGATTAGGAAGAATTAAGTTTATGGAAATATTATTTTTTTTTATTAGGGAAAATTATTTTATATATATTTTTAAAAGAGCAAAATTTGAGAAAGATTTCTTATGGATTTGATGCATGGATGGATTAATATGAATTCGGGTTATTTCTAATCATGAATATTTACCTAAAAAATATATTGTTAATGGTAAAACAAAATATAATTTATAAATTTAATAAAATATTAAGAAATTTATATCATATATAAAGAATAATAAGGTATATGTATTAATTTATTATACAAAATGTATGACTCTTTAGATCATTAAAACTATTTACCTAATCTTAAATAATGCTTGTTTTTCTATATATATATATATTTTAAAGGCTCAAAGCAAGAGGAAATGTTTCGTAACTCTTCAAGATATTATCACAATTTGAAGCTATTCCAACCTTTCAAAGTCCATGTCATTACTCATAGTGAATGATGTAATAGAATAGAACATAGTTTGATTTTTGGCAATCTTTTTCAATTTGATTTCTTGGTAATTGATTAAAAAACATGAGATTTATGGCACATTTCCTTTATGAAAGTAGAAATTATTATATGTAAATCCCTATTCAAAATTGATCACAATGTCTATTTTTAGTGATTTTGAATACAAACCTTTTTTTGCTCACTATTCTTTAGCAAACATATTAAAATGCTTTTGTTTGTTGAGGTTATAATGTCAAGACAACTATTAATGATAACGAATAATTGTCTATGATATGTATATTTATATTTATATTTGATCTCTAACACTATTCACATGCCTATATCTACATTCACATTGTCCTCATACCTTCATTCAAATTTCTCTTTGACAAAATATAACATTCAAATAATTGCAAATAATTACAATTAGGATGGGTAAAATATATAATATAAATAAAAACTAAAAAAGCTATCCTAATATATGGTTATAGCTTTTATACAATATCCAATACACACTCTCTATAAAATACAATGTGTGTGGATGTATATCATAGTTGCCTTACAACCAATTACTAGTAATAACAATAAAACATTGTCAAAGCCACACCAAATAATATATGTTATTCCAACAACCAAGTTACTAATAAATGCTTTTAATTCTATGCTATACTATCCAAGGAATAATTTTCATACCATGGAGTGAATACAACATTTCAGAGGTTCTAACAAGGGATGCAACCACTCCCAATACTCAACCTGCATAAGGGAAGTATAACATTGGGACGTATGGTACCTCAAGTGAAAGAATACTCTATGATCATTCCTATTTTCTATAGTCAAGCTTTATCTTAGCAAAATAAACCAAAATCCCATGATTTTGATTCCACTTTCCATCTTTGCCATGTAAGCTTAAAATTTAAGTAGAATAAAATGGCATGTACCTCTGGCCATGGTGATTAGATTTGATGTAGAAAATCCTTAAGAACCCAATAGAGAGATATTCTAATCTATCCAAGACTTAATGTGCCAAAGGTTGGAGTCACATGCAATTTCTTTCTTGGTAAACCAAGGATCCTTCTAATCCACTAGTCTTTATAATGATCTTTCCATCAATGATCGTTAATTAAATCAGAATTAATGGGGTGTTTTTTACTGGTCATAACCAACACTCCATGGGAAGTTACACAACCACATATATGGGTTTGTGGCAATTTGGGCTACAATAAGAAACATTCCTAACATTAATAAGAAATAATTTTAACATTGTCCCACTTGGTTCAAATTGAGACAAACTTAATATCATCTTCCCTTTTTAGTTTCTTAATGCAATACACCCCCTTCTTATTCCAGCCCACAACAAAGATTAGGAGGCAGTTACTATGTGGAACCAACCTCCAAGGTACAATTACGCAGACGAGGTTTTAATTTTTCAATCTTTATCAATTTCCTCAAACATAAAATGGATGAAATTTCTACATTTGTCTTGTCGGGACCTTTCCAATGATATAAATTTTACCTCGAATTGACTTATGGATCAAGAGATAAGGCCATTCAAGACAAGCACAAAAGATCTTTCCACATCGTAAGTGGCCACCATGTGACACACATGTAGTCTCCAATGTGGCACTCACGTGGCCATTTTTCCACCATGGATGAATCCATGTGTATGGGTGCATTCTCTTATGTATTCAAGAGTTAGCTTACTCGGGAGAAAATACGAACGCGGTTAAGATCAGAGCCCCAACCCTCGAACTGCCAACCACCATACAAAACCAACTCGTACTTGGCCTCGACTTGCTGTCCCACCCAACTATGCCATCACGCTCGACTAGCCCGATCTCTGACTCATATTTCCCACCCAACTAGCTCGATGTCGATCCTTTGGTAAAGCATGAACTCATTCTGAGTTACATTTATTGGTGGACTTACGTGACCCCAAGTACATAATTGAACCCACAAGTTGTCTATAAATAGTATCCTCCACTAATTCACCTGAAGTATCATCCTGCTTCCTCCAGTTAGCAGCTAGAGGAGTCTCCATGGGTTTTCTACTCTCCATGTGGAACTTCTTCAGCATCTCATTAGCATACTTTCCATGAGAGAAAAATAGTGCCTTCTCTCCTTGTTGTACTTCCATACCTATAAAGTAATGCATGAGCCTGAGGTCCTTCATCTCAAACTCTCTTGCAAGATACTCTTTGCAAGACTTAATCAACTTCTCATCACCTGCTAGAATCAAATCATCAACATATAATATTATAATCAACAATTTACCTTCAACCACAATATGGTAAAGGTTCACATCTACTTCAGTTTTGGTGATTCAGCCCAAACTGGTGAAATAACTGTCAATCCCGGTGCACCAAGCACGGGGTGCTTGTTTCAGTCCATACAACACTAACTTAAGTCTACACACATGCGACTCTATGTTGAAGGTCTCAAAACCTTCTAGTTGCTCAATATACACCTCTTCCTCAATCATGTTATTGAGGAATGATGTCTTTACATCCATATGATGTATCTTCCATCCCATGTGCACTAACAATGATAAAATAGGTTTGATTGATTAGTACCTTGCTACAGGAGAAAAAGTCTCATCATAATCAATTACCTCTACTTGAGAGAACCCTCTGGCCAGAAATCTAGCCTTGTGTTTCTCCACACTCCCATATGCTACTTACTTTACCTTGTAAATCCATGTGGAACTGACCACTGATTTTTTTGCTGGTCTTGGGATCACTTTCCAAACATTGTTTTTGATAATGGAGTCATACTCCTCAACCATGGCATCAACCCACACTGGTTTCTACATTGATTCCTCGAATGAGGATGGCTCAATCTCTACACTCTGGCTGATCAGAGCCATGTAGCCAATGCATTTCTCTCGTGACCTCCTCTTCCTACATTGTGATGTGGGTGCTCCCACATTCTATCTAGCATCATGCGATAACCTATCAGCCTCTCTGGTGTACTTTCTCCCATCTCTGGAAGTCTCTGCATGAGTGGGTGATTCCACTTTCTGCTCCTCTACATGTGGCTACTCCACATCATCCTGAGGTTCCTCCTTTGGATATAAAAGCTCCTCAACTGCATGTAGCTAAAGTTCCCTCTAAAGGAAACATATCATGGCCTTCTCTTCATCAAAATTCACATCTCTATGACCACTTTCATCCTGTTGGATGGTAGGACACCTGATAGTTGTGAGGTGTATCAGTGTACCCCATAAATATGCCCAACTCAGCAGTTAGTTCTAGCTTTTTCTGTGCATCCTTGGTAACATGATAGTAGACTGATGAACTAAATATACTGAAGGTGCCACATCTAGTTTCTTACTTGAAAAAGATTCTTCTGGTTTACTCATCCTAAGAATTCGATGGGGACTTCTGTTCTACAAAATAAAAAGTTTTGTTGCATGCTTTAGACAACAAGTGAAAGCCCTAATCATGTAGTATTTTCCATGTCACTCCCACAATACTTATGTTCTTCCTTTCAGCCACCCCATTCTGCTATGGGTTATAAGGTTCTATCAATTCTTATTGAATGCCTTATGTTGCACAGAAGTTCTTGAATTCATTGGACACACATTCTCCACTGTTATCACTTCTGAGAGCTTTAACTTTCCTGCCAATATCTTTCTTAGCAAGTGCTTTAAATTCACAAAATTTATCGAATGTATGATCTTTCTTCTGCATGACAAAAATCCAACACTTACGAGAAAAATCATCAACAAATATTACATAATAGCTGTGCTTGGTTGTGGATGTTGTTGAGAAAGGTCCACACACATATGAGTGAACTCGATCAAGGATTTCTTGTGCTCAAATGTATTTATCATGAAAGGAAGCTTTGATGTACTTCCCCAATGTACATCCTTTAAATGTGTCTCTTTGATCTAGTGTACCCATAGGAAGTCCTGTAGAAATTTTTTGCATGATCTTCAAAGCTCTTATGGGACTTGCGGCTCATTGAAGGTTTAAATTAAGGACCAAAAAAGGTTTGTTTGGACCAAAAATGCCATTCCGACCCTTCCATTATAGTATATCAAGGACTAATTCTGAGCAAAATGATTTCAATGTCATAAAACAATTTGTGCCAATTCCATATCCGCTAAAATCAATACAAGTCTCGGCCTAGGTAAGCAAGTTTCTGTGACAGACATGATGTAAGGATCATAAAAAAGTTTGACTGCAATATGAAGCCTATTGAATGACTAGGGCATAAGTTTAGTGGTCATTTTAGTCAATTTGGATATTCAACTTCCTTTTAATCCTGAAGAATTGATTCATACGTTTGCGGTCTCACTCTTGTTCTTGCCTTGACCCATGAGCTTGTGAAAAGTCTCGGCCTACCACCTATAACATATACAGGTTGTTGTAAGTGTCTATCTTGTCTAATTTAATGACTGGTTCACATCATATTAATGTTGAATAGACTTGGTCTCTTGTATATATATCACTACAGAACCAATCAAGCCAACCTAATTGATGTGACTAAGGTATGTTAGCACTATAATTAAGAAACCTTTTCAATCTTGCATAGATATACATTGTGGTCAAGCCAAAGAATATTTTCTTAATAAACATTTTGAGTAATCCTTGAGTAGAATTTTAGAAAGATCTTGGGGTTTTCTCATTACACCTTATTTGGCCAAATTTTTATAACTTATCTAGTGTAACCATAATTTGTAATTGGGAGGCTTTACTATTTGGATCATGCTACATGATTTGCAGTTATCATTGTTTATATGATCATTTTTGTATCCTTCTTATAAAGAGACAAAAAAAGTTAGAAAAAATTTTAGAAGTCAAAGACCTATTTCTAAAAAATATTCTTTGGTTAACAAAGTGATCTATTGGACTAAAGTTGTATTACCTGTAGAAGTAAGGGTTTCATCATAATCAAGTGTTGGGCTTCGCTGGCATATTTTTTGTGGTAGTATTGTCATCTTATAATAGGACTATGGGGATTCATTTGTTTGATTTTGTTTAACCATCAGAGTTTCAAAGGTAAGGTTTCATTGTTCTATCACTTTGTTGAAGTAGACCTATTCATGCAACATATCAAACCTTGGTTGTGTTTTCGCTGCTACAACACCCTCCAAAATTTGGCTTACATTCAAATTTTGGAGCCTTCCTTCGACCATGTGAATTGTCATTTTTAGTTGTTAAAGTGATCTAGTACTTGTTCTCTAAGTTTTCAAGTCCCTTTTTAAAGGAATCCAAAGTGTCATCTTTTGTTAGGGAAAGTGTCATTCTTTGTGAAAGGAAGTTTTGGAAGACCTTTAAGAGGTAAATTTAGCACATTCTCTTACATCAGTAGGTCTTATCTAGCTAGGGACATGCTCTGGACTCATACCCAAGGTATTGTGCACTTTCTCTTTGCAGTTGACACTTGTGTAGTAAAGGTATATCTTAAGTGTTGCACTTGGAGGTAAGTGTCACTTTGTTGTTGTTTCAATGAATACATGTTGATTTTGGGTACTATGTGTCTCCTTGTTATGTGGTTTATTTTTTATGAATGTGTGATCATGTTCAATTCTTGTTACATGCTTTTACTCTCACCTTCTTGTATCAATGATATCACACTTAGTCATTTTCAGAGTTTTCATTGTCCTCACAACTTGGTCAATCAATGGCCAATATTCAACCGGTAGCAACTGTGTAGTGCGCAGTCCTAATCCACAATGATGATGCCTCTACATCCTAGAACTGCACACTATGCAATGCTAGAAGACAGTCTTCCTCAACTGCACATTGAGCAACTAAAGTGCTTAGTCACTCAATCTTGCTAGTTACTCTTGCCCAATGCACAATTTTGATGAGAACTTCTTTTCCCTATGCACTATGCAATCACAGTGGATAGTGGAGCCTCTTCTAGACCCTTGTAGTGCTCAACTGCATAGTCCCTTGATCCTGTCCCTCAACCATTGTGCACTGTGTAGTCACAGTGCTCATTCATGGCACCCTAATTCCTAGACTTGCCCACTACACAATCCTTGGACCACCTCTCCCTTAGTCATTGTGCATTATGCAGTCATAATGCTCAGTCCCTCATCGCTTGCCTCCTTCTCCTGCACACAACACTAAAGAAGGCCTTGTTCCTCAACACCTGTGTACTATCCCACCTAAGTCATTATGTTGTATGAGAAACAAGGTAGACTAGGTGATTTCAGGAATGATGTTGTCTTATCATGAGTGAAATTGATTTACAAGTGTTATTCTCTTTACATAGCAAGATGATTCTCAAGGAGGACATCAAGGGAATGTTGCAAAGATGCTTATGTAGGTGAAGCACAAAGAGACCATAAAAAGAGAGATAAAGGAACACTCAATTATGACAAATGGATGGAGTTCAAGATGACATGGAAGATTATAATACTATAACCAACTCCTTTGGAGAATGAATATGAAGTAGAAGCAAGATATATCATGAAGAGTTGAAGACAAGAGCAAAGAGAAGAACTTCAATGAACCTGTAGTAAGAGTCAAGGTTGGGTTGAGGACTAGGTTCCCTGAGTTCTGGATCCTCCATCTTTATTTCTTGCTACATGATCCCTTCTTGGTCCATTTTCTGAGTTTCCTGTAGGTTTAGCAGAGTTTCCTATAGGATGGCCTCTGCTTCCTGTAGGTCCTTCTGTGTCTCCTATAGGGGACCTTTTCCTTTGGATGAGGCAGACCTAGTTTCTCTTGGTTTCCAGACCTGAAGTCTTTTATAAATCTCCGATCTAGTATCTAGCTAAACCTAGAAAAATTCTGACATCCCTCTGTTTTTGCGGAGGTGGGACCCTTTGGATGATGGTTATTTTATTTGGGTCCACCTACAATCCTTTTTGGGATATTGAATGACCTAGAACAATCCCTGCAGTCATCAATAACTCACATTTTTCGGGACTAAAGGACAAGTTCATTTTAATGCATTTGTTCAGCACCTTACCCAAGTTGGATAGATCCTCTTGGAAATCACACCCTTATGGTGTAAAATCATCCATATAAATTTCTACTGCATCATGGACTAGCTCGGGAAAGATACTTTGGATTGCCATCTGGAAAGTGACAGGGGCATTGCATAGGCCAAAAGGAAGGACCCTATAAGTGAAAGTACCCCAAGGGTAGGTGAAGATGGTTTTATCCTAGTCTTCTGGGCTAATCTAGATTTGATTGTACCTGTTGAACCTATTTAAGAAAGAGAAAAACTTCTTCCCTCCCAGGCTATCTAACACTTGGTCAATGAAATGTAGAGGGAAATGGTCCTTATTTGTTTCTTTGTTAAACTCTCTGTAATCAACAAAAATCCTCCACTTCCCATTTTTCTTTGGAACCAACACCAAAGGAGAAACCCACTCACTATCTGAGAAAGGGTAAATGAATCCTGCATCTAGCAGCTTTTGCAGTTCTTCTTTGACTATATACTTGAGGGCTGGATTCATTCTCCTTTAGAGTTGTCAGACTAGTTTGCAACCTTCTTTGATATAAATGTGGTGAGTACACATCGAGGGATGGACTCCCTTCATTTCCTTTGAACTCCAAGAAAAGGCATCCAGATGTTCCTTTAGCATGTTGCACAACTTTTCTTGGTGTACAGAAAGAGAGGGGTTGATTTTCAAAGTTCTTTCAGGGCTAAATTCTATGGTTTTGACATGGGTAGGGTTTGAATAAGCTAAGCATAGATCAATATGATGGTTTCTCTTGGTTTCCTTTACTACTTCCTCTAAGGACAAGGTGCTGGGAGTTGGACTTTGGAGTATGTGTTCAATCAAATCATCTTCATCCAATTGTCCTTCTCCCATGGATGTTTCTAAGGTATAGATTTGGGCTGAGTAGACTTCACCTTATTCATCCTCTTCTAGCCATAAAGGTAAGTCATGTTCTAGAGATGGCTGAGAAGGAGGGTACAAGACTAACTGCTTGGATAGATGCCCATTTTTTATAGTCATATTTCCAGCCCTACAGGTTATGTAGGCATCGACAGTGGCTAACCAAGGCCTCTCGAGTATGAGAAGATAACCGGTAAGATTGGCCTTAGGCTAGAGAATTAGGAAGCCTGCAAGGTACTCCCAAGTGTCAATGAAGACCATCACATCCTCAATAATCACCTCGGGTGTCACTGTGGAACTATCTGCAAGTTGCAAGACTATTGTGTTCTTTCTTAATGAACCCTAGAGATTGAGCTTGAGCATAGTTTCCTTAGTCATTACATTAATGGCATCCCCAAGATCAATCAAAGTGTGTGGGACAATGGTGCCATTGATGTGCACATCTACTATAGGGCTTCTAGGGTCCAAATACTTTGGGAAAATTTCCTACCCCAACATTAAGTTAGAGAGCTGTCCAATGACATTAATGGTAGGGGTGTCTCTTTTTCACCTCCATGGATGTTTAAAAAACTTCTCTTTAATCAAATTTTTGTAAATAGGTACATCCTTGATGGCTTGAAGAAGTGGAATTTTGACACATAGGTTTTTCAATTCAGCTAGAAGTTCATTATCTTCTGGGGTAGGTTGGACTGGATGAGTTAATCATTCAGGAAAGGGTGGTGGATTCACTCTAGGAATTCTTTCCTCCCTTTCCCCCTCACTCTCCCAAGGTGGAGGTGGAGGTTGGTTGTCTGGGATTACTCTCTCAGATCTCAAGTTGATTTCTTGAATCTCCACAGCATAAGCAGGGTAGGATGTTTCTCCAGTGTACACTTGTTGTGCCTATCTATTTTTTGGGTTCGAATTTGGTTGGGCAGGCATCTAAGGTTTTTTAGGTGGAGCATGGTGTAAAAGATGTGGTTGAGTAGGCGGTGAAGGCAATAAAGTTGGAGCATTGTTGTATGGGGGCCTCCACCCCTGGGGTGGTGCATTCAACTAAGGTTGTGGCAGAGTATATGGCTGAAATGACTGGATGGTTGGCTGGGAATGGTACTGAGGTGAAAAATACCAATGAGGAGGTGTAGCGCAGGAGGGATGAGCAGGGGGGCCTAAGAGGGAATGGATGTGTTATGGTTAGGGTTGTAATATGTATGGGATGACCCTTGCATGCCCTACTGGTACGGCTGCGACCCATGAGGTCTCCTTTGATTTATGAAGTAGAGTTGTTCAGTCACCCCTTTAGTTCCATGATACACATCTTTTAGTCTAGGTAGAGAAGGGAACTTGTTTGTGGTGTGGTTTTATTCACAAATCGAGTAGATTTCATTCAGATTTAATGGACATTCATTCTAGGGTGCCTCCTTGTGCATCTAGGGAAAAATTTGGCTAATGATCTCTTTGCTTCCTCTTGCTTTCTCTTGATGTGCAAAGTGTCCATTTGTAGGGCAAGGGTTTGCAACATTTCACTCTTGAAATATTCCATCATATTTCCAATTTCACCTTTGATGGATGTGTTGGAAGAGGATGGGCTGGCCATTGGTTGACTACCCCTACCCTTTTTCCTAGCTACCCTAGAATGATTCCTAAAGAAAGTCTTGACATCTTCATAGGGTGGCTGGTAGATGTCCCCTCCTACTAGCAGGTTTATGGTATTCAGGAGATCTTCCCTTACCCCTCTAAGTAGGACTAGCTTCAGTGACTCAAGGTCAAGTGTGCACCTGGCCCTTTTGTAGCTAAGATGGAATATGTCTTCATAATCCTATAGGGATTCATCATGCCCCAAGGTCATCCTAAAAATTTCCTCTTTACTGTCTTTGGACCTACAGTAGTCTCGATACTTGTTGTTGAAGGCTTGCTACATCTGAGCCAGCTTGTGATGCTATCGCCAGGTAACCCATGAACCATCACAGAGCTGCATTCTTGAGAGTGAATGGGAATAGTTTTAACTTTTGATCATCAGTGGTGTAATCATAAGTTTTGCATATGACAGAAAACTCAAACAAGAAAGTGTCTGGATCTTCAGATTTTAGGCCATGGAAATGAGGAAGAGCATAGGGGCTTATGTTTTTCATCTTGGTATCCCCATTCATTTCTATGATTGGAAAGGCACCCTCAATTATTTCTCTATCTCCTCTTTCATTTCTATTTTCAACCATTACGTTAGTTGGAATGGGTTTTCCTTCTTCTTCTCCTCCTATAGGCTCTTCAAATATCTCTAGTTGTTCACTTAAGGGGTCCTCCAAATCACGACCACCTAAGAAGAGGGAAGGTTGGCAGTTTGAAGTGGTGGGGGTATTTGGTAGAAATTTTCCTAAGTTATCCCTATTCCTATGAGGCATGAAAGAATTGTTTTTGTTTTATTTTGTGTTTTTTAAGCTTTGAGGCTAATTTCATTATTGAAATCACAAATTGAATGGAAACTAACTGCTTGAATGAAATCTTATTTATAGAATGGAAAAGAAAGCAAACTAACTTACAATTACTTTTGCAGAAATGAAGCTAAGAGCAGAATGTCAGAGATAAGAAATGGAAGAAAGAAAGTAGAAATCACATCTTATTTAGACACATCCTAGGCAACGATGCCAAAAAGTGATGAGCACCAGTATTGTAGCAAGAATGCTACAACTCCTGGGGCTACCAACTTTACTTTATCAACCCGGGGTTCGTACAAATTTGGAGGTGACAATGTTGTGTACACAAGTAGATGCAATGGGTCCACTCTTTGTCACTGCTAAGCTGGTGATAGAACACTATGGTTTCTCAAACCAGCCTTCTATTGATTCAAAAGAAGCTTGATTACCAATGAGGAAAAAGGAAAATTTACTCTAAATGAACTCTTGTCTACTATAGTAAGGAAAAGACTGAAATCAAATGCTTAAACACACCATTCATCTAACTAACTGCTAAGAGGCTTTGCTTCAAAAGAATGCTAAGTTAACTTGTGTGTAATCCTACTATCCTAGGCATGCAATTTGAAACATCCAAACATTCTACTGCTATGCATATAAATGAACAAAATAACTCTTTTTCCTTTTTGTCGTTTTGTGTGAAAATGTGAATGCTAAGTTCTCTTGGTGAAGTGGCGGGTGGATTAGGGATTATGGTGAATGGTAAGATGGCTTGGGAGCTAAGTAGGGGTCTTATCCTATCTTTCTAGGTGCTTTTTTCACAATTCGGCCTCAAAATGTGCCACTACAGGTCAACCTACAAGATGTCCTAATGCTCCTATAGGATCCCCTGTATTCCTACAAGATACAACCGAGAGCAGGAGGAGGGATTTGGAAGGTGGTTTAGGGATTAGGGAAGGTGAATGGTGGGAGAAATGAGGCAAGGGAGTGCCTAGGACTCCTTCAGAGCTCAAAAAAAAGCTTGTGAGATGGTTGGATTTGCTCAACAAGCTTGGAGAAGTATTCGTATGGAATGATGAATTTGGTGAAGGGACTTAGTGGAAAAAGTGATAATCATAGATGGATGAGGCTAGGATGGGGTTGCTGGTCATGAAATATGTTTGTACTACTGAAACTCCTGCACTACATCAATCACTAACATTTATCCATAAATCATGTCAAACAAGAAAGATTCAATTAACTAAAGAAAAACAAAATTTCATTATCTAGTTTGTTATTTCATGCATGGGAAAACTTGTCGAATAATGTGAAACCTTTAGGAGATCTAGTGCAAGGCTGAAGAAATTAGAAATGACAATTAAATCCTATTCTAAAAACTAGTAAGATGCTGGCCTAAGTAACAGAAAACCCTAAATTCCATAAGAAATTAGAATTCTATCTTTTTGGGGTTGCATAGGAGTTTTTTACTCAAACCATCGTCCCTGAAGGGAGGAGTGAGGCCAAAGATACCTACTATCATCTTTTTGATATTCAACCATTAATCTATGAAATCAACTAAGAATAAAATACAAGAAGATGAGCCTTTGTTGCTAGGGTTGGTCCCTAACCCAAGAGCTTTACCCTCTGGGTCAACTCAGTGTTGGATCAAGGAAATGCTCATTCTCATTATCAAACTAGAAAATTACATAACAATGTCGTCCACAAGTCTTGAAACTGAAAAATGCTTAGTGCTTTTACATTGAAAATTTGAATCCTAATGAGGCTCTAGGCCTCCTTATTTATACCATTGAAGTCTCCAATGACTTCCTTAAATATAGGGAGGCTCGGTCGCAAACTCAAGATGAACTGGCTATTTAATTATCACTGGCTTGACTTCCTTTTGATCTTCATGGCTCGGCTGCTTGTAACTCCAAGGTAGTGTGATTTGATGGAGGAATATTCGAATGAGTGAGGAGTAAATGAGGAGGATCTATCTCCTACAATCTCTCCTCCTTGTCTCATTCGATTTTCTGCCCTTAATTAGACAAAATTTCCATGATTTGATCTAAACAACTTGCAATCAATGCACATTAGTCCACTAGGCATAACATCTCACTTTTATTCATCTCATTAAGCAAAATATAATCAAAATATGTAAGGAATTATGAGAAGAGTTGATTTAAATAAGCTATGAGGTGTATTAAGGTCCATATAGTTACCCAATGATGAGGCTCATCAGCTTCTCTCTTGGAAAACCAATATTCTGAACCCTTGGTTCAATATCATAAAATGTTTATATAAGGCTTCACATGGAGAGCCCATTGCAAAATATTCTTTCCTGATTTGGCAGTGAATAATCATAACAAAAATATTAGCGTTCTCATTGACACAACTATACAAACTAAATTCTAACTAACCAACATAGTTTCTTCTGAAATAAGATATTTACATAAACAGAAAATCAAAGTGTCACAATCGACACGATTAACAACATCCTTAGTCATGATAAGCATGTTCTGTAGCTAGCATCGCCGGGTTGATGATCTGAAGAACAAGAGGATTTACAAACTTCTCACACCTTTTCCATAATGTTGGCGCTGGTACACGATCATGGAAGAATCATTGTTATGATTTATTGAGATTTGTGACCCCTGTATAGTCCAACCTAGGGAAGAACAAGGTCTTTATCAACCCTAACAGCTAGAACCCTTTTCTGAGATAGTTAACCAATGTTTTACCTTTAAGGGTGGCAATATTCTCATGGGAGGAATATGCCTTGCTCTTGGCCTCCACTAACATCTGGTTGTATTGTGTCCATGGGATTAGCATTCCCACAAGATCCCAATAGCTAGGCAACCCTGCCCTGACTCTTTCATCAAACTCAACATGGAAAGAATCCACATCTTTCTGTACCACCCTTAGGCATTCCTCAACTTTGACTCTGGCCTCCTCCTTTTGAATAACTTTAGAGATCTCCATGATAGAAGACACTCTATCTACTACATCAATTGGCCTCAACTCACTAAGTGGCCTTTCATTCACAAACTGGATGAACTTCTTGGAAATTTGGGAGTTCTTTTCCCCATATTCTTTGGTTGCAAGGATGAAAAACTCATAATCCTTGATTACAATTTTTTTATTCATCCATCAGAGTTATGTACTCCCAATTTCTTTTCATTTATGCTATGATTTCATCCTAGATAAGTTGTTTGGCTTGCAGGAGAGACATATTTCCTTTCAACTTACCTTTTAGCTCAGTAATCTCCTAGTTTGTTGCTTGTAAGTTCTTACTAATTATGTCTGTGTTGGTCCTGGCTATCTCAGAACAATGTAAACTTTGAAATGAGAACTATAAACTCAAAATGGGAACTTTGGCAAAAAAACCCCGAAAAAACATAAAAAATTAGTGCTAAAAACGAAAAGTGTGTATACTGGAACTATGGTTTTTTTTAGGGTCAATTTTGAACATGTTTTAAAAATGGTAGTGAAAACAATTTTTTCGTGCAAAAATTGTGCAAAAAACACCCTAGAAATGAAAGTGTTGATACTGGAATGATGGTTTTTTTTTTTTTTAGGGTCAATTTTCAACATTGTTAAAAAATGTGAGTAAAACCGATTTTTTATGTGCAAAAAAAGAGTTGTTTTTGAGGAAAAAAACACGCTAATGTTTTTGGTAGAATAACATTTTTCTTTCCTAAGTATAATTTCAACATTTTTTAGTAATGATGATAAAGATAAAGTAATGGGAACTGAAACACATTAAAATTCTATTAGCTTTCATCCATGTTGTTAAACATATAATAACATCACACTAAAGATCGCTGAAATTCTAATTGTTTTCAACCATAACATTAAAGATACAAAAAAATTTGCAAATTTTTCAACCATAAAATTTAAAAACCATGACATTATGAACAAATTACATGAATAAACTAATCAAAATGTCATTATTTGTAGATTGAATGAAACATACATTATATCTCTAATTTACTGTTGCATTGTAGATATTCTAAACAATAAAAATCATCATAATTAAAACATATAATCCAACAACACAAAAAGGATTCATAACTTCTGATTTAACACCATATGGAAATCAAAATTTTTATTTCAAGATACGATGCAAACATTAGTTATATAAATTGTCTTAGACAAGTATTCAAAATCACTCATATTTTCTTGCACACCATCATAATTCACATCTTCATATGAATGACTAGATGCAGATGAAGATGTTCCATACTCTTCTCTTTCATCAACTAGTGCCCCATCTGAGTCCACATGCATGCCCACCATTTTAGGTTTCAAAATTCTTCTGGATCTATGACTGGTTTCAGTAGACTCCCATCTCAACATTGTTCCTTCTGGTAACAACCTTTTTAGAATCTCTATCGTTTTGAAGCGAAGAGTTCCTCTCTTTGTTAAACTGAAGTCATAAACAAGTATGTCAACATCCTCCAAGTTTAAGAGGTTTGTGTAGTGACGATTTATATTTGTACCCTTTATTTTTCTCTTTCTGCCATATTTTTTATCAACTACCATCTCTGGCTTATACACACCATTGAATGGGTATGTATTTGTGGCATACCAATATACTTCAACACCTATAACATCTTCATTTTCTGTAAAGACCTTTATAACCTTAGCAACCCAGAACGTATATTCATTGGGATCTCCATCTGCTAGCATTGCGATCATGCAACCCTGCTTAACATTTTGAACTGAACCCCTATAAAGGTCTTCCATTGCTTCACGTTGTGCACGAGATCTTCTGGAACCCGTATACATCTCTCTTTCCTCTACATGTGAAGAATTAATAATAGCTTGAGATTGTTGTTGTTCAACAATGTTTCTTTCCTCATGTTCATTTGACCCATTTTGTGGACAACTAAATGGATTTTTCAAAGGTATATCTTCCTTTGTTGTTCTTGAAATGAGATCAATTTGATTATTGAAAAATGACTCCCACCAAACTAAATAAGCAATGTCAAAGTACTCAAATGTATAGCTAATGTATTTTTTAATTTCTTCTAGGCATTCAGAATAATTTATATCTCTACTCTGTCTGTGTGCATTATGAGCTTCAAAGATTGATTGTAATAACAATATATTTGATGCAAATATTGGATGATTTGGAATGAACTTCAAAAATTCCAAACCTGATGATGGTTCCCATTCTGCAATAGTTGAATACTTCTTGCCCCATATTAGTGTTTTCCTATCAATTTTTTTGATATGAAATTGATGTCGGAAGCTAATGTCATTAAGTTGTTCAATGCATTTCTCCTCACCATGTGATCCCAAAATAAACCTTCGCATGTCAATAGTTTCTTCCAACACATCAAAAGTAGGCTCTGACATGTATGATTTCTTAATACATTCAATTAATGATGGCAAGCTCCCAACTTCCTTCCTCCTCAATGTGACCAAAAAATGACTGAACATCTGATCAATATGGTAATGAGTGTGCCCAATATGAAGGAAACCAACCTTTACCTTCTGAAAAATTCTCAATTCAACAAGCATGTTTAGATATCCAAAAACAACCTGATTTTTGTTTTAATGGCAAGTGTTGTCCAATTGTAGATACAAAAATTCAGGAAGATTACCAGACCATACTTTCATCATTATGAATATTTGGAGCTATGAAGTACACCCTTGGTAACATTTTCGCATTGAAGACCATACAACTGACTAAGTGATACTGAAAAAAAATTTCCTCCTGTAAATTTTTGGGTGTGCAAAAAAAATGTGATAAAACTGTTTTCTTTTGGTCCATACCATCAATTATCAAACCCAAATATTTATTCACATTATCATAAAACTTATTTCGATGCTTGTGCAACTTTTTCCTTTCACTTGTTTGTTGACCGCAATGCTCTTGAAGTTCTTTGACAATGGAATCTGCACAACATAAAAGAAAGTCATTAAGAAATACATTGTCATAGTTGATGACTATGCAATTTTAAAAGTTAAAGTTATGAATGGTTACCTCTTTCTAACCCTTCACATTTATCCATTTTTGATTTAAGAGAAGCACATGTACTACAAATCCCCATCCTTATCTTCTTAGGAATACAAACATTGTTGAATTCTTTCTTCCATACCTTCACAAAATATTTATATGTAATAAATCGACCATGTCCCTTAGCACCTTCTGCATATTCTTTGTATAAGTTGTAGACTTATTGTCTTGAAAAATTATATGGAATATGTATTGTCTCTCTACTTGGCATACACTCTCCACGATTTGAAAAGAAAACTTTCATCCATGACATTGTAGTATTTGATAATGGCCCAAACTATTGTTTATGATGTACTTATGAATAAAATGTGGGATCCTTTTCCAATTTTTCTTGGATTCTTGAGAGATGAAAATTACCCATCGAATGAAACATTTCGAAAGGATTTCTATAGATAAATAAAGACCTAATATGTTAATCATAACAGGACAATGTAGATTGCATGCACCCAACTAAATATGAATTTTGCATGCTTTTATTCATTGACAAATATATCTTCCTTTTCTCTAATGCAAACTTGAAATCCATATGTTTCAAGCAATATTTTTGACAACATTCACTTGAAATGAGAGCGCTGATAGAACTTATTCTCATCAAATATTCTGCTCTACCCCTTGTATAACTAGAACATCTTGTATTGATACGAAAAGGTCTGCTCCTACTCCTCGATACAATATTTCTTGGCAACATATCCATCATTGGATCATCATTTGTATAAGCATTTTCATCATCATTATGAGGAATGTTATCCTCACTATGATCATCTATGCTTTTGAAATACTGACTTGGAGGATATTCTTCATCTTCCCCTTCTTCAGTGCTACTATCATAGTCCTTATAATTAGGACTATATGGAAAATTTGACTCGATGTTTATTGGATTTTATTCCTCATGTGCATTGTCAGTGCTGCTCTCATAGTCCATAGGATTAGGACTACGTCAAAAATGTGATTGTTTACTTACTAAAAATTCTACATCATGTCCTTTGTCACTACTACTCTCATAGTCCTTAGGATTAGGACTAAGTGCTTCATCCTGTCCTTCGTCACTATTGCTCTCATAGTCCTTAGTATTAGGACTAAGTGGAAACTACGACTCTTTATTTATTTGAAAATCTTCATCATGTTCTTCATCACTACTACTCTCATAGTCCATAGGATTAGGACTAAGTGGACATCGTGGCAGTATTCATTTGAAATTCTTCATCATGTTCTTCATCACTGCTGATTTCATAGTCCATAGGATTAGGACTAAGTGGACACTCTATTCATTTGAAATTATTCATCATGCTCTTCATCACCGCTGCTCTCATAGTCCATAGGATTAGGAATAAGTGGACACCGTGACACTTCATTCTTTTGAAATTCTTCATCATGTTCTTTGTCACTACTGCTTTCATAGTCCATAGGATTAGGACTAAGTGGACATTGTGACACTCTATTCAGTTGAAATTCTTCATCATGCTCTTCATCACTGTTGCTCTCATAGTCCATAGGATTAGGACTAAGTGGACACTATGACACTCCATTCTTGTGAAATTATTCATAATGATCTTCATCACTGCTGCTCTCATATTCCATAGGATTAGGACTAAGTGGACACTATGACACTCCATTCTTTTGAGATTCTTCATCATGCTCTTCATCACTATTGCTCTCATAGTCCATAAGATTAAGACTAAGTGGACACGGTGACACTCCATTCTTTTGAAATTCGTCATCATGCTCTTCATCACAGTTGCTCTCATAGTCCATAGGATTAGGAATAAGTGGACACTGTGACATTCCATTCTTTTGAAATTCTTCATCGTTCTCTTCATCAATGTTGCTCTCATAATCCATAGGATTAGGACTAAGTGGAAACCGTGACTCTTTATTTATTTGAAATTCTTCATCCTATCTTTCATCAGTGCTTCTCTCATAGTCCTTAGGATTAGGACTAAGTGGAAGAATTGACTCTCTATTCATAGTGGAAGAATTTCTGTTATATTCATCAATATGAATAGAGTTGTTATGCGAGAAGATGTTGATGCTTCACAAAGTGAAACTTCACTATCAGAAGAATTCATTCCTTTCAAATAGAAGAGGTTGAATGATACAAATGCAGACTCTCCTAATGATAATATATAGCTTAAAGAATGAAAATTTCCCTCCAAAATTTTTCGCCAAAATTTTTCCCTCCAAAAATTTTGTTTCATGTATTTCCCTCCATTATTTTCTTCTACAATTTATTGAAAAATTTTAACTAAATTTTTCTTATGAAATAAATTTTTTAAATTAAAATTGTAAACTAAATCTTTTACATAAATTAATTTATTACTTAAACAATTTAATATTTACTAGACAATTGATTTTTTTTTATTATACCTTCTAAAACAAATTAATCCCACATTCACCGTGCTATAAAAATTTCCATAATGTTTGCTTTATCATAGTTTCCTATATTGCCATAAAAAAATTTACATGTTAAAATTTATGAAAACAAATTAATCCCACATTAACCGTATGGTAAAACAATTCCGTAATTTACCCTACATAATAAATTTCATTCACTATTCCTCACATCACATCAAGGTTTTCCAAGGTTCTTTAAAAGACTTGGAGCTAATTTGTGGAGCAGCTACATTGCTATCAACAACATATTCAACGGAGGATTATCGCATTTGAAAGGTTAGTTAATTTTTTTGTTGTGAAAATTTTAAAATTAAATAAGTTTAATGATTTTTTTTTGAGAAATTAAAAATTTTTGTGGGACAGATTTACCCACTACATTCGGAATGGGTGTGGTGGGGCTGATCATGCTCCTGACGGCCCAACAGGCCCGTGGGTGTGGTGGGGCCGATCATGCTCCCGACAGCCCAACATGCCCATGGGTGTGGTGGGGCCGATCATGCTCCTGACGGCCCAACAGGTGCTTGGATGAAGGGCGAGGGGGCTGGCTACCCATCACCTTGCCCCACCATGGTGGCCCAACAGCCGACCGGGGTGGTGGCCATTGGGCCGCCAGGGTTGGGTGGGGGGGTTGGCACCCTCCCCCCCACCCCACCTCGACAGCCCAACGACCCGCCGAGGTGGGGCAGGGGGGCTAGCGCCCCACCCCGGCAGCCCAAGCCCCCCACCCCACCCTAGTGGCCCAACAACCTGTCGTCCCTGCCGGAAGTTGGGTCGCCGGGGTGGGGCAAGGGGCTGGGTGCTAGCCCCCCCACTCCACCTTGGCAGTCCAACTACTTGCTGGAGCGGCAGGCCATTGGGCCACCATGGTGGGGTAGGTATTGGCTTAGTGGGGCCTGACCCAAGTTCAGAAGTGATTTAACCAAGCAAATCCCAGTACTACTAGCTCTTTCAGCAATAGTCCATGGAGCGCGGACTGAGGTCTCACCTGAAGTAGTATGTGAGGGTACTAGAACCACGTTTTTGCACCCTAGGGATGTCTGATATAAGGTGATTGGTACATGGTCCAACCTTTACTACGCTACGCGCACCAACGGTTACCTCGCGCCCTGCGATACTGTCTTCACGCAGTTCTAGCCACAACACAACCCGTGTTATTTACCCAAGTCTTCCTTAATTAGGCTCTGTTAGCTAATTACTTAGATTATTTTCATATATAAGAATTCATACAAGTATTCATCAATTGCGCGTAGTAAATAAATAGAGTAAAAGTAATGTATAACATCAAAATATGGATTCAAGAACAAATGCACAGAGTAAATTCTCTTTATTAACTTTCAATTCCAAGTACAAACCCGACTCCGCCCTGCGCACTCAGCTGTAGGGGTCTGCGCACTCAGCTGTAGACTCTACTAGGCCTCTGTGCACTTAGCTGTAGAGCGTCTTCCTACTAATATGACCCAGTACACTTCAGATTCAACTCTAACCTTGAACCATGCTTTCGCTATTCTATCTCTTCTTACTTAGTGTACACTTAGAGCCTCGCTTTGTTTATACAATCCCATGGTCCGCGGACCATGGGTAGGCTGACACAACTTTACATTAAATTACAATATTTTAGGGCGGACAACCTTCTGACTCATCCTGGACTTCGCGCTCCGCGCCCGTAATTTGCGGAGTCTTACAATCTAATTGACCAAAACTTGGGCTTTGAGCCCTAAACACATGTTGCGGGGGATCCCATGCCCAACAACGGGGGTGGGATGGGGGTGGGGTGGGGGGGGGGGCAGTTGATGGGCAGCCAGGGTGGGGTAGGGGGTTGGGCCCAACTGCTGGACCGAGTGGCCATTCGATTTTCGGGGTGTGGTGGTAGGGCACTATATTTTTTAAATTTCTTATTTTTTTTTAAAATTGTTATGTTTTACAAAATTAATTATCGTTTATTGTTTTTTTGTTAATTTAAGCTATTATTTTTTGCAATTTACTAATTTATATGTGTCTTTTTTTTTAGGAAAATGGCATTAAAGAAGATTTCTATCAATATTTCTAGACCAAAGACTGTTAAAGGTGGAACTTCAAATGAAACTGTTAAATGAATCAAACCTAAGTTGATAGATAAAAATATTTCAAGTGCCTCAAAGGATAATAAGATGATTTCATACTAGAAGAAATAAAAATAAGTGAAACTTCTAGCAAATCTCTGGTATGTGAAAGAAGGAGAAAGTGATGATGTGAAGATAGATCTATATGTTTTTATACCTAACGATAATGGAATTTATGAGGTGCTGGGAAAGGTCATAGACATATGTTCAGTACCGGACAGTGAAGTTGTTTACATATTGACAAAACTGCCCATCACATGAAAGGATTAAATATTAGTTATTATATTCATTGTATGGCACGAGAGAGGTATCTACAAAGCTGTGTAAGCAAATCGTAAATGAGATGAAACAAAATATCATAAGTATTGTTATTTATATTTGTGTTTTGTGTTATTGTAACTATCTCATTATATTTTTATAACTTTGTTTTTATTTACATACGATATTTTGTTTGGCATAATTATGTTGAAAGTGTTTCAATTATGTTCGGAGGCATTCATTTCATATAGCATGATATTATGAAAGCTGTCAGTAGTTTCTACTTAGTGTCAAAAGAAGATATGGAAAACAAGAAAAATGTAGTAATTCATGATGCTACAAAACTACATCCAAGGGATCAGAAAAAAAATGCCTCTAATGGATAAATCTAGCAAAGATAGACATGTTACTTTTGAAGATGAGGAAGTTGAAACTAGCACTAAAGAATAGGTTTTCGTTACTGAGGATGAAATTGGAACTGATGTTAGAAAGGAGAAGAGTCGTAAAAGACCATAAGTAACAATGCCCAAGAATAAATCTGTTATAGTTAATGATTAGAATGTTATGAGGAAGAAAAGTAAAGTTGAACATTCTCAAGTAGTCATTACCAACAGTGAAGATCCTAGTGAAACTTCAAAAGAAAGTAGAGAAATCATTACACCAGGAGCTGATTTAGAGGATGGAATTATTAAAACAAAACAAAATGCCATTCGACAAAACTTGACAAAGAGAAACTTAATTGAGGGTGGTTGTACATTTCAGCTTAACGTGAGACAAATCTATAAAGCAAGTGAAGGACAATGTAAACATCAAATTAGAAAGCCACACCACCTACATGTTCACAACTTGAAGACATTGATGAGGTACAATTCATATGCTAATGTGTTAATTATGTGCTTCTTGTTGATCAGTTCAAGTTCCCAACAAAGAAGCATTTGATAAGTAAAAATGTTTTGAATAAAATTATTATGTGCTTGGGGGGAACCATTATGTAGAAGCTCAAAGAAAATTGATGGAGGAATATCCCAATAACCCACATTTTGAAATAATGAAATGTATCATTTATGCTGGTTTATCAGATACAAAAGCAAAGTTAGTGGCATGGGATCATAATTCATATAATGAATATAGGATGTTTATGACTTTCATCCAAAGGGTTAGATTTATTCATAATGAATTTGAAGAAAAATGTGGTGGGGATAAGGTAAATGTAACTATAGATTTCTGAAAGGAATCTTGTATGGAAATAGGCTATCAAATTGAGGAGAAAATCAATTCAAAAGGTAGCAGAGTAAATACTAATTTATTCAGAGGTATTGATAACATTTTCTAGTTGGAATTTAGAACTGAAGAGATATGGGAATTGATTAATTATATTTTTAGCACGTGGGAGAACACTGGAATTAAAAACTAGAAGGCCAAAAGGTCTAAACCATTGATATCTAGCAACAGTAAATCAAGTCTTGAAATGAAGCAGCTTCCAGAAGATATAAATTTCACACCTTGGAGAGCATTGCAAGGAGTGAAGGATGAAAAAATTGTCAAAGCAATATTATCTTGTGTGAGGTTAGGGAATTATTATTGGAGGAAATGCCTGAGGAATTTCAAAAGTATGCTGGTTGAATTATTTTTACTTGTTTCTAGATTATAATTTTCTTTTAAATATATGATCCAGATTTAAACAGGAACGCAACAAATTACAGAGATAACCATATACACAAAGATGCAGCGGAAATAATACTTCATTTCATTAATGGAAAATACTGACATATGCTTACAAACAGAAATGGCAATAAACTAGCTAGGGCGATGGTAGCTTATCTCTGAGAAGAGATGTGATGGCTACATGCCTCTGAACTGTTCTGAACTGTATTACAATGAGGCTCGAAGGCCTATTTATTGTTGAGAAATAATGGAAAACCCTTCACATACCGAAACCTAACCCTAGAAGATGAAACGCCAAATTGTGGGCCCCGTTTGGGTAAATTGGTACATCAATTTCTCGGGGTCGTAACTTTGGCATACGATCTCCGTTTGACGCGTACGATAGCTCGTTAGAAAGATCTATCCGAGTACTACCACTTTGGGAGGCAACATAGGGCTCGGTCACCCCAGAATTCCAAAAAAACGTCGTTTAGGGCCTCAAAACGGCTCCGGAAGTTCAGGACCCGAAAAACTGCTAAAAATAGTAAACTGTGCTACAATTAAGGAAACTGAAAATGCTGAGAAAGACAATGGTGGGGGTCCAGGTGGACCTGGCAGGTGGCCACCAATATCCACCTGGATCATTCCTCCCCCCTTAGGAAGCAATGGTCCCCATTGCGTTGAGCTCCTCCATGAGATGAGGAAACCTCTGCTGAACTTGTTCCCTGGTGAGCCACTTGCCCTGCTGAAGGAGTTGGCCTGCTTTGACAACTCGATACAGTTGGATATGCTGTTGGCGAGTGTTCTTGATCTGTGTGTCCATGATCCGATCAGTTGCAGCTTGTTCCATGCAATCGGATTTAATTCTGTGGGTTTGAGCTGTTCTGCAATGTCGGATGTGTCTAGCAATGGTGGAAAGTATGGCCGAAGGCGGTCCACATTGAACACTGGGTGCAGGCCAAGGAATGGGGGAATGCTGAGCTCAAATGCATTGTCTCCCATAGCTTTAGTAATGGTGTAAGGACCATATCGAAGTGGTCTCAATTTCCGATAGGCTCCAGTAAGGCGTTCCTTTTGCAAATGCAACCAGACTTTGTCGCCCACCTGAAACTTGTGTGGCACCCGGTGTTGATCATGTCGCTGCTTGTACTTGGCATTTGATTTCTCAAGAATGTCATGGACCTGCTGGCGAATATGTTGGATGCGCTCAATGAAGCTGGTGGCCTTATCTGTTTCGGACTGGACATGAGCTGAATTCATGTGAGTAGCTGCAAGTGGCATGGCCACATCAATGGGGCATAGTGGCTGGAATCCTAAACCCACCTGAAAAGGGCTATGGCCAGTGGAGCTGTGAAGAGCTCGGTTGTAGCTGTGCTGAACATAGGGGAGGCTCTCGTCCCATGTGCGTGGATGCTTTGAGTTATACATGCGCAGAATGTGCACAATCATCCTGTTGACAACCTCTGTCTGGCCATCAGTTTGAGGATGGAAGGCTGTGGACTTCGTGAGTTTGGTGTCCAGCATTGACCAGAGACTGGACCAAAATGTGCTGAGAAACCGACTGTCCCGATCTGAGATGATAGACTGTGGGATCCCAAAGTGCACCCACACTCGTTCAAAGAAGAGTTTAGCAGTGGCTTCTGCTGTGATATTCTTCTTGCAGGCCATCATAATGGCCATCTTTGAGAACCTGTCGACGACCACAAAAACACAGTCATTTCCATGCTTAGTGGAAGGAAGGCCTGACATGTAATCCATGGAGATGGATTCCCAAGGTCGACTAGGGGTAGGCAACGGGGTATAGAGGCCTTGCTTCTTAATGGTCGGTTTGGCAATGGCACAGGCAGTACATGATCGGATGTACTTCCCAACATCCTGTCGAAGATTCGGCCAATAGAAATAGTTTTGCAGTACTGCCACTGTTTTCTCGACCCCGAAATGCCCAGCAGCCCGACTGTAGTGTGCTTCCCAAATCATCTTGGCACGCTCGCTTGAAGGAACACAAAGGTGACCGAGGTGGCATAATAGGGCATCCTGGAGGTGAAAATCTGCAACCTGCCGACCCTCCAAGAGTGTCTGGTATGTGTGGCCGAATTCTGGGTCGCTTTTGTAGAGAAGTGGCCAATCAGAAGTCTCGTGCCCGCAAGAGTTGAGCACGGTGGTTAGCGCCATGATCGGTGGTCGACTGAGGCAATCTGCAACATTATTGGTGCTGCCCTTTTTATACTTGATATTCAAGTGAAACTGTTGCAGGTATGTAGACCACTTCTGATGGCGATCATTCTGCAATTTCCCTTGGGTCTGTATGAATTGCAGAGGTCGGTGGTCTGTGTGGATGACCGTTTCCTTCCCCAAAATGTAATGCTTCCATTGTCGGCAGGCCTGTACAATGGAATACATCTCTTTATCATAAGTGGGGTACTTCCGGACTGTGTCTGAAAGTGTTTCACTGTGATATGCCACTGGATGTCCATGTTGAGTAAGGACTGCCCCAATAGCATAGTCAGAGGCATCTGTCTCGACCTCAAATGGTTGTTGTAAATCTGGTAACGCGAGCACTGGTGCCGTGCAGAGGCGATCCTTCAACTCCCTGAATGCCTTCTGTTGAGATTCAGACCAAAAGAATTTTGCTTTCGCCCCGCCCTTGGTGACTTGACTCAAGGGCCAAGAAATATGAGAAAATCCCAACACAAACCTGCGGTAGAAGTTGGCAAGACCTAGAAAGCTGCGGAGCTCTGTTAGAGTGGTTGGAGAGGGCCAATCCCGAATGACTTGGACCTTGGCTGGATCGACATGCACCCCCTGTTCATCAATGATGTATCCCAGATACTGAACCTCGGTCATGCCAAAAGTGCATTTCTCCAAATTGGCACATAGCTTGTGTTGCCGCAGTGTTTGGAGAACCTGTCGGATGTGGTGGAGGTGCTCTTCCCAACTCTGGCTGAAGATCAGAATGTCATCCAAGTATACTACTACAAAGGAGTTGGTGAATGGCCGCAAGATGTCATCCATTAGCCTCATAAAGGTTGCAGGAGCATTCGTCAATCCGAAAGGCATGACCAACCATTCGAAGAGGCCCTCCTTGGATTTGAAGGCAGTCTTCCACACATCTGAGGGTTCAATTGGTACCTGGTGATATCCTGACTTCAGATCGATCTTGCTGAAATATTTCGCCCCCTTTAGTTGGTCTAGGAGGTCATCAATCCGCGGGATCGGGTACCTATTACGGACAGTGATCTTGTTCAGCGCCCGATAGTCAATACAGAGTCTCCACGTCCCATCCTTCTTCTGTACCAACACTATCGGGCTCCCACAGGGCGAAGAACTCGGACGGATGTGACCTTTCTGTAGGAGCTCCTGAATCTGCCTCTTGATTTCATTGTTCTCCAGAACGGAGCGCCGATAAATTGGTCCATTGGGTAGCGGCGCACCTGGGGTCAGATCAATGGAGTGCTTGACTTGACAGTGCAGAGGAACCCCTGCCGGGGAGGTGAAGATGTCTTTGTACTCCTCCACAATCTTGTCCATTTGTAGCTGCCGTGCAGAGGGACCTTGTTTGGAGGCCGCGGCCACTGTCTTCTTCTTCCCTTGAGGGCGTATCATCAGGAAAACAAATTTCCTGGTTTTGGAAATGATCTTACTGCATTGTTTTGCAGTAATCAAAGAGATGGCGGCAGGTGGTGGTACCTCTGGTATCCTGAACAACTTATTTCCCAATGTAATAATAACAGCACGGGGCCTTGATTCATACACAGCATGTCGCTTCCACAAGTATGGTTGTCCTAGTAATACATCACAAACTTCAAGGGGAGCAATGTCACACAATACCTCATCCGTGAAGGGCTTGATGTTGTATGGAAGGCGACACTGCTGGCTCACGCGAAGATCTCGCCCTTGGTAAAGCCACCCAATGGTGTATGGTTGTGGATGTGCTGTGGTCGGTAAGCCCAACCGCTTCACGACCTCTGCCGAAATGAGGTTCTTTTGACTCCCGCTATCAACAATGAACTGTATCGGGGAGCCCTTGACCCACATCTGGGAGTGGAAGAGACGCTCCTCCTCCTCTGGATCTTCGGGTTCATTTTTCTGGATCTTTGCGGTAGCAACAGTGGCGCTGGGATCCGCATCAATGATCTGCTTCCCTTTTTCATACCCCTTATCGGGTTCTGACTCAGAGTCGGAACATGCATCTGATTCTGAAACCTTTAGCTCAGCCACCAGTGACTGTTTGGCCCGACACTCACTTGTGTTGTGAGTGGAGCTCTTATGGAACTCGCACCATTTTCCAGTGTCCTTTCTCGGCTTCGCGGCGTTGCTCTTTGCTTGCAGCTTCAGCTGGTTGTCTTGGGCTGTCCCGCCTTGGCTTTGTCCTTTGTTCTGTGGTTTAGGGGCACCTTTCCCCTGCTTTGGATTCGCAGATCCAAAGTCTCGCTTCTTTTGTTTAAACTTCTGCTCGACTTTGACGGCATACCGGTATGCTGCGCCGAGCGAGGGGATGTTTAGGAACTGTATTTCTTCCTGGATGTACTTGTGCAGGCAGCCACGGTATTTGAGTATCAAATGTTGCTCCGAATCCTTGATACCCAACTTTGTGCGAAGGGTATGGAAAAGATTGGTGAACTCCGGCACATCTTGGTCCCTTCCCTGCCGCAGCGTGGTCCACTTTATGTATTCATCCTCATAGCTTCCGACAGGGTAGTACTGCTCCTTGATGGCATCCCGGAACGAATCCCAGGTGGGTGCGGCTGAAAATAGTGAGCCAGTACTTTCATCCTTCTGCTCGCAGTAGGTTTCCCACCAGTCCTTGACGTGGGGGGCTGCTTTGAGAAGAGCAAAAACAATCTTTTCCCGACTCGAAAATTCATGAACAGAAAAATAACCCTCTAGCAGATTTAACCATTTATCTACGGCATCGGCGTCTATCTGACCCTCGAATATGGGGATTTCAAAATTAACTTGTACCTTAAAGGGTGTGGCGTTTCCAGAGGAGCTGCTGGAAGCCGATGCGCCGCTTCTGGGTAGCCGCTGAAGGATCTGCGCAAAGCTGTCCATCATCGCGTTCCGTTGTCGCTCGAGCGCTTCTTCGAGCAAGATTTTGATGGGATCTCCTGCCCCCTCGTCTTTCTTCTCGTCCGCCATGGGAGGCCGTCGGGATTTGCGAGGCTGGTCTTGCAAAGGTTCAACCAGTTCAAGCCCTAACTCCTTATATCCCGACCTTGTTGGGGACATGTAAAGAAAAACAGAGAAAAAGCAGACCGCTCTGATACCACTGATCCAGATTTAAACAGGAACGCAACAAATTACAGAGATAACCATATACACAAAGATGCAGTGGAAATAATACTTCATTTCATTAATGGAAAATACTGACATATGCTTACAAACAGAAATGGCAATAAACTAGCTAGGGCGATGGTAGCTTATCTCTGAGAAGAGATGTGATGGCTACATGCCTCTGAACTGTTCTGAACTGTATTACAATGAGGCTCGAAGGCCTATTTATTGTTGAGAAACAATGGAAAACCCTTCACATACCGAAACCTAACCCTAGAAGATGAAACGCCAAATTGTGGGCCCCGTTTGGGTAAATTGGTACATCAATTTCCCGAGGTCGTAACTTTGGCATACGATCTTCGTTTGACGCGTACGATAGCTCGTTAGAAAGATCTATCCGAGTACTACCACTTTGGGAGGCAACACAGGGCTCAGTCGCCCCAGAATTCCAAAAAAACGTCGTTTAGGGCCTCAAAACGGCTCCGGAAGTTCAGGACCCGAAAAACTGCTAAAAATAGTAAACTGTGCTACAATTAAGGAAACTGAAAATGCTGAGAAAGACAATGGTGGGGGTCCAGGTGGACCTGGCAGGTGGCCACCAATATCCACCTGGATCAATATAACATATTGTTCTTGGTAGTATTTGTTATACATATCATTATATTAACTTTTTTTACTTTATCTACGTAGTCACAAAGTTTACATGAAAATACAAGAACAAATGGTTAAATTATTGAATGAATATAGTTGGGATGATGTTGTACGCAACTATCCAGATTCAAGTTCTACATCAACATTAAATTTGTTTATCTTGCATATAAAAAGGTATGTTTATTTATACATTCATTTTTATTCATCTGTATACTATTTTTATTTTATAACTTATACATATATTTGTTTATTTTATTAAAGATGAGGAAGGATGCAAATGGAGCACCATATAGTTTCAGAACCTTTATTGAAAAAATTAAGATCGAAAGACTGAAGAAGCGACATCTTAGGAATGTTAAACTTGATCCACGTCTTACTCATTTCATTTGGAATGGGCTTGAAACTATTCAATATCAAGTAATACAAGGCGACTGTGAAGACATTGCTAAACTCATACCTAAAAGGGATTATGCCCTAGTTATTGCAGATATTCCCCATGGTTTCAATATCCCAAACATTGATTATGATAGTGACCCTTATACTTATCAAGCTCTTAGTAAAGTGGTTGCAGAATTTCTAGAAGTCACATCATCACCATTATGGATATTTGTGACATTTGATTCAAACACACAATTGGCAATGTTATTGTCAATCTTCAAGGGGAAAACAAACTCAAGGATGCAACTGACATGGTAAGACATTGAAAATATATATTTGATTAATGTTAAAAAAATCATTTATGTACAAGTTAATTGAACTTTTACTATTTCATGTTACAGGAAAAAGTCAAATCTTCTTAACCGTGAAGATCAGTTATTTATAAATGATTACGAGTTCATCCATATTGATAGTTGGGAAAAAGATGATAGCTATATGTCTATGATTTTTAATCGGGTAGATGGAAAGAGACATAGCCAAGTACTGGCTTATGAAGTTGTTGTGAGAAAACTAACATATGACGACAAAGAAGCAAAATGAGAGAGTTAATATTTATCAAAAACCACAGTTATTGATTAACTATCTTATAGACATATGTTCAAATGAAGGAGATTGGGTTCTAGATTTATTTTCTAGATTAGGTAAGTTTTATTATATGGAATTGAATTTCAATATCTTACTTCTTAATTTGTATGTCATTGTACTAATTTACTTCATTTTTTTTCTCAGTAAAAACTAATTCTATTAAGAGGAAATATGGTACAATAAGAAGATACAGCCAAGAGTGGCAAGAACATAGGTTGCCGGAAAGGAAAGGCTTGTCATGCGGAAAGAGTCAATTTTGCAGACAAAACCGACCTCCCTAGAAGCGAAGGCTTTCTAGTGACAAACAAGACAATCAAGCACTATCTTTCCCTAAATATGCATTTAAAATAAAAGCAACCAGGTGTTTAAAGCATACCTTTAGTCCAACGCTGTTTGTAGCAGCCAAGCATCTTCGATCCAGATGAGCTCCTCCTTCTCCTTGAAGCGTGCATTCACTAACAAGCAAACAATTACATAGCACCTGAATAACTCATATAATAAAACATATTCATCATAAAGACCAAGGAGTTTATGAAACAAATTATATATAACAACTTGTTGAGAAAAATGAACTTAATTGTATTAATTGGAAACAAAAGAAACCATTACAACCAGTGCCTTGGTGTTGTGCAGGTCCCTCCCAGGGTCCAGCAAGAGTTCTCCTTTACTTTGATCAGCTCACCCACTTCCAAATGAAGCTAAGAAAGGATTGGAATCTCTCCTCTCAAGCTCTAAAAGGGAGTCCTAATTTCAGCAGCATCTACCCTTAGGAATGTTCAGCTTTCAACCTCCCCTCCCTCTGGCCCAATGCCTGTATTTATAATTCATTGGAGGAAGTTAATCAGGTCCACCATCAATGGGATAAGCCCCTCTTTCAATGGGATAGCTCCCCTCTTGATGGGATAAGTTCCTCTTTCTTTGGGATGCATGAACCATCTGGAGGCGCTCAATCCACGTCAAACCATCTTCTAGAATGCTCTAGATTCGACCACAAGTAACTTTTTTGAAGTAAAACTTGTGCCTTTTGACCTTTACAGGAGTACGCACCCACCCCTTTACAGACAGAGCGTACAAGTATGCAGGTATTATGAACTTGAGGTGCGTACACGCAGGTAAGGGTAAGAGAAACTACGTAACCAGAGTTATATTGATTTTTAAGGACTTTCTCTCTTTCTTGGAGTTTGACATGAGGAGCAAAGGTATAAGACTTGCCAAGGAGGACAGTATGACAATTGATGGAGCCATACTGACTGCAAATATTCATGGTGACAAATTTTAGTGTAACAGATTGCCCCCTAAAGTGCGAAGCCTGTAGTAGATTAGGGTTTCATATCATCTAGGAAGGGTGAAGCACTTTATCATTTCAAGGATTATCTTGTGGAGAGCCCAGTTGGAACCTGCAAATATTCAACACAAAATACATATATAAGATCATATCATCACTGAGGTAGGAATTCCCATACTCAGATTGAAAACTTTAACTAACAAACTAACTACTGCTCTGATATAGGAATGATTTCGTAGTACATCATAATCATAGACTCATGTAGACACAGTATGGACGCAGCCATATGTTTATGATTAGTCTACTATATAATGAATACAAAACTCCTCGCAGCCTGGATGGTGGAAACTAGATCCAGGGTCTTCATTTCTAGTTCCCGAAATAGTACGATTCTATCCATGCGAATAAATGAGTTGATGTCGAACATGGTAGAAACCACTTGATTACCAGTTTATGATGTAAATTGTTAACAAGTGTGAGAGAGACCACCAGTGATGTCAATGGTTCTCAAAGTACCCAGTACAATCCATGAGATGTGAATAAATGTGTTGATGTCGAACATGTCACGGAATCCTTCGATCGAAAGTCAATGATGTAAACTGTCGTCAAAGGCGAGAAACCTGCCATTGAGGCATGCAGATTTCAAGGTACTGACGATTCCTAGATCATCTTTCTAGATAATGTGCTGATGTCAATAGAAAGTGATCCGTTGTAGGCAAGCCCACAACACGAAATCATAGATCAAGTTGAAGAAATGTAGCTGTAAGGACTGACTCAGTGATGGTCAAGATGGATGACAGGTATTTGCAGATGAATGGTTTATTTGCAGTGACCTCTTGAACACATAATGACACAACAAATGGCTTGGTGACAATTGACCCAAAGTTAATACTCGGAAACTGGCTGAAGACTTCCAATGTGGTTTGATCAACTATTAGGCAAAGGATTTCCCAACCCAGGTGAATGAAAAGTGTCGTGTTCAAGAGTGGTGATAAGGTTTTTCTGAGACAGAGGATAACAAATAGGCTCATTTTTCTCTCTTTTCCCCCACCATTTCTGGCAAGTACCCCTTTATTTTTTTACAAGCTTGAGGAGGATAACATTTGCTTGATTATAAGCTCATCCTTCGGATGAGTCCAACTTAGTTTAGATTCGAACCCTAAGAAGGAGTGGTCCGTTCCTGTTTGTAATCGAACAGGTCCTTTACTGTGAAATTTTTACGAGTCCAATATAGGAGAAACTCTGCATTTTTCAATTTTAGAGAGTCTGAAAAAACTTAAGAAGACTCCGGGTTGACCTTTTTCGTAAATTTGTGTCTCCCAAGCCCGAAAAAGTATAAAATAATACTTGAGAGAACTGCTTGATCGTTATGACCAAGGAGTACTTTCATGATTAGTGTCTCTGATCTGAAAAGTAAAAAGCGATCAAGGACACGTCGTTTTATTTCCAATATCGGATTTGAAACGACAAAAATCCGGCAATCTTTTCGTGTTTTTACGGTCAGAAAAGGGCTGTAAGAGGACCGTCTTTTAATTCCGTTTTAATGAGTGTAAAAGAAACGTTCGGCGATCTTTTCATGTTTTAGGAGTCAGAAAAGGGCTTAAAGATGACTCTGATGTTTTTGTTTGTAAAAAATGATAATTTTCCCTGAAAATCCTTTATCCTGCACAAAAACCAACACATTACTCATACCTGTTGAAGATAGATAAAAATACTTTGAAAAATACCTTTTCATGGTGAAAAATAAACAAATTTACCATTTATTTACCCAAAAAACCTATAAAAAGGGCTTTTACCAATTCATTTTTACCATTTTACTGTTGAGGAGAGAAAAAGGGCTTTTGGCAAGAAACTTCCCGTAGACATTGCGGAGAATCCGATCGTCGAAATCGAACGCCGTCTCTTTCAGGTATTCTACAACATCCTCCTCTTCAATTTCATCCATTTAGAATTCGTTTTTAGGCCCTAGATTTCTTTTTTTGGAGGCTTTGGGGTTTCAAGAACCGCCTTTCGGGGTACGCAGGTGCCACACTAGGGACCCGCGTACCCCGACATGTTCTCAGTTGGGAAAATGTTGGGTGTACACACCTTGCCTTAAGGGAACCTGCGTACCCACGCTCTGTTCCTAAAGGCGGGGTGCGTACTCCGCGCAAAGAGTTTTCAAACCCCAAATTCTCTAAATTGGACCAAAAATTTTTGATTTCATGGATTCTAATGGATGTTTTCTGGTGTGTAGATTGTTCACCATGCTTGATTGGCGCGAGAGAGAGCACGAAGATGTTGATTTGGCCGCCATTAATCATCAACCGTCAATTGATGCTTTGAAGGCATGTGGCCTTTATAAATACTGGGCCATACCTGGCATGAGGGCCCAAGTGAGATTTCTAGAGTGGCTGGTAAAAAGATGGAATGTTCAGGACCAGTGTTTTTATATTGGAGGGCACCAGCTTGAGATAGAGCCCTCAGATATCTACTTTCTCACTGGTTTGCCCAAGAGAGGCGAACAATTGACTCTGTTCGGGACTAGGCCGGGTGGCCAGTCCATCGCTGGTCTCCGACTAGAGTGGTGTAACACTCAGAATCAGGAGAAGGGGATAGAGATCAAAACTATATCCCACCCTGAACTTATGGTGATTGCTTTTACAGTTACTAGACTTTGCGGGGTTGCCGCTTTACACATTGCCACTGGATCCCAGATGCGGATGGCGATTGATTGCTATCGAGGTACCATTTTCAACTGGTGTGATGTTGTGTTGGCCAATTTAAAAGGCCAACTGACTAGAGCCAAAAACGGACAGCTAAAGACTTTTGGTTATGGGCCTTTAGTTGTGAGTTTTGGCTTAGAGAGGGTTCCGATGCTGATCCGACAGCAGCTCACTGTTGAGGCTGGGCTTCCTCGAGAACCGAAATTGATGTGATGGGTTGCGGTTATGGCCCGTCATCCTGATGAGGGCACGAAGGTTGTCCGATTTACTCTGGAGTACTTTCACTAGTTAGAGGACCAGGTCTTTTCTATACAGGATTTTCCTTATGCTGGAGTTGATTTTCGTGGAGATCCGGACATGGTTCTTCCACTGGGAGAACAATGGGATGACACAGGTAACTTCATTTTCCACAAGTTTTTTAAACTATCTATTTTTTGTTTGTTTTTATATCGTCTCAAAACTGATAGTAATAATTTTCAAAATGCAGATGTAGGCCCACGTCGTCCAGCCAATCTCCGACCTTTCGAGAGGAGATTACCAGTTGCAGCGGCACCGGCCCCACAGGACGAGGCCACAGAGACTTTAGCTGAGTTGGAACATGACCTAGAGCGTCTTACAGCAGATATACCGGAGACTACCATAGATGATATTCCTATCAGGCTTCAGCGCTATGTAGTCGGGGTCCCAGGACCTTTTAGGAGGTTCTTGTGTAGGGTGGCCCGTGCAGTGGTGTCATATAGAGATCATCACCAGTGATTGGATGGTCATTTTGTAGACACATGCGACATTTTGGTTTTTTGTACTTATCATTTTTTCCGATCATAAGGTGTTTTTCAACCTATGGTCGAAGACGATGTATTTTTTGACACACTCCTATCTATATATATCATTATTACCGGCTTATCTTGTAAATCATGTTATGGAATGGTTTTAAATTTACATGTATGATTATTGCAAATGTCTATTTAACATTCGAAAAGCAATTGCATCTGCTAATGTATTTAAAGACCTTGGAATATGATGATATTCAATGTAATCAAATTCACGTTCCAAGAGACGCACTCTAAAAAATAACCTTAATAAAACTGGATTTCTAATGGCATACACTCTATTAAGCTGTAATACAACGAGTTCAGAATCTAACCTCACTATCAAACCCCGAATCCCAAATGAAATAGATTTAGACAATAACTCAATCACTGCACTGTATTCGGCAATGTTGTTTTTTGTTTGACCGAGGCTCACCCCATGCATAGAAACTAACTCGTCAGAGGGCGAATAGATAACCCAAGCTGCGGAAGAGATATTCCATGTACTACGACATGCACCATCAACAAATCCAATGTATGTTTGGAGAGGCATCGACATCTGCAATATCAAGAGTAAAACCAAGATAAGCCAGAATAACGACGAAAAACACACTCTCTAAGCTAAGCACACTGTCTAAACTAACAAACACACCAGCTAGAAAGAAAAACTAACCTAACTAAAAATTCTCCATACCCATCATTTAAGCATAATACCTCTTTAGGTAAAGTCCATTTTTGGGTTTACCCAAAGAGTCCCCGTCAAAGTCTACCAGCTCATAGGCCCCTTTTGCTAGCTTTTGCTTGACAATATAGGGCCCATGCCACATAGGAACGAATTTTCCAGCACCTAATTTATCATTAGCTTGATCATATAATAACACTAGGTCTCCTTCCGAAAAATTTCGAGGGGTCACATTTCGATCATACTGAGCTTTCATGCGTTTGCGTGAGTCTCGATCACCAATGCGGCATCACGTCGAGTCTCATCTAATTGAGCTAGGTATAATAAACGCTTCTCCTCTTCAGAAGTAGCTGGAAGTAACTCGATGGCCATTTGCAGTGATGGGATTTCGCATTCAATGGGTAGCACAGCTTCCAAACCATATTCGCATTTAATGGGTAGCACAGCTTCCAAACCATAAACTAGTTGAAAAGGAGTCAACCCTGTTGATGTTTTCACTGAGGTTCGGTACGCCCAAAGCGCTGAAAATAACATGTTGTGCCAATTCGACTGATGAATACCAATGATTCGTCGGATCATGATAACTAAAACTTTGTTGATGGACTCAACAAGACCATTTGCTTGTGGATAATAAGGAGTTGAACTATCGTGACGCAAACCAAGCTGGCCTGTAAGTTCTGTCATCATGACGTTTTGAAAATGGTGCCCATGGTCAGTGATTATCGCTTGTGGGACACCAAACCTAGCAATTATGTGATTAAACACGAAAATTACAACTGTCTTGCCGTCTGCCTCGAATGTAGGCATCGCCTCGGCCCACTTAGTAAAATAATCTACCACAAGGATGATATACGCATGCCCCCCGGCCGAGTGAGGGTTACATGTAATAAAATCGATACCCCATTTGGCAAAAGGACCAACGACAATTATAAGGTGGAGAGGAGCAGGTGGAGCGCGCATCTTTCGATCAAACACTTGACAGTTGTGGCATTTTCGGACCGCAGTAATACAGTCTTTAAACAAGGACGGCCAGAAGTAGCCAGCGCGCAATATCTTTTGGGTTGTGGCATACCCAGACATATGACCGCCACATGCTCCAGAGTGACAGTCATTCAGAACCCTTTCAGCTTCTTCGTGAGTTAAGCAACGTCGAAAAACCAAGTCTGCCCCACGGTGATAAAGAGTATCTCCAATAATTTTGTACTGTTGGGACTGGAATCGAATTTTTCGACGTTCCGACTTTGAAACTTCAGGCCGAAAGGATTGGGTCTGGAGATAGACGATGATATCCCCATACCACGGATCTAAAGTGCTGATGAGAAACTCTGCAAAAGTCAGCACGCGGGAAGTCACACATTAACTCTGCAAAAACTAAAGATTTCTTAGACTTAGATTTCTCAAACTCCAAGTCAAACTCTTGCAGGATAACAATCCATTTAGAGTACTTTCCCCCTAGCAATTGTTTAGTCAAAATGTAGATCATAGGGTTGCAATCCGAAATGACTGTATTTTTACGGAGTAGAATGTAGTGACGAAAACGTTGGACAGCTTGAACGGCTGCCAATGCCAATTTCTCCACATGTGAATATTTTAGCTCAGTTGGATTTAACGTCCGACTAAGGTAATATATCACATGTTCCGTTCCGAATTCGTCTTCCTGAACTAAGACCATCCCAATGGTGGAATGAGCAGCGGCGAGGTACAAAAAGTAATCCTGGTTGTAGTTGGGAGGATGCAGCAACGGTGCATGGGTCAACGCGTGCTTGAGTGCATCAAAATATTTCTAAGCTATCTCATCCCAAGAGAATTGAGCATTCTGTTTCAACAACCTTGTAAAACCATTTGTAACCTCGGCGTAGTTAGGGATGAATCGTCGTAAAAAGTTTGCTTTCCCCTGCAAACTTTGGAGTTGGCGAAGACTCGAAGGAGGAGGCAATTTGATGATAGCTTCTACCTTCGAGGGATCGACGTGAATGCCGGCTTTCGAAACTACAAATCCCAGTAATCGACCCACTTCTATACAGAAGACACATTTGTGTGGGTTCAACCGAATTCGATAATGCCTACACCTCATAAAGATTGCTCGTAAATGGACAAGGTGGTCAGCTCGATGTAATGAATGAGCGGGAAAATCATCGAGATACGGTTGCACAATGTGTTTGATGTCATGAAATGCATAAGACATCGCCCTTTGAAAAGTTGCTCCAGCATTCTTAAGCCCAAAAGGTAATTTGCAATAAGCAAATGTCCCCCATGGACAAATGAAAGCCGTTTTTGGTTGATCGGCATGTAGAATATTGATTTGATTGTAACCGGAAAAACTGTCCATAAAGGAAAATATTTCACTGCCGGCACAATCATTAATTATTTGATCGGTATAGGGTGTTGGGTAGTTGTCCTTTGGACAAGCTCGATTAATGTCCCTATAGTCGATGCATATCCTTATTATTCTCTGTTTTTTGTTAACCGGAACAATATTCGATACCCAATCCGTTAACCAGATCGGATAAATGAAACTTGCTTTCAACAGCTTCTCAACTTCTGCTTTAATTGCAGCCGCTTTTCGTGGGTGAATCTGACGCAAAAGTTGCCAGACGGGTTTAGCGTCCGGGTAAGTCTTGATCTCATGGACAACAATCGTGGGATCAATTCCTGGCATTTCCTCATAGGACCAGGAAAACACGTCACGGAATTCTTGAAATAGGGCCTTGTATGTTTGAATTTCGTCATCTGTACACGAGGCACCTATATGAATGTTCTCAACAATTCTAGGCTTAACTGAAATGTCAATGGGAATAGTTCGAGAGATGTTTCCCAAATTCAGCTCTGAATCAGGATGTTTCATTGGATTCTGAGCTTCTTTGACATATTCAGCTGTAAAGATTGATGAGAAATCATTTTCAAAACGATCATCCTCAGGTAAAAACGAAGATCTGTGATGGAGATCTTCCCATGGTAAATCGTCTACACACAGGACTTCACGAAGTTGCTCATTAGATGAAACAACTTTGGGAAATGCTATTAACTCCGAGGTTGATGTGAAAAGTGATTCCTCATGGACCACATTCATTTGGTCAATTTTGGTTGAACGCGGGTCGGTAAAAGACTGCACGGCTTCATAGGCAATTTCATATGGACTCAAAGGCATAGCATCACCAAATGAGTCTATCTCAGATTCATAAGGAATGATCCAAGGATCGTCATAAACAATGGTGTCTGATGTAATCATATGAATGGATGCAAACGAAGACAATGCGTTGATAGGAGGAAAAGGAAAAGTTCCCAGTAAACCGGCATCTTTAACTAATCCTACTCCAACATCCTTGTAAGGGATAGCCGTTTTACCGACATGCTGAATACTCTCTGAAGAGGATGGGTCGGATGAAAAGTAGGCCAGCTGGTCTATTGTTACGATCTTGCCATTATGTGGAAACTTAATTACTCGAAAGACCGATGAAACGACCGTTGTCATAGCGTAAGACCGACTTCGACCCAAGAGAAGGTTGTAGTCTAGAGGGGCATCAACCACCTCCACATCTAGACTAACGGTTTTTCCTTCAACCCCTATAGGAAAATCCTATAGAATGCCAAAAGGATGAAACCCACGGCCATCAAAGGCCTTAAGAATTGTCGGGGATTGATTTAGTGAAGGAGAACCAAGCGATCTCCAACACTGTATCGACATAATACACGTGGAAGCTCCCTCATCAATTACAGTCCAATGAATAGGCCTGTTTTTGACTATCACTGGGATCTGGAAAACCATTTGATGAGGCAAACACGGTGTACTATTTTCTAGATCAAAGATTATTAGGTTCGGGTCCTGAACATCAATAGCTCCTATAGCCGACAAAAGTAACTTGCGTTGTGCTGGACACGATTGTAGCACTTCCAAAGCCAACATTGCTGAGGGTGAAACAGCTAAGTCCTCAACAATGTTATAATTCTGGGCTGCTCTCGCATGTGGATTGAAAGCAGACTTTCGAAGTATAACCTTGGCAGGCAGTTTGATTACTAAGTCCGGGTTAGGTTTCTCGATCTGTAGAGGATCGGATCCGGGAGCTGAGGTTGATGGATTAGAATGAGAAGATTCTGCTTCTTTGCCATCAACAGGACTTTTACTACCATAATCTTGCGATCGAGTCGCAATCCTTACATGAGACATCATCAATATGGGTTCTTCACTAGCACTCGAGGAAGAACCTATCATCTTACTATCCTGCTTTGGAAATGGATCTTTCAAAACAGCAGGAGTTTGGGAACCTTTGACGATTTTCACAACCTCTGCTCGATGAGGGCAGTCTCTTGTAAAGTGTTCTTCTTCACAAATAAGACAAGGATAACGAGGTTTGCGCTTTTCGTCATTGGTTTCCGACTTTTCAGTTTTTTCCTTTGGATTTTTGTCTGTTTTATTCTTCTTCTTCCCTTTCTTCTTCCCACCAGATTTTGATTTAGCTGTAGATGACTCTACAGCGTGAATATCGGTGGAAACCTCAGCAGAAGAATCTCCTGTCGGGGAATCTAGTAAGGTTATAATAGGAGAAGAATTCTTTGAGGATTTCTTCTTGCTTTTAGTGTTCACCGTACCAATCATGCCATCAGCAGCATGAGACCCTGAAGGAGCAACAACGATTTGATTTGACTTAGGAAGATCTGGGATCTTTTCGTGTAACGTACCTGACTGAGTATAAACTAAGTCAAGGTACTGCGCTTGAGCAATCACTTGCTCCTCAGTAACTACTTCGGCCTTAGCTACGTCTTCAGTAATCTTCGGTAACAATGATTTAACAAACCATTCAGCTAAGATCTGGTCCGGGATAAAAAATTTCACTAACCGCCTTCGACGTCTCCATTCATGAATATGATCGGAAATATATGTGGACGTCGATTGTTTTAATGAAGTTAGTAACTCCGTGCCATTATCATATCTGACCGGCAACTGAAAATGAGTTAAAAACGAGGTAGCTAACTGACTAAAATTATAAAAAGAGGCCCGTGGTAACTCAATGTACCACTTGGCCGCAAGACCAATGAGAGTACGCTAGAAAAGACGTAAGCGGATCGAATCATCCGAGATGGAATTAGAGGCACACCAGAGGTGGTAAGTCATCACATGATTCGACGGGTCCTCTCCAGACTTACCTTCGAACTTGGGAATGTCACTGGGCAACTTATTTGGCATTGGTGGCCAAAACAGAAGATAATTAATTGGATCGTTCGTTAGGCGCGACAAGTCTGGTAAATCCAAAGTTGCGATAAATGGTAACTGCCGATTAGGATCCCTAAAACTCTGGGTCACGAGACCAGTCCCAGGAGGAGGATAGCTAGGAAAACTAGGAATGGGAATTGCATTCGGGATATTGTATCCTCCTGGAAAACCAGGATTAACCAGACCGTATTGGGGTTGTTGTGATTGTTGATAAGTGTACCCAGGATACGGTTGATACTGGTAAACTAGCTGCTGGACAGCAGGACCGAATTGGTACTGTCCCTGGTATGGTTGATAAGTGAATTGTGGTTGACTTGTAACAACCGTACTTAAACCAGGTTGTCCTACAGGCATCTGAACCATAGTTTGAATCGTGGATCCAGACGATGGTAAAGATGTCTGAGGGGTAGATACAGAGACAGTAGAAACCGGAGCCGTCGATACTCCAGAAGTAAGTGGGGTAGACTGAACAGATGTTGCGGTAGTTGCAGCAGTCGTTTGAGATGGAGTACGAGGCGAAATAGGCCCAGACTGAGAAACTACTGAAGGTACAGACGTTTGAATATTAGATTGGACTGGTTGCTGGGGTGAACCAGAAACTAAGGGTTGTCCAGTTTGAGATGACAACTGTACATTTGGCTGCAATACCTGTTGAATTTGCGATGGATCCCACACTATGTTCATTCCAGGGTATTGACCCATAATAGGTTGAGGATATTGAGATCCATAACTGGATTGAGGGTAGGATTGATAATTGAAAGGTACATTTCCCGTACCTTGAACATAAGATTGACCTTAGGGTGGTTGGAAACCTTGCTTCGAGTACTAACCTTGGGGTAGATACCCTTGAGGCATGTACTGATACTGGAGTTGACCTTGAGGTATAAATTGATACTGAGGTTGACCTTGAGGTACATATTGAGGCTGGGGTTGACCTTGAGGAATGTACTGCACCACGGGTACATACTATCCTTGAGGTTGCCCCCCAGACACAATTTGTGTACCTTGAGGTTGCCCCCCAGGCGTTAATTGAGGCTGCCCCCCAGGCGGTAACTGGCCACCTTGAGGTTGAGAACTGGGAATAGAACCTGACATCATAAGAATGTTTTCTATGCTCAACGGTTTATTACCATTGTTTCCAGTTAATAACCCATGTTCAATGGGTTGAGGAGATGCTCCCGCAAAAGTACCAGAAAGTGATTGATACCTAGAGGGAATAGAAGGACCGCCGTATAAAAAAGATTCAGGCGATTGAGTAAACATGGACGACTGACCTGACATATTTACGGGAGTATAAATACCCCTAGGTGGATAAGGTGGTGAAAAACTTAACCCTGAGTTGTCCAAATAATTAGTTAAAGAAAGATACCAAGTAGTACTTCTAGGTGGACTGTAAAAAATGGATTCACGCTCCCTTAGATCAATAGTAGGTTGATTCTCAGGGATAGGGACGCCTATTTCTTCTTCCGGAGCAAGTTCTTCAATAGCTATCAAACCAGAAGGAAGATTTTCGGGGATGACTCTTTCTACCCTAGGTGAATCAGGAGCACTAGAAGTTGGAGAGACCAACCCCGATGTTGGAGTACCAGGTTCAGATATCTCAGGTTCTTCGCCTATATCACTAGTAGATGAAAAACTACCAGCAAGCTCGGAAACCGAAATAGCTTCAGGATTATAACCTGTTTCTAGAGTTTGGTAATCAGGATGAACTACCAACGAAGACTCTCCTTCTTCAGATGAACCTACTTTACTGCCACTAGGAGTGACGAGGACTTTCAAACCTTCGTAATGACTTGGGACGTCTTCAGGAGGTTGGCCCCGAAGTCTACGGGACTTCCTCAACAAATCGGCCACGGTTACAACCTCAGGAGACTGGCCCCGAAGTCTACGGGACTGTCTCGGTAATTCGGCCACAGTTAAAACTTTTAACTACTGCACACGCAAACAAAGTAAAATATCAAAGCAAACCGCCTAAAGTCTCTAAAGAACCAAACAAATTCGAATCACACGCCTAAAGAATCTAGGGTGTCAAACCATACACAAACAGTAACCTTCCGGACCAAAAACACTAGTTGGTGATGAAATCCAACATCGCAGAATTCAGTACAGAAGTGGCGGGTGGAACAGTTACCTCGGCAACCTGCTTAATGAATAGACTGGCACAAGTTCCTCCACTTTAACCGTCTCGAGTGAAGTGAACCCCCCAGAAAATCCAAGTGAGTCTAGCTGACGTCTGCTCCAGGTACAGTGGGATCTTCCCTCCACCGTCACCTTGGGTAGAATCCTAAAGATAATAGTCACTAAGGTTACCAACAACAACAAATATACCTGGGGGAACAGTCTACGATCCGATAGCACACAAGGGCAGAGTAACAAGCTCAATCCCCTTGCCGGCTCCTTGACAATAATCCAAGGTTTACCGACAAGTGACCCCAGGCTCCTCGACAATGGTCAATCTGAGGTTTACCGTTTGTAGTATGTGCATATCTGGCGTCGTTCCCAATGAAGGAGGATTGATCCCCTCACTGGTTCGGACACGATCTCGTGCTTCTCCTTTAAGGGGAGCTTTCCCAGAGCATAAATGTAACTATTGGATTTATCCTACCACAAAATGAGTTACTTGTTTGGTTTTGCTATCTTGGAGAGTTAATTACTCTCCTACTCCAAGACACTAGCCTGATCTATGTTGGTGTTTCAGAGCCCTAGTAAATAAAAAGTTACTAAGTTAATTTTACTTTAAGCGTTAATTTTTATGGCTTTTCTTTAGGACAAAAGGTAGTGGAGATGAAACTGATGGTGTGTAGACTCGACTCAAATCCACAAAAAAAATGCACCTAATATGATTTAAACTATCTTTCCTTTTCAATGAATTCCCTAGCTAAGAGAGTTGGAGAATGCAAAATTTATAAAGACAACTTTCTTAACAATGAAAATCAAAGAAACAATCTCTTTATCTTTTCCAAAGCACACAACACATGACCACTAATTATTTCACAAAAACTTCCTTTCTCTTTTCAAAGACTTCAAACGCTACTAAAACAAACTTTTTTCCAAAAGAGATTTTTGTATTTTTTCCTATTTTAACAAAGCATGTAAAACTACTTTAACAAAAATCAATTTTAAGATCTATGAAAATCTAAGAGAAATTTACCTAAAGCAAATCTAAGAGAAATTTACCTAAAAGCAAATCTAATGAGGTAAAAGCCTACAAAATATAATTCCAGGATGTTTTACTCAGTTACAATTCAACCAAGGACTAATTCATGCAGAATCATAAACTAGTCAAAAACAAAAACAAAAAGCTCTTGTTCTTTTTCTTAAGAATGAAATTCACAGCTTAACCAACAAGCCTTCTCGAAATTCCACAAAGAGACAACACAAAGGTAGGTTTCTCACAAAGGTGGATTTTATGAAAGGTCTAACTCCTAAGAAGACTGAAAAGACCAGGGATATCCAACGTTTTTACAACTTCTAAAGCCAGAGTCACTACAAGACCAATACAAAAATCAAACCTAGGGCTAGAACTTCTATGAACTTCACTAAAACCCTTGATGCTAATGAAACAAGCTTAGATGAAAACTTTTGATAGGTAGCCAGTGGATCTGGTCAGCAATAAACAAACTATAAACAAAATCTAACAGGTAAAAAAAAGGAAAAAATTGAAATTTTCTAAAGGTTTGACAGGGTACACAGGTAGTCTGTTTGCACAGGTGCGGCCACGTTTTGTGTACAAAGCAGAAGTGCATACTGGTACGCACTGTGATTAACGCAGAGGGTGTGTACTGCTCTCAAAATCAAGAAAAATAAAAACTAACTCAACCCTAAGCTATTCCACCCAAATTCACAGCAATCAGTCAAAAACCAGAAAGAAATCGACTTTTCTCAAATCAAAGTATCAATCAAAAGAGAAATCAATCAAATCCATGGATTCCCCAGTGGAGTAGCCATTTTGTCATGCGGAAAGAGTCAATTTTGCGGACAAAACCGACCTCCCTAGAAGCGAAGGCTTTCTAGTGACAAACAAGACAATCAAGCACTATCTTTCCCTAAATATGCATTTAAAATAAAATCAACCAGGTGTTTAAAGCATACCTTTAGTCCAACGTTGTTTGTAGCAGCCAAGCCTCTTCGATCCAGATGAGCTCCTCCTTCTCCTTGAAGCCTGCATTCACTAACAAGCAAACGATTACATAGCACCTGAATAACTCATATAATAAAACATATTCATCATAAAGACCAAGGAGTTTATGAAACAAATTATATATAACAACTTGTTGAGAAAAATGAACTTAATTGTATTAATTGGAAACAAAAGAAACCATTACAACCAGTGCCTTGGTGTTGTGCAGGTCCCTCCCAGGGTCCAGCAAGAGTTCTCCTTTACTTTGATCAGCTCACCCACTTCCAAATGAAGCTAAGAAAGGATTGGAATCTCTCCTCTCAAGCTCTAAAAGGGAGTCCTAATTTCAGCAGCATCTACCCTTAGGAATGTTTAGCTTTCAACCTCCCCTCCCTCTGGCCCAATGCCTGTATTTATAATTCTTTGGAGGAAGTTAATCAAGTCCACCATCAATGGGATAAGCCCCTATTTCAATGGGATAGCTCCCCTCTTGATGGGATAAGTTCCTCTTTCTTTGGGATGCATGAACCATCTGGAGGCGCTCAATCCACGTCAAACCATCTTCTAGAATGCTCTAGATTCGACCACAAGTAACTTTTTTGCAGTAAAACTTGTGCCTTTTGACCTTTACAGGAGTACGCACCCACCCCTTTACAGACAGAGCGTACAAGTATGCAGGTATTATGAACTTGAGGTGCGTACACGCAGGTAAGGGTAAGAGAAACTGCGTAACCAGAGTTATATTGATTTTTAAGGACTTTCTCTCTTTCTTGGAGTTTGACATGAGGAGCAGAGGTATAAGACTTGCCAAGGAGGACAGTATGACAATTGATGGAGCCATACTGACTGCAAATAGTCATGGTGACAAATTTTAGTGTAACAAGGCTATCCACCTCGGCCCCTAAAAAAGAAAAGAGAAGAGAGTTGTACCGAGCACGAAAAACAAGAAGAACAGATGAGCCAGAGCAGAACAGAGGATTCTACCCAACATGTGTAGAATCAATTATACTTCACTTTTTTCCTTTCTTTTTACTAACTTTGACCCAGTCAAGAGGACTTTGTTGCACCGGCATGATTTGCACACTGAGCTGAGCAGACGGGGAGGGCTCCTTGTCTGAATCCGAGGTGGAGGATTCATGATTCCTTTTCTGTGAGGTTGGAGGGACAAACAAATCCTCAGGATCAGTCAAGGGCGGATCCTGTGCCAGCTTTGCTTCCATTCCTTCCTCAACCTCTTCCTCTTCGTCCGAGCTGAAATCAAAGTCATCCATGGGAGGTGGATCATGAGGCTTCCAGCCTTTGGATTTCTGCTTAGGACTGACTTTCTTCTTTTGGGCCAACATCATGGGACAAGATCCCTTAAGGTGCCTTGTGTGATGGCAGTTACGGCAACGAAAGGCCGTGTTCTCGTAGTCCAGGGTCTGAGTCCAATGGAAGTCTCCAATTTTGAGATTGATCTGGTCAGGGAGACCTTTGCTCATGTTGATTTCTGTGCAGATTCTAGCAAAGGTATATATTCCTTTTTCCCCTCTAGAGACGTCTGTGTCTAGAAAGCGGCCTAGGGAATTTCTGATCCCTTGGAATACTGCAAAATGCCATAGGTGCGCTGGAAGAGTTAGAAGTCTGACCCAGATGGGGAGCTTGGTGATGACTGTTATAGAGGGATCGAAGTCTGGGAACCAAGGGGTGAGGAATAGATCTGCTGAGCCCCAGAACCATGGGCATGCTGTTAAGGCTTTCTGGTAGTCCTCATCTAGAACAAACACTACAATGAAGAAGCCCTTTGAGCATAACAACACCTTGCAATTGTTGGTCCAGTTAGAGTGAATCCATTGGTAGAGGTCTGCTGTGGGTGGCCATAACCCATTGAACCTGCAAATAATGGCTTGTTCTGCAAACGTGTGGGTTTTCTCATCCAGCGTAGGATGCATGATTTCAATGGAGGGGATTTCCTCGAGTTTGTCCACTAGAAAAGGTTTGGAAGCCTGAACTGGTGGAACTATTTTCTTAGGCATCTGACATGGACACCGTCTTTGTATGAAAACGTCTTAGCTGAGGATGACTGTCCAGCAACTCCCTCTCTCAGGTGAAGGATAAGAGTAATGGATGCATTTCTTTTAATACTGTAAAAAGACAGGGGGAGAGGGTCCTCAAGTTGTTTACCTTCATGGAGAAGTCGTTGAGCTGCAGAGGGTATCCCCAACTTGAGATCCAGAGAATGCATGAGGTCCTGCACAAGATCCGACGGGCTTACCCAATGTAGCAGATTTTTGCTGTAGATAAGCTTGATCTGGATCTGGAACTCGGCAGAAAGATCAGTGTTCTTCTTTCCTTTGCAGATCCAAGACGAGAGAAGGCTGGAGCTTTGAAGGGCTTTCTCCTCCTGCACTTGCCGTAGGGGATTGTGAGGAGAAGAGGAGAGGGTCCAAATATTAATGAATCTGTCAATGTGTTCCGCCCATGAGAGCTTCCGGATGATCCATCCAGGCAGTTCTAGGAAGCTTAATTTTTTTTGAAGATCTAGAACAAATTATTGGCTATTTTGGGGGGATAGAGAGGGCACTGATATGAATGGGCATCCTTCTAGAGCGGAGTATTCTTCCTAGGGATCGCCGCCTGAGGAGAGACAAGAGAATACTCTGCGCGTTCTTCCTTAGCCACTACACCTGCATTCTGATGGGGGCGGCTGGCGCGAGAAGCAGCGGCACAGGTCCAAGTTCTGGCAGCTACAGGGCCGAGGGCGAAACAAATGAGGGGGAGGGGTGCTTTCAGAATATGTTTGAAAACAGGCGTATTAGAGATGAAATAAACCAAAGAGCCGTGATTGAAACGCGCATCTCCTGTATCGACAGGGCCGTCCTGAGGCTAGACGGCGGCCGAAAGCGAGGAGGCGGTGAAAATGCTAGTAGGGTTCATCTTCAGCGAATTCTCTCTCCCTGTACTAATTTACTTCATTATTTCTTTTGTGCTTGATAATTAGGTACAACACTATCATGTTGCCTTCAAAAAGGAAGAAAATGCATTGCCATTGAAAAAGATCCAATACAATGCAATTTTATTCAGCAAAGAATTAATGCTCTTCAATTTATTCCAAATGCAATGAAAGAAATTGGGTTGAAGAAAGGGGACTTTAGTGAATCACGTGTGGCAAAAAAGGCAAAGGAACCTCAACCACCATTACATGGAATGATTGGAAAGGCATACATTGGGAGATTCACAGACATCAAAGATCCATTAGAAGAGGAAAATGAGAAAAATGAAGCAGAAAATATTGTGGAAGAAGACAATGATGAAACTTTGGAGGATGAAGAGTTTGGATTATGTGATATTGTTGATTAAATTTAAGTTATGCTTAGAAATCAAGCTCATTTTTTGTAACTATTAATTAGTTATACTTGTAATGTTTTGACTTTGACATTTTATGAGAAGAATAAGCATTCAATTAATGTTGTTATATGTTCAATATTTGTATTATGTGATTTTCACTTTAATTTTTATGTTAATAATCTTTTTTTAAACAGTCATTATTATTATTTTTTTGACATGAAATTCATTAAGAAAACTATTTTTTAACCATTTTTAGTTAAAATTTTCCTATAAAAATTGTGATTTGGACATGTCATTTCTAGCAAAAAATTACAAAAAAATGATCAAAATGTGTAATTTGTTAGTTATATTTATGTTGAAAATGGTTATTTTTATGTCAATTGTTAAAAATTATTGTTTTTTAGAGACAATTATTTCATGTGCATTATAAAATTAATTAACGATATATAAATATGTAAAATATCGAAACTTCAAAATATCAACCTTCTTCTTTAAATATGCAAAACAATAAAAACCCCACTACAAAAAAAAAATTAAAATATGAAGAAGAAGACCACTTCAAAAATTGTTAAATTTAGAAAATAATTATTTACATTTCATACATTAGATAATTTAAACTAAAAAAATAGGTCTTTTAAAAAAAGGGCTTGATGTAGAATCACCACTTTTTTAAATCAGCATGCAAATCACTAACATTATAAAACATAATGTACATGAAAAAAAATTAAAGTGCCAAAAACTATGCTCTAAAAAAGTATGTGTGTTCTGCCTCACCCCTTTTCAAAATCGGGTCACTTTTTAGCTATCTCTACGAAATGGGTAACATTATCAGTTCTCGTTTCAAAGTTGACATTGTTTCAAGATGTTTTTATTTTTGTGATAGGTTCCTCCAGGCAATGTCCAAACCCTTTTTCACTTTCTTAAGTTCCCCTTCTGAAAGCTGGAGTTTGGTGAGGGTCCTGGTGAGTTTCTCTGTGGTATTTTGGGGATTTTCAGGCACAAGCATTGCAAAAATGTGATTGTCTATCCTTTGTTGATGTTCTGTTGTTTGCTTTTTGAGGGCTACTATCTATTTTTTCCTTTCTGTCATCTCTTTGGTCAAGATTTCTTTCTTTTCTTCCACCTGTGCAAGTTCCTTACATTGCACATGTTCATTGCCCAACATCTTCAGTTTGTTCCTTAGCTCTTGTATCTGTGCTTGTGAACTTTGGAGGAGGGCTTCAAATGTAGATTTTTCTTTTGGACTTACCCCCAACTTCACAATCATCTCCTTGAAATTTTCATTATGCATGTGTAGAGATATGGAGTTAGATCTCTCTTGTTTCAAGCTTGTTGTTGCTTTCTATAACAACTTCTCAGTCTTGTTGATGGTCATTGCATTTCTATCGAGTTCACTATACAACATTTCCCCCACTTTCTTGTGGAATTTAACCTTATCCAGTAGAGGGAGATTGGTCAAGTTTAACAAAACATCTAGTTCCTTTAACTGAGAGCCCAAAGGACATGACTGTGCTAGTGGGTGCTGCAGGGAGAATTTCATTTGATTTCTCTCCAAGTCCATGACATTCTGAAGTATGGTCTAATAGGGGACTGAGTGAGATACCATTTTTTGCTACATCTCTTACCTTATTGTTTCTTTCTTCAATGACCTTTATAATAGGCTAGCTTGGTTCAATAGCAGTAACATTTCCTTTGTAACTTAGAACAACTAGCTCTGAAGAGGATGAGGCATCAGTCCGTAATGGGTCTTCCAAGGTCACCTGGAAACCTGGTTGTTTGGTCTTGTCTCTACTAGCCCGGTCTCAATTTCTTCTTCCTATATCTCTTAGGTTTTTTCCTTTTTACTGGGATGTACATCATCCATCTCGACAACTTCAACTTGTTCAATGATCCTTTTTTTTCCTTGTCCTTTGATTTTTTACTCTCAATCTCCATCTTTGTATTAATATGCCACAAATCAAAGTTAGTTTTCCATTCAATCTCAGGAATATCCTCATGTTCGTAAGTCGAACTTTTTATGCTCTCTCTTCCCATGGCAATGACACCATGAGGATCATAATGACAAACTTCCCCTAGGTTAAATTTATCTCCCTATGTAATTCCTCAACTGCCCAGTGGGACTGCCTAGAATTTACAATAAGATGCCTGATAGACATGCCCAATTTAAGCATATATTCTTTCCTCACCGGGACAAAGTGTACTTGGTCTAGATTCAGGATCTGTCTGATGAGTTCAAGTGAAAATCCTCATGGTAATAAACACACGTAAGTGGTAAGGAGGAAGCTCACACCCATAGACCCTAATTTCTGTGAACGTCAAACAAGTACCAGTCCCCCACCCTAGCACCCTTGTTGAGCTGGAGGATTGATTATTTTTTAGGGAGAACCCTCGGATGGGAAACACCATGAATGAGTTTTAAGGAAATGGCCATGTAGGAGGATATAAACTAGGAATAACACTCAGGCTCTTATCATTTCTTGGTAGCAACATCCCAGTCAAAAATAAACTTCCTCTATTTGTTGGAAGCCACTAAACTGAGACCCAGGCACTCGAATTCACCCACATGAGTGTACATAAACAAGAAGAACATTAGGGAATAATACATGAAATAGGAGGTGGTAAGCATTAGAGGGGTCTGTGATTTGCGCCTTAGTGTCCATGAGATGCTTGACATTGGAGGAGGTTTTAGCCTCACGAGTTTTAGAGGGCTTAGGGGTTGCCTTCTTCATTTTCCAATGAATAATCAAATGAATTTGCAGGTGAAACAGGATGATTGGTTACCTATTTTCCATGGAGAAGCTGAAAATTATGTTGGAGGGGGTGTTCTTGATTGGTTGAACGACTATATAATGTTTGCAGAACAAACAGAGAATAACAGGTGCTTGCATGAGGAATATGTTTAAAACTTTGAAATTTCTTGGAGGGAAGGGTTTTTATAAGCAAAGTGGTGAGCACCAGTATTACAACAATAATGTTGCAACTCCAGGGCTGTCTACTTTACTCTTATCAATCCGATAGTTCGTAACACACTTAGAAGCGTCGGTGTTGTATGCACAAGTACTAGTTCTCATTGCAAGTTGTCACTTGGTCAGTTGGCATAAGATCACAAGGAGATTGAGCCAACTTCTATGGATTCCAGAAGAAGCTCTATATGTGATGAAAGGAAAGAAAGATAGATGCTATTCTAACTGCAGAAAGGAGAAACACTGAAATGTAAAGCAAACCTAGTGAACCCTAATTAACCAACTAATTCTACGTTTACAGAAAGTGCATGAAAGCCATAAAAGGAATGCCATTACCTATTCAAGGAAGTAAACAAAATCTAACTATGCTATTTCTGGAAGTAAATAAGAAAAAGAAATATTTTTGGATTTTTATGTATTTTTATGTGAAATTGGCATGCATGTAATTTATTGTGTGTGAATGTGGCAGCGAATAGGTGGTGTTGAAGGGTGGTTTTGGGACTTGAGAGGATGTAGGATGGTGTGGATGGATCATAGGAGGTCTCAGGTGGCCTTCTGGAGGCTTTTTCGATGCCCAACCTTCAAAAGAAAGCTTACGGGAAAATCTACAGGAGGACACAGGAAATCTATAGGAGGAAAACAGAGAATCTTCAGGAGGCCTACAGGAGGAGGCCGAGAATAGTTTCCACTGTTTGGAGGGTATGAGAGTGGGTGAAAAATGTGGATGAAGGCTGGAATGAGGTATTAAGGTGCCTAAGGTCTACCATGAATCACCCAGAGAGAAAAAGATGATTGGGTTTGCTCAAGGAGAGAGGAAGAGGTTCTATGGAAAATGCAGGAAACTAGGGCAGAATTGAGGTGAGATTTGGGAGACCTATAGGGCATGGATCAGATGGAGGGTGTGATTTCTGATAAGTTGGCCTACTGCTGGAAGAGATCTGCTACAAAGAAACAACTAGTTAACTAAGGAAATCAAGCAACAAGTGAAATGAATGTATTTAGGAAAAATAGAGTTTTGCATAAAAATGGTCTAAACTATTATCTATGAAAGGAAATGCTAAGAAATGATGTAGGAAAGGGAAGCATGAAAGAATAATAATAAAAATCAAGAAGTGAGCATGATGAAGAAGATCTAAAGAAAAGCAAAGTTGGACTATTAACCTACTAAAAAGCTACAAACAGTAGAAGTCCTATGAAGGAGGAAAATATGTGTTTTTGGGGCAAAAAGAGGGTCTTTGCCTCAAATCATGGTCCAAAATGGAGGAAGAGAGGCCAAGGCACTGTTTCTAGCCTTTTGAGTCATTGATGATCACTGTTTAACCTGCTATAGAAAGCACAAATGGAAGCAAACCACTGAATCATAAAAAAAACCTATTCTTAATCATAAAAGAAATACATCTAACAGCAACCTAATCTACAAACTGAAATAAAACATACAAATATAAGTAAAGAGGAGCTTCAATGCTTGGATTGGGCCCTAACCCAAGAGCTTCAACCCTTTGAGGTAACTCAGTGCTATCTCAAAAAGGATTCCATCTTTATTATCAAAACAATAACAAGATTACATGAAACTGTCACAAAATAATAAGCTCGAAGTTGGAGCAGAGTTTACATAAGCAAAAATCCAACAAAAATCCAACCCTAGTGAGGCCCTATGCCCCTCTACTTATACAAATGAAGCTACCAATAGCTTCCTTAAAATCAGGGAGGCTTGGCTCCCAAAACTCGAGATAATCATCAGTCATCCTCCACTTGCTCGACTGCCTTCTAGTGCATGATTCGGCTGCTTGTACTCCGAGCTAAATGAAGGGGAATTCGAAGTGAAGAGAAATAAATGAGGGGGATTCCCTCCTATAAGTCCTCTCCTTTTTCCACTTTGATTTATTGCTGCCATTTGTCCATTGGATCCTTGACTTTGACCTCGAAACTCATCAATAATTTGCATTAAGTACATGTTAGAAGACATGGCACAGTAACTAACTCAACTCACTCTATAAGCATAAATATAATTAGAAAATCATAAAATAAGCTAAGAGAATAGTTGTGTTGACTAGGTTAGGAGGTAAAATGAGCCCATATAATTACCCATTTATGAGGCTCATCATGTAGGGGGGCCAATGGTTGACTGACATGAGGGTGACATCATGGGAGGATGTGTGGCAGAAGGGGAGTGGGTGGTGACAGGCGACAATTGGATGGGAGAAAGAGCAGTGTGGAGCTATTACCATTTTTTTCAATTCCCCGCTTGGTTGAATGGCACCAGTGGACTGACCATTATGGCGGGTGGTCACCACCATCCTCCGATGGGTAGAAGGGTGGGATATCGGATTCATCAGTTACCCCCAAGAATTAATATGGGTCGTTGGATCAATGGGCCTGTCCAGTTGACTTGTCAACTCTGGGGGGTAGCACTTGCTTATCACCCGCATAGGTTATCCCCTAAAATGATGTTGCGGGCTGGTCGAGTGTGAACGAACAATGATCCACCTATTAACCTACTCACACTTTAACCATACGGGCTCTTATTCTATGATTTTAATTTTAGCCGACTTTTCTTACTTGGTGGGGGCTGCGGACTATGAATTTGAACTTTGGAACGTATGCCATGGAACTAGGGCCTGTAAATTTTCCCCCATATTTGATTTAATTGACTTTTTAGCCAAGGATCTTGAATTTAACCTCCCATATCCCTCTCTCTACAAAAATTCTAGAGGGAAACAACATTGGCTCCAATTGGGAACAATGTAATGTATACAATGCATTGAGAACCTACATATTAGTGCCTTACTCCCTGGGTATGGAGTCATTTATTTAAACCACTATAAAAAAATGATGTAATAAAAACCACAAAATAATGCTGGTATTTACAATGGCTCACTGATATTTATAATGGATGAGAGTGGACTTCTTCAGTGTTGGAAGGAAGGCTTGTGAAACTACCCATTCACTGGCAGCTCAAGCACTACACCATTTAAATTCTCCAACAGGAAGGTGTTATTCCCTTTTGTTTCAACAATCTTGAAAGGTCCAAACCATAGGGGGTCAAACTTGCTATGTTTTCCTTTGTCTTCCCTTCTGACATCCCCTCTAAGAACTAAATCCCCTGGCTGTAGATACTTGTATTTTTTCTTTCTGTCAAAGAAGGAATTCATTTTTTCCTAGTAACTCATCAAACTTTGATTTACCTCTTCCATTCTCTCTTAAAGTTCTACCAAATGATTAATCCTTTTAGTCAGGGCATTTGGTTCCTCCTCAACATATTGTAAGAATTTAGCTACTGGCATAGCCAATTTCATGGGGAAGATTGCATCCTTCCCATAAACCAACTCAAAAGGGGACTTCTGAGTGGACCTCTTGGTGGTAACCCTATTGGCCCATAGGGAAAATTTAAGTTGTGAATCCTAGTTCTTCTGATTTTCTGATATTATTTTCTTCAAAATCCTTAGTAAGGTTTTATTTGAAGATTTATGCAATCCATTTCCTTGTGGATGATAGGTGGTAGAATGGCCTACTATGATGTTATATTTTTGGCAAAAATAAATAAAGTAGGTTGACTTGAATGTCTGAGCATTGTCAGTGACAATGTTCTTGGGGAAGGAAAACCTGGCAAGGATGTTTTCCTCCACAAACTTAATGACTACAACATCCATTTCATTTCTGGCCGGGGGCGCTTCTACCCACTTAGTGAAGTAATCAGCAGATGTGAGTATCTACTTATGCTAACCACTGGAAGGTGGATGTATTCCCCAATGAATTCTAACCACACTTCCTGAAAGGTTCTTCAACGAAAACAAGGATTAAAGGAAAAGGTGCTAATTTCTTATTTTATACAAACCTTCCACATTTCTCATAGGCCTGAACGTAGGTATGCACCTCCCCAAACAACTTGGGCCAATAAAATTCTACCTTGAGGATTTTGTGGGTTGTAGCTCTCTAGTTGTAATGTCCTCCACAAACATAATTATGGAATTCATCAATCACCTTGTAAATTTCTTCTTGAACCAAGCATAAGAGTAAAATCCTCACTGGATCCTTCCAATACAATTGGCCATTTGAGATAACAAATTTCTAGACTTGTAACCTTAAAGCCCCATACTTAATTTTGTTAAAGTTCATTGGGCACCTTAGGAAGAGTAGATAATGGAAAATATGTTTATACCAATGGGATACAATGTATTTCATGTGAATTTTCTGGGCTGAGGTTTCAATCCTTTATTGTTGCCCCAATTTTTCACTTTCCCCCTCTTTTCAAGCCAATAAATTTATTCTTGGAAATTTGCTTCATACTGAATTTTAGTTAGCCCATTCCCATTGATCAACTTGGTAGGTTTGATATCCATATCATACTCTTGTATTTTAGCAATCCATTTTCCTCTTTTTCCCTCACTATCACCTTGCACCAAGATATCTTTCATAATAGTTGTAGGAACATAGGAAGTTATATTTGATTGCAAGACATAGATGTTGAAATCATTTAGGGATGTGACCAAGGAATAAGCATGTTTCTCCAAAATATTGTATTTTAGCTAGGCATCTCTTAGCACCTGACTGAAAAGTGAAATTGGTTGTTCATGCTCTTGATTATTTTTTTGCAGTAAGACAACAACAATTGTGTGAGGGGAAGAAAAAGAAAAAAGAAAAAATGGTTTAAAATAATCTAGGTTTACTAACACAAGATCTTCTGCAAAGGCCTTTTCGATTCTAGAAAATGATTCCCTGGCTTCTAAATTCCACTTCACTTCTTTATCCTTCTTCAACATCTTTGTAATTCCTTTGAATATCTCAACATAGTTTGGTATGAACCTCCTTATAAAGTTGAGTCTACCCAAGAAAATCTATATTTATTTCTTATTTTTGGGTAATGGGATGATGTTGATGGCTTCCACCCTTTTGGGATCAATCTTCACCCCTTCCTTTGCCATAATTTTCCCTAGTAATTTTCCCTCACTTAAATCAAACTGAGATTTCTTGGGATTTAAAAATAGTCCATGCTTTCTACATTTATCAAAAGTGAGCCTTAGATGCTCAATGTGTTCTTCATCTATTTTTGAAAAAACAATGATATCATTCAGGTAAATTACCAGAAATTTGTCTTGTTCTCCCACAAACACTATATCCATGGCTCTCTAAAAAGTGGCTCCTGCATTTATGAGGCTCAAGGGCATTCTGGCATACATAAATGTTCCCTAGGGCGTGGTGAAAGAAATTTTCTTCTGATCTTCAGGGTAGAAAACCACTTGACTGTATCCAAAAAAACCATCCATCATAGACATCCGGGCTAAACCTACCACCTTCTGTAGAATGTATTCCATTTTAGGCAGCAGGTAATTATCTTTTAATTACGCCTTCTTTAGATTTATGAATTCAACACATAACCTTTAGATTTATGAATTCAACACATAACCTTATTTCCCCATTATTCTTCCTGACAAGGACTAAGTTTTCCACCTAGTCTGCATATCTCAAAGGTACAATGATTTTTGCCCGGAGCAACTTCTTTACCTCTTTTTCAATTGATGGGAGTAACAAAGAATTAATTTCCATGAGATTCTATTTATATGGTTTCATCCTACCCTTTAAAGGTATCTTATGTTGAATCATAGTAGTATCAAATGTTCTTAGGTCATCATAACACATCCATATAATTCTTAAAAAGGTCCAGATACTTCTACTTATACTCACCAGGCACTGCTTTTGCCAATTTTATCATCCTGGGGTCTTGTTCTGTACCAATGCTGCAATCTTCCACCCGTTGCTCCAACTATTGCTCAATAGGTTTGGCAGCCACATCATTTGGGTTAAAAAACCTTTCTAATGGGACCAATCCCCTGGGGATGGTGTTTCCCTTCAATTGTAAAATCTTGTGTCCAACAATAGTTTCTCCCAAACTGACTTTCTATTCATCTATTACTTCCTCATCCTCGTGGTCAATTACAGTGTTAGAAAACTCCCCAATAACCTCCATGAAGCACTTAATTTGTTCCTCATCTTCAAACACTTGCTAATGTTTGAAATTGTCTTGCACTAAAGGTTTGTACCTAACTTCAACTTCATATCTGAATAATGGGTTTTGAGGAGGCTTGAAATTAATAGCAGCTACGACCAAGGAGCCTGCCGTCTGATTTCTATCTTTGGGTAGAAATTGGATATTGAAGGCTAAGAAGAAATTTTCAATGATGTCCCATACCTCATTTCAGTAAGCCTTCAATCTTGGATGTTTAGCTTGGAATTGATTTCTAATTTTCTTTACCACAAACTTTTAGTCTCCAAGCATTGTCAAGCTTCTGATGTTGAGATTCCTGGCATATTGCAGTGCTAATAGTAAAGCCTCATACTCATGAACATTATTATTGCCTTCAAACTCTAGCTTGAATGAAAGAGGAATCATACTGCCTTCTAGAGACACCAACAACACACCTACTCCATTTTCTTCCATAGAATAAGCACCATCAAAGTATAACTTCCATACTTTATTACATTCCAGTGATTGTTTGTTTAACTGAATAGAACACTCAACCTATGTTTTATCCATGATTAGATCATTTTCCTTTAACAACAGATAGGAGAAATATTTCTCTTTTACTAAACAGAGGAGCATTACTTGAACAATCAACTCTTTTAACTGTCTTTACAAATCTCAATTCTCTATATAGTCATATTTCTTCTCCATTGAACACAAGGATGGTAGCATATGTTCAATCTAGTTTGATAGATCCTCCAATCTTGGAACCCATGACCTGGATAAGGGCATAACAAACCTTGCAAGAATATCAACAACCACAATGTCCATTACTACACTTTTTACAGGAATTTGAGCCATATTTAACACCAAATCTTTAATCATCCCAAACATTTTACTCTTTTGGAATCAAACAATGGCCATGTAGGAGGATATAAATTGGGAATAACCCTCAGGCTCTTATCTTTTCTTGGAGGCAACATCCTAGTCGAAAAAAAAACTGCTTTTATTTGTTGGAAGCTACGAAACTGAGACGTAGGCACTCGAATTAATCCACATGACTGTACACAAACAAGAAAAACAACAGGGAATAATACTTGAAATAGGATGTGGTTAGCACTAGAGGGGTGCACAACTTGCACCTCAATGTTTATGGGATATTATAGATTTGAGCCATACTTGACACTAGAGGAAATTTTAGCCTCACGAATTTTAGAGGGCTTAAGGGTTGACTTATTCATTTTCTAATGAATAATAAAATGAATTTGCGGGTGAAAGGGATTGAACGGTTACCTATTTTCCCTAGAGAATCTGAAAACGATGTTGGAGGGGGTGTTTTGGACTGGAAGAGAGACTGGATAACATTTACAGAATATACAGAAAGCAGTTTGAGACTTTCAAAAATTCTAGGCGAGAAGGGTTTTTATAGGTGGAGAGGGGCAAACGGCTAGCTGATGTGGGGTTGACATCATGGGAGGAAGCGTGGTAGAAGGGGATTGGGTGGTGACAAGAGAAATATGGATGAGAGTGGGAGGATGGCGGAGCTGTTACCATTCTTTTTCGAATACCCTGTTCGCTTGAATGGTGCCAACAGACTAACTGTTGTGGCGGGCGGTCCCCGCCATCCTCCAACTGGTAGAAGGGTAGAATGTCAGATCCATCGGTTATGCCCCAAAATCAATCTGGGGTGCTGGATAGGTAGGCCCACACAATTGACTTGTCAACTCCGGGGGGTAGCGCTTGCTTATAACCCATGCAGGTTACCCCCCTGAAATACTACCAAGGGCTAGTCGGGTGTGAACAGATGGTGATTCGCCCATTAACCTGCTCAGAATTTAACCATACGAGCGCTTAGGCTCCAATTTTCATTTTATCTGGCTGCACTTAGTTGGTGGGGGCTCCATGAGTGTGGATTTGAACTTTGGAACATTTTCCATGGCACCAGGGCTTGTAAATTCTCCCCCATCTATGATTTAATTTATTTTTTAGCTAGGGATCTTAAATTTGACTTATCAGCTCCCTCTCTCTACAAAAATTCTAGAGGGAAACAACATCTCTCATTAAGACAAAAAATATCATGCAACATCTCTCATGGAGACACAAAGATAGCAACAAGAGAAGATTGGCTTTACATTTTCCACATCATCAACAAGTCCTTGTTAGCAATGTCAAGTCATGTCTTTTCAGAATGTCACTTCAAGAAGTCTTATGAGTCATCATGTGCCACATCATTTGTGGATGTAATTATGTAATTTTCAATAATATGAAAAATGTAAAGTTAAGTGAAAGTCGAAGAGTTGCCTATAGAATGTGAAAAGTCATGTAGAAGTCAAAGGGTCATATGGAAGTTCAAGAGTCATGAGGGGAGTCCTAGAGTCACAAAGGAGGTGGATAGTCACCCCATTTGTTATATATACACCCTGATATCTCAAACAATGGAATTTTAACCTTGGCTTCTCCAATAAAGCAATATAGAGGAAGATAGTTCTTTTGAAGAGCAAGTGGTGGCTCTAATGCTCCACTATTGGAGCTAGTGATGTTCATTATATCGACGTATCTTGGTACTTTTGCTTAACATTTAAAGTTCTTTGTGTCAACACACTTTCATGTGTATTTCATAAATGCTGTAAGACTATTATTTGAATGTTTGCAATATATTTTGTTTTCATTTCTACTAAATGAATTTAACTATTTCAGTGGCTTAGGTGCTTATATTATTGAATGTCTGTTGTAATTGTTTTAACAATCGTTACTTCTATGTGAATTACTTAACTAGTTGATTAATGATTATTTCATATATATGCTCATGTGTAGTTATTAGATTAGTACTATTACTCTTCTCTTAAATGATCAGGTGCTCATGTCCTAAGTGTCGTAAAAATGCTCAAAATTTAAAGTGCTCAGAACTGGTTCAAAGATGAACGACTGGAAATTGCTCATCCTCCCGATTCCGGTGCCGCAAACGGTTCGAAAAACGGTCGCCGTATGAGGAAGATATGGCCAAAAGAATATTTTGCCCAAAACATTAGAAAATTTGAATTTAAAAAAAAAAAAAAAAATTTAAAAAGGAATATTTCGCAGAATATTCCTTGGAATATTCCATAGAATATTCCTTGGAATATTCTAGGGAATATTCCCTTTCAGCAGCCAATCACAGGCTGCCATGTGGCAGGCCCAGAGGGCGCCACGTGGCCCCAGATGACGTCAGCCAAACGGTTTGTGCGCATGTTAAAAAATTTTGGGCATGGGCCGGGTTTGAACCCGTGACCTCTGCCTTGTCACCCGAAAGGTTTACCAACGCGCCACAGCCAACGGACTTATTCAAAGGGCGGAGTCATGTGATTATCAAGTTTAAAAAACTGTTTGAGCGGGAAAAGAAAAGGGGGGCCAGCCCGCCCTCCATGTGACCTCGGCCCGGGAACCAGGAGCCAGCACACTAACCGCCGGGCACGGAATCCGAAGTAAATCTGCCAGCTAGTCACATGCAACATTAAATGTAACAGCAGTCAGTTGGCGGATTATTTGGCGGAGCGCCAAATTTGGCGGTCCCGCCATATTTGGCGGGCTTAATTGGCCGTCACTAAATGTAACTGGGGTTTTGTTAGGCCAAACTGGCAGTCAGGAGTAAATGGCCATAACTTTGGCTAGGAAAGTCGGTTTTGGACGAATTTGTTTTTGATTTTGGGTATTTTCGACGTTCTGAAGCCATTGGTGCAGGTCTTACAGCCATCAGAGGTCATTTGCATACGTTTTGAAGCCGTGAAAGTTCTAGGAGCCACTAGGGGCCAGTATTGGGAAGACTGTACAGGGTTGCAGGTATCCATTGGAGGTGATCAAATAGTCAATCCTGAAGGATTCAAGTGTTCTGAATCCATTTCTACCATCTATTTCTCCTGTAGATCCTTCTATTCAGCTGTATTTTCAATTTGAGCATTTTATAAAAACAAGGACAAGCCCATTTGGGAGCTTTGGACCCAGCAGACGTAGCCCTGGAGGGGGTGAATTGCTTTATCAACTTCTTTTGCATCTGAGGTTGGTTTATTTTGCAGAACAAATTCATTTTAATGTGTTAAACAATAAAAGGAAATAATTCTGCTATGCTTAAATGGGTCATGAACAGCTGAAAATTTCATGTGTTTTCTTTCTGCAAGACATGGAAGTCTTTTGAACATGTTTAATTCTGAATTGAATACCTTGCAAACAAATTTCAAGTAGTTTCAAATTTAGATCAAGTTGGTATCAGAGCTAGATTGTTGCTTCTTTGTATCAAAATCAGTCAAATAAGCTATAGACAGAGCCTGAAATGAGCCAGGAAGCCTTCGAAATGCTCTTGTTATACAATTGCAAAGTAGATAAAAGCTCTTTCAGTCAATCTCTGGTGTAGTTGTCTTTTGATTGTTTTTGTGCAAAGATATTCTAATTGTCTTGCAAGTATTGATGCTTACCAGGTTGAAACTTAAAAAAGGGGAAGGACAGTTGACTAGAGAACGAGAGAATCCTCAGTCAAGGAAGGCCAGCGAGCCATCACCTCCACCTTCAATTTCACCCTCAAGAGTCTCAGCAGAAGCTTCAAGGATGTCTGAACATGAAGGAGAAATTCCTATAGAGACAGATCCAAGAGAAGAAGAAAGAGTCTTCAGAAAGGCTTTCTTAGATCTCACTGAAATGGTGAGGATATTGTACCAAGAAAGAAATGAGAAATTGGCTGGAGAAGGGTCCAAACGTCCACATGAAGGAGAGGGCTCTTCAGGAGGTAAGAAGGATGATGATCATTCCAAGAAAGGACATGGAGGTAATGGTGATCCACCACCCCCATCTTCACCTTCTTCCTCTTCATCCTCGTCTTCTTCTGTTCATAAGCATAGATCCTCTGGAAAAAGTCCTTTTTTGAAGCTTGATGTAAAATTCGAATTACCTATGTTTAATGGTGAAGTGAATGCAGAAAAGATTGACAACTGGATTAGGCAGTTGGAAGTTTACTTGAGGATCCAGAATATGCATGATGATGCCACAAAGATTCAGTTGGCTTCTTTGAGAATGGATGGAGCAGCCTTGGTCTAGTGGGAGGCCAAGACTAAAGAGGAGATCAAGAAATTTGGTAAGGTTACCTTAACATGGCCTGAATTTCTGTTAGCCATTAAAAAACAGTTTTATCCTCTTGCTCACATGCAGAAAGCCATTATGAACTGGCAAAATTTCAGACAACTTATGGGTTAGAGTGTCCAAGACTACACCCAAGAATTCAGGAGAAGAGCTCTCTTGTTAGGGGTAGATTTATAGACCCAAGAAACCTTGCTGAAATATATTGGAGGCTTGCATAGCTACCTTAGACACACCATCTTGATGTTTAACCCTACTAGCCTGGACGAGGTTTGTGTCCAAGCTACCCATTTAGAGGCAAGGGGAAAAAACACATTTGAAGAGGGTAGAAACAAGCCCCCCAAGGGGAAAAGCAAAGAGAAAACCTCCAAGGGAAAAGGAAAAAAGAATGCATCTTTCAAACAGGAGAGTGAGAAAGTGATATGTAAACACTGTTCTAAACCAGGCCATGAGGAGAAGAACTGTTGGAAATTACATCCTGAAAAAAGACCTCAATCTAACAAATCCAAAGGGAAACAGAAAATTGCTGCTACTACATCTACACCACAAGATATAGGGGAAGATTCAGGTGATGAAACCAAAATTGCAGCCATGGGTTTGAAAAACTTGAAGGGAAAAGAAATTGAAACTCAAGCCAGCACTAGTACCTCAAACTGCCATGTACAAGCTCCTAACGAGGAAGAAAGAATTGAACCGTTTCATGTGAGGGTGATTTCAAAACATACTAAGATTGACACACTTTTTGATAGTGGGTCACAAGCAAACCTTATATCAGAGGACTTGGTCAAGCAGCTTAAACTTGAGACCGTTCCACATCCGAAGCCATATCCACTTGGATGGATTTGCAAGGATGCAAATTTACAAGTTTCAAGAAAGTGCACATTGCGCTTTGCAATTACTGCACATTTTATTGACACAGTTGAACTTGATGTGGTACCTTTTGATATAGCAGGAATTGTTTTGGGAAGTCCCTACCTGTTTGACAGGAAAGCTATCTTTCATCGCCATGAAAACAAATATCATCTTTTCAAAGATGGCAAGGAGTTCATTGTTAGAGCTCATCGCAAGAAGACAAATATAGCGATGGTGAATGCAGGACAGGTAAAAAGGCTGGTCAATTCAAGTAAGAATTTTGTTCTTCTTATGATTAAGCCCAAGGTTGATGTGAATCATGAGTCATTTGAAAATTGTGATCCAAAACTTAAATCAGATCTATATGATGTAGTTGATGCATATCATGAGATGTTTCAGGAGCCAACAGGTTTGCCTCCTAAGAGGGAGATTCAGCATGAAATCCATTTGCATCCAGATTGTCCTCTTCCAAACATAGACATGTACCGCATGTCTATTATGGAGAATGTTGAAATCAAGAAGCAAATCAAGGACTTGTTGGACAAGGGTTTCATAAGGCCAAGTACTTCACCATGTGGGTCACCGATTGTACTGATTCCAAAGAAAGATGGCACTTGGCGTATGTGTGTTGATTTCAGGGCCTTGAACAAGATAACGATGAAGAATCGTTACCCACTCCCAAGGATAGATGATTTGCTAGACCAGCTGAAAGATGCTCGATATTTCACTAAGTTAGACTTGCGTAGTGGATATCATCAAGTAAGAATTGAAGAAAGTGACATATGGAAGACAGCCTTTAAAACCAAACAAGGACTCTTTGAGTGGCTTGTGATGCCATTTGGTTTGTGTAATGCACCTGCAACTTTCATGCGGGTAATGGATGATGTCTTGCGTCCTTTTCTTGATGATTTCGTTATTGTCTACTTAGATGACATCTTAATTTTCAGCAAGTCTAGAGAAGATCATGTCATGCATGTTAGAAAAGTACTTGATGTTTTGAAGAAGAATCAGTTATTTCTTAAAATGTCAAAGTGTGAATTTGGAAAGACTTCTTTGGTTTATTTGGGACACATAGTAGGAGGAGGTGCTTTGGGAATTGATCCTACTAAGATTGAGGCTATTGTGAAGTGGCCTACTCCCAAATCCATAACAGAGGTAAGAAGTTTTTTGGGTGCAGCTCAATATTGGAGGAAGTTTATCTCTAACTTCTCTTCTATAGCAGCTCCTATGCATGCAGTGACAAGTGTGAAGCGTGCTTTCTAATGGGGAGGCAAGCAGCAAAAATCTTTCGAATCTTTGAAAGAGAAGATTAGTTCAGCTCGAGTCCTTGCATTACCGGATTTGAGACAGCCATTTGAGATACAAACTGATGCTAGTGATTATGCTATGGGTGCAGTTCTTCTACAGCATGGTAAGCCTATTGCTTTTCATTCTGAAACTTTTAATGGTGCTGTTGTAAATTATCCTACATATGATAAGGAGTTGTATGCGTTGGTACAAAGCGTAAAAAAGTGGAAACACTATTTGATGGGCAAAGAAACTGTTATACATACCAACCATCAGCCCTTACAGTGCTTGCAATCACAAAGCAAGTTACAACAGTCACGACACTTCAGATGGATGGGCTTCTTGCAACAGTTCCATTTGGTAATAAGGTATAAGAAATGTACTTTGAATAAGGTTGCTGATATGCTTTCAAGGCCTATTATTGGTGCTGTTACTTTACTTAAGAATGATTCCATTGTACATGATAGTTACATAGAACAATATGCATTTGATGATGACTTTAAAGATGTGTATGCTAACTTGAGTAAAGGGAATCATGTAGAGGAAAATGATTATCACATGCATAACAATTTGCTATTTCATTTGGGAAAGTTATGTATACCACATGGGGAGAGGATAAATGTCATAAGAGAAGCTCATTCTTCTCTTATTGCTGGCCATTTTGGTGTGAGCAAAACAGTTGCACATCTACAGAGGTATTGCTATTGGCCTCGCATGGTAGATTATGTTTCAAGGTTCATAAGAGGTTGTTCATTATGTGCTACAAGCAAGTCTAGCAATAGGAAGCTTGGTTTGTATACTCCTTTGCCGGTACCTTCTAGACCATGGGAGAGCATCTCTATGGATTTTGTAGGAGGTTTGCCAAAATCTAGAAAGCAGCATGATTATTTATATGTAGTAGTTGATCGTTTCAGCAAAATGTGTATACTTATGCCTTGTAAGAAAACTATAACTGCTGAACAAACTACTGAATTATTTTTTCATCATGTATGGATTCACTTTGGTTTGCCTACTTCCATTATTAGTGACAGGGATTCCAGATTTGTGGGGAATTTTTGGTCCAACCTATGGGAGATGATGGACACAAAGTTGAAGAAAAGCGCTGCTTTCCATCCGCAAACAGATGGACAAACCGAAGTTGTGAACAGAACCATTGTGCACCTCTTGAGAGGTTATTGCAGCAAACATCCCAAGCTTTGGGATGAACATTTGCACTACATACAACATGCTTACAACCGTGCCAAGCACTCTTCCACAAACACCTCACCGTTTGAAGCTTGTTTTGGTTACTTACCAAAATCACCTCTTGATTTCATTCTTGAGAAAGATGTCGCCATAGAGGGACATAGTGATATTGACAAAGCTCGTTCATTCATTGAAATAATTCAGCAAATACATCAGCAAATTCAAGAACAGCTTGAGAAGAGTCAAGGCAAGTACAAGGAAAGACACGACAAGCATAGAGTCGATCACAAGTTTCAAGAAGGGGATGAGGTATGGCTGTACATTAGTAAGGAAAGGATGCAAGGAGAAGGTAAAAAGCTAAATCCTATTCGTTATGGTCCATTCAAAATCCTCAAGAAGGTTGGAAATAATGCTTTTCAATTAGATTTGCCTTCCTACATGCAAATGTATTCTGTTGTCAATGTGGAGAACATATGTTTGTATGAACCTCCTTTGATTGCTGATCATGAAAGTGTTGTTCAACTGCCATCTATAGAAGATTTCTCGCCAGAATTCTTAGATGAGCTGAAAGAAGATACAATCTTTGACAGAAGGACACGCACTTCAAGGAGGGGCAGTGTAGATTGTGTTCGGGTTGGTTTCAAAGGCAGCAAACCGAAAAAGGCAAAGTGGATGGAGGTGGACAAAGTGAGGGAGCTGTACCCTCACCTCTTTAACAGGTAGTTGAAGGCTTTTGGGGTCCAAAAGCTTCCCAATGGGGAGGCGTGATCAGGTGCTCATGTCCTAAGTGTCGTAAAAATGCTCAAAATTTAAAGTGCTTAGAACTAGTTCAAAGCTAAACGAATGGAAAGTGCTCGTCCTCCCGATTCCGGCGCCGCAAACGGTTCGAAAAACGGTCGCCGTATGAGGAAGATATGGCCAAAAGAATATTTTGCCCAAAACATTAGAAAATTTGAATTTAAAAAAAAATAAAATTAAAAAAGGAATATTCCGCAGAATATTCCTTGGAATATTCTAGGGAATATTCCCTTTCAGCAGCCAATCATAGGCCGCCACGTGGCAGGCCCGGAGGGCGCCACGTGGCCCCAGATGACGTCAGCCAAACGGTTTGTGCGCATGTTAAAAAGTTTTGGGCATGGGCCGGGTTTGAACCCGTGACCTCTGCCTTGTCACCCGAAAGGTTTACCAACGCGCCACAGCCAACGGACTTGTTCAAAGGGCAGAGTCATGTGATTATCAAGTTTAAAAAATTGTTTGAGCGGGAAAAGCAAAGGGGGGCCAGCCCCTAAGGGCCAGCCCGCCCTCCATGTGACCTCGGCCCGGGAACCAGGAGCCAGCACACTAACCGCCGGGCACGGAATCCGAAGTAAATCCGCCAGCTGGTCACATGTAACATTAAATGTAACAGCAGTCAGTTGGTGGATTATTTGGCGGAGCGCCAAATTTGGCGGTCCCGCCATATTTGGCGGGCTTAACTGGCCGTCACTAAATGTAACTGGGGTTTTGTTAGGCCAAACTGGCAGTCAGGAGTAAATGGCCATAACTTTGGCTAGGAAAGTCGGTTTTGGACGAATTGTTTTTTGATTTTGGGTATTTTCGACCTTCTGAAGCCATTGGTGTAGGTCTTACAGCCATCAGAGGTCATTTGCATACGTTTTGAAGCCGTGAAAGTTCTAGGAGCCACTAGGGGCCAGTATTGGGAAGACTGTACAGGGTTGCAGGTATCCATTGGAGGTGATCCAATAGTCAATCCTGAAGGATTCAAGTGTTCTGAATCCATTTATACCATCTATTTCTCGTGTAGGTGATTCTATTCAGCTGTATTTTCAATTTGAGCATTTTATAAAAACAAGGACAAGCCCATTTGGGAGCTTTGGACCCAGCAGACGTAGCCCTGGAGGGGGTGAACTGCTTTATCAACTTCTTTTGCATCTGTGGTTGGTTTATTTTGCAGAACAAATTCATTTTAATGTGTTAAACAGTAAAAGGAAATAATTCTGCTATGCTTCAATGGGTCATGAACAGTTGAAAATTTCATGTGTTTTCTTTCTGCAAGACATGGAAGTCTTTTGAACATGTTTAATTCTGAATTGAATACCTTGCAAACAAATTTCAAGTAGTTTCAAATTCAAATCATTAAAGGCCCACTTTCCTTTCCCTCTGGTGAAAGAACCTTGATACATTCTGCAACAAAACATTCCACAAGGCATACTCACTTGTTCATTCAAAAGTACATGTATATTACTCTCTTATGATAACTATTGTAGCCAAGGAAAATCTCTAATAAAATGGTATTCGTGACTTATTTATGGAAGGGCTCCTACACCAAACAATTTACAGTATAATTGGGACTTCACATCAGGGAGACCAACTTGGCTTTTGGTGGGTTCCAACACCATCAACGTTCTAGTAATAGAAGGAGGGAAGTCACCTTTTTATGGCTAATAACTCACCATATTTTAACAAGCAAACTTATGCGCAAGGTAGTAATGTTCCCATGTCCACTCCAACTCATAGTATTGAGAAAGAGGAAACATCTCATCCATGTCTTGGACAAGATTTCGAAGTTACTTATGATCAACTCTAGGTAATCTGACCTATTACTTGTCATTTCATGAGAGCTCTTGGTCTACTCCCCATTCCTTCCATTCTACATCATAAGCCTATAAAGAAAGAAACAACTCCCAACCATAAATTGGTTTCTTTGGTGGAATATTTAGCTATTGAAATCCTCGAAGAGTTGGTTGATCCTAAGGAAAGAACAAATCACCAAGGGGAACTTCCACTTGTTGAGGAAAATTTTGACAATGAAGGGGATGATTTTCAATTTTATGATGAGGAACATCTTGATTATAATGAAGATTTTAACGGTGAAGGAGAATCATGTTCATACTCAGAAGAAGAGGAGGAGGGAGACAAAGAAATGGCTAATGCAGACTTGGATTGGATGGCCCAAGGGCCACTCACTCTTCTAGATAATCTTCACAAGAAGCGAAAACATCCAGAAAAGTTTCTCTTGAAGTTCGATCTTGATAAGAATACTGAAGTAGAATATCATATTGACAATTTCTATATGCATTTAAAAATGCTTGAGGTACGTATTGACGATGTTGCTTGTAGACCCTTTATATACACTTTCGAAGGTAAAGCATCAGTATGGTATCACAACTTTCCAGCCAATTCAATATATAGCTGGAGGGAGTTTAAGAAGTTGTTTTTGCAAAAAAAATTCTAATGATAAGGCTCTCACCATGTTATTAAAATAACTTGGTGACCTGAAAATGGGCGACAAAGAAAGAGTCAAATATTTAAACTAAAGATTTACTCGTTTGTTGAAAAAGTTCCCCATAGATGGGAAACTACATGATGGCATTACAAAAGACCATTATACAGCTGCCTTGTCAACTCACGTTTATGTGTTTGTCAAAAGGGATGCAGAGGATACTCTGTATTTAAACTTTGCATAAGATCTTGTTATTGAGAAGGACATTTGTTCTATTGGAGACATTTAAGACACTGAAGTTCCTAAGGACTCCAAGTAATCTGGTAAGAAAACACAAGCCTCTTCCACCAAAAAAAGAGAAATATTATTTTAATATGGAAAGCTTGACCAAGTCTTTGAAGGTGCTCATGAATGAAGTATCTGAATGAAAGAGGAGGTCAAGTGAGAAAACCACCAACAATAAGTTCTCCAAGCCTGCTTTCTTTAAAAAGAACAATAATTCTCAACTCGTTAAATATGCTTAAAGGTCTAACGTATTGTTCAAAGTCAAAAGTTTGGGCATGGAAAACTTTTGTACTTTTCACCAAGAGAAGCATTAAAAACAAAGGCACATAATGGAATAGTAATATCAACACTATGGCAACTAACCTGGTTAACACATTGTTAGTATAAGAACAACCTGAGAAGATAGAAGAAGTGGATGAACCCACCGTGGCTGAAGAAATTTTAGGTGTTGGACACTCAGTTAATGCATTTCATGTCATATACAATGTTGACAAGCCCAGTGGTGATCAACCACCAGTGAGTGGAGATCCTCCATAGCAAGAAACTGGTCGTTATAATTTGAAGAGAAAAGGACCTGCCTCTCAGCAAGATCTCAAGAAGAAGTCGTTGAGAAGGATTCTACCATCTTCCTACTCAACTCAGAATTCACAGAACAAGTCTGGAAGTGCCCCCTCTTCTATGAACACTTCTACCAACAACAAGAACAAGTCCACCACTCCTGAAGCTTCGAATAAATACACACCACCCAATACATCAACACAACCCATTGAAATGAAACTATCGATTACAACATTGTTGATGATATGAAAAGAACTCATGCCAACATTTCAATATTTGAGCTCGCAAAGATAACGGGACAACGAGAATTGATTATCCATGCACTCTCATCATACTCTTCAGTAGGTAAGGCAGTTTATGCTTCTCAGATAATGTCTAGTAACTCTAAAGATATCATCAAATATATAGTTAATGTTGTCAATTTGAATTCTAACACTCTACCCTTCGTTTCTCTTAAGTTTTGAACATTTTTATTATAATGTTTATAATTGTTTGGTTGATTCTAGTGCATTCATGAACATTATTCCATTATTGGTGGCTAAGAAAATTAACACTAAATGGGATAAAATTGATGCTCAGATCATACAGTTGGAAAAATCATTTGTCCAATCCATTGGTGAACTCAACAATGTTATCATTCATTTATCATCAGACCATAGAGTTCATTAGTGCATAAACATTGTGATTGTGGAAATTATCGAAGGCTATGGTTTACTATTGAGCAGTGATTAGTCCAACAAGCTACATGGGTATTTTTCAACTCACTGGACACATTTATGTCTTACGTATAAGGGCATAAATAGCCATATTCAAGTAGAAAGAGGGCCTTATATGAGACATACTGTGACACAAGTTGAGGGACATAACAAGCTGGTAGGATTTGGAGATGTTAATTTTGGAAAAAAACTTATGGAATTAGATCACGAATATTATCTAGCACAACCCTCACTTGTCCCACCAGATACACAGATGGTACTCCTTCCTTGAAATTCAACTATTTCAAATGACTCTTGTACAATAGATGTAAATAATATTAATATAGGACATAGCCCTAGTACTGCTAACATTTGGACAACGTATTTCAATGATTCAAAGACATAGGAGGGAGTTGGAGCTAGATGCATTTTAATATACCCAAGACGGAAAAATCATTTGATCTCTTTCTCCTTATAATTTGAGTGCACCAACAACGTTTCTAAATATGGAGTACTCATTATGGGTTTGAAGAAATCTGTTGACCTCACTTGAAATACTCAAAGAAATAGGTGAATCCAAAATTGCTACACGACAAGTACAAAATACAATATATTGTGTGTCACCTAATTTTAGGAATTATCAGCAAATGATATGATTTTTAATTTCACATTTCCAAGCCTTCAATATTATTTATGTTCCTCGAATTCATAATGTCGTTGCTGATACATTATAAAATGTTTCTACTAGGTTTTCAACTTTAAGGGATGGATCTTTAGTTGATATTATTTATAGGCCATCCGTTCCTGATAATATTACTATCTTTCGTGTTTTCAATGATGACTAGTAGATACCAGACTTTATTGTGAATGTTGATGTATTCAAGGATGTATCTATCGATGAAAACGAGTACAATTTTTTTTATAGGGGTCAGCATAAACGAGTAAAGTAAATACCATTCCCAAAGGTTTGGCATAACTAGAAAAGTTTTACAACCTACAAAATCGGTTTAAGAGGCCATTCAATGCAAAGAATCATAGCTCCATAATTTCACATGAACACATGAATCTTGGCATGGAAGAAGATCCAAAGTATGTAAATCTCGATACTTTTTGCATGCCTCAAGAGTGACAAGATTTTATCCACCTCTTTAAGTAGTACTAAGATGTATTTGCGTAGATGTACGATGTCCTCAAAACTTACAATATGTGAAAAATCGACCACGTGATTCCCATTAAGGGAGGGGTCAATCCTTTTTAACAAAAATTGAGAAAATTTCATCCTAGCTTGATCCCCTCATTCAGAAAGAATTAAGGAAACTGTTGGATGCTTGGATCATATTGAAATTTCATCATTCAACATGGATCTCAAATCTAGGTCCCATAAGGAATAAGTTCGGAGAGATATGCCTGTGTGCTGACTTTCACAATTTGAACTGCACCTTGGAGAAGGATAATTACCAAATGATGTCTATGGAACAAATTTTGCAAACTTCATCAATGTCAAAAATGGCCTCATTACTAGATGGGTTTTCTAGTGACAACCAAGTTGTTGTGGCAAAACCTGATAGACATAAGACCACTTTTAGGACAAGGTCGGGTATTTTTTCCTTCAAACGAATTTCTTTTTGGGTTATCAATGAAAGATCTACTTTCCAACATGCTATGTACATCACATTTCATGGTTTGATTGGACAAATCATTGTGGTTTACTTAGATGATGTGACCATTTTTTTGAAGAAGAGATCTAAACATTTGCATCATTTAAGGTAATTTTCGAGTGATGTTTCAGATATGATATATCTTTGAATCCTAAGAAGGGAATTTTCACAGTGTCTGAGGGAAATATCTTGGGCCACATCATTGCAAAGAATGGGATTAAAGTGGACCTACAATGGTTCAAAACTATCACCCGAATTCCCTTTCTAGTAAGCAAGAAAACTATGCAATCCTTCCTAGTAAAAATCAATTTCCTTTGTAAGTTCATCTCATACTACACACATATAGTAAAGCCATTATAGGAGATGATCAAGAAGGATGAAATATAAAAATCGTATAAAAGGGAAAAAAACACATTCACGTATATTACGCAAGAAATAACCAAAGCTCCAACACTATATAGTCTAGATTTCAGCAAATATTTCTTGATGTATACCTCTGACTTTGATACTTTTCTTGTAGCCATTCTCATGCAAAAGGATGATCAAGGTAATGAGTGACCTATATAATTCATGAGTGTTGGCTTGCAAGGAACTAAATTAAACTATCCTACCATCAATAAGCAAGCTTACATAGTGTATATGGTGGTGAAAATCTTTAGGCCATGCCTTCTAAAAGGTCATGTTATAATCTTTGTGCCTCGCCCAACGCTTAGATCACTATTTGTTCAAGAAGAGCTAGGTGAAATAAGAGTGAACTAGATGACAATCCTTCTTCCTTATCTTGGTCCATATATTTCAGTCAATGATGTTTTGATGGAATATATGATCCTTCCACGAGGAGAGCTTTGTGTAGAACCATGATACCTGTATTTATTCTAGGAAACTCATTTCTAAGCTCGGTTCTATAATGTTTCATTGTTTTACATGATGATCCAATCAAGTAGAGAAGTACAAGGGGAAAATTTATAATGAGAAAATTTATATCAATGGTTATATGTATGCTTCTTTGAAGGAAAAATCTCTTCTTCTCTCAATAAGTTAGGATCCTTCTTTCACCCCATTGAAATAAATAAGTGTCTTTGCTCAATTCTATAGATAAAATAAATAAAGGGTGAAAAAAGAAAAAGGCTTCCTACGTAGAGAGGTGATGCAGGAAACTTCATCATGGTTCCGATCAAGCTCGTTGGTAGCAAGCAATTCTAGTGTTCCCATAGTGACTCTGTTAGGGTACTGTATAGACCTACTGGAAGTAGAGAAACAACAGAGATGAAAACTCATACTTTGATTATCTTAAACTCACGAATTATATTACCCTTATCCCAAGTTGAAACAATTTTGATATAGATAGCTCTATGAATGTGTTTAACCATGAAAGGAATGAAGTGGACTATTTTTATAACTAGGTTAAGTGGGAAAACCAGATTAATCCACATGATGAATCAATACTTCTTGAGGAACTAGACCCTATACATAGAGCTAGACCAAGGCAAAGAAGTTGGAATCCTACTAGTGTATTGCAAAGTGTTGTTGCTGCTACAACATCCTCCAAATTTGTTTTATGAACCCAAATTTCAGAGCCTTCTCTAACCTTGCAAGCTATCATTTCTAGTATTAAGAGTTGTTCCATGTAAATCCTCTAATTTTTCTAGTCTCTTTTGAAAGAAAACCTACGTGTTGTCTTGTTTCATGGGAAGTGTTTCACATTGCGAAAAAAATGTTCTGGTCTATTTCAAGAGGAAAATTTGGTGTCGATGGATCCTATTTATCATATAGACATGTATTAGACTCATTCCGAAAGTTTCATGCACTGTCATACAAGTGTCGTCAATGTTGTCGCAGAGTGTACCCTAATTGTTGCACTTGGAGGAGTATGTTGTTTTACCATCGCATTAAGTGGACCATGTTGTTTTGGAGTTCCAATTGTTTAATGTTGTGTTGTCAATGAATCTGAGTGTGTGATTATGTTCAAGTCATACCTTAGTTTAATATTTTCTTCCCCAATTGCACACTTAGCCAAATTTTAGAAGATTTTCTGCATAATCATCTTGAGCTCACTCTTCCCTCAAGGATTGCACATTTTGTAGTGGAAAGCCTAAAGTATGTGCCCTTTCCTTCTAAAATTGTGGAATGCGCAACTTATGCCTCCAAGGACTACACATTGCACAATCACAATGATCAATATCGGCCTACTGACCCTAGAATTGTGAAAGAAAGCCTCCCTATTAGTCTCCATTTACAAATTTCATAATCCCATTCTACAACTTGCCTCCCTAGCTCCTTGAGCTACACAACTATGTAATCTCTCAACCTCCCTTTCTCCTAAACCATGCATTACATAATCACAGTGCGAAAGCCTGCCTCATTATGACCTTCAACTACATAATATTCATGTCCAGGCCTCCAGTACTGTTCATTGTGTAATCACAAGCCTCAACACATCACTCCTGGACTATGGAACTACACACTGTGAAATCCTTGATCCTTCCTCTCAATCAAGTACTCAATTCCAAGTCAATAAGTTATTTTCAATAAGCATGTTAGAATAGAGTTGTAAGAAGAACTTCGGCGTAAATCACATGTAGAAAGACCTTTTTCGGCTCGTTTCGAACCAACCAGTGTGGTTCATCGTCAGGACAAGTTGAAGAAACAGATCCAGCTATGCATGTTAAATAGTCTGAGCAGAGCCTCCAACAGCTATCTTGACTAACGACTAATTTTGACTTATGGACCAGAGTCATAAAATCATTTTTATAATTTAAAGGAAGCTGGTTATATTCGGTGACCATACCTTTAAAATATATATATATAAAATAATTTTAATTGGTGCTTAAGTTAATAGTTAGTTAAAAAGGTATCATTTAATAATTAAAAATTATAAGTTATTTGAAATTTAAATGGGATTTAGTTATATGGAAGACCTTTCTTTTAATAAAAATATATATAAGGTATTTTTAAGATAATAGTTAGTTAAAAGGAATATATATTAGAACGAGAAAATAATAATAAGTTAAAAAAAACATAAATAAATAAATAAATAATTAAAATAAAATAAAATAAATAAAAATAAATAAATAAATATATATAAATAAATAAATTTAATTAAGAACGTAGCTAGTAAAGGTAAAAGTTAGTTGAAAAAAATAAAAATAAATAAACAAATAAATAAAAATGAAAATAGAAATAAAAGTAAAATAAAATAAAATAAATAATTAAATAGATAAAAATAATAAATAAATAAATATATCCGAAGAAAAAAAATAAAATAAAATAAAAATAAATAAATAAATAAAATTAAAAATAAAAATGAAAATAAATAAATAAATAACTAAAAATAAAAATAAATAAAAAATAATGATAATAATACAAATATATATATATATATATATATATATATATATAAGTATACCTTAAAAAAAGAAAAAAGGGAGGATATTAGTTAAGATAATATTCATTAATAACTATGAGGAAAAAAATAAATAGAAAGAGCGACAAAATAAAAAGAAGGAGAAGGACAGGAAAAAGACCATTAAAAAACCACAAAGCAAGAAGGATAAACCCTAAGAGAAAGGAAGGCTCTAGGGGGAACAACGAAAGCTTGAAAAGGATAAACGGGGGGGTGCAGGAAAAGAAAGACTAGGATGAAAGGGCAGGGATCCAATAGCTACTGATCTTCTAGCCGTTATCTCTATTGACATTGTTAGGCCTTCTTTCAATCTCAATAGCTTCCCTGAATTTACGATGATGGAACTGAGCAACTTTGGCAACAACCTTGGCCTCCTATATACAAACTTGATGCTTGGTCTTTTCCGCATGCTCTGCTAATGCTGAAGACTTGGTTCTCCCATGTCTTAGGTCAGCTACATGTTCGTTGATCCTCTGATGGATGGAGCGCCCTGTTTCCCCGATATAGGGGGTCCCACAAGAACAAGGGATCAAGTAGACACCCTTCATGTCCTTAGGGTCAATGGGATCTTTCACCGATCGGAGGGATTTACGAATGGTGTTGAGGGGCCTAAAGGTTGAGGGAATATCATACCTCTTAAGAATCCGAGCAATCTTGTCTGTGGTTCCTTGGACATAGGGAAGATGGACACCTAGACGACGCTCCTTAAGTTCTTTTTTAATTAACGCATTTTTAGAGGCTTTAAGGAAAGCCTTCTGACCTAGGCACCTACTATAGCTATTCTCCACAAAGACATTAAGGAGATGGGATCTTTCCTTATCAAAGCTCTCATTATCAGAAATCCTAAGGGCACGAGTAGTGGGGGTGTTAAGAACACCCATTTTTTGAGCAGGGAAATGATGGGAAATGGCATGAAGATACTGCTCAGTATGTGTTTTCTTCTGGAACACTGAGTGGGAGAGAGAGACGTCCTTATTCTTAGAAATAAGAATATCTAGAAAAGGGAGGCAACCATTGACCTCTTTTTCCATGGTGAACTTAATGGCAGAGGACTGACAGTTGAGGTATTTGAAGAAGAGATCCAAATCCTGTTGGCCATGGGACTAGATGATATTAGTGTCATCTACATACCTTTTCCATAGCTTGGGAAGGAGACGAGCAGAGGCTAAAGCTTTGGCTTCGAAATCTTCCATAAAAAGATTCACAACAATAGGGGAAAGGGGGGAGCCCATGGAAACACCACAGGTCTATTCAAAGAACTCACCCTCGAAACAAAAGAAAGTGGAAGTGAGACAGATCGCAACTAGATGCGCGGTATCGGGATCTGTTAGGCGATAGATCACTTCCAAGGCCTCCTTTATAGGGATGCAAGTATAAAGGGAGACCACATCAAAGCTGACGAGAACGTCATCAGGGTTAAGTTTAATATCCTTAAGCTCCTTAATGAAGGATTCAGAGTCTTTCACGAAGGACTCAGTGCGGCCAACTAGGGGCTTAAGTTTAAGGGCAAGGAACTTAACTAGAAGGTAGGTCAGACCACCAATGGTGTTGATGATAGGTCTCAGAGGGGCCCCTTCTTTATGAATCTTAGGTAACCCATAGATCCTAGGAGTAATGGGACTGCTCTCAATGAGTTTGTGGCACAGAGAACTCACAGAGCTACTAGACTTGATGGTGAGAGCCACTGTCCTAAAAATCTTCTTTAGAGGGTTCTTGGGCAGTTTTTTATAACTACCACTATTGTAAAGATGATCTAACATCTTCTTACAGTAATCATCCTTGTTAAGGATGACCGTACATAATTTCCCTGCTCAAAGGATGGGTGTTCTTAACACCCTCGCTACTTGTGCCCTTAGGATTTCTGATAATGAGAGCTTTGATAAGGAGACATCCCATCTCCTTAATGTCTTTGTGGAGAATGGCTATAGTAGGCACCTAGGTCAAAAGGCTTTCCTTAAAGCCTCTAAAAATGCGTTAATTAAAAAAGAACCGAGGGAGCGCCGTCTAGGTGCCCATCTTCCCTATGTCCAAGGAACCACAGACAAGATTTCTTGGATCCTTAAGAGGTATGATATTCCCTCAACCTTTAGGCCCCTCAACACCATTCGTAAATCCCTCCGATCGGTGAAAGATCCCGTTGACCCTAAGGACATGAAGGGTGTCTACTTGATCCCTTGTTCTTGTGGGACCCCCTATATCAGGGAAACAGGGTGCTCCATCCATCAGAGGATCAGCGAACATGCAGTTGACCTAAGACATGGGAGAACCAAGTCTTCAGCGTTAGCAGAGCATGTGGAAAAGACCAAGCATCAGGTTTGTATAGAGGAGGCCAAGGTTGTTGCCAAAGTTGCTCAGTTCCATCATCGTAAATTCAGGGAAGCTATTGAGATTGAAAGAAGGCCTAACAATCTCAATAGAGATGACGGCTGGAAGATCAGTAGCTGTTGGATCCCTGCCCTTTCATCCTAGTCTTTCTTTTCCTCCCCCCCCCCCTTTTTATCCTTTTCAAGCTTTCGTTGTCCCCCTAGAGCCTTCCTTCCTCTTAGGGTTTATCCTTCTCCTTTTTATTTTGTGTCGCTCTTTCTATTTATTTTTTTCCCGATAGTTATTAATAAATATTATCTTAACTAATATCCTCCCTTTTTTCTTTTATATATATATATATATATATATATATATATATATATATATATTTGTATTATTATCATTAGTTTTTTATTTATTTTTATTTTTAGTTATTTATTTATTTATTCTTTTTTTTTCTTCGGATTTATTTATTATTTTTATCTATTTAATTATTTATTTTATTATATATATATATATATATATATATATATATATATATATATATATATATATATATATATTTCAACTAACTTTTACCTTTACTAGCTACGTTCTTAATTGAATTTATTTATTTATATATATATTTATTTATGTATTTTCATTTATTTATTTAATTTTATTTTATTTTTATTAAAAGGAAGGTCTTCCATATAACTAAATCCCATTTAAATTTCAAATAACTTATAATTATTAATTATTAAATGATACCTTTTTAACTAACTATTAACTTAAGCACCAATTAAAATTATTTTATTTATATGTATTTTGAAGTTATGGTCACCGAATATAACTAGCTTCCTTTAAATTATAAAAATAATTTTATTACTCTTGTCCCTAAGTCAAAATTAGCTGTTGGTCAAGATAGCCGTTGGAGGCTCTGTTCAGACTATTTAAAATGCATAGTTGGATCTGTTTCTTCAACTTGTCCTGACGATGAACCACACTGGTTGGTTCGAAACGCGTCGACAAAGGTCTTTCTACATGTGATTTACACCGAAGTTCTTCTTACAACTATTATGGATCACAGAAGCCTCAATTCAAGAATATGAGTTTTCTGGTCTGATTTCATCCTTTTATGAGTGATTTTTCAGTTGCAAGTACTACGTCTTCACATGAAAAGATGATGATCAAGGAGAAGGAGTCTATGCTAGAAGACACTTACAGAGTTGTAAGGACAATCTCATCATTGAGCAAGAAGATCAAGGGACACTAGATTGTGAAGAAAGTTGGAACATCAAGATCATAGTGAAGACTCCCTATTTTTAAACCTTTGGGGGAGGAAGAGGAAGATAATTCAACATCTCTCATGAAGACACAAATATAACAAGAAAATAATATTGACTTGACATTTTCCACATCATTGACAATTTCATGTTAGCAGTGCCAAGTTATCTCTTGTCAGACTTTCACTTCAAGAAGTCCTATGAGTCATCATGTGCGACATCATTTGTGGATGTAATTATGTAATGTTTAATAATATGAGAAATGTAAAGTTAAGTCAAAGTCTAAGAGTCACCTATAGAATGTGGAAAATCATGTAGAATTCAAAGGGTCATATGGAAGTTCAAGAGTCATGAGGGGGGTCCAGGAGTCATAAGGGAGGTGAATAGTCACCCCATTTGTTATATATACACCCTCATAGCTCAAGCAATGGAATTTTCACCTTGGCTTCTCCAGATAGGTGTTAGAGAGTAATATAGTTATTTTAGAGTGCAACTAGTAGCTCTAACGCTCCACTATTGGAGCTAGTGGTGTTCATTATATCAATGTATCTTAGAAATTTTGATTAATACTTGAAGCTCTTTCATCCATAACACTTTCATGCATATTTTGTAAAATTTTTAAGACTATTCTTTGAATTTTGTGATATATGTGATACAAGAGGATATTGGTGGCCACTCACCTATTCCACTTGGAACCCCACCATTATTTCTTTCAGTTTTTCAGTTTTCTTAATTGTAGCATAATTTACTATTTTTGGCAGTTTTTCAGATTGTGAACTTCTGGAGCCATTTTGAGGCCCTAAATGATTCTTTTCTTTTGAAAAGTCACCAATGATGAATATAATATTTCAACTTGATATTCATTATTAACAATTTTAGTCCTCAGATAGATCTTTCTAACGAGGTATCATGTGCGTTAAACGAAGATCGCATGCCAAAGTTACGACCCAGGGAAGTTGATGTACCAATTTACCCCAACGGGGCCCATAGTGTGGCATTTCATCTCCTAGGGTTAGGCTATTGGATTTTTTGGGTTTTCCATTGTTTCTCAATAATAAATAGGCTCTCAAGCCTCATTGCAACACAGTTCAGGGGCATGTAGCCACCACATCTCTTCTCAGAGATAAGCTACCATCGCCCGAGCTAGTCTTATTTCCATTATGTTTGTAAGCATATTTAAATATATGATGTTAATGAAATGAAGTGTTATTTCTACCGCATCTCTATATTTATGGTTGTATCTATAATTTGTTGCGTTCCTATTTAAATTCAGATCAATATGTTGTTTTCATTTGTACTAAAGAAATTAAACTATTTCGGTGGCTTTGGTGCTTATCTTATTGAATTTATGTTGTAATTGTTTTAACGATCATTAATTTTATATGAAATACTTCGCTAGTTGATTAACAATTCTTTCATATATATGCTCGTGTGTCTTTATTAGATTAGTACTATTACTCTTATCTTAAAGTCTCACTTTCATTTTTCTCCAATGAAAGAAACATGATACATTCTCCAATTGAACATTCCATAAGACATACACACTTGTTCATTCAAAAGTACATGTACATTACTCTCTTGTGCTAACTATTGTAGCCAAGGAAAAAATTTGAGAAAATCACAGTCGAGCCTTATTTCCAAAAGGGCTCCTACACCAAATAATGTGTGGTCTAATTGGGAATTCACATTGGGGAGATCCCCTTGCATGTTGGCAGGTTCCAACACCATCAACACATTGTAATGGTGTATCTTGGGACTTTCACTTAATGCTTTGAAGCTCTTGGATCCAATGCACTTTCATGCATACATCTTGAATGATTATAAGAATATTCTTTCATTGTTTGCAGTGTATGTCTATGTCTATACATACTAATGAAAATGAACTATTATGTTGTGTTAGAAAATTATATATTATAGAGCAATGGAACACATACAAATATTGCAGAAATATAAACACAGAAAATGCATAAAACAAGAGAGACACAGATATACATGGTTCACCCAATTTGGGCTACATCCATGGAGAAACAACCAGTCCTTCCTTTTATATTATTCAACAAAATGAAGAGATACAACCTACAACAAATCCGTTGTAATTCCCTCTCCACTTTCACACAATCGCCTTTGTCTTTCTCGCTCAGAATACACATTTACATAGCCAAAATACAATTCCCTCATATATATCAAGTGGTTTCCTTCTAGGGAAAAAAAATATAAATTAAACATAACTTCTACCATCATATTTCTGCCTAATGAATGGTCTAGATTGACCCCCTTGGACCCCCTTCGTGGTGCACGTAAACGAGTGGCATTTCCTCCCCATTACAAAACGGGGTCCAATGCGGCAATACCTTTGAATAAAGAAGATAATCAAGCTCCATACACAACACGTTGGATTTAGTATGCATCTTTGAATTGTGTGCCTATTGCTTTCATGATCATTGTTTCTTTGTGAACTATTTCATAAGATAATTGACGATTCTTTTATATATGTGTGTGTTTGTATTTATTAGGATAATACTATTTATTTTCTCTTAAAGAATCACTTTCTCTTCCCTTCTGTGAAAAAACATTTATACACTTTAAAATTGAATACTTCTGAAGGTGAACTTACTTTCTTACCTCGAAAGTATATGTGTACTATGCTATGTTGTTTATTGCAACCAAGGAAAATCTTTAAGAATATGGTAGTTGGGCCTATTTTCTGTATGGGGCTCCTACTCCAAACGATGTGAGGTCTAGTTGGGACTTCATACAACTGAAGCTCTTTGAAGAATCTCAACACGACCATCAGGTGCTCTGCATGCTCCTCTCCATTATTTGAATATACCAATATATCATCAACAAAGACTATCACAAAATTATTTAGATAAGGGCGCAACACACTGTTCAACAAACACATGGAGGTAGATGGAGCATTGGTAAGACCAAAAGGAACCACTAAAAATTCATAGTGCCCATACCATGTATGGAATGCAGTCTTGTAAATGTTTTCTTCTTTGATGTGCACCTGATGATATCCTGATGTCAGATTGATCTTTGAAAAAACTGCAACTCCCTTCAACTGATAAAAAAAATCATCAATTCGTACTAAAGGATACATTTTATTATTATTCAACTTGTTCAATTACTTGTAATCGATCAACAATATGAGAGTACCATCCTTCTTCCTTACAAACAACGTTGGTGTACCCTGTTAACACCCAGGTTGTTCCCTATGACTCCCAAGGGAATACGGCCAGGGTAACCACTAACCAATCTTTGGATTACAGTGCCTAGCCACACTGTAATCAGAGAGGGCTCTCTCTTTCTGATTTATCTTTGTTTTTGATGATTTTAGGCTAGCTATAAGTTCAGGTCTATTTTGAGTTTTTGCTTGGATGATAATTTCAGTCTAGGTTCTTATGCAATTTCCAAAGAGTTCTAGTCCATTGGGCCATGGAGTCAGTGGTCCTTTAACTATTTGATGTGTTGCTGTGATACTGTAGTGATGCTGCAGAGCCAGATTAGTGTATGAGAAATAACGTTTGTAATAGTGATGGAATGGAGTGTATCCAGTTAGTGCAAGGCAATTAAAAATCTTGCAGTTTAACTATTGGAGTAATACAGTGAGAATATTGACCTAGGAGCATTTAAGAATTTCTAGGTGATATTCATACATAAAGAATTAACAGACACATGAGCAATTAAGAATTCATGTACATATTTAACCCTGAGGACAAACATTTACAGCAGCAAAAATTGAGCACAAGGTGTAATAAAACAAATCTTGTACTATTCTTTCTTTTTACTGCTAGCTTAGTGTGAAATAAGTTTGATTTGATCAACACAAGAAAAACAAGAACAGAGTTTTGAAGAAAACTTGTTATTTCGTCAGACAGCACAGGAATTCTGCATCAACACATGGAGCATCCTCCAGACATCAAATAATTTCAGGAAATCACTGAGCTCATCCAGCCCTTTGTATTAGATAATTGAAAGTGTACAATACAAGTGTTCTCATAGAGAAAATTACCAACCCCTTATGAGTTACTCAGGGGAGTTTATATACAAAATTTTACATCAAAAATATCAACGAAATGAGTTAATATCTCATTTATGATATGCTAATCTCTGAAATGCAGTAGCTGAAGGAGTGAATGCAGCCGAAATTCCTTTATGCTTCAGCTGTCAAATAGTCAGAAGATATTTGGTCTTTATGGCTGTTAGAGTCGGTTGGAGATGTGCTGTTCAAAACTTGGCTAGCTGTCATCTTCTTATGTGATGAGTCATTACTCAGCTGCTTTTAATGCTGACTTTATCATGCTGTCTGTCTTTAAAGTGACCTGGAGCTGGCAGTGGCCGAATGACTGAAGCTATCGTGGCAAAATCTGAAGCATGAATTGCCACCAATCCTCCTTAGGCATTTGATGCCTGCGTATTTTTATCAATGTTTCCTCTGCCTCTGTATGTTTGTAAAGATTGGGAGGGGTCTCAAACAGGTGGTTCACCTCATTCTCAATAAAGAACAGGCCTTCAAGTTTTTCATATATGCTCCGTCATGTAGGAGGCCCTGCTGGTTCAGATGTACTGCCAGATGCAATAATCTGATTTTCAATAGTGGTTGCCATTCTGTTGGCCATTTGATCTAGGGAGATCAGCTTTCCTGCACCACTTAGCAAGCTGGGTAGGCCTTTTGCTTGCAGCACTCCCATTTTGGCCTTGTATCCCTCCACATCTGCTTGCATTTCAAAAAATTTCCTCTCTACTGTTTGTATATAGTTTCTTAGAGTTAGTGCCTTCTTGGCAGAGAGGACAGCTTCTGTTCTGTTGGGAATGCCTATGGCTGCTAATTCTTCCCTTTCCTGTCTATTCAGGAAGTCTATCATCCTGTTTGCCTGTTCTGTTTTGTTTCCTAGTACTGTTTTGGCCTTCCGAATTTCCGCTTGTGCTTGGCCCATCAAATCCATCTGCTCATGTATTATTTTTATTGACCTCCACTATTGTTTGATGGATTGGCCAATTTTAGCCCATAGGATTCTCTTTATGTCAGCCATAGCTGTATCTAGATTCAGCTCCTTTTCTAAGGCTTTTATCCTGTCTCTTTGGGCCTTTATTTCTCTGCCCTGCTCTGCTACAGTCATTTTGGAGTTGGTGTGCTTGGAGTCCAGCTCTGCCAATTTTTCCTTGGCCTTCTTTATTTCGTCTGCTTGGAGCTCCATTGCTCTGACAGCCTTGGTCAATTCTTCTATACTTGGACTGGCATCTGGTGCCACTACTGTTCCTGCTGCTTCTGCTGTAGGGGGCACTGCTGCCCCTAAAGTTGCTGTTGTAGTTGATGTAGTTGGAGGAGCTTGGGAAGTGGAATCTGCTTGTTTTTCCTGTAATATTCCTTCCAGCTCTTTCTCCAGTTTCCTAATCCTTTGGTCTTGCTGCATTAGGAGGTCTAGCTGGTCCTCAGCCTGTTTTTGCTTTTGGAGTTCTGCTGTTTGAGGGTGCTCTGTGGGCTGCAGCTTCAACCTCTTCTTCAATGCGTTCAAGTCATCATCTTTTTTCTTCATGAGGGCCTTTACACCCGTTGGATCACTAGGATCATGTCCTAGATCGATGATGATCTCCTCCAGGGACTTTATTCTGTTGTCTTTGGCTTGGGATGACAATCTCTCAAAATCCAACTGGGTGTTGGTGTTTTTTAGGGACTCCTTCAGCTCATGGGCCAAGGTGGCCTTCTCTATTAGGGTCGTATAGACCATCTCTCCAGTTTGCCTGTGGAGTTCAATCTGGTCCATGGGATGTATATCCCTGGCTAGGACCTCCACCCTTGTCTTTATGAAATCTGCAGGTGTCTTAGGCTCTGGCCCCATTGGCTTGAAGTGACTCAGGAGCAGTCTCTCCTCCTGAATGTCGTATACCGACGATAGTCTCTCTTGCTGGGCTGGTGTTGCATCTACGAATTGCTTGTAGACCTCGGCCCTTAGCAGCTCATTCTGATCTTTTATCTGTTTGAAGGAAGCCTTGGTGCTTTTGGGCTTCTTGGTCAGCTGGGAAGAGGAGGACACCTCTAAGCCGTGTTGTAAAGTTTGCTCCTACTGAAAGGAGCTTGTACCTGTGTGTTGACTGCCCTCCTTGTCTTTTCTTTCACTATCCAAGACATCATCAGTAATGTCTTCCACCTCTGGGGAGTCTACTCTTTGCCTTTTGGCTTCTGGCTGGTGGGAGGATCCACTGAGAGGAGTGGACTCTTCTCTTTGTCTTTTAGTTCCCCTTTCCTCATGTGCTGGGGTCTGTAAGATTGGGACAGTTACTGGCTCTTTTTGTGGAGGTGGAATTTGCAGTGTTGGAGCTGCTGGTAGCTGAGTCTGTGGAGGGACATTTTGCCCTTGTTGCTATTCTTGTTGCTGCCCTGTTTGCTGCTCTGTTTGCTGCTCTGTTTCAGGGGCAGGCTTTTCTTTTGTTACCTCCTCTTCTGTACCCATTATGCCCTTGCCTTTATCTAACACTGGTGCTGATGTAGAAGGTGCCTGTGGTGCAGTCTTTGTAGCCGAGATCCCTTCTCCTATTGAATAAGGCGGTCTGAAAGGTACCTGCTGCACATAGTCTAGGTCAATAGTCTTTTCAAGCTCCCTCCTACTCTTTAGCATTCTCTCTTCCTCAGTTAGATTTTCAACTAGAGTGTCCATCTGCCATTCTTGCAGGTTGGCATATTTTTCAATGTGAGGGTACTGGCAATGTTTAATGCCTATCAGCCTATACTTGTTTCTTCTATCAGTGATGAAACCTTGAGGGTCATAATGGACCCACCGAAAACTATAGGATAACTTGTACTTATCCTTGAGGATTAGGTCTGCCTCTTCCCACCCTCTTTTTTGTTCATGATGAAGGGGCCCAACTCGTGTTTGAACTTGAGGTGGGCCTTCTTTTTGGCGCTGTGGAAATGGGTGAGGTCTGACTGAATCAACTGCCTGTAATATTCCAAGGCAAATAACCTCATCGGTACATATTTTGGGAGCCTGTATGGACAGAGCTCACAGCCATAAATCCTAATGACAGTATGGTTCTCATATAGGTACCAGTCACCTATTTTATATTTTCTAGAAAGCTGCAGAGCTTTCTTTATCTCATTTGATACCCTGGGAGGAGGGGACTTCATTAACAGGCAAGAGACTGGGTATACAAATTGGTCAACAAATTCACAGTAAGTATAGGGTGAGTTTGTGACCTTATGAAAGACAGAGGTCCAGAAGATAACAGATCTTCTTTCCCCTTTCTGATCCAGCCTTCTGATGTAGCATGGGAAGGCTTCAGAGTGGTAGTACATGAATAGGTGGTAAATATAGGCTGAGTACCTGAAGACCCCCTGCCTGTCCACCTTGCTTAGCTGATCATGAATCTTATTGGCAATGAATTTAGCAAAGTTATATTTCCTGGCAGGGGGTTGGCGTGGGCTATATACAGATAGCAATACCAGCATCGTTTTGTCCACTTGCTCACTGTTTTTGTATCCCAGCACATAGGCAATCATGTCCAGTAAAAGCCTGCCTATGTCATTGAAATGGATACCCAGGTAGGGAGGTGGCTCTGCAGGCTGGCACTCAAGTCTCATGAAATCTCTGGTGACCTTTTGAATCTCCTCACTGGTCATCTTTTCACCAGTCTCTATCAAATAGCTCAAGGAAAACGGGATTAGCAATTCTGTCTGATCAAAATGTAACATCTTGTTGATAGACTCAGCATTAATGTAGAAAAGGATTCTTCCAGATGGAGTGCTAACAGTTCTGTGCTGCCCATTATAGTTTTCAACACATAGGTGAATGATCTCAGGAAAGACATTTACAGCTGGGAGACAATAATATGGTAGGTTTGACTCCCATATCCCATGTGTGCCATGACCATCTTTATAGTCCTCTCTCAACTGACTGAAAGTTTGCAAGAAGTCCCTGTTGCCCTCAAAGTCTTCAATAAGACAGTCCTTGTCAACTAATGGCAAGGTCTCCAGCACTCTACTTGTTGGATTCAATGGAGCTACACTGAGGGATGAGGATGCAGAAGCGGCCATTGTAAAACTTGATTTGAAAATAAGGTGATGGCAATTGTTTACAAGGTTTTTTGAAAAGCTTGAGTAAATAGGACCAATACAGACCAAGTCTGAAGTGTTTTTCTCAGTGAAAATGCAAGCTGGCCTGTACTCGGCAAAAGGGAACAATGCCGAGCCCCTCGAGGATAATTTTATGGTTTCGGCCCGTGGAATGACCGCTCTAATGCCGAATTATAGTTCAGGGGTGGTGCACGTTGCTTTGGTTTACTTTAGATAACAAGCAGAGTTGAATTTAGGATTTTTACCAGTTTTTTAATGGTGAATTTACAGAGAATTGGAATGCATGGGAAAAAGTGGGGAAAACTGGTGAAATACCTGGAAAACTAGCTTGGAAGCCTGCGGGCCGGGCTGTGGAGGTTTAATGCCGTCGAATTCTGAACTTGTAGTGGTCGAAATGTCGAATTTGATGGCTGGGGACAAATTTCGCGGCAGCTGGTCGACAACAGCTACTTCTTTTGCACGTGAAAATGACCGAAAACGGCTCATTTGGTCGTTTATAACGTTAAATTTGGAAAAAGTATGCATTTGGCGCTTTTCCGCCGATGATGTCATGGTGGGGCCCGGGTACGGAGGAGACGTGGCTGCTGAGGTGTGAGCCGGGTGGCAGGACACGGTGGCGGGTGAATAAGGTGGCAGGGGTACGTGGAGGATCACATGGCGCGGGGTGGGCGACAGGTACAACGTCAGGATGACGCAATGATGACATAAGGGACGGCGGTATCGGAATAGTGGTAAGCGGGTTCCCCGCACCGCCTTTGCTGGTGAGTGGTATTGGGGAGGGGGGCTCCGAACAACCCCGGCGATTGACACGCGTCCAGGGTACGGAGCGGGAAACCACTTTCCCCGGACGCTAAAGGTCGGCAGGTCGGGGGACGAAAATGACTGCCCACCGCTAGATCTGGGCGGCGGAGATCGGACGGCTGGCGGGTCCTCCGACGGATCGTGCAGGTTGAGGGGGGCCCGCCGGCCCATTATAATATTCAATTTAATATTTCAGGCGGAGAACTATAGGAAAGTGGGTTTGTCATGTGTTTTGGGATTTTTTCGGCTTTTCCAGGGTTTGTCAAGGGTTTTTATCAGAAAAAGGGGTTTATAGGGGTGATTTTAGTAAGGGAAAAAGGGGTTTTTTGTGTTTTTGAGCAAAGGGACGGTGAGGGCTGAGGGAAAAGGTTACTGCTCATAACCAAAGGTTAGAGCAGCTCCAAGATAGGGTTGACCACAGTCCCAGATGGACTAAAGTCTCCCTTGACCATTTATTTGGCTATAGTGCCAAGAGGAGGATATGTACATAGTGCTGGGATTTATACACCTTAGTGTTATTTATAGTAGGGAAAGGGGGACATAGTGGATTTAGATAGTAGAGTTAGTGGTTAAGATGTATGAGAGGGTAAATGAAAGGGAAACCACTAAGTTTATTTGAAACATACTTAGTTTAGAGAGTAGATCAAAATGAAAAGAATTTTACACAGGAAATGTGGCTTTTAAATGAACAAGAACCATCATAAAACCTTAGAAATTTCTCATCAATCTCCATGGATGAAGGGATGTTAGTAATAAGAGTGGAAGGGGAAATTGGGGAATTAGACATGCTCCTGTGCCTTGCTTTTCTCTTTTAACCAGCAAGATTCAATTTGGAATGAATACCACTTCTGCAACCCCATCTACTTACCCAGCTACTTTGCCTAGCATTTTTTATTTCTTCTTGGAGGGTGCACTTGGACTTGCAAACCCTTACTTGCCTTTTCTTTTATTTGGATTTTTGTCTTGTTTTTTCTATCTACTTCTACCCTTATTTCTTCCAAGGTCCCAGATTAAGCTGTTGGGAGCCTTTTCTTCTCTACCTGAACTACTTGTCTGCCAAGATTAAACAGTTTGGACAGACTTCTTTCTCTAATCTACAACTGCAAATTTAAACCATGGAATGATCCAGATTAGACTGTTGGACCATCCATCAAAATTTAAGTCCACACCAAGCTATAAGCACAGATTGGATTGTCTTGGAAATATGTGATCTTTGAATCATCAAAGCAGAGCATATTTGGACCTTTCATAGCCAATCATGAAATATGAAACCTATTGGTATAGGTAGCTAACAGTGGCTCCACATGGGGATGGTTTTTCATTTGAAAGACCAAGAACAACAGGTCAGATTGCCTTGCTCCTTGATTGCTCTTGCCAGTCTTGAAGTTTGCTGCTTTGAAGTGCCAAAATTGTGTGCTTCCCTTGTTGGTAGACCTCTGATTCTATTTTCCTTTTGCTGACAGTCAATAAACTTGGAAAACTACATTTTTACAATCTAGACAGAAAATAATATATACATCTGCATATATACAAGGGAGCCTCAGGCTGTACTCATGGGTAATAGTCAAAATAATGCTTCAGCATCCTGCCATTCACAGGACCTTCATCCAAGTCAGTTTCATTCAGACTTTTTAGGAAGTAAGTGTTGTTACCTTGCACTGCTTGGACAGCAAATGGTCCTCTCCATAAGGAATCAAATTTTCCATGTTTTCCTTTGTCTTCTCTCCTTGCATCCCACTTGAGGACTTTGTCTCCCACACTGAAATCTTCTGCCTTAGTTCTTCTATCAAAAGCCTTCTTTAATTTTTCTTGTAGAACTTGAACTCTGCTGAAAACTTGGTCTCTAGTTTGCTGCAGACATATGATTTGATTGATTCTTCTTTGCATATCATTTGGTTCAGCTTGGCTTTCTTGAAGAAGCTTCATAACAGGCACTCCTAGTGATGAGGGGAATTTGGCCTCTAATCCATAAACCAACTCATATGGGCTGGTCCCAATTGATCTTTTGGTTGTTAGTCTATCTGCCCATAGGGCATTCACAAGCTTCTTATGCCAATTCTTTTTGTTCTCTTCAAGTACTTTCTTTATGATGTTTACCAGACTTTTATTTGATGACTCAGCAAGGCCATTTCCTTGGGGATAGTAGGCAGTGGAATGGCCCAGAGTGATGTGAAATTTATGGCAGAAGTTCACCATTTTCTTGGATCTGAAAGCAGCAACATTGTCTGTTATTATTTTGTCAGGACAGCCAAATCTAGCCAATATGTTGTTCTCCAAGAACTGAATAATTATTGAATCATTTGCTTGTCTGCATGGGGCAGCTTCAATCCACTTAGTGAAGTAGTCTGTTGCTGTTAAAATCCATCTGTGTTGGCCTGAAGATGAGGGATGAATTTCCCCAATGAAGTCCAATCCCCATTGTTGGAAAGGTCTCTCTGTTGCAATAGGCCTTAAAGGAAGTGGCAGCAACTGTCTCTTTCCCTCAAACACTTGACATTTATGACATGAGGTGATGAATTTCTTGACATCAGAGAACATGGTGGGCCAGTAATATCCAGCCCTTAGTATCTTGTCCACAGTGGACTTCCAGTACAAGTGTCCACCACAGTCACCTGCATGAAATTCTTTTATGATATTGTCAGTTTCATTTTCAATTAAACAGTGCAGCAATATACCTTCATGGTTTTTCCAAAGCAAATTGCCATCCATGACACAAAATCTTGAGGTCTTCATTTTTAAGAATCTACACTTGGTTCTGGACAGTCCTGGGGGAGCACACAGGTTTTGTAACACATAACAGATATCAGAATACCAGGGGGATTGTTCAAAGGCTACATTGATCTTTGGAGTCGCCAGTTCTGGTTCACTGTCCAGCTGGTTAATATCTAAGGCTTGAAAATTTGTTTCTGTCATTAATTTGGCCAAGCCTTGCCCTTTTATCAGTTTTGTAGGTTTTATCTCAATGTCAAATTCCAAGATGTTGGCAATCCATTTTCCTCTTCTGCCCTCTAAATTTTCTTGGGTGAGAATGTTTTTGACAATAGGACTTGGCACATATGCTATAACATGGGAATAAAGGATATAAATCCTAAAGTCTTTAATTGCTTTGACTAAAGCATAAGCTTGCTTTTCCATGATTTGATACTTTAAAGGTGCATCTCTAAGAGCTTTGCTAAAGAAAGCAATTGGCTTCTCATTACCTTGGTCATCTTTTTGTAATAGAACAACAGCAATAGTATGCTGGGAGGCAAAAGAGAAAATGATAAATTCTCTGTCAAACTGAGGATTGGTCAACACTGGGGTTTGGGTAAGGGCCAATTTTATACCTTCAAAGGCTTGATTGGCTTCAACAGTCCATTTTACTTTTGAATCTTTCTTTAGCATGTTATTTAATAATCTGATTAGCTCTGCTAAGTTTGGGATAAACCTTCTCAAGAAATTGATTTTTCCCAAGAATCCTTGCAACTCTTTGACATTCCGTGGGTGGGGCATTTGTAGGATAGCCTGTATCCTATCTGGGTCAATTCTTATGCCATCTTTAGAAATGATGTGGCCCAACAGCTTACCTTCCTCTAAACCAAATAGGGATTTCTTGGGATTTAAGGAAATTCCATATTTTCTGCATTTAAGGAAGATCTGTCTCAAATGTTTTATATGTTCTTGGTCTGATTTTGAGAAAGGTGTAAGGTCATCTAGGTAAATGACTAAAAAGTCATGAATCTCCTTGGCAAAGGCAATATCCATGGCTCTTTGAAAAGTTACCCCTGCATTTTTCAATCCAAAAGGCATCTTTACATATTTGAAAGTTCCCCATTGGGTTGTAAATGCTGTTTTTTCCTGATCATAAGGGTGAACTAAGATCTGGTTGAAACCTGAGAATCCATCAAGTAGAGAAATTCTGGAAGCCCCCACTACTCTCTGTAAAATGTGATCCATCTTGGGTAAGGGGTAATTGTCTTTAAGGGATACTTGGTTCAGATTCCTCAAATCCACACACAGCCTAATTTCACCAGTCTTCTTTCTTGTAGGGACCAGGTTGGAGATCCACTCAGAGAATCTGATTGGTGCTATGATGCCTGCCTTGAACATTTTTTGTACCTCTTGTTCCATTGCTGGGAGAAGCATAGGATTGATTCTCCTCAATTTTTGTTTAAAGGGCTTTTGATCAGGTTTGAGAGGGATAGTGTGCTGGATTACAGAGGTGTCATAGGACTTTAGGTCCTCATAGCTCCATGCAAAGACATCCTGGAACTCTTTGAAGAGGTCAATGTATTTTGGCTTTTGGTCAGAAGGTAAGGAAGCAGATAATTTAATTATCTTGGGCTTGTCACTTGTACCTATGTTGCACTCTTCAATGGCTGCATTTAAGGGCTGCATTTTTGGTTTTCTAGGGATGTCATTTGAGTCAAAGATGTCTTCTAGTGGAGTTAGGCCCGTTGGAAGAAAATTGTCTTTCAGCTCTATGATTTCAGTTTCAGCATTGGCCACCTCTTCATAGTTAATTTGTTGAATTTGCTGAATGTTTTCCTCGTTGAAAATGGTTGGATTCAGCATTAGTTTTGCAGTTCTAGGTGATATTGGGTGAGCAATCTGTTGAAACTGTATTTGTGATGGACTTGCTCCATCAAGTATTTGTGATTGACTTGCTGTATCAAGTATTTGTGATTGACTTGCTGTATCAAGTATTTGTGATTGACTTGCTCTATCAGTGTCAATATTTAATCCTGCAAATTCTTGTTGCAGAGTTAAAAAATGGTTTATTTGCTTGTCATCCTCAAATACTTGCCAATCATTGACATTGTTTGGAATAGAGGGTCTGTGTTTTACCTCAGCTGTAAAACAATGATGGGGCTCAAAAGGTAACTTGCAGGTACTTGCAAAGGTGGCTAAACTATGAGCATGTAGATTGTGGGTTCTGGGAATTTTAGTAATTTGGAATTCAGAGAAAAAGTTTAGTACCTCAGCAACAGCAGACCTATAAGTCCTTAGTCTTTTGTCATTGGTGACAAAGTTTCCCTTCACTTGTTGAATGACCAAATCTGAATCACCCATGATCGAGACCCTGGCAGCTTGCAAGAACTTTACTAACTTGAGGCCTAGTAAAAGAGCTTCATATTCTGCCATGTTATTAGTGCATCTGAAGTTTAATCTATAGGCTCTGCCTTCTGCATGACTATTTTCTTTGTTGTGTACCCAAACTCCAGCTCCTGCCCCTAACTTGTTGACCGAGCCATCAAATTCAAGGAACCATAGAATATCCTGTTGGGAAGGAGATTTGATTATCTGTTCATGGGCTGGCAATGTGAGTAGAAGTTGTGGTTTTTCATCTAGCTTGTCTTCTAGGACAGTCTCATCGTTTGATTGGATGTTCTTGACAACTAGGGCAGCAGCAACATCTAGTGTTTGATTGACTGTTGTTTCATGGGTGGTAATACTTTCATTCGAATCTTCCTCTTGTATGAATATCTTGGTTTCAACCTCACCTTTTAGGGGAGTTGTGGTGTCATTGAAGAGAATGTATGAGTCTATGTCTGAATGGACAGCATATATGGGAAAGTTTTGAGGCTTTTCTTCACTGCTGACCATGTATTTCATAAGTGTTTCTCTGTACAGTCTTTTTGGTTGCCCAAAAACAGAGATGGTGGCATATGACATGTCTAATTGTAGGGAACCTTGGAGTTTAGCTCCCCATGATCTTGATAACAGCATCCCATACTTAGGTGGGATATCAGCAACTACCACATCCATTAGGATTGTCTTGTTTGGGTATTGAACCAGAGACACACATAAGTCTTTTATGAGACCTAAACACTTGACTTGGCTGGAGTCAAAGGAAAACAGGTCCTTGTATGGTCTTGTTATGTCTAAATTCAATCTCTCCATGACTGCTTTTGGCATGAGATTGTGAGAGGCACCTGAGTCAAACATTGCATTGTGTAGTATTTTGTCATGAATATGTAAGCTGACATAAAAAGGTAGTACCCCTGTAACTATTGTTTTTCCATCCACTTCTGGGCCAAACAATAATTCTGGAGTGTCATCTAACACATTGACATCATCTTTGCTGTTAGTGAGTTGAAGGGACTTCTTGATCTGTAGTTTATAGATGTCATGCTTGGCTAGTTCCAAGAGAGGAATAGCTATCTTTATTTTGCCAATTTCTGTTTCTAAGTCAAAGGGTTTTTCAGATTGGGCCTTGGGGTTGTAGGTGACAGTCCTTTCCTTGTTCATTAAATCTCCTTGTTGATTTTTATCTTGACTTTGGGACTTATCCTTTTTACTCATCTCTTGAGGAGTAACATTTAAATTAGGATGAGAAGATGAAGTGGCCAGAGGTTGCTGTCTTAAGGACAGTGGTTCAGTGATCTCTTCAACAATCACTTCTTCTGTAGGTGAATTTATTTTGTCATTAGGTTCTGTGACTATGACCCTTTCAGGCTGCTGATTATCCTTTATCTTTTCAGGCTGGTTTACATTCACAGTTCTGCTCCTCAGCTTGTATTGTTTATGGACTTCATAAACAGCAGTGTCATAGCCTTGTTTGAAGTCAAAGGATTCCCATGATTTAGTTTGGAACAGTTTGATTTCATCATCCTCATGATCTTCTTGTGTTAGGAAAACTTGACTTTCACCATCTAGACCCAATAAATTAATCTCAGGATCTTCATTGGGCTCTATTGATGTGGAAGTTTCTGCATAATTTTCTTGGAAAGGGGGTCTTATGTCTTGGTCAGCACTGGTCTTGCTGACATTTGGGTTTTGATTTCTCCTAAAATTTGGATTCCTAGGAGGGTTGTTTTGTGGTGCTTCCCATGATGATTTTCTCTCAACCGATTCCACTCTATCCCCCAATCTTTTCATTCCATTGAGTATTGCATCCAGCTTCTGATCAAAGGTAGAGGGTTCCTCCTTGAAAGCAGTCCTCTTTTCCAACCTTGCCCTGTTCCTTTTGGCAATCAGGTTGGCTTCCACTGTGACAGCAACCCTTTGGGCTTCTGCAAGGGATTGAGGATCTCTTTCCTTCAATTGATAGGCCATGTCAGGGTCAAAACCATCAGGGAATTTGTACAAGGCTAAATCAGGAGGAGGTCTTAAATTTTGTGGAATTGCGTTATATACATTGTTAAATCTTGCACAATACTCCAAAACAGTCTCTTGGGGACCTCTTTTGATAGTGTCATATTCCCCAAGTATGTGCAAAGGATCTTTCTTCTTGTCCCATCTACTAGTAAAGGCTTGATACAGTTCATCAGGTGTTGTGATGGAGTTTGCATTCAGGGATCTAAACCAAGTTCTAACATCCCCAGTTAGGCTTTGAACAAACATCCTCATCCTGACACTGTCATCATCTATTTCATAGGTCTCAAAATGGTCTTGCATCCTCTTAGCATGCTGAACAGCTGTCAGAGGACCATTGGAGTCAAAATATGAGATTTTGGTTTGGTAATCTTGGGGCAGAGCTGCAACATTAGCTGGTATCTGCAAGGGTGCATATCTGTTAGCCATATTTATAGGGTTTAGAGGATTAACAGGAGTAGCTGGGATAATAGGAACAGTGGGTACCACAGGGGTGACAAGTAGGGGTGACCCTAGAGTGTTGGTCAAGGGGATATGTGCAGTGGATGAAGATGTGAGAGGGGGACTTTGAGATGCGGATGGTGAACTAGGGGTACTAGGGGTAGACCGGAAAAGGACCTTGCATGGGGTAGAGATAAGGTTAGGATGATCTGAATCTGAGGTTAAGTCAGCAGGCTGCTCCTGCTTTTGCTGCCTCCTAATGTTTCTTGGGATGGTATTTGGATTATCAACAATGATGGGTGGATTAGGATCAGGATTTGCCCTAGTGTGCCGTGGATTTTTCTTGGGAGCCAGCTTCTAACTGTTTTTTAGGATTTTGTAGGAAATTTTTATATCTGCAAGGACTGGATGAAGATTTTGGAATGGCTATATATTTTCAGAGCTAAGATGAAGATTCCCTAAACAAGCTCCTCCCTAAAGCTGTTAATGTGATACAGAAACAGATTAAAGGCCTCTTGACTGATTTCAGGCTTGATAGTAGCTATGGAAGATATATAGTAATTGAAAAATCTCAAGCACTCCCCAGTGGAGTCGCCAATTATGTTAACACCCAGGTTGTTCCCTATGACTCCCAAGGGAATACGGCCGGGGTAACCACTAACCAATCTTTGGATTACAGTGCCTAGCCACACTGTAATCAGAGAGGGCTCTCTCTTTCTGATTTATCTTTGTTTGTGATGATTTTAGGCTAGCTATAAGTTCACGTCTGTTTTGAGTTTTTGCTTGGATGATAATTTCAGTCTAGGTTCTTGTGCAATTTCCAAAGAGTTCTAGTCCATTGGGCTATGGAGTCAGTGGTCCTTTAACTGTTTGATGTGTTGCTGTGATACTGTAGTGATGCTGCAGAGCCAGATTAGTGTATGAGAAATAACGTTTGTAATAGTGATGGAATGGAGTGTATCCAGTTAGTGCAAGGCAATTAAGAATCTTGCAGTTTAACTGTTGGAGTAATACAGTGAGAATATTGACCTAGGAGCATTTAAGAATTTCTAGGTGATATTCATACATAAAGAATTAACAGACACATGAGCAATTAAGAATTCATGTACATATTTAACCCTGAGGACAAACATTTACAGCAGCAAAAATTGAGCACAAGGTGTAATAAAACAAATCTTGTACTATTCTTTCTTTTTACTGCTAGCTTAGTGTGAAATAAGTTTGATTTGATCAACACAAGAAAAACAAGAACAGAGTTTTGAAGAAAACTTGTTATTTCGTCAGACAGCACAGGAATTCTGCATCAACACATGGAGCATCCTCTAGACATCAAATAATTTCAGGAAATCACTGAGCTCATCCAGCCCTTTGTATTAGATAATTGAAAGTGTACAATACAAGTGTTCTCATAGAGAAAATTACCAACCCCTTATGAGTTACTCAGGGGAGTTTATATACAAAAGTTTACATCAAAAATATCAACGAAATGAGTTAATATCTCATTTATCATATGCTAATCTCTAAAATGCAGTAGCTGAAGGAGTGAATGCAGCCGAAATTCCTTTATGCTTCATCTGTCAAATAGTCAGAAGATATTTGGTCTTTATGGCTGTTAGAGTCGGTTGGAGATGCGCTGTTCAAAACTTGGCTAGCTGTCATCTTCTTATGTGATGAGTCATTACTCAGCTGCTTTTAATGCTGACTTTATCATGCTGTCTGTCTTTAAAGTGACCTGGAGCTGGCAGTGGCCGAATGACTGAAGCTATCGTGGCAAAATCTGAAGCATGAATTGCCACCAATCCTCCTTAGGCATTTGATGTCTGCGTATTTTTATCAATGTTTCCTCTGCCTCTGTATGTTTGTAAAGATTGGGAGGGGTCTCAAACAGGTGGTTCACCTCATTCTCAATAAAGAACAGGCCTTCAAGTTTTTCATATATGCTCCGTCCTGTAGGAGGCCCTGCTGGTTCAAATGTACTGCCAGATGCAATAATCTGATTTTCAATAGTGGTTTCCATTCTGTTGGCCATTTGATCTAGGGAGATCAGCTTTCCTGCACCACTTAGCAAGCTGGGCAGGCCTTTTGCTTGCAGCACTCCCATTTTGGCCTTGTATCCCTCCACATCTGCTTGCATTTCAAAAAATTTCCTCTCTACTGTTTGTATATAGTTTCTTAGAGTTAGTGCCTTCTTGGCAGAGAGGACAGCTTCTGTTCTGTTGGGAATGCCTATGGCTGCTAATTCTTCCCTTTCCTATCTATTCAGGAAGTCTATCATCCTGTTTGCCTGTTCTGTTTTGTTTCCTAGTACTGTTTTGGCCTTCTGAATTTCCGCTTGTGCTTGGCCCATCAAATCCATCTGCTCATGTATTATTTTTATTGACCTCCACTGCTGTTTGATGGATTGGCCAATTTTAGCCCATAGGATTCTCTTTATGTCAGCCATAGCTGTATCTAGATTCAACTCCTTTTCTAAGGCTTTTATCCTGTCTCTTTGGGCCTTTATTTCTCTGCCCTGCTCTGCTACAGTCATTTTGGAGTTGGTGTACTTGGAGTCCAGCTCTGCCAATTTTTCCTTGGCCTTCTTTATTTCGTCTGCTTGGAGCTCCATTGCTCTGACAGCCTTGGTCAATTCTTCTATACTTGGACTGGCATCTGGTGCCACTGCTGTTCCTGCTGCTTCTGCTGTAGGGGGCACTGCTGCCCCTGAAGTTGCTGCTGTAGTTGATGTAGTTGGAGGAGCTTGGGAAGTGGAATCTGCTTGTTTTTCCTTTAATATTCCTTCCAGATCTTTCTCCAGTTCCCTAATCCTTTGGTCTTGCTGCATTAGGAGGTCTAGCTGGTCCTCAACCCGTTTTTTCTTTTGGAGTTCTGCTGTTTGAGGGTGCTCTGTGGGCTGCAGCTTCAACCTCTTCTTCAATGCATTCAAGTCATCATCTTTTTTCTTCATGAGGGCCTTTACACCCGTTGGATCACTAGGATCATGTCCTAGATCGATGATGATCTCCTCCAGGGACTTTATTCTGTTGTCTTTGGCTTGGGATGACAATCTCTCAAAATCCAACTGGGTGTTGGTGTTTTTTAGGGACTCCTTCAGCTCATGGGCCAAGGTGGCCTTCTCTATTAGGGTCGTATAGACCATCTCTCTAGTTTGCCTGTGGAGTTCAATCTGGTCCATGGGTTGTATATCCCTGGCTAGGACCTCCACCCTTGTCTTTATGAAATCTGCAGGTGTCTTAGGCTCCGGCCCCATTGGCTTGAAGTGACTCAGGAGCAGTCTCTCCTCCTGAATGTCGTATACCGATGATAGTCTCTCTTGCTGGGCTGGTGTTGCATCTACGAATTGCTTGTAGACCTCGGCCCTTAGCAGCTCATTCTGAGCTTTTATCTGTTTGAAGGAAGCCTTGGTGCTTTTGGGCTTCTTGTTCAGCTGGGAAGAGGAGGACACCTCTAAGCCGTGTTGTAAAGTTTGCTCCTGCTGAAAGGAGCTTGTACCTGTGTGTTGACTGCCCTCCTTGTCTTTTCTTTCACTATCCAAGACATCATCAGTAATGTCTTCCACCTCTGGGGAGTCTACTCTTTTCCTTTTGGCTTCTGGCTGGTGGGAGGATCCACTGAGAGGAGTGGACTCTTCTCTTTGTCTTTTAGTTCCCCTTTCCTCATGTGCTGGGGTCTGTAAGATTGGGGCAGTTACTGGCTCTTTTTGTGGAGGTGGAATTTGTAGTGTTGGAGCTGCTGGTAGCTGAGTCTGTGGAGGGACATTTTGCCCTTGTTGCTGTTCTTGTTGTTGCCCTGTTTGCTGCTCTGTTTCAGGGGCAGGCTTTTCTTTCGTTACCTCCTCTTCTGTACCCATTATACCCTTGCCTTTATCTAACACTGGTGCTGATGTAGAAGGTGCCTATGATGCAGTATTTGTAGCCGAGGTCCCTTCTCCTATTGAATAAGGCGGTCTGAAAGGTACCTGCTGCACATAGTCTAGGTCAATAGTCTTTTCACGCTCCCTCCTACTCTTTAGCATTCTCTCTTCCTCAGTTAGATTTTCAACTAGAGTGTCCATCTGCCATTCTTGCAGGTTGGCATATTTTTCAATGTGAGGGTACTGGCAATGTTTAATGCCTATCAGCCTATACTTGTTTCTTCTATCAGTGATGAAACCTTGGGGGTCATAATGGACCCACCGAAAACTATAGGATAACTTGTACTTATCCTTGAGGGTTAGGTCTGCCTCTTCCCACCCTTCTTTTTTGTTCATGATGAAGGGGCCCAACTCGTGTTTGAACTTGAGGTGGGCCTTCCTTTTGGCGCTGTGGAAATGGGTGAGGTCTGACTGAATCAACTGCCTGTAATATTCCAAGGCAAATAACCTCATCGGTACATATTTTGGGAGCCTGTATGGACAGAGCTCACAGCCATAAATCCTAATGACAGTATGGTTCTCATATAGGTACCAGTCACCTATTTTATATTTTCTAGAAAGCTGCAGAGCTTTCTTTATCTCATTTGATACCCTGGGAGGAGGGGACTTCATTAACAGGCAAGAGACTGGGTATACAAATTGGTCAACAAATTCACAGTAAGTATAGGGTGAGTTTGTGACCTTATGAAAGACAGAGGTCCAGAAGATAACAGATCTTCTTTCCCCTTTCTGATCCAGCCTTCTGATGTAGCATGGGAAGGCTTCAGAGTGGTAGTACATGAATAGGTGTTAAATATAGGCTGAGTACTTGAAGACCCCCTGCCTGTCCACCTTGCTTAGCTGATCATGAATCTTATTGGCAATGAATTTAGCAAAGTTATATTTCCTGGCAGGGGGTTGGCGTGGGCTATATACAGATAGCAATACCAGCATCGTTTTGTCCACATGCTCATTGTTTTTGTATCCCAGCACATAGGCAATCATGTCCAGTAAAAGCCTGCCTATGTCATTGAAATGGATACCTAGGTAGGGAGGTGGCTCTGCAGGCTGGCACTCAGGTCTCATGAAATCTCTGGTGACCTTTTGAATCTACTCACTGGTCATATTTTCACCAGTCTCTATCAAATAGCTCAAGGAAAACGGGATTAGCAATTCTGTCTGATCAAAATGTAACATCTTGTTGATAGACTCAGCATTAATGTAGAAAAGGATTCTTCCAGATGGAGTGCTAACAGTTCTGTGCTGCCCATTATAGTTTTCAGCACATAGGTGAATGATCTCAGGGAAGACATTTACAGCTGGGAGACAATAATATGGTAGGTTTGACTCCCATATCCCATGTGTGCCATGACCATCTTTATAGTCCTCTCTCAACTGACTGAAAGTTTGCAAGAAGTCCCTGTTGCCCTCAAAGTCTTCAATAAGACAGTCCTTGTCAACTAATGGCAAGGTCTCCAGCACTCTACTTGTTGGATTCAATGGAGCTACACTGAGGGATGAGGATGCAGAAGCGGCCATTGTAAAACTTGATTTGAAAATAAGGTGATGGCAATTGTTTACAAGGTTTTTTGAAAAGCTTGAGTAAATAGGACCAATACAGACCAAGTCTGAAGTGTTTTTCTCAGTGAAAATGCAAGCTGGCCTGTACTCGGCAAAAGGGAACAATGCCGAGCCCCTCGAGGATAATTTTATGGTTTCGGCCCGTGGAATGACCGCTCTAATGCCGAATTATAGTTCAGGGGTGGTGCAGGTTGCTTGGGTTTACTTTAGGTAACAAGCAGAGTTGAATTTAGGATTTTTACCAGTTTTTTAATGGTGAATTTACAGAGAATTGGAATGCATGGGCAAAAGTGGGGAAAACTGGTGAAATACCTGGAAAACTAGCTTGGAAGCCTGCGGGCCGGGCTGTGGAGGTTTAATGCCGTCGAATTCTGGACTTGTAGCGGTCGAAATGTCGAATTTGATGGCTGGGGACAAATTTCGCGGCAGCTGGTCGACAACGGCTACTTCTTTTGCATGTGAAAATGACCGAAAACGGCTCATTTGGTCGTTTATAACGTTAAATTTGGAAAAAGTATGCATTTGGCGCTTTTCCGCCGATGACGTCAGCATGACGTCATGGTGGGGCCCGGGTACGGAGGAGACGTGGCTGCTGAGGTGTGAGCCGGGTGGCAGGACACAGTGGCGGGTGAATAAGGTGGCAGGGGTACGTGGAGGATCACATGGCACGTGGTGGGTGACAGGTACAACGTCAGGGTGACGCAATGATGACATAAGGGACGGCGGTATCGGAATAGTGGTAAGCGGGTTCCCCGCACCGCCTTTGCTGGTGAGTGGTATTGGGGAGGGGGGCTCCGAACAACCCCAGCGATTGACACGCGTCCAGGGTACGGAGCGGGAAACCACTTTCCCCGGACGCTAAAGGTCGGCAGGTCGGGGGACGAAAATGACCGCCCACCGTTAGATCTGGGCGGCGGAGATCGGACGGCTGGCGGGTCCTCCGACGGATCGTGCAGGTTGAGGGGGGCCCGCCGGCCCATTATAATATTCAATTTAATATTTCGGGCGGAGAACTATAGGAAAGTGGGTTTTTCATGTGTTTTGGGATTTTTTCGGCTTTTCAAGGGTTTGTCAAGGGTTTTTATCAGAAAAAGGGGTTTATAGGGGTGATTTTAGCAAGGGAAAAAGGGGTTTTTTGTGTTTTTGAGCAAAGGGATGGTGAGGGCTGAGGGAAAAGGTTACTGCTCATAACCAGAGGTTAGAGCAGCTCCAAGATAGGGTTGACCACAGTCCCAGATGGACTAAAGTCTCCCTTGACCATTTATTTGGCTATAGTGCCAAGAGGAGGATATGTACATAGTGCTGGGATTTATACACCTTAGTGTTATTTATAGTAGGGAAAGGGGGACATAGGGGATTTAGATAGTAGAGTTAGTGGTTAAGATGTATGAGAGGGTAAATGAAGGGGAAACCACTAAGTTTATTTGAAACATACTTAGTTTAGAGAGTAGATCAAAATGAAAAGAATTTTACACAGGAAATGTGGCTTTTAAATGAACAAGAACCATCATAAAACCTTAGAAATTTCTCATCAATCTCCATGGATGAAGGGATGTTAGTAATAAGAGTGGAAGGGGAAATTGGGGAATTAGACATGCTCCTGTGCCTTGCTTTTCTCTTTTAACCAGCAAGATTCAATCTGGAATGAATACCACTTCTGCAACCCCATCTACTTACCCAGCTACTTTGCCTAGCATTTTTTATTTCTTCTTGGAGGGTGCACTTGGACTTGCAAACCCTTACTTGCCTTTTCTTTTATTTGGCTTTTTGTCTTGTTTTTTCTATCTACTTCTACCCTTATTTCTTCCAAGGTCCCAGATTAAGCTGTTGGGAGCCTTTTCTTCTCTACGTGAACTACTTATCTGCCAAGATTAAACAGTTTGAACAGACTTCTTTCTCTAATCTACAACTGCAAATTTAAACCATGGAATGATCCAGATTAGACTGTTGGACCATCCATCAAAATTTAAGTCCACACCAAGCTATAAGCACAGATTGGATTGTCTTGGAAATATGTGATCTTTGAATCATCAAAGCAGAGCATATTTGGACCTTTCATAGCCAATCATGAAATATGAAACCTATTGGTATAGGTAGCTAACATACCCCAAGGTGACACACTTGACCTTATGTATCCCTTCTCAAGCATCTCTTTAAGGTGAAACTTCAGTTCCACCAACTCTGGAGTAATCAACCTATGTGGTGCCTTAGATGTTGGTGTTACTCCTAGTACCAAATCAATATAAAATTACACCTCCCTATGAGACGGTATCTCTGGAATATCTCCAAGAAACACATATTGAAATTGATGTAAGACATGATACTTCCTAAGGACTTTAGTATCGCTAGCGTCCTTCCCTTTGTCAATGGAAAGATGCATTGAAAAAAATAAACATCCCTTCCTGCGATAATGCTTGGCCTACATAACTATAGCCATTCTCACTGATGTAGGCATATTTCCCTGCAAGAATCTATTTTCTCCATCATCGTCTAGGCACTCAATGGCCTTGTCATAAAAGTCCACCTTGGTCCTGTGAATGAACAACCAATCCATGCCCAAAATCATGATATATGATCCCAAAGGAAGCACATTTAGATGTGTTGATTTAGGCATTGCATTCAAATCAAATGCACAAGATCTCTCCTAGTGATGGAATCTTCTCTTGGTCCCTATAGCCAACTGCACCAACCAAGATTTTGCACGCACTTCTTTATTCACTTAGCAATGATCCACAAGTTCAGGACTAATATAGCTATAATTTGGTTTAGGATCAATCAGAATAGAAACAACTTGATCACAAAGCTTACCTTCCAGCTCGATAATAGGTGCATGATGGTATGTTTTCCTATCATTCATTGTTGCATATATCTAGGGAATGCTCTAGCCTACATCCCCAGTTGTCTGTGCTTCTCGAGCACTGTAAATATGAGGCCTGCCATCCTGATGCAATGGGAAATCTTTCCTATGATGTTGTCCACCACACGTCCAAAACCTCAAAGGTTTTTTTCCATCACCTTTATTTTGCTGCTCCTCAGGCTAAGATCCATGTCCTCTCTTAGATGCATTGAACTTCTTATGAGGTGCCATAATCTCCTTGTTGCCTGCATCTTGATACTGTCCTCAATTATTAGGCCAATTTCATTTAGTATTCTCATTACCTTTCCAATCCATCTTGAACTCAAACTTACACTTACATTGCTCATATCAATGCTTCAAATTTCTAATGACTTCCTCCAATGACCGAGGCTCATCATACACAATATTTTCCTTGAATGCTAATGGTGGTCCATTGATGAACCTTTGGACCTTTGTCTTCTCATCATTGAGGTAGGGCACATACCTCAACATCTCTAGAAATTTTGTTATGTACTATTCATCTATCGCGGAACCCATCTTGATCTCATAGAATTCCTTGGCGTTTCCATCATACTACCTCTCAAACAAGTACTTTTTCCTCAAGAGTCTTTTAATATCATTTTAAATCAATTGCTCTTTCCTAATGCCTTTGACCTGCTTAACATCCTTCCACTATATGTTTTCCTTTCCCTTGAGACTGAATGTAGCTATATGGGCCTTCATGTTCTTTGAATAATCATGCAACCTGAATAACTTATTCATCCCAAGAAATCATGTTTTTGCAGCGTGTGATTTCTTCACTTCCCCATCAAAAGTAGGAGGCTTTTCTTTCTTGAGATCCTCTGGAAAGTACCCCCTTCCAATCCTCCTATAAGGATGTTGGTGATGATGACAATGATGTCTCTCAGAACCAGAGCTAGAATAAGATCCATGAGTGCTAGCCCCTTGGTTAGGTGTATCCAAGGATATGTCACCTCTCACTATATCATCCATGTCCATCCTATACGCCTTATGATACCTCCTTTCATCTGCAACATTTGTCTTTTCCTCCTGTCCATGATTGATCCCTAGTTGTACCTGCTTCTAAAAATTTGAAAGGCTCTAAAGAATTATTGCATTAACTTAGGCTTTCTTTTCTTGAGCTTTGGAAGGCCTTTAATTTGCCTCAATCAAATGCTCATTGGCTTCCTTCAAACTTCTCAATGTGTCTACCAAACGCGGAGAATTCCCCTCTCCTTGACACTCAACTGATCTCTCCCATCCTACTAAGGCTTATTTAGGCCTATAAAGAAAGTCATATGAACTATACTCAACTATTGTTCTTTTCATCTCCTGGTGTTGGGCATGTTATCCCCCCCAAGGCATGTTTTGGGGCTCAAAGCCAAAGTTTTGACCTAATCTTGTTGTAAAGCTCTGTGAATTGCGGGCATGGAGCGCAAAAAGTATGATAGAGTCACAGGGTTGTCCACCCTAGTTTTGTAATGTAATGTTGGCTGGATAGACCTACCCATGGTTCGCGGACCATGGGATTGTATAAATAGAGTGAGGCTCTAAGTGTAAAGAGAGGAAGTGTAATAGAGAGAAGAAGGTCTAAGGAATTGTAGTGAAGTGTGTCTTTGGGTTGTAGAGTAGGAGAAGACTTTGCAGATGAGTGCACAGAGGCCTAGTAGTCTGCAACTGAGTGCGCAGACCGCTGCAACTGAGTGCGCAAGGTGGAGTCAAGTCTATAACCAAGGAAGGAATTAATAAAGAGAAGTTTTATCATAATTCTATGTATTTGTTCTTGGGTTAATGCATGTTTGATATAATTTGCAAATATACTATTTATTTACCGCGCATGAATGGTTTATGTTGTTAAGTATAACTTCAAACACTCAAGTAGGCTAAAATAATCAACTAACATTGGAATACCAGTAAGGTCTTAGGTAGTAACACAGAAGCGCAGTGTTCGGCCCCTGAGTAGGGCTGCGCAAAGGCAGTATATCAAGTTTTGAGGTACGAGAAAGTGTGCGAAGCGACTTGTGTGTAGGGTCGAACCACAGATCCCTTAAACTCATCACACTTCTCCAGGGTGTGGAAACCTGGTTCTAGCACCCTCCCATACTACTTTGGGTGAGATCTCAGTCCGTGCTCCGCGTATTGTTGCCGAAAGGGCTAGTAGTACTGAGATTTGTTTGGCTAACTCAACTCTTAACCTAGGTTAGGTCCCAATAAGCCAACAAATGGTTCTATTGCTGGGACCAGGATCTGCATAAAAGATTTCTGATATCGTATCATTGGAATCCGATAAAGAAAGGAATTGAAGAGTGGTTGGAAAGAAAGATTCACGAGTTCGCGGCATAGGACAAGAATCCATGGTTACCAAAGGAAGAGTGGTTAGATTGTTACTTTTATATAGAAATCCATGAAATTTTCTTTGCATCCTTCCCCTCTGAGTTGTATGAGTGGATCACGAAGCTAGAAAAAAGTCAAGGAAGGTGTAGGATCGATAAACCCTTTGTGTGGACTCCAGAGTTGGTGCGCCGGCTGGAAGCATTAGAAGATAAGATCGCACGCACTGTGGACCATTGGTTCGATTGAATTATAGGAGGGTTTATCACTGAGTTCACGGTAGATACTTCACTCAGCTATAGCGAGGTGGAATGACGCTTCTTCAAAGGACCGCGAGGTAAGTATGTTAAATATTTGAACACTTGGATTAAAATGCTACTGTGTGAAAAGCGGGTTATGCGAATAAATTGATGTTTGGGGCTACGTGGAGTGGGAGGATCTACAGAAATGAAGGTAGTGCATAACTAGAGTCTAGCCCACTAATTTTACCACCACTGGAATGTGAGGAAGAGCTTGCAAAAGTTTCACCAAGAAGTGCAATAAGTCTGATAAAGCAGTGAATTCTGCACATACCACCCCCACCTACACCACCACCAGTTTCACCATCTTCAACTCTGTCTTCGTCCACACCACCTCTGCCACCACCATAGTTCAATATGGCGAGCATGATAAAGTTGTCAGTGTTTAAGGAGTAGGGAACAAAGATTTTGACTAGTTGTGGTTCGTGGTAAAGGTTGTATGGGAAGCGTAGGCAGTCACAGATGACAATATAAAGAAAGTAACACTGGTGAGTGCTTTGTAGGATCACGCACTAATGTGTTACATTAAGCATTCCAATGACAATCCAAACGTAGGGATTGTGGTTATCCAAGCTGCAATGAACAGGGAATTAGAAGGCTAAAATTAGAGACACAGTAGATTATTGGATTTAAGGAAATCGTAATGGTTCCAGGCAAGACCCCCTGGGAGTAGGATTAGGGACTGAAGTGTGTGATTTGTGAAGCCAACATAACCTTGATGGATGGGCAACAACATGCATGGTTGTAGCATTGCTAATGTCACATCTATGGAACATGCTCTCACAGCTGAAGTTATCCACTCAGGCCAAGGCCTTGGAAATCGCAATGAGACTGCATGAGACCTCGATACAAGATCCTAACCTAGGAGTCCAACAGATCCACACGCATTTGAAAAACTTATGCCTTAAGATGCAGATTTTGAAACAAGACAGGACAACTTGCCCAGAACCGCACGAGGAGGTATGGTGTGTAAAGTGCGAAGGCCAGGGACATGACAAGGACCATTATACAATATTCGCGAACTACCTGGCGGCAGGAGGACCACTACCATTGAGACTAGACGCACAGGTAGGACCGAGTGCAGCGCCTAAATTATGGTGTGTGATTTTTCAGATAGGAGGAAAGCATGCTACAGATAACTACCATCTATTACAGAAGTGTACGCAGAGTTCCTAGCAATTTTTCTATAATTTCTGCAGGTCAGTAGGCCACGATGAGCGCACCTGTAGAAGTTATGAATTGATGATGGATCAGACTCCTATCTATAGAGTTCAGAACAAAACATGGGCCCTCAATCAAAATGCAGGGATGGCGCGCACTGGATTTCAAAGGCGCGGACGCGGTCGAGGTGGAATGGGACCAGGAAGAGGGCACATACAACTAATCTATTACAATTACGGAGGACCAGGGCATTATGCCCACGATTGTACAAATCTTACAAGACCATCATGCTTATATTGTACCTAGTTTGATCATGAGATGGAGGACTGTCCCACGTTGATAGCAAGGTTGCACGATAAAGGAGCACTCCAACCTCCCCCGACTCAGAACCTGTGAATGATGAGGTCTGAGCCGTGTGAGGAAGACCCGAATGTAAATATTGTGCTCTGAAGTGGTACTACAACAGGAGATGACAAAGGCAAGCAACCCGAAGAGAGTGCCTGGGTTTGCAAGGGTCCAAAAAAGGAACCAAAATTTGATTTAGAGTGCACTAAGGAGACATTCAGGGAGGCTAAGAAGAGCTTTGCGGATGCCTCCACTTTAGGAAGTAAAGACAAACTAGAACCGGAAATGGACTTTTCAATGCTCACTACATTTTTTCAGACATGCATGAAGCTGATGTGTGACAGAAAAGCTATGAAGGGACTGCAAGAACTCATCACTAGATGTGTTGGGGCTATGCTAGGAGAACCGCGCGTAGTCTGAAAGCTCAGGAAGCACACAACACAAACAGGAAGAGAGATGAGATTGACCGCGTAGATCGAGGAATATGAAATGGATCAAGTGATTTTGGATCTAGGATCGGATGTGAACGTCCTACCAAAGAAGACATGGGAGAACATGGGTAGGCCCGCATTGCAATGGTCCCCTATTCAATTGTGAATGGCGAACTAGCAAAAGATCCTACCCATGGGAAGATTGTAGGGAATAACAGTGGATATCGAAGGTGTGAGCGCACTTGTAGATTTCAAAGTGATAGAGATTGTTGATGACAACAATCCCTATCTCGCACTACTCGGAATAGATTGGGCCACTGACATGAATGGTTTGATAAATCTAAAGGGGCAGAAGATGAATTTTGAGAAAACATCACTACGCATAGTGGTACCTTTGAACCCTATGGAAGGATTGCGCTACATAGATCCAGTGTGTGACTACGACAACAACGATGATATAGACTGTATCTACAAGATAACCGCTTAGGAGCAGGACTTTGTGAATCCAACAACGGATGGGAGGATTTTGTGGGAGTGCAAAAGCTCCTGCACCTCAGATTCGAACGAGGAGATAGAACAATGGAAAAACCAGTTACATGAGGTAACCATGCTCAACTACAACATGATGACAAGGTTGCTGTGCCCTGTGACAACAGAGGTAAGAGATTTTCCTGTGTATGATGGATTGACCAAGGTGGAGGATTTCCTAAACCAATTTGAAAGAGAAGTACCGGAATAACAACGTTTCGACACTCTGAAATGGGCACTGCGGGCTATGCCCGTAAGGTGGTGGGGTACGCATTAGCAAAATTTTGATGACTGGCATGAATGCAAAGGGATGATGCTCATGTAGATTGGAAAGCCTCAAATGTAGATGAAAGCGAGGTAGGATGGATGAAACAACTAGCGCACCCACCTTTTTAGATGGGTACAGGCATATGGTGTGCAACCTGCATGAATGCACACCGTCCTCGCGATAGGAAACACAACCGACAAGCAGGAGTGGGCAAGACGATGGTGCGAAAAACAACCAGGAAGTATGATAAGACCAAGCGCACAAAATATTATCCACGTGGAAGCCTTTAACAAAGTATGTGAAGTGTTGAACACGGTCCACCATGTGAAGCACAATGACTGGGACCTACACGTACCAGTGGTTCCATGGGCTTATAGGACCATGCGCAAAACATTGACTACGTGGGTGCTTTTGAAGCTGAAATATGAAGTAGATGTTGTAATCCCTATGGAGCATGTGAAGCCTAGTCCGCGGACAGTAGCACCTATAGATATGACGGTTCACGAAGCCCAAAAAGGAGGGATCACACAATCGCAAGGAACAGAATGCATGGGAATTGAGGAAGAAATCCAACAGGGAAAGCTTTGACTCCATGAACTTGAAGAAGAAAGAGTATGGTTAAGGAAGAAAAGCACTTTGATGGACGCGGAAGTCAAGAAGATGGAGAACGAAATAAAGAAAGATTTTCTCAGCAAAAAGACCAGAATGGTAAGGCAGGAGGCGTGCGATCATGATGACAGGGTTAAGGCCTATTGCCGCGAATTGATCAGTCTAATGCCTTGGCTTGGACCACATATTTCTAAGCATAGTGACCAAGGTAGTGCGTTGCAAATGGTGAAGTGCACGATGCCGACCGTAACAATACAAGGTGGGGATTCTCTAGGAACCATGATGGAGGACAGGATGGAACTCTACATGGGTGGTGCGACCACCTGACTAGCCAAGGGAAGGAAAGTCTTAGCACTCCAGGCAGTTGGAAGGGAGCGCGGGACTATAAACTATTCTACCTGGGAGCTGCGTGATATTGGAGATGCGCGCAGAAGCAGAGAGTCACAAGGTCTGCAACCATGCATGAGGGGCTGCACTGCCGAGTGGGTTGGCCAGAAAGTGACCATTGAAGTCACTATTCATGATGGGATGCTTGAATTAAGGCCAAATGGAGCGGGCGGAAGGCATTTAAGACACGACTTATGGGCAAGATTTGGGAAAATCTACTGCCAAGAAAGCATTAATGAACTAGAATTGGGGGGAACAGTTGAATTCAAATTCAAAAAGCGCTATAAAATACAAAGGGCTGCCCAGCAAACAACACTTGGTCATTTTTGAATTGAGCGATTGAGCAGAGCCCTGAGTATTGTGAGCCAAACGTTGATTAAGTCTCTGAGTTCGCGAGTGATGGATTGTTGAATAGCTATAATGACAACAACTAAGGATGGTATGGGGATAGAAGAGGTGACCGCCGATGAGGCCACGCAACCCCTAACTATGGAGGATGTCCTAGAAAGTGTTGAGATTGTGGAAGAGATCCCAAAATCACAACGTATTTCAAAGAACCAAGAAGGATAAACAAGCAATGGGTCCCAAATGCGTGTCCCTGCGGAACCTGCTACAGAAAAAACTATCGATGGAAGAGAAGGGGAAAGTTGTCACTATAGAAATAAGTGAAGAAGAAGAAAATTTGCAGGAGCTTCTCATCGCAGAAGAAGAAGATGAAGCCATGGAGGTAGATACTCAACTTTTGCACTCAGCGACAAAACTACCTGCCTATGTCCCCCCTCCCCCCCCGAAAAGGGAAGGCCAAAGTGCCCAAGGACCTGGACGAGACCAAGAGTTCACTCCAGACCTTGCTCCTCCTAGATGGAATTATGTTTGAAGGCATGCACCTGGGCCACATGCCGACCATGAAATTTGAAGATTGGGACCTCGCTGACCGCGAGAAGTTCCCTCACCTTGAGACCAGAAATCTCATGAAGCAGAACACCGCGGGGGTGGTGACAACATTAGAACCATGGAAGTGGTTGCGCGGTGTGGAAAAGGCTGGGCTGCTGAACCTACTATGGGTGTCGCATTTCCACCGCGCCCCAATAACCATTTTCATCATTAGGCAGCTGCTCTACCTGGTGCATGATGGGTATTTATGGCTAGAGGAGCCCATCCCCATTGTGGCATACCTGATTCATCATGTTTCCCGGCTTCCATATAAAGGAAAGGACCCCACGACCATATCGGAAGGAAAGGGTAGTGATTTGGCCATTGCGGAGACCATGAAGATGAAGTACAAGCTGGAAAAGAAGAAGAGGAGCTATGCCATCTCCAGCATCAAGGACAAAGCAGTACGCGTAGCAACCCAAATCATGACAAGAAAAGTTATGCGGAAGTGCCGCGTAGACAAGGTACCTGCGCTGGTGGTCACATTGGTCGAGCAATGTGCGAAGGGGGTCCAGTTGAACTGGTCTGAATTCCTCTGCACAGAATTTTTAGAAAATTGTCGCGCAGCCCAGGAACAGGGCAAAACATTCCACTATGCATGGCTGTTGCTATCCATAGTGCTCGTAGCAGGGGAATTTCCTAAGGACAGTCAATTATCCATAATTGATAGAGAATTACCAGAGGTCGCGAAGTATGCTTTGCTTTGGGCCACAAAGGATGCTACAAGGATATGCGACAGCAAGATCTTCTGGGTGATCATGGAGATGAACATCAAAATGTGGATCAACCATAAGCCGTGCTTGTCACCCACAGTGTACAACAGTCTGTAGAGTTTTGCAAAATTTAAGGCAGACATGCATAACATATATATCAGGGTGCACAAGGATTCGATGAAGCAGTGGACAGAACTACCCTTTGTAGCCACTGACAACACCATTTTCAATGTCTTGGAGGCATGGCCTCTAGAATGGTGTGCCCCAAACATTGCAGAACTCGAGAGGTTAGCAGTGCAAAAGAAGAAAGATGATGCCAAGTTGCACATTGCACATTTGGCCGAGAAAAGGCAGAAGGAAACAACAACATCTAAAGTGTGAGAAGCGCAGGAAGTGGCACATAAAGCAGCCGAGTAGGAAAAGGCCATAGCAGTAGTAGCACATGAAGCAGCTGTGAAGGTGGGTGAGGGCCAAGCAACGCCTTCACAAGGGCAGGTAGCAGAGGAAGCAGAAACAGAAGAAGGAGGCACGAACCCATGAACCGTGTCCACACAGCTGAAGTGCCAACACCCAGCAGAACGGGCAGGAGTGTAGAAGAATGTCAAGGCCTTGAAATTATCCATTGACCCGATCACCCTAACTGAGGGTGATCTGCATGACATCAGCGAGATCATGCATGATTTCATGTAGGAGAACCAGATTGTGTTGGGGGCCCTCAAAGCACAGTTGCAGGAATTACAGGTGCACCCCCCTCAGGTTGGTTTTGTTTCAACCAACCTCGTAGTAGGATCCATGGCAGCAGAGCAGATGTTGCGCGCACAGATGGAAAAAACAATAGTGTTTCTAGAAGGGGCTCTAGTGACATCAAATGAGGCCGACAGTTTTTCGGTTAGCACGATGAAAGGTCCCAATGTTAATCTAGCTGCCCTTTTCCGTGAAACATTATATCTATTGCAGGATGGGATAACAGTAGAGCTGTGCGCTAAGGAGAGCTGCACGATCCAAGTCCTCAGCGAGTAGAAGATAAATATGGAACAAATCAGCTTGCAACACAATGAATTGGTGTCACAAAATCAATAGCTGGTGCGGGTGATAGACAACTCTTGCTGAAGCATCCTAGAGGTGGCCATCCCAACAGATCTACCAGTGGAGGTGCAGATCCATAGGTTAGCAGCAGGAGTCAATGAGGCCAGGGAAGAAATGACAAAGGTTCATATGGAGCTGAATCTTTAGATCACCAATGATTCTAAATTGATCGAAGATAAACAATAAGGTATTACAGACTCATGTGCATGGATGTGCCTATGTTATTTTATGCAATGGATCGATACGATTGCGAAATACATAGACACTGAAGTAGTTAGAGAAAACACAATAGGAAAAACATATAAACACAACAAGTTTAATAAGGAGTTCACCCAATACTCATGGGCTACATCTCCTGGTCTAGCCTTCAGTGGTGGCCTCTCTATTATGTTTTCAAAGTAGAGTTTTTACAATAGTGAGACTGCTAAATTTGAGTCTCACTCAACAGATAGATATCACAAGATTTTACTTGGATTCCCCAAGTTTTTGGAGTACACATACTCTCTTTATTAATTCTCGACCTCCTATGGGTCACAATGGTATGAGTCCAATCTGAGACTCAATACATGACAGGTATTTACAGAGGAGTTTGCTTGAACCTCTCAAGCCTTCTCTGAAGTACATAGAATCTCTGCTCTCTCTCTATCTCTATCTCGATGCTACCTTTTGCTTTTGTAGGTTAGCTCAATTTCTTCTCTCTGTTCTCTGCTCTTAGCTTTCTGCTTCTAACTTACTAGCTAACTGCTCTTTTCTTTCTCTGTCAGCTTGTGGCTTTAAAGACAATCATATTTTTTATTGTTCGTTTATGCTTTCCAGCTTTTTGGTTCCCCTACCTCTATCCATTTGAATTCCTCTGTTTTGCATCATCATCACTATATAACGCCTCACAGGGAGGTGGCCACCCGTCTCATAACAAACTGAGTGTCAGTTTTCTTGGACGTTTTCAAAACGATTGTCTATTCCATTAAATCCAAGAATGCCCGCGAAACATGTCCTTCTGCCAATGCATCATCCACGTCAGAATTCAAATCCTGTACACCTCTATATGTTTACCTTATCAAGTCCAGTCGTCCATCGGAATGCATTTCCACCATCGATCTGGAGCCTCTAGATCCTACTGTCTCCGTCCATATTGGGCGGGTTAGTAACATGATGTTTACCTATCTGATGTGAGCGGTTTTCTCTAGCTTTCGTTGGATGTGTGGCACCCATTGTATGGCATTGGGTGGGACTCGATTGAAACCGCTTACCACTCGAAATCCTTCTAATACTCTACTAGTTTTTGTGGGACCCCGCCTCTTACTGAATCGGTGCGATATCCATTACATTTTATAACTTTTTGGGTGCAGGTGCTTGGGGATTTTCCTTCTTTGAGGGGTTTTCCCAGCGATATGCGACTTGTCACTAATCACATATCAATAACTGCCCCCGTTTCTTGAAATGACCTCCCGTTCTGTTAATTCGTGACAGTGCACATTACTATGGGTCGACGGTCTGCGCACTTGATCGAGGGTCCTCATTGCTCCGCGCTGATCACAAATGGAAACTGTTAAGAGGATATCTCTGATAAGCTTCATCTTTATAAGACTTTTAAACTTTGGCATGAATTTTACAGAGTTCATGAAAACTTAGAGAGTGTTCTAGGATCCAATTCGGATCATGACCTTCCCTTTGAAAAAGATTTTGGACCACCAAAAGTTGGTTTTTAAGCATCAATCAAGTGAGGGTACAAATTCCTCACTTGCCCAATTTCTATCCATTTCGCACTGCTTGGTTTGAACCTTTGAGTCCAATCCTTCGGTACTCAACATCCCCTCTGCGTGTAGTTCTCACCTTCCTATCTAGAACTGTATCTTCTTGTAATTCATTGAGATATTTAGGTAACATATCATCAATAGAAGGAAACTGACTCTACTCTTCAGGATCTTCAATCAATGAAGGTTCAAATAGTCTCAAGCTTTCTGCATTAACAACTAAATAGATGTGCATGTAAGCTGGCAAATCAAGGTCAAAAGCATTCTCACCAATTTTCTCAAGTAACTTGAAAGGTCCATACCTTATTGGCTTCAACTTCTTACCTTCACCTTGCATTCCGTCCTTGCTGATATACAGCTAGACTTGATCACCAACTTAGAAATTATGCTCAATCCGATGCTTATCATGCCTTGCCTTGTACTTGGCTTGGATCTTTTCTAGTTGTTCCTATACTAGCTGGTGAATCTCTTGGATTTGTTCAATGAACTTGGTTGCCTCATCCACATCATTGTGTCCATCAACCTCTATGTCTTTACCAAAGACAAAATCCAAGGGAGACCTTGGTGTGAAACCAAAAGAGGTCTCGAAAGGAGATATCTGTGTAGACGAATGTTTACCACGGTTGTAAGCATGCTGCACATAACATAAATGTTCATCCCAAAACTTGGGATGCTTGCTGCAATAGCCTCTGAGCAACTGGATCATTGTCCTGTTGACCACTTCTGTTTGGCCATTTGTTTGTGGATGAAAGGTTGTGCTCTTCTTCAGTCTGGTGCCCATAAATTCCCACATACTTGACCAAAACTTCCCAACAAATTGGGAATCTTGATCAGATACAATGGAAGTGGGTAATCGAAAATGAACCCATACATGCTGAAAGAACAACTTTGCTGTTTGTTTAGCTATAATCTGTTTGTTACAAGGTATTAAAATACACATTTTGCTGAACCTATCCACAATAACATATAAATAGTCATGACCTTTTCTAGATTTAGGCAGTCCCCCAACAAAGTCCATGGAAACACTTTCCCAAGGATGAGAAGGAACTGGTAATGGAGTGTACAAGTCTAGTTTTCTATTGCTGGGCTTGCTTTTAGCACACATAGTACACCCTCTTACATATCTAGAAATTGTCTCATTCATTTTTGGCCAATAACAAAATCTTTGTAGTTGTGCAACTGTTTTACTTACACCAAAGTGACCTGATATTAGAGAAGTGTGTGCTTCTCAAATCATCTTTACTCTTTCAATTTGTGGAATGCATAACTTTCCAAAATGATACAAGAGTTGGTACTTAACATGATAATCTGATTCTTCTACTTGTTTTCCACGACTTAAGGTTGCATATACATCTTTAAAATCTATATCTTGAGCATATTGTTCAATGTAGCTTTCATGCAATACTGAATTATGCTTAAGTATAATAGATGCATTTATGATTGGTCTAGACAACATATCTGCAACTTTATTGTGTATGCCCTTTTTATATCTGATGACAAGATGAAACTATTGTTGAAAACCCATCCACCTATAGTGTCTTGATTGCTGCAACTTAGTTTGGGATTGTAAATATTGAAGTGGTCGATGATCAGTATGTATGCCTGTCTCTTTGCCCATTAAATAATGTTTCCACTTTTTCACACTCTATACTAATGCATACAATTCCTTATCATATGTGGGGTAATTAACTACTGCAGAATTAAATGTCTCAGAATGATAACATATGGGTTTACCGTGTTGTATCAACACTGCTCCCATGGCATAGTCACTAGCATTTGTTTCAATATCAAATGGTATTTGAAGATTGGGCAGTGCTAGTACTGGTGATATACTGATCTTTTCTTTTAAGGTGTCGAAGGCTTTCTACTATTTTCCTCCCCACTTAAACATCTTGTTCAATCCAGTTAAAGCATGTAAGGGAGCTGCAATCAAGGAAAAGTTAGAAACAAACTTTCTCCAATATTGTGCCGCTCTTAAGAAGCTTCTAACTTCTATAGCAGATTTGGGTTTAGGCCAGTTTACAATGACTACAACCTTAGAGGGATCTATCTTCAATTCACCACCCCGTACAATATGACCCAAATAATTCAAAGATGTTTTCCCAAATTCACATTTTGAGAGCTTAACATAGAGATTCTCTCTTTTCAAAACATCTAGAGTCTGCTTGACATGCTTCAAATGTTCTTCCCATGTTTTACTAAATATAATAATGTCATCTAAATATACAATGACAAAATCATCAATAAAAGGCCTGAGTACATCATTCATTACTCTCATGAAAGTAGCAAAAGCATTAGTTAAGCCAAAAGGCATAACTAACCACTCATACAATCCCTTCTTTCTTTTGAAAGCAGTCTTCCATGCATCTTGCTCTGCAACTCTGACTTGATGGTGGCCACTATGCAAGCCCAACTTGGAGAAATAAACAACTTCTTTTAACTGATCTAATAGATCATCTATGTGAGGAAGGGGATAGCAATTTTTTATTGTTATCTTATTCAGTTCTCGGTAATCAATGCACATTCTCCATGAGCCATCTTTCTTTCTCACCAAGACAATAGGAAACCCACATGGTGATGTGCTAGGTCTTATGAACCCTTTCTCGAGCAGCTCCTGTACCTGCTTCTTGATTTCTGCATTCTCTAAAGCGGACAACATTTTATACATGTGGCCGCGATTGTTGTTTCATCTCCTGAGTCTAACCCCAAATCCTTTTGAATAGTTGCAGTAGTCTTCTTCTTTTTTCCATCAAACTTCTTGGGTCTCAGCTCCGGATGTAGAATCCAACAGTGTTCATCATCATGTCCATCCTTCTTGCAGTGAGTGCACAAAGGCTTGGTCTTTTGTACAACATTTGTCTTCCTCTCTTTCCATTTCTATTTTCTCTTTTCCTTGCTTTTGCTTGCAATGGGTTTTGATGACCCCCCAACTTTTGGGTTCACATTCTTGCCTCTAGCCTCTAGATGTGTAGACTGAATAGATACCTCATCTATGCTAGTGGGATTAAACATGAGAATGGTGTGATTTAAATAGCTATGTAGACCACCTATATACTTCAGTAGAGTTTTAGGTGAGTTTAAAGAAATTCCTAGAATTTCTAAATTCTTGAGTGTAACCTTGTACACTTTGCCCTTTTAATTGGAAAAGAGTTTGCTAGCTCATCGTGGCTTGCTGCATATAAGCTAGTGGATAGAATTGCTTTTTAATTGCAGAAATAAATTCACTCCAGAAAAAAAGAATTTTACCATGCTTCTTCATGTCAGGTTGTGTCTTGCCTTCCCACCATACCAAGGTAGTGCCTCCAAGGCGTAGGCTGGCCAGCTGAATCTTACTTTTGTTTGAGTCAATGTTTTGCACCCTGCAATACACATCAATCTGTCTAATCCAATTATCCAGCGTCTCTGCATTCAAATCTCTATCATATATCGCCAAATCAAATTTAACATCTAATTTAATCAAAGATGTTTTCTTTTTATTTTCAGGGCTATTAGGAGGTGTGGGAAGCTTTTCTTCTTTCCCTTTTCCTTTAGAATCATCATGGAGGAGAGATTCTTCTACTCCTTTATCTTTTTTGGAGTTTGCTGAATCTTCATCTCTACCCTTCTTAAATTCTCTATACATTTCCTCCACCATGGCTCTCATGGACATGAAACTATCCATGAACTGGGAGTCTGATTCCAAGGGACATTCTTCTGACATTTTCCTCTTAGGGTAGACTCTTCCAATTTATGGGTTAGCTTCAACCAACTCTCCTTCTCCTAATTTGAGCTTTGTCCTAGTTAGCATTCAACAACAAAATCCAGCACATGCTCGTCTAACCTTAGTAACCTAGAGCTCTGATACCACTTGATTTGAAATTGATCGAAGAAAAACAATAAGGTATTACAGACTCATGTGCATGGATGTGCCTATGTTATTTGATGTAACGGATTGATAAGATTGAGAAATACACAGACAATGAAGCAGTTAGAGAAAACACAACAGAAAAAACATATAAACACAAAAAGTTTAATAAGGAGTTCACACAATACTCTTGGGCTACATGTCCTGGTCTAGCCTTTAGTGGTGGCCTCTCTATTATGTTTTCAAAGAAGATTTTTTATAACAGTGAACTCAATTTCAGTATCACTCAATAGATGGATATCAGCGAGACTGTACTTGGATTCCCCAAGTCTTTGGAGTACACAGACTCTCTTTACTGATTCTCGACCTCCTATGGGTCACAATGGTATGAGTCCAATTTGAGACTTAATACATGACAAGTCTTTACAGAGAAGTTCGCTTGAACTTCTCAATCCTTCTCTGGAGTACACAGACTCTTTTCTCTCTCTCTGTCTCTGTCTCGATGCGGCCTTTTTCTTCTATAGGTCAGCTCGATTTCTTCTCTCTGTTCTTTGCTCTCAGCTTTCTGCTTCTATCTTACTGGATAACTGCTCTTTTCTTTCTCTGTCAGCTTGTGGCTTTAAAGCCAATTTGCTTTTTGACTATTCCTTCTGCTTCCCAGCTTTCTGGTTCCCCTACCTCTGTCCATTTCAATTCCTCTGTTCTGCGTCATCATCATTATATAATGCCTCACAGGGAGGTGGTCACCCATTTCATAACGAACTGAGTGTCAGTTCTCTTGGACGTTTTCAAAATGACCATTTATTCCGTTAACTCCAAGAATTCCCACGAAACACATCCTTCTGCCAATGCATCATCCACGTCGGACTTCAAATCCTATACAACTCTGTCTCTTTACCTCGTCAGGTCTGGTCGTCCATCGGAAGGAATTTTCATCGTTGATTTGGAGCCTCCAGATCCTATGGTCTTCGTCCATATCGAGCGCGTAACTAACATGATGTTTACTCATCCGATGTGAGCAGTTTTCTCTCTCTTCAGCCGAACGCATGGCACCCATTATATGGCATCGGGTGGGACTTGGTTGAAATCGCTTATTGCTTGAAGCCCTTCTGATACTCTATCGGTTTTTGTGGGATCCCACCTCTGATGGAATCAGCATGATATCCATTACATTTTATAACTTTTTGGGTCCAGGTGCTTGGGGATTTTCCTTCTTCGAGGGTTTTACCCGACGATATGCGACTTGTTGCTAATTTCATATCAGAAACTGCCCCCATTTCTTGAAATGACCTCCCATTCTACTAATTCGTGACAACACATGTTACCATGGGCCGACGGTCTGCGTACTTGATTGAGGGTCCTCATTGGTTTGTGTTGATCACAAATTGCAACTGTTATGAGGATATCTCTGGTAAGCTCGATCTTTATAAGACTTTGAAACTTTGGCATGAATTTTACAGAGTTCATGAAAACTTAGAGATTGTTCTAGGTTCCAATTTGGATCAGCCAAGCTGTGGTTAAATGTGAGGCCATCCACTCCCTCGGAAGTCTGAGAACAACACACTAGCGCTATCACAGTGGGATTGGAGGAAATTGGAGGTGCAGTGTGAGACTGCACCAACATGTTGGAAGAATCACTTGAGGTCCTAACCACTCTGCAAGAGGACCCCAACATCCAACGCTTAGAGACAGAGCAACGAGAACCCCAAAAATAGTATGACAGTGTTCGAGGAACTGCGTAAACAGTGGTGCTCACCCAGCGGCTTGCAAGGATGTGGCAGGATAAAGCACTAAAGGAGCAGGTGGATGTGACATGACATAAGGAGGTAGTTCTCAAAGCGCGCATCCAACATTGGATCGACAAGGTCTTCACCATTATAGTAGACATTGAAGGCAAGCTTTCACACATACAGGGGATGCACACTTTAATGGGAATCACTCCAGACATAGAGGTCTTAGAACATCACATGCAACAGATCCAACAAGTAGTAGCTTAGTGCGCTGCTGACCTCTGCGCAGTTCGAGAATAGTTGGAGGGACTCTGTGCAAAGATCGTCACACCGAAAGAGTGACTTGAGGGCGGGTCACAGTTTTTGTGTTGGGGGCCTATAGGGCATGGAATCCCCTCCAAGGCATGTTTTAGGGCTCAAATCCCAAGTTTTGACCCAAACTTGTTGTAAAACTCCGCAAATTGTGGGCGCGGAGTGCGAAAAGTATGATAGAGTCACAGGGTTGTCCGCCCTAGTTTTGTAATGTAATGTCGGCTGGATAGACCTACCCATGGTCCGTGGACCATGGGATTGTATAAATAGAGTGAGGCTTTAAGTGTAAAGAGAGGAAGAGTAATAAAGAGAAGAAGGTCTAAGGAAGTAGAGTGAAGTGTGTCTTTGGGTTGTAGAGTAGGAGAAGGCTTTGCAGCTGAGTGCACAAAGGACTAGTAGTCCGCAGCTGAGTGTGCAGACCACTGCAGCTGAGTGCATAGGGTGGAGTCAAGTCTGTAACCAAGGAAGGAATTAATAAAGAGAAGTTTTATCATAATTTTGTGTCTCTATTCTTGGGTTAATGCATGTTTGATATAATTTGCAAATATATTGTTTATTTACTGCACATGAATGGTTTATGTTGTTAAGTATAACTTAAAACACGCAAGTAGGCTAAAATAATCAACTAACATTGGAATACCAATAAGGTCTTGGGTAGTAACGCAGAAGGGCAGTGTTCAGCCCCCAAGTAGGGCTGCGCGAAGGCAGTATATCTGGCTGTGAGGTACAAGAAAGTGCACAAAGCGACCTGCGTGCAGGGTTGAACCGCAGATCACTTGAACTCATCAGACATCTCTAGGGTGCAGAAACCTAGTTCTAGCACCCTCCCATATTACTTTGGGTGAGACCTCAATCCGCACTATGTGGACTGTTGCTGAAAGGGCCAGTAGTAGCAGGATTTGTTTAGCTAACTCAACTCTGAACCTGGGTCAGGCTCCAATAAGCCAACACTTGGCCTTATATTTCTTTTAATATGTCATTGTTAGCTGTATAAAACATAATAAAAAGGTATCTCAAGGTATCTTAGGGGAGGGCATCTGTATAGGCCAATCTAGATTAACAAGATACAATATCACAATAATAACAACTCATACATGGATATTATAACCATAACAATAAATAACCAAAATGCATTCATGATAAACACATAGACAATTTGAATGCATGCATAGCAATCTGCATTTACCCGAAGGTCCAGTGCTGCAACCTTTCTCTGATACCAACTTGTAACCACCCCATTCCACATTTATATGCTTTGAAAATATCTCTAGGTAAACATGAGCTGAGAGTTACTATGACGTGACCCAAAATCCAAGTTCGAGTTATGGAAGTGGGGTCTACTAACTGGAAACTTACTGAAACCTATCAGGGACATCAAATCACCTCGGTGGCAGACCACAACCCCTAAGATGGAACTTCTTTTAAGTGAACTCAGAACCCAACTACATGCATAAGTTTCATACACAAGACCCCCTCTGTGTGGTTGTAGCCAAAATCTACTAGTTCCATGCTTGCAGCTGTGACATTAGTGCAACATTTTTAGGGCTATTCTATAAGCCACTACCCAAAATAGCCCAGAACCTTCCAGAATCAAGTTTAAAGTGATGGAATGTCTATATGATAAATAATAAGGCTAGATATTTCTCATAAGTTTCCAAACACATGAGAAAATTTCGTCAAACGTATGGTAAACATGATAATATATAATTCATGAATGCATATATGTTCAAGTCTCCTTAACTTCATAAAAGAATCATCAAGAAGGCTTAATGCCCTATCAAACTAGCTGCAAAAATACTAGTTATGCCATGCATTCACATAACCATTGAATAGCTTATCAAATCATGAACAAGATCCATAACAAGAGAACATCATTTAACCATGCCTATAACAAACATATAACTAGTATGAATGCATGGCAAATCAATCATTAAATAAATGCAATAACTAATACATGTGCTCATTGATCATAATAAGGAGATGAATTATATTAACATATGCAAATGCCAAACAAGTCAGGGACTTCCATGTACCACCCAAACATAGATTAGGTTGAACCAAATCTCTCTTTCATTAAATCATCCCCGTGCCATATTCCAAGCATGAATATGGGATCATATGGGTTAAACCAAAATAGAACCAACCAGTGCTTCTAGAGGCCAAACCACCTTAACCCTCAACCATGGTGATTTAACCTAAACTGGTTGATAAATCATAAACACCAGACAATCTTGGATTCCCTCCATCTTTCTTCAACATAACTAGAAGAATTTTCTTATCTCCACCCATCCGTCAAGAGTTCCAGGAGAAAGCCCATATCCACCCTTGACCCTTGGGAATTTCCCGAGACCACCTCACAAGGATCTAAAGTATACCAACCATCCAAAGCTTAAACCAAACAAGGAAACCACAACAGCATGAATATCTAGGAAATGGAAAGGCAAGGCTGAAAACTACTATCAATCTAGGAAAATCCCATGTCAATGAAAACAAAGCAACCAAATAGCTAGATGCATGTACCATGCATTCGAATATCAACAACTAAATCACACATGAAACCTGTTACCTATAATGTCCTCTTGCTGTAACTTATTTTCCAACCTTTTCCATGTCCTCCCTTTCTTGGTTGCTTGTGTCCAAGTGCTTCCTCTCTCTTCTGTGATCAAAGATAGAATTGTCAAAAGTTGTGAATTGCTTCTCTAATGCCTTTTGATCCTTGATTTCTATTCTCTTCCTTTCCTTTTTCCTTTTTCTTTCCTTTTCCTCTAATTTCTGTCTAATTTCCCTTGCATGCATATTTGTGTCTCTTCATGTCCCTTTTCTCCTATTTTCCTTTATTTCTCATACTAAATTTCCATTTATTGCCTCTAAATTTCCTTTTCCAATGCCTTTGCCAATTTCCATAGCCATTAATAAACCACAAGTGATTCCCACTATAATGTTTTTCTCTCCATTAAACTTGGAATGCATGTCCCATGACATTTGTCTTATTTTATTTACATAGAAAATCAACTCGAGGTTGTTACAAATATAGATACAATACACTCCAAATTAAGAAGATACCAAGTACATAAAACATTTCAGGGATAAAAACATCAAATTACATGTAGGCTTGTTATAATTACAATGTGTGACTCATATTAAATCATGGTCATGAGTTTATTTTATTTTACACAACTAAACATAAAATTTTCCATCATCTCAACTACTACTCCAATATCCATTGCAACCATAACATTCCTACAAGCACTATCCATTTTCTTTCTGCCACAATTGCTATCACACATTCTCTCTCTAACAAAAGTGTTGTCACTTGCTTCCTCTAACACAAATGCTTCCAATATCTCTCCTATCCCTAACACACATGATCTTGCTCTAGAATCATGCACAACCTTACTTAGGAACTTCCATTTCTCTTCTTATTTTCCTCCTGATAGGGATATACTAATCATCAAGTGATTTTTTATTCTTGAATATTTCACTAAAAAATTGTTAGAGTAGTCAATTCTAACAACCTTACACCCACATATTGAGTTGAATAGACTCAATGTGTTTCTTTTCAAAAATCTCAAAAAGATCCAAGAACATAATTTTACTTTACTAAGCATGCATAAATTTGATATATTCAACTACAATATTAGCATCTCCACCTTGACGGTTGTATTGGATTTCTTTACTTCAATTGTTCATTTACTAGAGTAGCTAATTCTAACAAAAATAATTATATCCCTATTGATTTATTTAGGCTTAATAGAGGCTCAATACATCCATCCAAGATTCCAAGGATGTCACATAATTTAATAAAATATTTTCCACATATTGTCATAGCTATCTATAGCTTGGCCATCAGCTATCAAGCTACACTTTTCCCTCATTCAACAACATAAATCTTTAAACATGTAGTTCAAACAATCCCAATATACAAGAAAATAAATAGGTTCGACTTGCCAAGATATGTTTCATTTCCAACCTTTATTATACAACAACTACCTCAAATGAGATTGTGCACTGATCCTGAAGGGACGAGGTACATCCATATAAAAAATCCTCCATCCACACTTAAATTATATAACCAAACCATAGAGTAGCAGGGGAAAAAATGTAATGCTTAACATAAATCAACTAACATTATCTCTGTGTCCTTTTTGATACAATTTCTCTCCATTTTTTTAAATGTTTTTGGATTTCTTCTCTATATATTCCACATGAATAATTTTGTAAGAAATAATTCCTTCAATCACAACCAAAAATATGAAAATGAACATTAGAACAGGATGAGTATTAAAGATCAGAATCTTATTGGATGCCTCCCATGTGAGCATGCCTCTGAAGTAAATGCACCACACTAGCACTAAAGGAATGGATTTCAAACCCAACATGTGAACTACCCATGTTATAGGGTTTGAAAATATGGTAAGATGTTTTGAATCCATTGCTCGGTTGGAGAGATATATAGGTTGTTTTTCACCAATCTATGCGCTTCTTTCTCTTCTTAAACTAGATGTCAAATTCCCCAAGTAGGCTTTCTATATAATGATTTTCAAGAGTTTCTTCATTATTATTCTAACATGACCCCTTAATGGAGAAATGAAATATTTATCATTCAACAAAACTCCTGGATCCATGTTAGGTCACTATATTTTTTTAATCCATCTTGATGCATTCATAGTGGAAAAAGTGGAGGAATCAGAACATGGGACCATTTTTACCGCCAGGACCTTGTTTGGTGAAACAGGGTCTGAAACCTTCTCGGAGAGTTTTGAGGAATCAAACAATTTTTTTTGGGGGTAAAAATCTATCACAATAATTCCACACATTTTCACGCTATTCTACACACAAAGATCTTTCCAACGGTGCCAGAAGTGCGTTAATTGGAGTCCATATGAAAATGTTATGCCACTCTAAATTTGACCTTCCTGTTTTCACACCTATAATTTGGGAGGATTTCGTGTCAACCCACGTTATTCATAGAAAAGGGTCTAGCCACATGTTCTTAATATAAAAGACTCTAGAAGAGTTTATATTGTAACTCTTTGTTGTGTTATAACCGAGCCACTAGGAGGAAAAGGCATTCCATTCTTTTGGGATAATTTTGTTCCATAGTTGAGAAAAGATAGATAGGAGAGATGGGAGGTAGATAACATAGAGAATATCTATGCACTTCAGTAGCACATGGGTCACATGCATTACTTCTTTGTATTTGCAACCTTATTTTCCAGTTAGAGAAAGAAAGCGAAACAACCTCATCTTCTAGATGGGTTTTCTACCAAAATAGTTTCCCAGAGCATATCTTGTGTCTTGTGTGTGTGTGAGATTATTTTTTCATTCTCTACTTTTCTGTGTAATTTCCATTCACATGCATGCACTAATTACATTTAAATTTACAAATCTAGAACTTTAATAAAATTGTAATAGTGTAAGATTTCAGAATTTAAATATATTATTATCAAATCTGTTGTGATGAACCATCTAGTGGAATATCCATGGTAGTTTATGGATCATTTGGTATCATAGTGGGTTTATTTGGTTATTTTATGGATATTAAAAGGATCTATATCGACGGGGTCAAAAATCATAAAACCCTAATCATGGCTGACGAATTTGTAAACAAACCTCGTGATCTTCTAGAGGTGAGGTTTATGTTGTTGTAACAACAAGTTGCAGATATCAACTGCAATGCAAACCTCCTCATGGAAGCCCTGAACAACAAGCTAGGGATATTTCGAGAATATGGGGGTTCAAATGTAGAAGACAAATCAGAATGAGGATAAGAAGAGTAGGGAGAAATGAAGAACTAGTTGAAGAAAGAACTCGAAAAAGATCAAGCCACTCTGAGTGTCATGAACCAATCATAGTCCCTGTTTAAAATGGAAGAAAATGTCAATATCAAGCCGTACCATGGTAAGATCGACACTCTAAATCTAAACCACTAATTCCAGTACCTAGAAGTTTATTTCAATTCCCATCAGATCATGGAAGGGAATAAGATCTCATTTGCATGGCTTAAATTAAGGGGCCATGCATTGACCTAGTGGGAGAGCCACACGAAAACCCTTAGGTTGAAGGGAAAACCCCTAGTGACTAAGTGAGAGGATTTAAAAACCTTCATTAAGTCACAATTTTATCCCATTCGGTATATGGAGGACTAGTGGATCTGATGGCATTACTTTAGACAAAAATAGGGCCAAAGCATGCATGAGTACACCACATAATTATGAAATATGGATATACTGTTGGGTATCTATCCAAAGAACCCAGATGTACTCCTCAAGTATTTGGGGGGTTTGCACTACCATCTACGCTAGAAAGTGATTTTTTTCAAGCCTAAATTGGTGGATGCTACTTATGTACATGCACAATACCTAAAGAACATAGGCATGAAAAGAGTGCAATTAAGTGGATGGAAACAATATGAGAAACATGAAGCTTCTAAGGAGGGGAAGAAGAAGAAAAAGGGGGGAATGATAAAAAGACAAAAACCACAACACACTAGTGCAAAGATCCTAGCAACAACTGCAACATTGATGGCCATATAGAGGAGAAGTTTTAGAAGTTGAATCTAGAGCTAAACCCAAAGAACAAGAAGAAGAATCTCATGGCTACAGATTCAAGCAACTAAGTTGAAAGAAACTCAAACGTGGATGAGAATATCATTTTATGTCAATGCAGAAGGAGGTGAATTTGAGTAGCCTTTAGCAACAATGTTGGCTTAAGGGGGCCTGACCCAAGTTTAGAGTTATTCGTGCCAACCAAAATAACCCTAACTATTGTCCCTTTCGGGAACAACCTGCATAGCGCAGGTTGCAGTCTCACCCGAAGTAGTATTGGGGGATGTTAGAACCAGGTTTCTGCATTCATAGGCTTGTGTGATGTTCTTCCCAAGGATATATCACTTAGATATGTCTTCGTGTAGAGCTATTCCTTTCGACTATCAACTACTGCAACTCTATAGAAATGACCTTCAGATCTTTGAGAAGGTACACGATCATACTTAACTTGCATAAAAGGTATGTATTCACTACTTTCACGCAATAAATAGTATCCCCAGATCTGCGTTCCGACAGATCTACCCTTTTTCAAACATTTAATTACAATAGATCTATCTAATACTTTGCAAAGGTAGTTAATTACCCTTATCATGCATAAATATTATAGATTCCACAATTTCGCACAATAACACTTTAATTCATAGAAAACAGATCATTGAGCGAAGATGCATAAACTTAAATAGAAATAAGGAATAAGTAACAAATGCAATAGATTCGATCCAAATTTTTTTTTATTAGATTTAGCATTCACTTACAAACTCTTTATATCTTGCGCACTCACCTGCAGGGGCCCACGCACTTAGTTGTGGACTTTCCAAGGTCTCCACGCACTCAGCTGCAGGAGCCCTCCCTTCTCGCCTAAGTACATGAAACAAGCCTTTCCTGCCTTAGCACCTTGCCCTTACAAAAATGATTCTCTATCAAAAGTTATTCTCTTAGAATACTATAACTCATCTATATATAGCCTTTTCATTACAATACCATGGCCTGCGGACCATGGGTGAGTCTCAAAACCAATTTATCACCTACCCATACAAGGGGCTAAAGCCCCTTTGAATCTTACTTAGCTTCACACTCTACTTCCATGTTTCGTGGAGTCTTTACATTCTTTAAAAAAACTTATTATGAAAATTGACTTAACTATGAAAAAATGAACATAGGGACCCTATCCCAACGGGCCCCCAACACAAATATGGTGACTCGCCCTCGATTCACTCAAATAGATTCTCCACTTTGTGGTAGAATTTGTTGAACTCCATCTTCAATACGTCAAGGTCCACAATGATCTGTAATGTGGCTTGCTTCACTTCTTCGAACAACTTCTCTATAGTTGGCCCCTCCATTGTGAGGCGCATGGTCCTTTGTGTTTGCTGAAAAGTCTTCATCTTCTCCTAAATAGACAGAGAAATATAGCTTTCTTCCTTTATCCATGGTTGAATTCTAGCCTTTAAAAATGATTCTTTGTGCTATAGCTCCTCAACATATGCCTGTAGTAGCTTCCCTTCCTATAAGCATGTGAAGCACTGGACTGGTGCCAAAGTGCATACAATCACCTTGACCTCTTCGTACTTCTATTGTGCTTCTCGGATCTTCGTACGTAGTATTTACAGGTTTGGATCCTCCTACAAATGGTCCATAACTCCATAGTGATTTCAAAAACATGATGGTAGTTGTTACTACAGTATCTAACATAGACATATGCTCCCTGATGGCTGTGTTGCACTGCTACCTAACCTCTGGCGGAGTAGTCGGCTATAGTTTCAACTGCAGTTCTGAGATTTGTATCTGAAAATCAAAAGTGACTTTGCCTATCTCATCCTTACACTCCTGCACTGCAGCAGCCAGTTTCCGAATCTTTTCCGCTACTGCCACATCCTCTAGAATGTGTAACTCTGGTACTGAGTTACATGCTTGTGTAATTATGGCTTCTAGGCTCTGACTTCACACTGCTAGTTCTTATTTTTCTTTAAGATCCTAAGCCTTTTCAGTGAATATCTGTTCATTGTTCAATTTAACTTCACTGATTACTGAGAGTGCGTGCTTCTCTCTGATCGTAAGCTCATCCGAGACCCATTGATGAAGTGCGTGGAGGGTGTGAAGTGAGAGTGTGGCAAAATTCACACCCATGTCTTTGATCTTTCCAAGTTAGGTGTAGTCTTCCTATGATTTTGCATGTAATGTACCTTTTGGCAAGGGAATGACTCTGAGGTCCAGAGTCCATTCTGTTTCCAACATGCTCTCGCTCTCTTGTGGTAGGCTCACTTGAACACCACTCTTTTTTCCTATGCTCGCCTAAATTATGCCTTCTTGAATATGCAGCTCGCACAAATCCGTTTAGATGCTCCCCAGTGTATGCATGTATAGTTGCTCAAATTGAGTCCACAAATATGCCATGGTATCGCAGACCTTATCCCCGATTTCGTCCAAGTCCCCCTCAGTGAGGACCATTGGATCCATGTGTACCTGTTTATATGACTTTTTCTTTTTCCTGGGTCCTGAGGTTGTCTTCTTGGTCCGCTTATGCAATTTGAAGGGAGTTCTTTGCTCATCACCTCCATCTCCTCCCTATTCAAACTATTCATGTTCTTCAGTGTGCTTGGAATCTGATGCTTCGACTTCCATTGTGTACTCTTTTTTGGTGTGCTCTTTCTCAACATGCTATTTTGTAGTAGCTACCTTAGAAACAACGTCTTTCTTCTTTTTAGCAACCTTCTCGTGTGACACTGCTTGATCTACTTCTTTCTTCTTCTGCTAAGTTATTGTCTATGCGGAGGAGCTCTCTCCTCCTTTACTGGTTCCTGTGCCAAGCTCTGTGGGTTCCCGCTACTCTGCTAGCCAAAGTCCCACGATTTCCTACACATCAACCTCCGTAACTAAGTATGGAAACTTGTGACATATCTTCTTAGGGTCTCACCTCGCCTGGATGGATACATTATGGAAGTAAACCTTAAATTCTGCAAAGGCCCACAAATGCTCAAAAACGGTTGGATATAAATTTTCCCTCCAACTTATCACTGTGTGGAGGTCCATCTCAACCAATATCCATAATACATTTCACTTCATGATCCTCTTTTTCGCACCAACCAAAAAAAACCCTAACTATTGGCCCTTTCGGCAACAACCTGCGTAGCGTAGGCTATAGTCTCACCTGAAGTAGTATTGGGGGATGCTAGAACTAGGTTTCTACATCCAAAGGCCTATGTGATGTTATTTTTTGAAGCTTCCAAGCACCTCACCAACTCTCGAGTCCACATAATAGGGTTTTCAAGCCTCCATGTACCCTGACTATCTACCAATCTAGACAACCACTCATGCAATTCACTAGGGAAGAAATATAAAAAGTTCCGAGTTTCATTTGAGTATAGGTATCTACTCAACCACTGCTCCTTAGATAACCACAAATTTATATTCTCCTAAGCCACAAATGCATGTTCCTTTCGATCGAGTTGCTTCTAAATTTCTTTCTTGGTAGGGAACCAGTTATTTGACATCACACATTCTTAAAATTGATCCTCGGTTCCAACAACAGAACCATTTGTTGGCTTAAGGGGGGCTGGCCCAAGTTCATAGTTATTCGCGCCAACCAACAAAACCCTAACTGCTGGCCCTTTTGGCAACAATGTGCGTAGTGCAGGTTGCAGTCTCACTCGAAGTAGTATTGGGGGATGTTAGAACCAGGTTTCTGCATCCAGAGGCCTATGTGATGTTCTTCCTAAGGATCTATAGCATAGATTTGTCTTCACACATATATATGCCTTCTGACTGCCAACTATTACAACTCTATCGAAATGACCTTCAAATCTTCACGAAGGTACATGATCGTACTTAACTTGCATAAAAGGTATAGATTCACTACTTTCACGCAACAAATCATATCCCTAGATCTGCCTTCGCGTAGATATACCCTTTTCTGAAAAATTAATTACAACAGATCAATCTAATACTTCACAAAGGTAGTTAATTACCCTTATCATGCATAAATATTATAGATCCCACAGTTTTGTGTAGTAAATAAGCTTTAATTCATAGAAAACGGATCATTGAGCGAAGATGCATAAACTTAAATAGAAATAAGGAACAAGGAACATATGTAATAGATTCAATCCAAAATTGTCTTTATTAGATTTAACATTTAGGTATAGACTCTTTTGGCCCTGCGCGCTCAGCTGCAAACTTACCAAGGTCTCCGTGCACTCAGTCATAGGAGTCTTCCCATTTTGCCTAAGTACAAGAAACAGAGCTTTGCAGCCTTAGCAACTTTCCCTTACAAAAATTATTCTCTATCAAAAGTTATTCTCCTAGACTCGCTATGACTCATCTATATATATATATATATATATATATATATATATATATATATATATATATATATATATATATATATATATATATATATATATATATATATATAGCCTTTTCATTACGATACCATGGCCCGTGGACCATGGGTGAGTCTCAAAACAGACCAATCGCCTACCCATAAAAGGGGCTAAAGCCCCTTTGACTCTTACTTATCTTCGCACTCTGATTCCATGTTTCGCGGAGTCTTTACATTCTTCAATAAAAACTATTACAAAAATTGACCATAGGGACCCTATCCCAACAAATAGGAAGACAAAGAAATGGCCAAGCTCTTCCATATAAAGATACAAGTTAAGAAGAAAAATATTGACGCTCTATTTAACTCTGGATCATATGAAAATCTCATTGCGGCAAAGTTGGTCAATAATTTTGGGCTGGAAGTTCGTGATCATCTAAATCCATATACACTGGGATGGGTAAATAAAGATGCAGAGCCAAAGGTAACAAAACAATGTAAAATTAGATTTTTTATCAATGCTGATTTTATTGATGAAGTAGATCTAGACGTGGTTCCCCTTCATGTATGTTGATTCATGTTTTGAAGTCCATACATGTACATGCGCGATGCAATATTCCTGAGGATATATAACTAGTATCAACTCGTCAAGGATGGAGAATTGTTGAACATCAATGTGTACAATGGAAAGTTGAAAATTTCACTGGTAAGTGCCAACCAAGCCAAGAAATTGATCAGTTCCAACAAGAAGTAAGTTTTATTACTTTTAAGAGAAAGTCAATCTGAAGAGGAGTCAATAATAAGCAAGGCATCCCTGGAGGGGTGCAGTAAGAAATAGAAACACCAATTGGAGGAGTTGTTACAGGCATACAAGGATGTGTTATGAGAGCCTAAAGGGTTACCACCTAAGATAAAATTGGAGCATGAGATTAAACTATTGCCAGACTCCCCATTCTCAGATATTGGGCTATACAGGAATTATGTTATAGAAGCAAGTGAGGTGAAGAAACAATTGAAGGAGTTTCTAGAATAGTGTGTCGTTTGACCGAGTACATCACCATGTGGGTCACCCATCATCATTATGCCAAAGAAGGATGGGACTTGGTGGATGTGTATAGATTACAGGGTGTTGAATAAAATCATACTCAAGAATAGATACCTTTTGCCTAGGATAGATGACTTGTTGGATCAGTTGCAACAAGAAAAGTAATTCACCAAGCGGGACTTGAAGTTTGGATATCACTAGGTTCTAGTCAAAGAAGAAGATACTTGGAAGTCCACCTTCAAAACCAGGTAGTTACCCAGGGGATTAGAGGGGGGACAAAGCACCCCTTTCGTTGTGCTGATTGCATAGTGGGGGGGTCACAGGTGGTTTGAGGGGTGTAGGTAACCCCCCTCTATGGGGTATGGGGCAACGCCCCAAAAAATTTTGTTTTTTGGACCCTATATTATGTTGGACAGACCTACCTATGGTTTTGTGCAGGTTTTTCACACATGGTTTTGGACGCGATGGTTTTTGGTCCATGGTTTTGGGCGCGATAGTTTTCGGTCCATGGTATTAGATGCTCTGGCATGTATAAAGATGTATTGTAACATTGAAAGGAACATAATGAAAAATCAAGCTGGTAGACCTGGTTTTGGGATCTAGGGGAAAATCTTTGTGTATATGTGTTTTATGTGTTATGCTCTCGCATTTTTTATTTTTTGTGTTTTACTACTCGTATGCAGGTAATTTTTGTACAGGGTTAAAACCTACAATTGGTATCAGAGCTATTTTGGCTTCATGGGGATGCCTTTGTTGCTGAGGGGTTTCGCTCGGACCTATGGTAGACCCTGTTCAGTGGGAGATTTGTAGGATCGATTCTGGTGGTGAAAGAAGATGGCGAGCGGTGGAAAGATAGAGATCGATAAATTTAATGGTCAGAGTTTTGAGTTATGGAAACTCAAGATGGAGGATCTGTTGGTGGATAAAGATCAGTAGATCGTGGTAGATCCAGGTACTAAACCAACGGGAGTGTCCAATGAAGAATGGAAGAATTTGGATCGGAAGGCAAAGAGCACAATACAATTGTGTGTCTCAGATTAAGTATTACTGAATGTATTAGGGGAAGCTACGGCGAAGGCTTTGTGGGACAAGTTAGGAACTTTGTACCAATCTAAGTCTTTGGTGAATAATTTGTACTTGCGGAAAAAGCCGTATAACCTAAGGATGAAAGATGGAGACTTAGTGACAGAGCATCTAAACGCATTTAATATTGTGGTAAGTTAGTTATTATTTGTTGATATTAAAATTTTAGATGAAGATAAGTGCATCAGTTTGTTGTGTTCTCTAGAAAATTCGTAGGATAGTCTGGTTATTGCAATAGGCAACAATGCAACTGCCTTGCAGTTTGATGAAATAGTCTCATCCTTGCTAATAGAGGAAATGAGACGGAAAAATATGGAGAGCCAAAATGGTGATGCCTTGTCTATATGAGGATGGTCCCAGAACAGAAACAAAAATAAGTCATCGAGTGGGAGGTCTAAATCTAGAGGGAGATCTAAATCTCCAGGAAAACCTGTAAAGGTGGTGTTCTAGAAATGCAGAAAGGAAGGACACTACAAAAGGGACTGTAAATCTAAAGCTCCTGATAAAGGAAAGGGATCTAATGATGCTCCTTCTACAGAGGTGAAAACCACCTCAAACGAAGGTGGGGATGTGTACTTGGCTTCTTCAAGTACACATGTAGATCATGAGGCATGGTTGATTGACTCAGGTGCATCTTTTCACTTCACTTCTCATAGAGAGTGGTTCTGCGAGTATGAGAAATACGATGGTGGTGATGTCTTATTAGGGGATGATAGGAAGGCTAGAATTGTTGGTCATGGAAAAGTAAAGTTGAAGTTGCAAGGTGGAAGGGTTAGAACACTTCTGGGTGTTTTGCATATTCCTGCATTGGCCAGAAATTTGATTTCTGTAAGTAAGCTGGATGATGCAGGGATAAAAATAGTGTTCGAGAAGGATACCTACAAGATGGTTCGGGGGGCACTAGTATTGATGCAGGGAGTTCGAAGTGGAACCCTGTACAAGCTGCAAGGTAGCACTATTGTTGATGGGTGCAACAATTTTGTGGTTCCTGAAAGTGGAGCATAAAATCTAGTGGTCTCTGGAGAGAAGACCATGTTGTGGCATCAAAGGCTTGGACATAATGGAGAGAAGGGAATTTGAGTACTTCATGGTAAAGGTATGGTAGAAGGTATGAGTAATAACTCTCTAGATTTTGATTTCTGTGAAAATTGTGTATATGGGAAGCAGAATCGGGTGAGCTTCCCCTTTGGTGGTAAAAGGGTGAAACATATATTAGAACTTGTGCACAGCGATATGTTTCGACCTGTGAAGGTTCCATCACTGGGTAAGTTTGTGTATTATGTATCATTTATAGATGACTTCTCAAGGAATACATGGATATATTTCCTTAAGAAGAAATCTAAAGCCTTTGACAGGATTAAAGAATTTAAGGCTTTGGTGGAAAACCAGACAGAGAAGAAGATAAAGGTGTTGAGGACAGATAATGGTGGAGGGTTTTGCAACAAGGAATTTGAAGAAGTCTGTAAGAAGTGTGGTATAGAACGAAAGAAGACTACTCCATACACACCTGAGCAAAATGGAGTTGCAGGAATAATGAACAAGACTTTGATGGAAAGGGCAAGAAGCATGCCGAGTAGTGCCGAGTTAGGACAGGAATTCTAGGCAGAGGCGGTGGAGACAGCATGTTACCTGGTCAACAGATCACCTTCATCAGCGTTTGAGGATAAGACTCCACAAGAGGTATGGACTGGTAAGATTCCCTCTCTTTCACATCTGAAGGTATTTGGATGTGATGCATATGTACATGTTCCAAAGGAGAAAAGAACCAAGTTGGATAGTAAATCTGAAAAGTGCATCTTTACTGGGTATAAGGATGGTTTAAAGGGTTATAAGCTTTGGAACCCAGTAACAAGGAAGGTTGTGTACAACCAAGATGTGGTGTTTAGAGAGGTGAAAGATGTTATTAAACATGAATTCCAACCAAAGGAACCTCAGAAGATAGAGTTTGAGCTTAAGGAGGAAGAATCAGACTCTACAGCAATGGAGGAATCATAAGATGAAGAGCCACAAACTCTGGGTTTGAGAAGATCAGTTCGAGAAAGGCGACAGCCGGAAAGGTATAGTCCATCTGCTTTCTATTCAATTTTTTCTTTATCTGTTACTGATGATGATCCATGAACTGTGAATGAAGCAGTAGATTCAGAGGATGGCAAACTCTAGAAAGAGGCCATGGTTGATGAAATGGCATCTTTGCACAAAAAAGAGGCTTGGGATTTGGTGGAGTTGCTGGCTGGAAGGAAACTGAGTGGTAGCAAATGGGTGTTCAAGAAGAAGACAAATGCAGAAGAAAATGTGGAGAAATTCAAAGCTCAGGTGGTAGCAAAAGGTTATTCTCAGGTGCCAAGAATTGATTTTGGTGATATTTTTTCTCCTATTGCCAAGGTAGCTTCTATTAGATTACTTTTATCTGTTGCTGCTGCTTTTGATTTTGAGGTAGAACAGATGGATGTGAAGACAACATTTCTTCATGGGGATCTGGAAGAGGAGATCTACATGAAGCAACCTGAAGGTTTTACGGTGAAGGGTAAGAAAGAAATGACATGCAAGTTAAAGAAGTCTCTATATGGGTTAAAACAATCACCAAGGATATGGTATCATAAATTTGATACATTTATATGGGGACTTGGCTTCACCAGAAGTAAAGCAGATCAGTGTGTGTATTTTAAATTAATTTGTGACTGTGTTATTTATCTGGTCTTATATGTGGATGATATGTTGCAGGTTGGAAATGACAAAGAAATTATCCAGGATTTGAAGACCCAATTTTCCTCCAAATTCGACATGAAAGATCTTGGTGCTGCAAACTATATTTTGGGCATGGAAATTAAAAGAGACTGGGAAAAGAGGAAGCTCTGGTTAAACCAAAGGAAGTATGTCCAGACAATACTGTAGAGGTTTAATATGCATGATAGTAAACCGGTGAAGGTTCCTATTCCTGTAGGTGTGAGGTTATCTGCTGAACAGTGTCCCAAGACACAAGAAGAGGAATAGGACATGTCCCGTGTTCCATATGCAAGTGCAGTCGGTAGCCTGATGTATGCAATGGTTTGTACTAGACCAGACATTGCACATGTAGTGGGAGTATTGAGCAGGTTTATGTCAAAACTAGGGAAGGAGTACTAGACAGTAGTGAAGCGGGTTTTAAGGTATTTGCATGGCACTAGTGATTATGGTTTGTGCTACCAAGGAAGACCAGGATTGGACAGAATGTTGAATATTTCTGGCTTTGTTGATGTAGACTGGGCTGGAGATCTAGATCAGAGAAGATCTACAAGTGGGTATGTGTTTAACCTAGTTGGAGGTGCGGTCAGTTGGATGAGTAAGAAACAATTTGTAGTGGCACTATCAACTACAGAGGTAGAATACATTGTAGCCACTCATGCAAGCAAGGAAGCAGTTTGGTTGCAGAGATTGTGTTCAAGTATGGGGTTAGTATAAGGAGCTATAAGGATAGACTGTGACAGCCAAAGTGCAATTTTCTTGGCAAAGAACCCTACATATCATTCAAAGACAAAGAACATTGATGTTCAGTATCACTTTTTGAGGGATATGATAGAAGACAAAAAGGTGTTGCTGGTAAAGGTGGAGACTTTGAAGAATACTGCAGATGCATTGACAAAATATGTGAGCTCTAAGAAGTTCTCTTGGTGTAGAGAAACAATGGGCATTTCAGTACTGGATAAATGACTAAGCTCTCTTGTGGCCCCCTGTGGAAAGAAGATAACAAGTGGGACAATGTTGGGTTGTGTTATATTCTTTCCAAGACTAGCCCACGTAGTTAATCAGGGGGTTAGATGGGGGGCAAAGGCCCCCCTTTGTTGCACCGATTGTGTAGTGGGGGGGTCACAGGGGGTTTGAGGGGTGCATGTAACCCCCCTTTACGGGGTCCAGGGTAGCGCCCCAGAATTTTTTGTTTTTTGGATGCTATATTAGGTTGGGTGGACCTACCTATGGTTTTGTGCATGTTTTTCGCACATGGTTTTGGACGCGATGGTTTTTGTTCCATGGTTTTGGACGAGATATTTTTCGATCCATTGTATTGGATGCTTCGACATGTATAAATATGTATTGTAACATTGAAAGGAACATAATGCAAAATCAAGCTGGTAGTCCCCGTTTTGGGATCCAGGGGAAAATATTTGTCTATATGTGTTTTATGTGTTATGCTCTCACATTGTTTATTTTCTATGTTTTAGAATTCGTATGCAAGTAATTTCTGTATAGGGTTAAAACCTACAAGGTTTGTATGAGTGGTTAGTTGTGCCATTTTTCCTACGTAATGCATTAGCTACATTTATGATATTAATGAATGATGTAATACACCCTTTTATAGATTCATTTGTTATTGTCTATTTGGATGGTACTCTGGTATATAGTGCTACCTGGGAGGAACATATTTCACATTTGACATAGGTGCTGGAAACATTGAAGAAGAACTAGATGTTAGTAAATATCAAGAAGTACGATTTTGTGTAGCATTCCTTGGTGTATTTTTGGTATGTGATCGATGGAGGAGAGTTGAAGATAGATGATTCCAAGATGGAGGCCATCATGAAATGGTTAGTGCCTAATAATGTTTCTAAGGTTAGGAGTTTCATTGCGGTAGCATAGTACTTGAGAAAATTCATAGCCTTGTTTTCAGTGGTAGAAACACCGCTGCACACCATAACAGCAAGTGGAAAGAATTTCCAATGGGGAAAAGGTCAACAAAGGACTTTCGAGGAGTTAATGAAGAAGATTAGTCAAGCATGATTTCTAGCATTACCAAACTTTCAACATCCCTTTGAAGTGGAGATGTATGTGAGTGGGTATACTATGTGAATTATCTTGATGCAGGGAGGAAGGCCTATATGGTACCATTCTGAATTATTTCATGAATTAGTCCTTAACTACTCTACCTACAACAAGGAGTTCTATGCCATGGTGTAATTTATGAAGAAGTGAAAGCACTATATAATGGGAGACAATAATCCACACAGATCACCAGCCATTACAGTGCTTGTAGGTCCAGAGCAAGCTATAATAGACCATGCATTACAAGTGGATAGGGATTTTACAACAACTTCATTTGGCGATCAAGTATAAGAAGGGAAGCACAAACAAGTTGGAAGACATGATTTCAAGGCCACCCACATCAAAGATTACAACTTTGGGGACTCTTATGCACATGGATCCATTCACCCATGACGTATACAAAGAGGCATATTCATAGGATGAGGAATTTAAGGAGGTGTATCAATAGTTGTAGAATCAGAGTCATGTGCATGATGGTGAAAACACCATTGACTACCATTTCCAATATGGGTTACTATTTGGTAATTTAATTGATGTTAAAGTACCACATAAATTATTGACTAGGGCTAGTATATTGATGAAATGTATGTTCATTGTTTTTGATAGGAGTCATTATTATTCAATCAATTCCTAGATTAAATTGAGATATCAAGATGCACATACTTTCTCTAAAAAATATCACTCTTACATGAAAGTAAATATGTCATTCTTAACAAAAAAGAAATCAAAATTATTGCACTTTCTTAAAAGAAATATCAAACTTTAAAGAAACATCACACTTGCTTGAAAGAAATATCACACTTTGCTTGAAATAAATATCACACTTTCTTGAATTAAAATATCACACTTGCTTAACTAATAATGAAATTAAATATAAATCACTCTGAAAAAAAAGAAGAAGAGAAATTAACTCTATAATCACACTAATTGGAAATTGAAACACACTCTGTCATACTAGTTTTCATGTGCCTAAGAGATCTCAACTTCACTGATTCATCCTACAATAAAATGATTAAACAAATCCTACTTTAAACTCAGTGCTAAACATTCATTCAAAATCGAAACTTGACAGTTAGATGAACTAATTAAACACGATATAAAATGCAGAATTGAATTTTTAAATAAAAAATAAAACCTTACAACTCTAGGGGGCCCTCTTGTGAGATGTAGGTAACAACACGACTTCTCCAAAGGATTATATATGCATTGAGATAACACACAACAAAGTTATCAAATAAAACAAATTGTTTATAACTATAAATAGAGTTTCAAAAATAATATTCAAGTCTATCGTTTATCACATTGAGAGGTAGATTTATAACCTCTATCAATATTTTTTTTAGATATTTACAAGCCTATCCTACTGTTGTATTGAAAACAAAACACCCCCATTTTATTCTATCATAATAGACACGGGGACCTTTTTTTTATTATATGTAGGATTTGAGTGTGATTGCTTCATTTCAAGTCTAATTTTATTCTTATTTATATTTGTTTTATTTTTATAGTTTGCCTAATTTTAATTAATTTTGTTTGTTAAAAAATTTGTAAATATGTTTTTGTTTTAAAAATATTAGATTAATGAGTAAAATATCCCCAGAAACCAATCTCATGTTACAACGTGTGGAAATTACTCTTTAATACACAAATAGCAAAACTTTAGGTTATCAGAGTATTCTTTTGAAAATCTCTATAATCAAAGTTTGATGAATATAAACACAAATAACTCATAACACGTATAAAAAAATGATATTAGAGAAATATTCATATTGGAGTTTTTTTAGTCACATTATGAAACTTGTGATATCTGTTGGACCCATCTGCCACATCATTTCCTCCACTCATATCGAAGAATCTCATATTGAAGATTTTGTTATGTGTCACCTCTTGAAAGTTCTAATATCATATTTCCCCGATCTCTGATTTGTGATACAACAACCCCTCTAATCGTTGATATCCCTAAAGGCCTTTGCTCCAATATGAAAATAATAATTCACCCGCGATCTCTAACATCCAATATTCATTCACCTTCGATCTGCGATAGGCCTTTTTTCCAACCTCCGACATACTATCCCTTCTGATAAGTGGACACGATATGCGTATTAACTATGGTCTTATCGGAATATCGCGTCCACCTGTATATCATAATTTTTTAAATGGTAACAATTGTAAAACCTATGATATCGAATCTATAATACAAACCTTCGATATAATGGATCTAATAAAGTTATTAAAGGCAGTTGAATACGATATCGCATCCGTTCCATATCACACCCATCCAATGTCGCAACTATTTCTTTTGTCACATTTTAAATGTTCTGATATCCATTTTTCTAATACTTGTTAACATTTGCCACTTTCCATTTGCATAAGGGTGTAGAAAATCCTGTAAATTCACAGGCTCATGCAATGTACTAAAGCACATGACAAGAATCTACTTCTACTTTCAACCAGCGGAAGCCAATAGATCTATGAAAAAAATATGAACAAGAAGAAGATAAATCAATGGCACATAGCACAAGATGTATCTAGGGAAAGACACTGCTCAAAACCTCACTATTTGTGTTGCACATATTAGAAATATGAGTGAATATCCAAAGATTGTTCTCACTAGAACAATTACACACAAGTATGCTCAACTTTCTCAGTTCACAAGCAAGATCTTGGCCAACACTTAGCCAATTTTGCAACTCTCCAACCCATAATCTCTTGCGTAATTCCTAGGATGAATATCCCATATTTAAAGGGAATTCATGCTTCCAAAAATGTGCAATCCAAACATAGGATCAATCTCTGGTGCATGCATGATATTTACACTCCAGTAAATAATACAACTGATAATACACTGTCCCTACACTCTAGTCTCAACTGGGACTTTCTCAGAATCAACATGCATGAGTTTTCGATGAGAGAACATTCAGTTAACTAGTATGACACTTGTGGATGCACTAGTGCACCAACTATTTGTTAACTCTCTATTAGTTCCAAAAACAATTTGGAACTAATTTAACTGAACATAACTCAGTAATCTGATTGATCTAATTTCCAACTTAATTTAAACTCATACGGGACCCCTAAAACATAGGGAGAACATATACATGATTACAAAAAGACTTCCAACTCGAAATTCCTATGCTAATTAAGTTAATTAAACTTAATTAACTATTTACAAGTTTCTATGAGAATAGAATTTGATTTTAACTCTCAATTTAATTCAAGGACAAATTAAATTGGAATTTCTTGTTGCCATTTCTCAACACTCCCTCTCAACAAGAAAGGGATTATCATCTACCCCCATCCTGTCTCTGTGAAACTCAAATTTACATCTTGACAATTTCTTTGTCAAAATATCAACATCTTGCTCTTTCGTGGGATTGTACTTTAACAACATAATCGCCTCAATACACAATCTTTGAGATGATGATATCATATATCAATATGCTTCAAACAATCATGAAAAAATAGATTTTCAGAGAGTTTGAGACAACTCTGATTATCATAGTAAATCACAGTTGAATACATCTACCGAACAAAAGAAACAACCATTATCTTCCTCATCCATATGACCTCACATGCTTCTTGACTCATAGCCATGTATTCTGCCTCTACTGAACTGAGCGCAACCGATCTATGTTTCTTGCTATACCAAGAAACTGCCACTGGCCCAATACTGAAGATCCCTCCTGATGTGCTCTTCTGGTCGGATGGACTTCATTCCCAATTTGCATAAGTGAATCCTTGAAGCTTCACTCCCTCTGTCTGCTTGTACCATAATCCATATTGAGAAGTACCTCTGAGGTATCTCAACACATGCTTTGTTGCCTTCCAATACAACTTGTTAAGTGTAATGATCACTTGACTAAGCTAGTTAACTACATAGCACATATTCGATCATGTGTTCATCAAGTACATGAGTGAACCCACAAGATTCTTGTAAACAATATCTTCCAATATGTCCCTTGAAGTAAAATCCTCCTTTCTCCAGTTACCAGCTAGAGGAGTCTCCATAGGCTTTCTTCTCTCCATGCAAAATCTCCTGAGTATCTCACTGACATACTTCCCTATGACACAAACAACTTCCCATCTCCTTGCCATACATCCATGCCAAGAAATTAATGCATGAGCCCCATGTCATTCATCTCAAACTCTCTTTCAAGGTCCTCCTTGCAATATTTGATCATTTGAGCATCACCTATTAGTATGAGATCATCAACATAAACTAAAATGATTAATAGTTTACCTTCCACCACTATGTGGTACAAGTTCGCATCTGCTTCAATCTTCATGAAGCACAACCTAGTGAAGTAGCTATCTATCCCAGTGTACCAAGCACAGGGTGCTTGCTTCAACCCATAAAATGCTCTCTTGAGCCGACACACATGTGACTCATAGTCAAAGGTCTCAAAACCTTTAGGATGCTCTATGTACACCTCTTCCTCAATCATTTCATTAAGGAAGGTTATCTTTACATCCATCTGATGTATCTTCCAACCTATCTGTGCTAATAGTGCCAATATAGATCTGATGAGTACCTTACAACATGGGCAAAGGTCTCATCATAGTCAATCCCCTCTAACTGTGAAAAGCCACGGGCCACAAATCTAGCCTTATGCTTGTCCAGACTACCATCTACAACTTGCTCTACCTTGTAAAGCCAATGGGAGCTCACTACTAACTTGTCATCCAGTCTCGAGACCACATCCTGAACACTGTTATGAATTATGGAGTCATATGCCTCCACCATGGCATCAATGCAAACTGGCTACTGCATTGCTTCCTTAAAGCAAGATGGCTTTGTCACAACACATTCACCCATAAGAGCCATGTATCTAGTGTACCTCTCAGGTGACCTCCTCTGCCTGTGCTGAGAAGTGGGTGTGCCCACATTCTCCCATGCATCATTCAAAAATCTGTTAGCCTCTCTGGTGCGCTTTCTTCCCTCTCTTGAAGACTTTACCTGAGTTGATGTTTCCACTCATGGATCCTCTACATGTGGCTGCTCCACATCAATCTGAGGCTCTTAAACCTTAGGATATAAAAGCTCCTCATCCACATGTAGCTCAAGCTCCCTCTCAAGGTAAACTTGCATGGCCTTCTCCTTATCGAATCTGACATCCTTGTGAACCCCTGTCATCCTGCTAGTCAACAAGTACACCCGATAGTTGTGAGGTGTATCAATGTACCCCAAAAATATCTCCAACTCCACTATCATATCAAGCTTGTTCCATGCATCTTTTATCACATGGAAATATACCGATGACCCAAAAATCTTGAAGTGACCAATGTCTTGCCTCTTACTAGAATAAGCCTCCTCTAGTGTCTTCATTTCAAGTATCCAATGTCCTATCATTATGAGCATAAAATATTGTGTTTCATGGCTCAACCCACAAGTTTAGTGGTAGGCCCTAGTCATGCAACATTTCCCTTACTGCCCCTACTATGCTTTTGTTCTTCCTCTTGGCCACCCCATTACACTGAGGGTTATGGGGTGTCATCAACTCTTGTTTAATCCCTTTCGCTACACAAAATTTCATAAACTTGATTGAACATACTCACTACCATTATCACTCCATAAAGCTTTAACCTTCTTTCCCAACTTTTTCTCCACCAATGCTTTAAAATCACAAAATTTTGTGAAAGTTTGATCCTTTTTCTGCATGAAAAATATCCAACATTTACGGGAATAGTCATCAACAAATATAACATTATACCTGTGTTTTCCCATGGATGCTGTTGAGAATGGTCTACAAACATTTGAATGGATCCACTCTAGAATAACCTCTTCTCGACTATCTTTTTTTGTGAAATAAAGACTTGGTGCATTTTCCCAAAGTACACCCCTTGCATGTATTTACTTTCTCAAGCATACCTTTGAGAAGACCAGTAGAGATATGTTGCAATATCTTGAAAGCCCCGTGATGAAAGTGGCCCAATCGCTTATGCCACAACTCGCCAATATGTCAACTCTGCACTGTTTCTTCTCAACGCAGAACATTCATCTACCTCCAGCTTATATAGATTCTTCACCCGAATCCCTATCTTCTTTACTTGACCCGTGTCTATGTGTCGAAGGAATGCCTTTCCTTTCGAGAAGATCACATCATAGCCTCTATCCTCAAGCATGGAAATGGATACCAAGTTCTTCTTCAGATCGGGCACATACATAACATTCTTCAAGGTGAGTGGAGCCCCATGCTCCCTCTGAAAAGTAATCATTCCCAATCTAGTAACACTACACTTCCCGTCATCACCCATCTCAACATGCATATGGAGATCTTTCTCCTCCAGGTCACTGAATAACTCTTTGTTCCTAGTCATTTGGAATGAAGATCCATTTTCTAAGTACCATACACTTCCCCTCATTAATGACACCATGCGTGCAATGAGGGAAAATTCCAATTTGAATTGAGAGGCCAAAGCCTCACTCGCCGCTCCTCTTGAGGACTTCTTCTTGGACTTCTTGAGTGGACAATTTTTAGAAAAATAACCCATTTCATGACAATGAAAGCACTTAACTTTCATCATGTCTTTCTTCTTACCTCGATTATAAGAATCTGATTTGGAATGGGAAGCTTTACCTTTCCCCTTCTTCGCCCTTCCCTTCATCATCAGTATTTGATGAAGAGCCATCTCTGGTGTTCCTCCTGATCTCCTCCTACATCAAATCACACCACATTCGTTCCCAATCCGACAACTTCTCCCGACCATTGACAAAGTCTTGATAACTATGCCAAATATTTGGGAGTCCTAGAAGAGCAAGACTCACCATATCATCCTCAGCAACCATGATTCCAACACTTCAAAGTTCATCATGACACTGAGTGAACTTGGTCAAATATTTTGAAATAGCCTCGCTTTTCACATTTTGATTTTTTGAATTTTGTCCTTCAATGCCAATTTACATTGGTCACTTTTATTTTGATACAAGTTCGTCAATGTTTCCCACATAGCATACATAGTTTCCTTGCCATGGATACTTGAGACAATGTGGTCTCGAAATCCCTCAAGGACTATCTGCCTCGCCTTCACCACACACTTCTTCCATTCAACCAAATTTAGTGCATCTGATGTTGTTGTCTTAGGAATTTCTTGATCAATGAATTCCTTCAAGCCATTATCCTCTAGCACAACCTCCATTCTATCCCTCTAGGCTATAAAATTCGAGCTACTTTCCAAGGCATACTCGATCCGCAAACTGTAGAATGCTATATGTCAATCCTGAAGTATGTATTGCAAATTCGAATTTCACCTATAACCCAAAACTCAAAACTTCAAAATCTCCTCTAGGATACTGTCTTCAGCTCTAATACCATGTAAACAATCATGTAGATTCACAAGCTCATGCAATGTACTAAAGCATAGGACAAGAATCTACTTCTACTTTCAACCAATGGAAGCCAACAGATCGATGAAAACAATATGAACAAGAAGAAGATAAATCAATGGAACATAATAAAACATGTATCTAGGGAAAGCCACTGCTCAAAACCCCACTATCTGTATTGAATATATCAGAAATATGAGTGAAGATACAAAGATTGTTCTCACTAGAACAATTCCGCACAAGTATGTTCAACTCTCTCAACTTACAAGCAAGCTATTGGCCAACACTTAGCCAATTTTGCAGCTCTCCAAGCCCCTAATATATTACGTAATTCGTAGGATGAATAGCCTATATTTAAAGGGAATTCATGCTTCCAAAACTATGCAATCCAAACATAGGATCAATCTCTCTTACATGCATGATATTTACAGTACTCCATTAAATAATACAACTGATAGTACATTGTCCCTGCACTCTAGTCTTAACTGGGTATTTCAGAATCGACATGCATGAGTTTCTGATTAGGGAATCTTCAGTTAACTAGAGTGACACTTGTGGATGCACTAGTGCACCAATTGACTATTAACTCTCTATTAGTTCCACAAACAATTTGGAACTAGTTTAACTCAACATAACTCAGTAAATTGAGTGATCTAATTTCAAAATCAATTTAAACTCATACTAGACCCCTAAAACTTAGGGAGACCATATACATGACTACATAAATACTTCCAACTCAAAATTCCTAACCTAATTAAGTTAATTAAACTTAATTAACTATTTACAAGTTTCTATGAGAATAGAATTTGATTTTAATTATCAATTTAATTCAAGGAAAAATTAAACCGTAATTTATTGTTGCCATTTCTCAAAAAAGGGTTGTTACTATATTTATTAAAAACTAGTATTTAAATGGTTTTTAGGTTTTATTTTACGTATTTTCTTTCAACGCTGTTTTAGTTAGGTTTAATAATAAATCTTAGATCTCCTCGGTGATTTGTGTGACAGGACATAACGTCGTGCTCAATCCATACTTCTAAAGCCCCCTACCACGTGGAAAACACTATTCGAAATTAACTCAATTGTTTTAAGAAAATCCATAACGGGACATCACCAATAATAGCTAATGGATCCTTCAGCCAAAATTAGAGTCAATTGGTTTGGCTAAAGAACAACAGTCTATTGCAAAGATTTCCAAATTCATCTCGTGATCCAACAAAATAAAAACCTCTAGATTCATTAACTTTCTATTTCTTGAGAGATACGAGGAGACTAGAATGGAAAAAATCTTGTATAAATAACCTTCTCTTCAAGGATACTAGGGATGTCACGATCACACATAGGGGGCTCTATAATAATTAAATTTGTGCTTTCGCATTTTTGTAGAGCGCAAAGAGTTTTATTGTAGAGATTGTAGAGAAGTTATGGCTCTGTTATAAAGGGACTTTGCACTATTCCAAGCACTTTTATTGAGGGTCAGAGCTACTCCCAGAACTGTGGTAATAAAAGTTTGACATGGTTTTAATTAATTATGATTCTTGTGTACTATTACCAGAATGTAAGATTATTGTCTCACTGTTAAAGTTTCATTTTTGGTTATGATCTTTATTCTAAACAATATTATGTTTCTTTGAGATTATGCCCTATTATTGTGTCACGACGTTTTGCTGTTGAAACATTGTTAAAGCTATCTTCGCAGGGTAGAATGAGATTAGAATCAATCTTAGTTCATTGAAATATTCTTGTGGAGACTGATAATGTTAGGCCCCTATACTACTAGTGTAACCCCTTATTATTATTAGTACAACCCACTTATTATATTGATGTACCCATGTAGTGCCCATATTGTTACTATTGTGCCCCATAGAAGCCCACTATTATTATTATTGTGCCCTTACGTTATTATTGTTATGTCGACTCTGATTATGTTATGACCCCTTAGACTCCTATATATAGAAAGGAGGTTTTTTCATTTGTATCATCCAAGAATTGTTCATTTATGTAATGTAAAGGAGGTTGCCCCCCTCGAAGAGGCTGAATTCTAAGGCGTTGATCTATCTTTTCTATCTTTTCTTGAGCTGGTTTCATAACAGATAACTATTTATTATTCATTATTAGGCTTATTTTGATTTCACTTGTATTAGTTAATGTGAACTACTTTATTTAATTAATACAAAATCATATGATGAAATATATTAGTTATCCCCCTATTTCAGTTAATTTTCTCTTGGATTGGGAGAGGGCTATCCCATACTAGTTTGAGTTAGTATTTCATGTTTTAGATTAGTTTTGCATTTACATCTTAGTTTTCATCAAGTCTTATTCGAAAGAGTCAAATACATCATTTAATTGTTGTTTGATCAACCTTTTTAAATCGATTAAACCTTTGCGTTGATTTACTTAATTAACATTCATCTTTAAATATCAATGTAATGGAAATGTAACATGACGTAATATAGGTGTAAATAGAATAATTATTAGTTTAGGTTATATTAGTTTTATGTTAGTCTTAGATGATAGGGTAACCAGACCCATACCCAATTGGAGCCACCATTCCAAACGGAAAAGGAGCCACCCTAAGTTCCCAATCGGGTGGTTTCCTCGATGTTGAGGCATATATTTTCAAGCCTTCAACATTTTTGGCGCTAGAAGGAGGGCTTGAGCTAGTTGATATGTGTGAAGTCTTGTTTTAACATTTTTAACTAGCCATGTCTCCTACATGCATTCCTAGTTTGTGTCATGCTTTTAACTCACGTATGCCTACCAGAGGTATGTCAAAGAAAGAAATTGAATCCATTTGAATTGCAATATGATGGTGAGAGTGACACTATTTCTGCTTTAGATCATGTTAATCAATTTATACACAAATGAAAATGTTTTAACATCACTAAAGATAATGAAATTTGTAGGTTGTTTACTCTCACGCTTCAAGGAAGGATTCAGGAATGGTACAATATGTTACTAGCCAAGTGCATTCACTCTTGGAATCACTTCATGCAGGTATTTTATGCTCATCACAATTATAGTTATGAAAAATTGTGCTCAGAATTTGATAACTTGACAATATTTGACGATGAAATTGTTAGCGAATTTTCTGATAGATTTATGTTATTATGCTACAGATTTCGTCATGACGATTTACCCCCTAAGCAAGTTTTAACTGAGAAATTTACCTCTGTTGTTCAAGAACATAATATAAGAACTTATAGTGAACATAAAGAGGAATCACCATCAGTAAATCTTGATTCTAAAATTGATCCTATTGAACCTTTAAATGAAAGTTCTAATCCTCCTCAACCATCAACATCAGGAGAGAATCTTACATCTGAAAGTGATTCTATGGTACCTCCTAATGTTTGTGATAATGATTCATGTTTAATAGAATCAAATTATATGGAATATCAGGATTTAACAAATAATCATAATGATAATTCTTCTTCTGAAAATGATCTAGATCTTATTTCGTCAACAGATAACACATTATTAAACCCGAAACTGTTTAATGAATTATCAAGTGTAATTCATATTGATGATTTGATTTCTAGGTATCATAATTATTGTATGTGTCAACTTGTTGGAATATTTACTAGTTCAAATCTTAAGAATGAATTATATCAAGAAATGCAAGGGGTATCCTTAAATGATCAATTACTTATTGATATCATCTCACACACCTCTACTCATCCTTTTCACAAAATTCAAAATTCTTGTAAATCATTGAAAAAGAATGTGATCTTTAACAATCATGATATTTATGAGTATGGATCATTTGATTCATTTTCTAAGTAAAACACTGCTTCCTTCCCTTCTGATTTGGATCATCAACTTTCATTACAAGTTTTTGATATAAATTATGGCAATATTTTATACGATACTTGTTATGTTAAAGGCTTGTTGCAATCATCTAATGACCCTCTTACTTTTGGAGGTAACCATGGGTTGGTCAGTTGCCTTGATTATGTTGTACATATAATAGATGCCTTTAAAGATCTTCCTTCTTTTTCTCTTCATTATGACAATCAATGTCTCACAAGGGAAAAAGATAGTTCTTGTAAATTCTTAGAAACAATTGATGTTAATACTTCCCATCTTGTACAATTTAAAAAAAAAAGACCTTGGTGGATCCTTAAAGGTAATATCTCTAACTCTTTAGATTGTACATATTACGATAGATTTTATTTTCAATTAGAAAATTCTTTTAGCATAAAAATTTCTGATTTTAAATTTCTTCTATTTTCATTTTTAGAAATTAATATGCATAATAACTCTAGAATTTTTCTACATAGTTTAATTATTGATCTTTTTCTTTTGCTAACATATGCAGTGTATATTTTTGCAGGGAATACATAACTTGCTTGGTTACATTGGAAATATGACTATACCTAGTCATTTTCCTTCAAAAGAGTTAGAGTAGGAAGAAATTTAGTTTTGTTTAGTTTGTTTTATTTTCTTCTAAAATAAAGAAGTTATGGCATTTTAATGAATAGGAATGAGTTTTTACCATTATGATTCAGTTATCATCTTACTTATAATGGGTTATCATCCGTGAAGCTTTTTATTTGATCATTATCATTTACAATGGTTAACCTCATATTCTAGGATGCTAACTCAATTATAATGCTCATTTCTACCTTTTTGTAAACATAATTGCATTATGATTAGGATTAGATTTTACATTAATAAAAAGATCTTGCAAGACAAAATTTTTAGCTTTGGCATACACTATCTCCTCATTCACCTTATTCATATGTCAAACTCTTTTACCTTGTCTTTTTAAGAATCTTTGTAGCATATTGTTTAGTTTTTAGTTTCAATAATTGATGATTGTCAACATATGCAAACTGGGAGATAAATGTATCTTGTCTTGCCTATTTTTATATACTCTTCATATGAAGATATCAAGATTCACAAGGTAATATGGTATGCATTTCTCTCAGGTATGTGTATATGTTGATCTTCATTTCTTCTTTAGTTTCAAATTTTATTTTCTTTCTTTTAGTTATATTCCTTTCTTATATTTTGTTGTTCTTCTTGTAGGTTCCCATGGATTTGATTTGTAGATTCAACTTTGTTGTAAACTTACATTTCAGAAGAACAATCATCATATGAAATTTGGGAGTTTTCTCTTTTCTAATTTTTCTTACATTTGCAAATTGACTGTCAGCGTTATTCTTAAAATTGAATCTATGAAGACATGCAAACTATCTTTAAGTAAGATTTGTAAAAGTAAGAAAACCCTTGTCAAAACATACAACAATAAATCTAAATCAATAATTTTGCTTTGAAACAAAATAAATTTATTATCAAATCATCATGCAAGATAGAATCAACATAATTTCATTTTTCCTCTATTTATCTTGTAAGATGTATCTCAAGGTTCATTTTCTTAATTTCCTTATTTCTAATTTGAAAATAATTTTAGGCTTAGCTGGATTGTCTTTTCATTTCATTTCACAATAAAATGGAGTAATGTTTTCTCTTTCAGCTTGGCATAATCATTGGGTGAGTCATTTTTATGCTCTAATTTATTAATGAAACCTAATCTCTAAGGATCACTTCAATGAAGATGATTTCATTTATGGTCATTTTCAGCTTTCCTAATCAAATAGAGTCCTTGGTCTTTGTTCCTTGAGTTTAAATATTTCCATTATTTGTTAAGGAACTATCTTTAACTGCTATCTTTAAAGAAACTAAAAAACATATAACAACAATTTCTTAAGGTCATGAGTTCTTTTGGTGAACAAGCTTAGTCAAGTGAATAGTAGCCGACTTAAAGCTTTTTACACCATCCCTTGCTCTTAAGGAGTAGTATGCCACCCCATCTATTAAGTAATCTATATGAGAGTAACAGTAACCATAGTTAAACATTAAAAAAATGGTTAATTAAAGGATAATAGGTCTCATCACGTGCTGACCTACCATGATCATAAATTCTAACATTGTGACATTACCATTATTGGTCACCAAGCCAAGGTAATGGTTTTCGACCACAAGGTTGAAATACAAGAGGTATTATCATGTGCCGACTTGTTCATCATGTTAGAGCTCATGAATGGAATTTTCATTAGCTGGTTACCAGGCTAGAACAAGATCTTCTGTTGGAATTCAAATAAGTTTAAGCTGATCTTTTGAAACTATGCATTTACTCCTAATAGATGGGACAATAGCACCTAAAAGGGTTAAAATACATCCTTGTAGAGGCTATAAATGCCTGCTAATAGCAGTGTCCATGCCTATGGTATTGAAGTTAAATTAATACTATGTTTTCTTTATTAACTTGTTTACTTGGAAACTGATGTCCAACTAAGCTGACTGTTGTACATATAAATTTACACGGGGTAAAGTTTTACAAGTTCATGAATGATAATGGTATATCTATTTATTTGAAAACATATATGAGGGATAAAATTGTTAGGATATCTGTATTTGAGAATTTCAATTTATCTAATTATAATTCCTACATTTTTAAACTAGGTTCCGTATCTTTATGACAAAGATAATTGCTTCTCCCTAGTGTGTCACCATTATTGTACTGAAAACACAACACCCCCATTTTATTCTATCATAATAGACATGGGGACCCTTTTTTTAATATATGTAGGCTTTGAGTGTGATTACTTCATTTCAAGTCTAATTTACTTTTTATTTACACTAGTTTTATTTTTATACTTTGCCTAAGTTTAATTAAGTTTAATTGTTAATAAAATTTGTAAATAATTTTTTGTTTTATACATCTTAGATTAAAAAATAAAATAGCCCTCGGAACTAATGTCATGTTACAACATGTAGTAATGACTTTTTAATAAACAAATAACGAAACTTTAGGTTATCACACTATTCTTTTGAAAACCTTTATAATCAAATTTCGATGAATATAAATGCAAATAACTCATAACGCGTATAAAAAATGCTATCAGAGAAATATTCATATTGGAGCTTTTGTTTAAGTCACATTATGAAACTTGCGATATGTGTTGGACCCACCCGCCACATCATTTGCTCCGCTCCCTTATATTGGAGAATCTCATATCAAAGTTTTCGTTATTTGTTGGGTCCCTATAATACTAGTGATTACCCCATTACTATTGTAGTTATACCCCTTATTTATATTGTTGTGCCCCTATTACCCCCATATTGTTATTTCTGTGCCCCATAGAATCCCTCTATTGTTATTTTTGTGGCTTTATATTATTATTGTTAGGTCGGCTGGATTATATTGTGACTCCTTAGACTCCTATATATAGAAAGGAGGTTTTGTCATTTGTATCATCCAAGAATTGTTCATTTATGTAATGTAAAGGAGGTTGCCCCCTCGAAGAGGCTGAATTCTAAGGCGTTGATCTATCTTTTCTATCTTTTCTTGAGCTGGTTTCATAACATTTGGTATCAGAGCTTTGGATTCTAGGGTTTCGCTGCTCCAAACAGGTCATCGTGGAATTTTCGCTATAACTATTTTTCTGTGACGTTTCAGAAGTCGCAAAAAAAACCCATTTGAGAAGAAATTACGCTGAACCTTGGGTCCGAATTTCAGAGATTTTCGCGTGATATTTATGGAGATATGATCTGAGGAAGTTGGTCTTTTTGCAGACTCCTGAATTACATTCAAAACAGGTGACCTGGGGAAAATCGTCATAACTTTCTCTCTGGGGATCGGATTGAAATTTCGTAAGAAGGTACAGAAAGAGGACGGACTGTAGTTTCTTTTTTATGTGTTTCAGATTCAAAGGTTAGAACAGTGACTCGTGGCACGTCGTACAAGTTCGCTCTACTGAACCAGTCTAAAAGCAAGTCACTGTGGGAGATTTCACATAACTCTTCCTTGGAGAATCCAATTTGGCTCAGACTTGTGGCATTGGAAAGAGGACGCAGAAGGCTACTACAAGTAGCAATTTCAGAACTGGATGATCTGAAATTACAGAGATACATCAGATTCAATATCAGGCTTCTATAAAGTGAAAAAAGGTGTGTAGTTTTTTTAATTTTTGTGTAAGCTTGGTTTAACGGAATTCAAAGGGCATAGTAAAGCATTATTATCGGTAACTGATGCCCCGAGGAAAGAAAATGCAAACACCTAGTAAGGAACCTGAAAGCTCTAGCATGACTCATGAAGAAGAGGAAGAAATGCTACATGATATATCAAAATTACAAGAACAAGTGCAACAAATGTCACGCTCACAAAAGCTAACAGAAGCTAAGATAAGTGGCGTGGAATCTAAGATAAATGGCGTGGAATCTAAGATAAAGGGCATGGAAGCTAAGATGGATGATTCGAAGACATATTTGAAGAGAGACATGGTAGATTTGAAGATAGATTTGAAGACAGACATGGAAGAATTGAAGAAGTTGCTACAAGAAAGGGTCACTAATGGTGAAAAGGTAGTAAAGGAAACTCATGATGAGAACAAAAGAAATGTTAATCATGATTCCATAGACGCTAATGTTGGATCGAAGAATCACCATATTCCAAAAATCGATATGAGGAAGTTTGATGGCAAGGATCCCGCCACATGGATATTACAGATGGAGCAATTCTTCGATCTCAATAATGTGCAAAACACACAAAAGGTACGTATGGCAACTGTATATTTGGAACCAAATCAGTTTGTATGGTATCAATGGCTTTGTTCTCGTAAACAATTTATCACTTGGGCAATTTTTACGGAAGAATTGATAGCACATTATGAAGATACAAAAAGCAACACTTTTTTTAGCCAATTGATAAGTCTCAAACAAAAGGGTTCAATAATGGAGCACATTGAGGAGTTCCAAAAATTGAACATAAGGGTAAAAGATATTCCAGAGGAGCATAGGATTGATGTGTTCATAGGGTCTTTAAAGGATAATATCCAACATGATGTTCGCCTTTGGGAACCTGATTCATTAGAGAAGGCATTCAGGTTAGCAAGAAAAATGGAAAGCAAAATTATGGCAACCAGGAAGCATACCACTCACAACTATAAAGACGGAAGTGTTGTTGCCCCTAGTCTTCCACAACCTATAAGGTTGACACCACAACAATTGGAAGAAAAAAGAGCAAAAGGGCTTTGTTACAGTTGTGATAGCAAATACACTAAAGGTCATAAGTGTGCTGAGAAGAAATTATTCTACATAGATTGTGAAGAGGAAGAAGAAAAGGAGCAAGAAAGGTCAAAAGAAGAAGATATACTCCAGGAACAAAGCCTAGATGAAGAACAAATAAATCCGACCATATCTTGTAATGCATTGGCGGGAATTACCACTCCTCAAACCATCAAGATAGAAGGACAAATCAAGAAGAAAAAGGTAATAGTGTTGATTGATTCAGGAAGCACCCACAATTTTATTCATTGTAGGGTAGCAAAAGAATTGAATTGCTTCCTATATCCAGCACCAGAGTGTCAAGTGATGATTGCAAATGGAGGAACAATAAATTGCTCTGGAAAGTGCCATAATATCAAGCTATCCATGGGAGAATATGTATTGACTAGCCCAATGCTTTCCATTCCAATGGGAGGTGCTGATGTTGTACTAGGAGTCCAATGGCTACAATCCTTGGGTACAATAGCTTTTAATTTTCAAGAACTTTTCATCAAATTTTCTACGGAAGGAAAGGAAGTTGAATTAAGGGGTATTGCAGGGAAACCAGGAAAGATAATCAGCTCTAATGGCATGACAAAGCTTCTAAAAAAGGAGCAAAGAGGTGTAATTGCACAATTATGTTCGCTAGATGTTTCCACATTGGAATCATCTATTTCTCCAGATCTCCAAAAAGTCCTGGACAATCATTCCAAGGTATTTGAGACTCCCAAAGGTCTCCCACCTATGCGTGATCATGATCATGCTATTCATCTGATTCCAGGAAGTGTTCCTCCAAACATCAGGCCGTACAGATATCCCTATGTCCAAAAAAGTGAAATTGAACGTATGGTTGCAGAAATGCTAGAGGCTGGTATAATTCAACCGAGTCAAAGTTCTTTCTCAGCTCCAGTAGTATTGGTGCACAAGAAGGATGGATCATGGCGCATGTGTCCAGATTATAGGGAGCTCAACAAGCTCACTATTAAAGATAAGTTCCCCATTCCTGTCATTGATGAATTACTGGATGAATTGCATGGATCAATTTACTTCACCAAGTTGGATCTTCGTTCGGGATATCATCAAATCAGAATGAAGATTGAAGACATTCCGAAAACGGCATTTAGAACTCATGAGGGTCATTATGAATTTTTGGTCATGCCTTTTGGCCTTACCAATGCACCTTCAACATTTCAAGGTTTGATGAATTCAATTTTCAAACCATTCCTTAGAAAATTTGTGTTAGTATTTTTTGATGATATACTAATCTACAGCAAGTCTTGGAAGGATCATGTTGAACATGTTGACAGGGTGCTACAACTATTGGAGGAGAAACAATTATATGCAAAAAGATCCAAATGTTTCTTTGGAGTCCAGGAGGTGGAATATTTGGGTCATATTGTATCTCATGAAGGAGTTAAGGTAGACCCTAGCAAAATTAAAGCCATTAAGGAATGGAAAATCCCCACATCCATAAAGCATCTGCGAGGATTTCTTGGGTTGACAGGGTATTATCGCAAGTTTGTTAAGAATTATGGGAGAATAGCAGCACCTCTAACAACATTATTGAAGAAAGATTCATTTTCATGGACTCCGGAAGCAACAAAGGCCTTTGAACATCTTAAAGAGGCAATGTGCCAAGCACCGGTCTTAGCTACACCGGACTTCACAAAAACCTTTATTGTGGAATGTGATGCTTCAGGAAATGGAATTGGTGCTGTTCTAATGCAAGATGAAAGACCCATTGCTTTTGAAAGTCGTCCAATCAAGGGAAAGTTTTTAAGCAAAGCTATTTATGAGAAGGAAATGTTGGCAATACTCCATGCACTTAAGAAATGGCGACCCTACCTAATGGGAAGACACTTCAAGGTAAAAACGGATCATGATAGCCTTAAATACTTTTTAGAACAAAGATTATCCTCTGAAGAGCAACAAAAGTGGGTCACAAAGATGTTGGGTTATGACTTTGAAATCATCTACAAAAAAGGGAAGCAAAATGTGGTGGCAGATGCACTCTCAAGAAAGGATGAGGATGTGGAAGCATTGTTGTGTGCCATTTCTATTATCCAACCAGATTGGATAAACGAAGCAAGGGAGGAATGGAAGAATGACGAAGAAGTGTGGGCACTTATTCGAAAGCTACAACAAGATTCCAGTACTTCTGATACATTTAGCTGGAAAAATGATTCGTTATGGTACAAAGATCGCTTATACCTCTGTAAGAATTCCCAGCTAAAACAAAAGATTCTTATGGAATTGCACACTTCTCCCTTAGGAGGGCACTCAGGATTTTTAAAAACTTACCACAGGGTTAAGAAGGAATTTTTTTGGGATGGCCTTAAATCAGATATTCAAAAGTTTGTGGCGGAATGTTTGGTTTGCCAGAAAATAAAGTTGAAACAATTAAGACACCAGGTCTATTACAACCTTTATCCATTCCAAGCCAACGTTGGGAGGAGGTTTCAATGGATTTTATCACAGGTTTACCCAAGTCTGAGGGAAAGAGTGTCATCATGGTGGTAGTTGACAGACTTACCAAGTATGCACACTTTTGTGCATTATCACATCCATTTAAAGCCAGTACAGTTTCTACTGCATTTATGGAAACAGTTCAAAAGCTACATGGAAACCCAAAGATTATTGTAAGTGACAGAGATCCCATTTTCACTGGAAATTTTTGGACAGAATTATTTTCTTGTCTTGGTACTCAGTTAGCTCATAGCTCATCTTATCATCCTCAATCTGATGGGCAAACTGAGATAGTAAACAAATGTTTGGAAGGATATCTTCGTTGCTTTGTATCTGATAAACAGACACAATGGGTCAAATGGTTGCCTCTGGCTGAATGGTGGTATAACACTTCCTTCCATACAGCAACAAAAATGACCCCATTTATGGCACTTTATGGGTATCAACCACCATCCATCACATCATATTTAAGAGAAAATTCTAAGGTTCAGGCAGTGGAACATCACATCGAACATCAACAACAAGTCCTCCAACTCTTAAAGGATAACCTCGTGTTGGCACAAAATAGAATGAAACAACAGGCAGATCAACATCGCAGTGAAAGAAGTTTTGATGTAGGTGATTGGGTATTCCTACGGCTACAACCATATAAGCAAATGTCCCTAAAGCAAGCTAAGAAGGATAATAAATTATCACCAAAGTATTATGGTCCGTACAAGGTGTTGCAAAAGATTGGTACTATGGCATACAAATTGGAGCTTCCTGCAGCTTCTCGATTGCACCCAGTTTTCCATGTTTCATGTTTAAAGAAGGTTATAGGTGACAAGCTCCCAATTCAAACAATATTGCCAGAACTTGACGAGGAAGGAAAAATTATATTGGAACCGGAAGCAGTCACAGAAACAAGAACTCGACAGCTACGAAATCGATCAATTTCAGAGTATCTTATCAAGTGGAAGAACTTATCCGCTGAAGATTCCACATGGGAGGATGAGAATTTTATGCAGAAGTATCCAGAACTACTCAAGCGTTGAGGACAACACTTTTTTGAAGGAGAGGGGCATGTTGGGTCCCTATAATACTAGTGATTACCCCATTACTATTGTAGTTATACCCCTTATTTATATTGTTGTGCCCCTATTACCCCCATATTGTTTTTTATGTGCCCCATAGAATCCCCCTATTGTTATTTTTGTGGCTTTATATTATTATTGTTAGGTCGGCTGGATTATATTGTGACTCCTTAGACTCCTATATATAGAAAGGAGGTTTTGTCATTTGTATCATCCAAGAATTGTTCATTTATGTAATGTAAAGGAGGTTTCCCCCTCGAAGAGGCTAAATTCTAAGGCGTTGATCTATCTTTTCTATCTTTTCTTGAGCTGGTCTCATAACATTATGTGTCACCTCTTAAAAGTTTCGATTTCATATTTCCCTGATCTCCGATTTATGATACAACACTCGTGTGATCGTTGATATCCCTAAAGGCCTCTACTTCGATGTGCCAATAATAATTTATCTCCTATCTCCACTAGGCCGTTGCTCCAATCTCCGACATACTATTCCTTCTGATAAGTGGACCCGATATGCATATTAACTATGTCCTTATCGGAATATCGTGTCCGCCCGTATATCAAAACTTTTTAAATGGTAACAATTGTAAAATCTCTGATATCAAATATTTGATACAGACCTTTGATATAATGGACCCGATAAAGTTATTAAAGGGAGTTTAATATGATATCGCATCCACTCCATATAGTATCCATCGAATATTGCAATTATTTTGTTTGTCTCATTTTAAATGTTGCGGTATCCATTTCTCCGATACCTGTTAACATCTTCCACTTGTCATTTGCATAAAGGGTCACTGCTATATTTATTAAAACCGCTATTTAAATGGTTTTTGGGTTTTATGTTATGTATTTTTATTTCAACGTTGTTTTAGTTAAGTTTAATAATAAAGCTCTGATCTCCTCTGTGATTTGTGTGACAAGAAATAATGTCGTGCTTGATCCATGCTTCTAAAGGCCCCCTTACATGTGGAAAACACTGTTTGAAATTAACTCGATTGTTGTAATGAACTCCGTAACAGGCCATGAGCAATAATAGCTAAGGAATCCTTCATCCAACAACAAAGTCAATTGGTTCAGCTGAAGAAGAAAAATTCATTGCAACGACTTCCAAATTCGGCCTGCGATCCAACAAAAGAAAAACCTCAAGATTCATTAACTTTCTATATCTTGAGAGATATGGGGAGACTAGAATGAATAAAATATTGCATAAATACCCTTCTCTTCAAGGAGATGATGGAGGTCATGATCACACACAGGGGGCTCTGTAATAATTATATTTGTGCTTTCACACTATTGTAGATTGCAGAGAGTTTTATTGTTGATATTGTAGAGAAGTTACGGCTATGTTATAAAGGGACTTTGCACTATTGCAAGAACTTTTATTAAGGGTTAGAGCTACTCTTGGAAATGTGGTAATAAAATTTTTGACATGGTTTTAATTAATTCTGATTCTTATGTACTATTACCGGAATGCAGGATTATTGTCTCACTGTTAAAGTTTCATTTGTGGTTATTATGTTTTTTTGATATTATGTATTATTGCTTTGTCATTGACATTTTGCTGTTGAAACTTTGTTAAAGCTATGTTTGCAGGGTAGAATGAGATAAGAATCAATATTAGTTCGTTGAATTATTCTTATGGTGAATGATAACTATTTATTATTCATTTGCAGGCTTATTTTTATTTCACTTGTATTCGTTAATGTGAACTAATTCCTTTAATTAATACAAAATAATATGATGAATTATATCAATTCTTCCCATGTTTCATTTAATTTTCTCCCAGATTTGGAGAGGGCTATCCCATCCTAGTTAAAGATAGGATTTCATATTTTAGATTAGTTCTTCATTTACAACTTACTTTTCATTCAGACCTCTCTTAAAGAGGAAAATAAATCATTTAATTTCGGTTTGATCAAACTCTTTAAATTGATCAAACCTTTCTGTCGATTTAATTCTTTAACTTTCATCTTTAAAGATCGATGCAAAGGAAATGTAACATGATTTAATATAGGTGTAAATAGAATAATTATTAGTTTAGGTTATATTAGTTTTAGATTAGATGAGTTTTATGTTATTCTTAGATGACAAGGTATTTTGACCCATACCCAGTCGGAGCCACCATTCCCAACGAAAAAAGTGCTGCCCTAAGTAACCGTTCGAGTGGTTTTCCCCGATGTGGAGGAAGAGATTTCTGAGCCTTCAACACCTACTCGAAAGAGACTAAAAATAACATAAGAAGATAATATTTCATGATTTCCTCATGATTTTCCATCGAAGAATAAAATCATGAGGCTAAATATATGCTTCCATTAATTTTCTCGCTCGGCTGGTTTGCCTTCGCCTCCTACTTCATTGGTTGACTTCCATGTTGTATGGGCTTATACAATGTTCTTATCATCGATATAGGTCATGAAGATAGGTAAATAAAGTTATGCCAAATATTAGCCACCTTCCCATATGTCTTTTTCCTTAGCTGGAATTCCAGAACCCATCGAACCTTCAATTATGCTACATAATCAGTCATTGGCTACAGAATTGGTGCAATTTAGTAGCTTATGTAAATATTGAGTTAAATAATAAAGAAAAATAAAAATTATGACTTAAAATATGTTTAAGTACCTGCTATTTCTATGAACCTTGTAAAATGAAGCTCAATTAGAGTTATTAGAGTAAAAAAGAAGGAGGATGGAATGTAAGAAGGTTGTCAAAAAGAGACAATTTTGGGTTTCAACAGTTACTCTATAGGCTAGATATGCTATGTGTTCCTAAAGGTGAGATATTTCATCTGATTAAAGAGGCTCACACCTCCAAGGTTGTAGAGCAATTTGGTGTAGGGAAGACCGTGGATAACTTGCAGAGGTATGTGTATTGGCCCAAGATGCAAGAGCATGTAGCTAGGTACATAAGAGGATGCATGCTTTCTTGTATCAACAATCCTAGTCATAAGAAACATGGTCTATATAATCCCTTAACTATACCTACTCATCCTTCGCAAATAATTTCCATGGAATTTGTGGGGGGTTTACCGAAAACTAGGAAGAGAAATGACTACCTGTTCGTGGTAGTTGACAAGTTCAACAAGATTTGTGTTTGGATGCCCTGTTAAAATACTATCAGTGGAAAAGAAGCAACAAAATTGGTCTTTGGACAGGTTTGGTAGTACTTTTGGATACCAAGGAGCATCATGTCAGACAGGAATACAAGATTTCTTATTTCATTCTGATTACATTGTGGGAGAATATGGACATGAAGCTGAAGAGATCTACAACATTTTGTCCATAAATAGATGGACAGACATATGTAGTCAACAAGACTTTGGTGTAGCTTTTGAGGGGATATTGCTATGCAAACAACTCAAAAAATAGAAGAAAATATAGACTCAATGACTTCAGAATAGCCTCTTCGAGGGGCTAACCACCTTTACATTACATAAATAAACAATTCTTGGATGATACAAATGACTAGACCCCCTTTCTATATATAGGAGTCTAAGGGGTCACAATATAATTAGAGCCTACATAACAATAATGATGTAAGGACAAAAAAATAACAACATTGGGCTTCTATGGGGAATAACAATAACAATATGGAGGATATATGGGCACAACGATAACAATAGGGGGATATACTAACAATAACAATAAAAGGGCTACACTAGTATTATAGGGACCTAACATGCCCCTCTCCTTCAAAAAAGTGTTGTCCTCAAATCTTGAATAGTTCTAGATTCTTCTGTATAAATTTATCGTCCTCCCACGTGGAATCTTTAGTAGGTAAGTTCTTCCACTTAATGAGATAATCTAAAATTAATCAATTTCGTAGCTGTCAGGTTCTTGTTTCTGTGACTGCTTCATGCTCCAATATGATTTTTCCTTCTTCATCAAGTTTTGGAAATATTGTTTGAACTAGGAGCTTTTCACTGATAACCTTCTTTAGGCATGAAAAATGGAAAACTGGGTGTACTCGGGAAGATGTAGGCAGTTCCAATTTGTATGCCATAGTACCAATGTTTTGAAACACCATGTAGGGACCATAATACTTAGGTGATAATTTATTATCCTTCTTAGAATGCTTGAGGGAAATTTGTTTGTATTGTTGTATCTATAAAAATAACCATTCGCCTACATAAAAGCTTCTTTCATTGTGATGTTGATCGACCTATTGTTTCATTCGATTCTGTACCACAGTGAGGTTATCCTTTAAGAGTTGCAAAAATTATTGTTGATGCTTGATGTGATCTTCCACTACTTGAACCTTAGAATTTTCCCTTAAATATTATGTGATGGATGGTCGATGATATCAAAAATGTGCTATAAATGGGGTCATTTTTGCTGTAATATGGAAGGAACACTACAAGAAAAAAGGACATTGGTGAGGGTTGAAAAATGTCACCATAAGCTCATTGGTGACGGTCAAAAGAGCCTTTGTCACCAAAAACTTAACGTCACCAAAGGTGGCATCGCCAAAAGTATAGGTTTTGTAGTGACATTCAAAGTCTATCACCAATAATGATTTATGATGAGGGATAACGACCGTCACCATTTCATATGAGTAATGGTGGCAGACCATAACCTGTGTCACGAAAAACTAAATGTCACCAAAGGTGGCATTGCCAAAAGTATAGGTGTTGTAGTGACATTCAAAGTCTGTCACCAATAATGATTTATAATGATGGATAATGACTGTCACCATTTCATATGAGAAATGGTGATGGACTATAGCCTCCGTCACCAAAAATTGAACGTCACCAAAGGTTGCATTGCCAAAAGTATAGGAGTTATGGTGACATTCAAGGTCCGTCATGAATATTGATTATAATGATAGATAGTGACCGTCACCATTTCATATGAACAAAAACGATCTATTGTGGTGGATCTTTCATGGTCATCACTATTGCTGCATATATATGGTGACGTTTGTTGACCATCACAAAAAGCCACATTACCAGAAGTATAGGTGTTGTGGTGACATTCAAGGTCCGTCACGAATAATGACTATAATGACGGATAGCGACCGTCACCATTTCATATCAACAACAATGATTTATGGTTACAGACCTTTGAGGGTCATCACCATTGATGCGTATATATGGAGGCATTCATTGACCGTCACCATTTCATATTTTGGCGAGGGTAAAAAAATGTCACCAAATCTCATCGGTGATGGTCAAAAGAGCCTCCATCACCAAACATTGATCATCGTCATTCCATATGGATGTCAGGGCATTATGGAATCGAATCACCAGCCTCCTATTTATAAAGCAGGTGCTCTTCCATTGAGCTAGCACCCTTTAAAGAATTAGACTTTTAAAAATTAGACCTTGAAACTTCATAAATTGTAAATACTACAACATTCAATAAATTAAAGTCTCAACAATATTTTACTAAGCAAGAAAAGCAACATCGAAGCTGCAGGTCCCTACCTAATGGTTATGGAAGTTATGAAAAGTGGGTGGAGGGAAAAATAATTATGTATAAGAGAATCAAGATGTTCAGTTGAATACTCAATTAGAAGTGAAACTCTCAAGACATTTATAATCTGTAAATGACCTATAACTAGAAAATGCACCAAATATTGCAAAGGAAATGTCATAAGTGGATAGCATATGGAAGAAGAACATTGATGAAGATAGATGCAACATGTTATAGGTTGAGTGAAAGAAAAATCTCAATGTTGTTATTGTTTTGTGTTTAAATATCTAAATGATATCGAAAATTATGTGCAAATGTAACACAGATCTCCGGAAACCGTGAACGACATATGATAAAAAAAATTATATCTATATATATATATATATATATATATATATATATCGATTACATAAACCAACATGCAATTTGGAATTTCACAAGTCCTCACTCAAAACATGACAACAACCAACAAATAAAAGAAATTGAATTGGAAAGAAAGAAATAGCTTCACCTTCATTCTTGAGCTGCTTCTGTTTATTTGAATTTGACTTGTGACATTTTTTATCTGACAAGGAATCAAAATCATCACTAGTATTAAATTCATCCAACACGGACTTTGGAGATCCCACTAACATCTGCATTTTTGTTGCCATGCCTCAAAACCATGGATATCCATGTCGATAGTAGAGTAAGATGTGTGTTTTCTACCCAAGAACACATTCCTTATTAACCATTTTTACCTGACAGAAACCAAAGAGACAACACAATATCAGTGTACACAAAATCCCCTACCAAAATATAATCATAAGTTAGCTAAGAAGTCTAAAAGATGTTGTTAATTAATAAAATTTGTATTTAGAAATTTTGTTTCTTTACATTTAAAAAAGATTATGTTGTACAACACTTTTGTCTATTTATACAAGCAATTATATCATAGCATATGTCACACAGTAGAAATCTATAGTACCTAAAGTAAAAAGAAAAATTTTCTCAAGAAAAGAGACTTAGAAAAGATCTTTGAAAACTATATGTTTTTCATCAAATCTTTAATTAGTTTAACAACAAACTAGTTGGGGTTTGAAAATCAAAACCATTCATAGGAAACGAACAATACAATGGCCAAAGTCACTTTCATACAAATAAAGCTAGAGTCACTATTGTCATTACAGATAACTGAAATTTGGGTAGTGATCTAATAGTTAGAGCTTATTTGCAGGGAAGCTCGTCAATACCATAATTTTTTTTCCACAATCTATTGTGTCTCTAGATCCAGATCATATAGCTTATTATTATCAAGTTCTACCTTTCAAGTGTTGATTTCTAGCTCACCTTTTAAAACACAATTCTACCACTCCATTTGATTTTGTTTTGTCAAGAGAATTGGTAGGACCTTCCCATCCTGTGTTTTACATCAATCAATAACCATCCAAAAATGATATAAAGAATAATAGATACACAACAAAAGCCAAAGATGTACTTGTTGTATACATATGTTCTAGGAATCATTTGACCTTACTGTTGCAAAGAGCTCACCCTGAAAAAATAGCAGCCACATGGAATTTACAAAAAAAATTAAATCAAGCTCCAAGTAAACCAATCAAAATATGGACATCCTTTTAATCAATAAAATCTCTGACTTAAAACAAAAGTGGCCTAGAATTGAAAGTTATATCAACCATGTCAAGTAACTAACATTGGGTGAGAAATACAAGCCATGCATATTGGATTAGCGAAATAATTCATGTGATAATTAAGCTCAAAATCAAATAGATGACTTACAACTAAGAAACATGAATAAACGAATTACAACTAAGACATGATGTTTCTCTTTCGAAATTGTTGTTAAATAAATCTTCTTTATGTCACAGACCATTAAACTTTTTATGATACTAGGTGGAAGTGATATTATAACATTAACCTCTGATAGAGTTTGTGTCCACGACTACTTCTCAAGATCCACTCCATTACCAGCATTTGGGGCTAGATAAGATACATGGAAAACCATCAACATGAAAATGAAATCTACATCCTTGTAAAAAATGGGAGGAAAAAATAATCCACAAATTGAAACAAACTGTCGGATAACTCATTTCTACAACATAATTATCTTGTCATGAACAATAAAAAAAGAAATCAGGAGAAATGTGATTTTTGCCACATTTTGACAATAATTTCCTTTTGCATATTCTATGAGCAATTGATGAAAAAAGTCAGATAAAGCTTGTCAACATCAAGAATATAGTAAAACATAAAGGAACCACTCCAACACATATAATCCTAAACATAAGTATCTATACATATAATTATTTATTGAGGACATTTTATTTTGTGAAAATATGGAAGTCAAATCTTTGAAATAACACAATTTATGGTACCACCTTACGAAGTTCATTATCGAATTTCTTCAAAGTTCAAACTTCAAACAACTAACATGCAGCCTAAAAAAACTTAGATTTGAAAAGGAGATAACCCAACGATGTAGAGTATATATCTCACATTTAAATATCCTACTTTCTAGACATTGAAATGACACTTTTTAGCATACTATTATGAATTCAACCCAAAATGCTAGAAAAAAATATTGATGGTTATTTTAAAAAAATGGAAACTAGGGCCAAATTCCATTTTGAATAGATTCTTTGGGGAATATAATTGTGGCATTGAATTCCTCTTTTCTAGAGGATCAAAATCGATCTAAATATCGTCAAATTTGGATAAGTAGAAGCGGAATTTTGAATTTATGTTTCTCTCATGTAAATTATTAAGGTCGACCTCAACTATATGTTGACTTAAAAATATCAAAAGTCATGTCCCCTCAACTCCACTAAATTGTATATATAGAGGAGAATTCTCTCTCATTTGGGACACATCAATCAAAAGAAAAAGATATCTCTGTGGCAGCAAATATTAAGGAGGATAAATTATGGTTATTGTTGGGACTATTTTAGTTAGGGTTTTGTCATAACAGGTCCGAGTTTGGAAGCAGTGCTTTGCTATGGTTAAGGAAAATATTATATATGGGTTGTGGCTTGTTTTGTATGGGACCTTTTCCTGTAGTTTGGCTACAGCTAGAAGATATTCTCATAGCTTAACCGTAGGCCCTGAATCACTTGCCCAAGAAGCTGAAATACAACAGAAAGTCATTGACCTTATATGATAGTATTCAGGTGCTTGTTGGGGATGACATGGAAACTTAAAATAGGCAAGGATTACTACAAATAATAGAGCCCTTGTAAGAATAAAAAGGCCACACTGTTTATAGAATTCAAGGGCTGGAGGAGCATGCTTCAGAATCCCTAATCTAGAAACATAAAGATAATATCAACGGTGACCTTAATGTGGTCATAAACCAACTCCTTAAGCCAGCCAAAGGGAGCATCATGGGAAATAAGAAAGGTCATAGTAGAAAGGAGGATTTTTAGATCAGTTAAGTTAGAAAGTAATGAACTATTGTTGCCCTAACCAGACTGATCTTGTACAACAATGTGATTTGTCCTCTATGAACAAATTGCCTAGATTACAAGATTGAATGGATCTAAGAGAAGTGATGCTTGATCTTCATATTGGCAAGTTATTTTATATCATTTTACTCTCTCTCTTTCTCTATTTAACATTTGATGATAATACTAAGAATATTTTATCAAGGGTTTTCCCCATCTTGGGTTTTTCCCTAGCTTGAGCCATATTGTTGTGTCTTTCCATCTTGGCTTGTCTTTTGTATCTATCATTTTTGTTATTTTGTCAGTTACTATTATATAATGTCTAATGTGATTGGTAAATGGATTAATGGGCATATGGTTGAATGAAGTATCTAACCTAAACAAAGAACATGTTAACTAAAAATTAACATGGTATCAGAGCTCAGGTGAGGACAAGCCCAAGATTAAAGAGATTCCAATCACTAAATAATTTCATTGATACCTCCATATCTCTATGGTAAATCAAGTCAGAGTTCAAATCTGGGTTATTTCTCAAGGCCTTATTCAAGCCCTAATGAGTAAACATGGGCACCAATCCTACAATTATTCAACTATCACGGGAAAAAGTTGGAAGACAATAAGGTATGTTCTTGTACTTTATAACTGTCCTACTCATCAAGCTTAAGACTGTATCATCATCGTAAGCTTATGGTAAGATATTTTCTATGATCCCTGGAGGTAAGTTCAATCCTCTACAGATATCTGTTTGAAATACCATTCTCATCTCTAGAGGATTGATCAAGTGCAACATATATCTATCTAAGAGATATAGAATACTTCAGATAACAAGTATAGTCTTGCATTCATTCTATCATTAATTTTGAAGCTGAAATTCTTTCCTAAGAAGTTACAGTCCTGGACATCGATCAAGAGCACCAAATCCTAGACCAAAACATATTTAAGAAGGGTCCCAGAATCTAAAATTCCTCCATCAAATTCTAAGCATGATCACAAGGGTCATTGATTAGTATCAATTGTTCAACACCTATTCTCTCTATCAGTGCCTCTGGTTTTGGAAGGATATTTCACTTTGAAGATGTATTTTTTTTGTGATATGGTCAAGTCACTATGATACCTTGTTTTAAGGATTGAATCATTTAACTTGCTGCAGGAATAAGGCCGAGGGATTGCGTAAGAGAAAAGTTAAAGAAGGATCATATTGATCCCAAGAGACACATTATGGTAATGTTGGAGGTATCCCTAAAACAAGGTTATCGATAATCTAAGCATGGGAAGGTTTGATTACTCAACACTTGGCACTCGATGGTCATTTTACACAATCTCTTGGCCTCCTTGAAGGTCATTGTTGTAGTAAAATTATAGTATATTCCTGTTGGTGAAAGTCGTAGTAACTATGCAGACTTGGTTATTATTATTTAGAAGGCTCATATCTGAACCCTGTGGCATATTGAACTTGCTCTTTGACTGAAGCATGATAACCTTATCATTAACATAACTATGTGGCCTCCTTGAGAGAGAAATGATTCATTATACCATCCTACAACTCGCAAGTTGATTGGCTATTAACTTTAGATATATGTGAGCATGAAAGTTTAAATAAGCCATCTTTGTCAAGATTCTGAAAGAGGTATGTAGCAACAAGACCAACATGACTCTATCTGATGGGAAACAATAATACAAATAAGATTAAATGAACACAGTCCACATAAAAATGGTTTTAAACTTTTATTGTTGAATATCTTACAATTGTGATAATTATCATCAACACATGTATCTATTGTCCTTTGATAACACTACAGTTTGATAACTTAAAAGCAATACAGGTGAAACACAAACAAAAAATTTACTACATGTAGAATTGCTTGCCATGACTCTCATTAGATTTGTGGTCATGCGTTTGCGTTTTATTGTTGTGACACTCATTATTTCCAAACTAAGGAAAACATGGAAAAAGATACAAATAACTTGGTGAAGTTGAAGGTTCTATTTTCCTTATTAACATCTTCCTTTGACAAGGATATTGGTCATCTATAGGTCTTTGGGCACTCAACACTGGATGTTAATTGGATGAATGCACAAGGTCAGATTCAAGATACTTCCTTATCTCCCTTAGCTACTCAGATGAAAGATCTCTCTAGGGATTTCCAGATGATCAGAACCTCTCATGTGTTCAGAGAACTTAATAGGACAACATATACTCTCTCAAAGGAAGGACTACAGTTGTAGTAGAACTAAGTTTTGGAGAAGGAATTCACTGGTGGTCATTTATCTTATTTAAGAGAAAAGCATAATAGTTTCCACCACATGGATACCTTCCTTTAGAGCATTCATATCAAACTACAGTTGTTTAACATTTTTAATTTGCAGTAAGTAGAGAAAGATAGTTTTATTGAGGCCTAACAAATGACAAAAAAATGCCAATGAGTCTAGAATGTACAATCAGTAATTACCAATCTATAGGGGAATCCTACGCTACCCTGAAAGCATAAAGAGAAACTTTTTTAGTTTTGTTAGAGTGCACTTGTGCCAAAGTTTTAATTCTAAATTTGGTTGCTCTTTACAGACAACTTTCACACAAGTATCCCTGAGATTCCACTTTTATCAATAAATGATAGCCACATTTAGTGCAAAAACCACTAGTGGAGTTTTAAGGCCTCCTAGTCATTAGGGAAGTTGATTATTAGGATTACTTGTGACATCCTATGTATTTTTCAAATGAAAATACACCATATATAATTCTTGTGTATTTTAGAAACTCCAATACAAAATCAATATTACTAGGAGTCATCAAGGCCAACAAATATATCTTCAACCATATAGTTGGCCTTGATAACTCCTAGTAATATTTTTGCCTTCACTAAATGTATATGTAAGATGCATTCACTCACATCCAAATATATGATTCTTCTTAGAACACTAAGAAGCATAATGGCCATCCATACTCGAAGGTTCTACAATTCTTGCAAACTATTTTACTATTATTGTTTCTTACCCTTCCCCTACTTCTCAAGATACTGAGAAGCATATTGGCCATGCTTCTTGCACTTGATATGGCTCAAATTATTCTTCTGCTAGTTATAAGAGCTTGAATCTTCCTTCTTCTTCTAACCCTTCACAAATCCTATTTTATTCCCTCCTTTCCTCACCCTCCCAATGAGGGCTAGCTCTGGTACATCCTCATCACTAGCTGAAACCATATCCAATCTCATTTCCTCCTCGATAAATGCATCCCACAAACTTTCGATTGAAGGTAGCTTCTCACAAGCACATACAAACTGTACAAAATGGTGCCAAGATGGACCAAAGCCATTCAAACTGATCCAAATTAGTCCATTCTCTTCTACCTTGTCATCAAGTGTAGCTCATTGATATCTCAAATCTTGATCTTTATCAGATAGATAACTATTGTAGTAGTGTTTCTCATGCAAGTAATGGACGATTTCTTCATTAAGAGCATTCTCCTAGACATTTTATCAATCCAATACAATGTAATCAAGGGAATATGCATTTCCCTATCAATATTTTTCTCTACAATGAAAGGGTTTAGATGATTCTTTACAAAATGCAAAACTATTCATTCCAGTTTGACCAATTCCTAATCATGCTCAACCAACTCCTTGGTATCTGTTGAAAGTAAAATCTCCTTCTCCACTACGTACAACAATTCAACCTCTTCCAAGAGATGCTGCATCCTGAACTATAATAGAGTTGGAAGTTCCCTCCAACATGTGACAATCCTAAAGACCTTAACTACTTATGATTACAACTCTTTAAACAAACATGAAAACATATCGAGAACTAAGAATCAAACCTACAACCTCTTATAGGTGGAGGCCACCTTTCAAAAACATGCAAAATAACACTCCAATCCTTGGAACAACTGGGACATCACACCCCATGGGCCACAACCTTTAACCAGTGAAAATCTGCTTCACTTGCTGAAACTCAGGCATCCCACCTTGGAAACCCTTCAACAACTCCCTCTAACAAGTTGCAATCCTATCCATGCACAAATTCCTATTAGTTTTAGTGAAAGCGATTCGATACCATGTAATCCAGACAATAGTAAGTAAATTTTGCACTAAAAGAATATTCCTAAGATCCCAGGTAATTTAAATCCCTTGATGGGTATACTAGAATCTACAAAAACACACTGCTGAAAAATAATAAGAGCATGTACACAAATACAATGCAATACCTCAAAACCAAAAGCTTGCTAACCAACACTGAAGTGTTCACTACATCTCCTTTATAGAATAGGAATATGAGAAAAGATACAAAGTATCTAGTCACATGAATGAAGCACTGAAGGTGACTCAGTCAAACGCTAGCCCAAGTTTAATCATCTAGTGTACCCTTGCTTCATGGATGAGTGTGTCAGGTAAGTGCATCTGCACTGGAAGACAAACAGAAGCATGCATCACCTTCCTTGAGAATTGTGCCCCCTACCAAGACTGAAACCTTATCATGCAAAAGAACTCTAATTATCTATGCTTTTGTGCCCTCCAAATATTAGATCATGCATGCAGAACTGAACTGAATTGAATTTGAACTACAAACTAAACTAACCTGAAGAAAAAAATGGAATTTCTTAATCTTAAACAACATGCAAACTGAAATTAATTGAGGATAGAAAAACTGGAAATATACCCTCTACTCTCTTACATAACAACACCTCCCTCATACTATAATGTGCATAAGAACCATGACAAACTATTGCCATTATTTCTGCTGTATGGACCTACAAAGGTACACCCTTACTACAGTTGTACCTTCCAATTAAGTGCACCATGGTACTGTGGACATGATGGAAAGAGAAATTTGGGGTTAAAAAAAATCCCTTTTCCTTTAATTAATTGATCTTGAGGCCTGTGGGTTATGGCCCACAAAGCCTGTCGGATGTGTTTGTACTATCGACAATGTTCATATAGTGATTTAAATCTCGTGCAACACATATAACGGAATAACATAGGAATACACCAGAAAACACAGGAACAAGTGCTAAAGCCCTTAGTACCATACTTCACATATTATCAGCCCGAATCTATAGATCATTGGGTCCGCTCCTTAACCGCTCCACAATGCTATACTGACCACCCAACCTCCGATTACCGACACCTCTAATCGCCGATCATCACATATCGCCGATATAGCAATAATGCTCATTGGCCATCGGCATTCCATCGCGTTGTCTACTCTAAAGCCCTTGACCTCCCCAAAATGTGATTAGCGATCCCATCGGGACCGTCGATATAGCTTCTGATCCGAAAGTTGAAATTAAATCGCATCGCTATCGCTATATTTAAAAGGTTGGTTCCTCTTACACTTGAACTTTTGCGATGCGATATTTTGGTGCCGATTCGATCTCAGCCGTTGATATTCCCAGATCTAATGGTTCCTGAGCATTGATCTTCAGCCTCCTCTTAGACTTAATATCTTTCAATTGATGGATTTTACACCTTTCTCAGGCTTTCCTCTGTCACACTCCGTCAACACATGACACAACAGTTATATATATATATATATATATATATATATATATATATATATATATATATATATATATATATAATAGAATTGAAAGGGAACATACTACATAGACACGTAGGAAACCCACAAAACACATATTTATTATACATAGCACAGTTACAATTCTAAGGCATTTCAGCCTTAGCACGGGTTCTCCTCTCGACTACATTTCAACACTCTGTTTACACCAATTCTATCTATATCACTCTCTATCCCTCCTATATTGAACACACAGGTTCATCACACATATACTTATATGGAAACATTGGATCGGATCACTGTGAAGGATCCGATCACATCCTTTCCTTGAATCACTCAGTTAAAGCCCTAAAGCTCGCTACATGCATACATATGTGGTAGATAAAGTATTCTAGAGACTTATCGCTTCCATCAATTAGGCTCTATTTTAAACATAGTTGTCCCTATTTTCTCAGTGGTCCATGTCTTCCTCTTTTCTCCACTTTGGATTCCTCCTTTTGACTAAGGGTGCTGGATGCTCCTGCATCAGACTCCCGAGGCACAAAAATTTATGACCTCCTGGTCATATGCTTCTCCTTGTCCTTAGCAATTCTACCCACTGATACTTCACTTCTTCAGTGGAACTGCCTTCATGGTCTTCTGTGAGCTGCAACCAAGCCTCTGTAGTAACAGTCTCCTTCTGCTACATGATACCTCACCAAGCTCTCCTCACTCAATGTTTTGGCATCCTTTTGGTTCTTTTCTCTGGAACCAATTGAGCACTCCATGCTCTAGGTTTTCTGCAATCTTCTCACCTTCTATTGTCATTCTCTGTGTGACAGTAAGACCATAACTCTCCAGCTCTATCAATTGTACCTCCTTCTCCTCTGCTTGCACTCCTTCTTCCTTCTCTTAGGAAATTATTTAATCTTCCTTTGCACGCAGAATCTTCGTCTGCTTTGATACCAAATGATGGAAAGATAAATTAGGGGTTAACCAAAATCCCTTTTGTTTTAATTTATCGACCTTGAGGCCTATGGTTTATGGCCCACAAGGCCTATCGGAAGCGTTTGTACTATCGGCAATGTTCATATAGTGTTTTTACATTAAAAATCCCATGCAACACATATAACATAATAACACGGGAATACACTGGAAAACACAGGAACAAGCACTGAAGCCCTTAGTACCAGACTTCAAATATTACCAGCTCAAATCCATAGATCGTCAGGTCCACTCCTTAGCCACTCACAGTGCTATTTTGACTGCCCGACCTCCGGTTACTGACACCTCCGATCGCTGATCATCGCATATTGGCGATATCGCCATATCACTCATCGGCCATTATAATTCCATCGTGTTGTCCGCTCTAAAGCCCTTGACCTCCCCGAAATGTGATTAGCGATCCCATCAAGACCATTGATCTGGCTTCTGATCCGACGGTTGTGATTAAATCGCATATCGCTATCGCTATATTTAAAAGTTCGGTTCCTCTTCCACTTGAACTTTTGCGATGAGATATTTTGGTGTTGATTCGATCTCAGCCGTTTATCTTCCCAGATCTAATGGTTCCTGAGCATCAATCTTCGACCTCCTCTTGGACTTAATATCTTTCAATTGATGGATTTTACGCCTTTTATAGGCTTTCCTCTATCACACTCCGTCAACACATGACACAATAGTTATATATATATATATATATATATATATATATATATATATATATATATATATATATAGATATAACAGAATTGAAAGGGAACATACTACACAGACATGCAGGAAACCCACAAAACACATATTTATTATACATAGCACAGTTACAATTCTAAGGCATTTCAGCCTTAGCATGGGTTCTCCTCTCGACTACATTTCAACACTCTGTTTACACCAATTCTATCTATATCACTCTCTATCCCTCCTATATTGAACGCACAGGTTCATCACACATATATTTATATGGAAACATTGGATCGGATCACTGTGAAGGATCCGATCACATCCTTTCCTTGAATCACTCAACTAAAGCCCTAAAGCTTGCTACATGCATACATATGTGGCAGATAAAGTCTTCTAGAGACTTATCACTTCCATCAATTAAGCTCTGTTTTAAACAGAATTGTCCCTGTTTTCTCAGTGGTCCACGTCTTCCTCTTCGCTTCACTTTGGATTCCTCCTTTTGACTAAGGGTGTTGGATGCTCCTGCATCAGGAGAGGACTGTCATAGTTAAACAAGGTAGAAAATCTAACAAAGGATATGAACCAACTAATCAAAAAAATATTACCACAGTGATAAATTGAATTTTTAAAAGAGTGAGAACATGGGAAGAGACAGAGTTAAGTCAATATAAATATTTTCCATAGATAAGACAAAATTTATTGCATGGTTTTAAGAGAATTCATCTCAATGAGATAATAAATTGTTTCAAACCCCAAGATTGAAAGGAAAATGACTTAATGTACAATAAAATGTTAGTATTTTGTTAAGTTGCATCTGCATTTACTTAGAGGTGTTGATTTGATGCTATATAATTCTTAAAGCCATGTTCAACCTACAATGAGTCTCTAGATTTTCTGTTGTTAAAGTTGTAGGCCTATTTTAGCAAAGCCATAGGCTTTGATCATGATGAAATGTAGTTAAAGGGTTTTTTATGGATTTATATATTTTTCACAGTTTAGTTTCAATTATGCATTTTTCCATACCAAGTAAGAAATAAAAAAAACCATTAGTAGACAAAGAACATATCAATGAGAGCTAAACATGTAAAATAGAATGGATAAAGGATATACAAATGCATAATGGAAAGTTTTAACTCAGAAATTGAATAGAAAATGTGGTGTTAATAGTACCTATATAGTAGGATTTGATATCAAGAGTAAAGACACACTAAGTCCATTGAATGCCTCTTTCCAAGAACCCTCAGTAAGAGTTTGCCAAAGTCCCTTTGATTTCCCAAATGTTGGTTTACATCCAAGTAGATGTTGTGTCCAGTGGCTTTCCAAAACAAAATAAATCACCACATAACATAGTGTTTATGTATAAATTTGAGCAAGAAATGTACAAGTCAAAATGCCAAAATTTGGCTAGAAAATCGAAATCACTAGGACAAAGCAAGAAGAAAAGGAGTTGTACATGTGTTATCACAGCTGTGCAAGCTCTAGTTGCAGTAGCTACAATCAAAGTTGCCTTTGTTCCCATATACTTGTTTCTATGTTTTAAGTAAAATCTCTTATACTATAGCTATAATAGTATTGGTTAAATTTCTAATGTATATTACTTGATGAAAATTGAATAAGCTAAACTCATGGTAAATAACATCACAAGTAATTATCTGTAGATCAGAAAACGTTTTTCAACATGGTATCAGAGAAGTGAGATCAGGCAGTGGAGTGTGTCTTGGTGGAATGATCTTGCATCAAACAAATATATGTATTTTCCATGGAACTAGTTTATCTGCAAATCTGATAATTCAAGTGTGCATTACATAAAGATCCATTGTCTCTAGAACCATTACTATACACAACCGCTTTTTAATTTTTGTTTTATCTTATTCTGGAATAGGTGTAAGGAGGTGAGAATCATCATTCTCCATAGTCAAGTTGAAGGGAGTCATAGCATCAACTGTGTGGAACAATAAATATTAATTCATGACAATTTGCATTCACAAGGGAATGGTATTATGCAGTATCCTCAACTTGGATTTTCTTTGAGCACCACAGATATCAAAAACTAAAGGAACGATGAGCTTGGGAAATTTAAAATGGAACACTTCATAATTTAGCAATGACTGGAAATGTGCTGGAATATATTCATGATAAGACATTTGATGTGTTGATGTGCATTAATGGGGTAACATGAGGCAGAGGCTATTTTCAAATAGATGAGGACCATAAACATACCTTCCAATACCATCTTGTATTCTATTATGATAAATGAATATTCCAAGAAAGCCAAAATGGACGATGCTTTCAAATTGTTTGATGGAATGGTGGACCACTATATCAAACTCACGGTTGTCATTTATATTTCACTCATAGTGGTCTCTCCAAAGGAGGCAAGATTATGAAAACAAATGCCCTTATAGAGGAAATGATTCCTAAATGCATGTTACCAAATATTGTTACTTACAATGTTGCTCATTCAAGGATACTATAAGGAAGGGGACACTAAAAATTAATTTAATTTCCTTTCCAAGATTGCAATCAAAGGTTCTTCCTCTCATATTGTAACATACAACACTCCGATACATGGATTTTGTAAAGAAGGTAGATTGAGGTATGCATTGAATATTTTGAACGAAATGGGTGATCTGTTTCCAAATAATGTAAAATATACTATCCTAATTGATGGAAATTGTAGAGAAGATAATATGATTGGGGATTTCAAATTAAGCAATGAAATGGCTAGTCCTAGGAATGGTGACATACAGTGTCCTCCTCCATATGCTCTATGAGGAAGGGAAATTGGAAGAAGCCAATAACCTTTTGTGTGAAATGGAGAAGAAGGGTCCTAAACTTGAGCACTTCACACACAATATGTTGATCAATTCATAGTGCAAGAGAGGTAACATGGCTAATGCCTGGAAAATTCACAACAAGATGTTACAAAGCGGGATATTTTTTTGTGTATACATACAAGGATTTTATTCATGGATTTTGAAATATTGGGAAATAAATGAAGCAATGGACGTCCTATTTAAAATGACGATTGCAAGTTTATGCCTAATTTTAGTGCTTACTCATGGCTAATTGATGGCTATTGTTTCCAACACAATGAAGAGGATGCTTTGAAGCTTCTTGATGATTTTTTTGAAAGATGTTTATTTGAAGATGTTTTTCATATAGTAACACTATTCGAGGTTAGGAAGCATAAGCAAGGACAAAAAAACAATAAATAAAATGTTTGGAGGGGTATTGTTGGTGATGCCCTAATTTATACTACTCTTATTTATGCATACCTGGGAGAAACTAAGAGAAATAAAGCTTCAAAACTTGTGAAGAAATGGCCCAAAAAAGTATTCTGGTCAATCTTAAAAAAAATGTTTTTGATGTATTCTTTAGATATAGATGGAAAACCTAAAGTTTTCTAGAATGGGATGATAGAGAGAGGCTAGGTTGTCAAATGTGCTATCAAAATGTGAGAACTATTGCACAAACTTCCAGTTCCAATATGCTATTTTGATATGTAAGTTGTAACATTAAGACTTTATGATCACTTTGAGTAAAATATTTGTTGTCCAATAGCTTGGGATGCCTCTCTAGAATTTTTTGAATTATGTTTCAAACACAAAAAGAAAGTAATTTAATATTGTTGAAAAACAAACTAAATGGTTCAATGATTACAAAAGGGAATTCTAATTAATGGTTGCACTCAAAGGCTTCTTCAAAAATGAGATACATAAATTTGGGCTTGCAAAGAATGTCAAAATAAGTCCATGCGATCCACATCTCAGTGTCTGATATGGGGAACTTAGGTTGCCCCATTTTTGGGGCCTAGTTTCATGGAGAAAACACCCTTATAGAAGTGGAACTCAGAGATTTAGGATAATTTCAACTAGTTTTAAAGTTAAAATTGTCCAAAAAAGCAAGGTACTTTTAGTGCCATATATCCCATGCTCCATTTATCAGTTTTGTATGTAGAAATCAATGTGGTTCAAGTTTACATAGAGGCTAATATAATGTTTAATGTTATCAAGCTTGTGAAATTGCATTTCATGCAATGTAGAAATGAAAGTTCTTAGGAAAATTAAATTGTAGCATGCTCTTTGGGCCAATTTTAACATTTCTTAAGTTTAAAAGAAGCACTTTCACAAATCTAGGAGGTTGTTAATGCAAACTGCAAACATCTTTCAATGTTATTTTGTGTATTTTTTCGTTTTTCTCTAATAGAATAAATTGTAACCTAAGGAAAGGAGTTGCACAAAAGATCCACAAGGAAAACTTCCATGAAGCAAAGATGAAGTCGTTCAACAAAAAACTGATGTGAAGATGCTAGCAGTCAATTTCCCATGGGTGATTTTTATACTCTTGCCAAAACTGAAGGCTGTATCACACTAGCCAAAGTATGTTCTCTCAACTACACTTGGTATGCTAATAAATGCTTCTGGGAAAAATTCAGAGCCTATTTTGCATACTTCACTAGAAAATGTATTTATTGAACAAGTATTGATTAAGAAATTCAAGGCTTGATCACCTTTCTAGTTCAAAAGCATACAATAGAAGCCCTTGCTAGCTTGTATGGAAATATCTACTTAAGTGGGAGGCTCCAAAATGTATAAGACAAGTGTTTTCTAGTGGGTTTACTTATAGGGGTTGAATATGATGTTCAGAGGAACTCATAAGGTCTCTTAAAATTCTCTACAATAGTGCAAATAATATGTTGCATGCCATTCAAGGCAGGGAAGGAGTAGAACGCTTGTTTTTGCTTCTTGCCCTTTCTTCAAATAGCAACAGGAATGTGCAATGGCCTTTCTTTGTATGTTGTCAAATGAAACTGATGAAAGAAAATGGGAAATTACTTCTACAGGTGGCATACCTCCTCTAGTCCAGATTCCAGAGATTGCATCTTCAAAAGTGAAAAAGCACTCTAAAAATGTTATTGTGAACCTCTGTAATCGTAGTGAAGATATAAATTCATGTTTTGAAAGTGCAGATGATGTACCTACATTTACTGGGTTGTTGAAAAAGTGGTAGTCCAAGTAGAAATAAATTACTACAAGGATACTAAACCATTTCACCCATAAATCAAATAGTAGCAATATTAGCCAACTCATTACTTTTCTAACTGGTGACTTACCAAAAAAAAAAGTTCATGTTTTGGAGGCCTTAAGATATGTACTGAAGATAGTACTAGAAATGATGGAATTGAAACAATGACTGAAATCCTTTGTTCTACTAATGAAAATACTTGAGCTAAATTTTCTTTAGTTATTGCTACATTATTTAACTGCAGGAATTATTTACATGAAAGAAATATAGTAATTGAATACATTGGACTAGTCCTAAGGCTCCACAATGCACAATCAAAATATATTTTGATTGAAGCAACATGCTCTCTTGCTACTATTTTTTTTAACAAAACAGAGCCAGGAAGGTGCGAAGCTGTTGCTAACCATTAGTTAGCCTAGCAAAATCTTTAGTTATGTTTTCAAAAAATATGATCGTGAATTTTCCCACATATAGGGTACTCGTGAGATATTGGTATGAATAAGGAAAGCTTTTCAGAGCTCTTGGAGATGAGATGTTGAAGTTTTCCCATATTTTTGAGCAAGAAATTTATGCTTGTTTTTTGAAATGTTAATATATACAAAGAAGGATTGAAGAAGATCTTAACTTGATCCATGAGATCAAGGAGAGAAGCCTTCTGCCTAAGCCCAAGAGTTTCCATATGCTAGTTAAAGATTGTGCAAAAAATGGAAAAATGGATTATGCTATGCAGTCAATGTCATGAAAATGAAAAATTACATGCCTAATGAAAATGTTTATGGCATCCTTATCGATGATTACTTGAAAACAGGCTAGGTGAAGAGAGGATTTGATACAATGCATATCATGAAAGAACTAGTTTGAATTCCTATTGTTTCAAGCTACACTGCCTTGGTTTAGCATCTTTTCAGGGAAATAAAATACAAAGAGGCTAATAACTTAATAGGTACCTTTGGTAAATGCAAGCATGTCGTTGTGAACGTGATGCTCTAATTATTGTAGCAATTATTGTTGGAGAAGTAAGCTAGGGCCACACTTCTAAAGTGTGGGAATTTTTCAATGCCACCAAAAGGAAGGGACTAAACACTACGTGGAAACCTGCTGTATATTCATTTTTATAAGAATGCTGACTCTTCAATTATGCTGGATATTAACAATCGTGGGAAAGTTGATCTTGAATGAGGAGACACTCATTGAATGTGTCTGAGTCAACAAAAAGTTTCATTGTTTGTCAAAGTTCCTCCGCAGCTTCAATACGACTTTTCCTGTGCAGCTATTGTTTTAAAAGTTTTGTTGCTTGGCTATAAAACCCCATGGGAAAGTTGATCCTGAATGAGGAGACACTCATTGAATGTGTTTGAGTCAACAAAAAGTTTCACTATTTGTCAAAGTTCCTATACTTAGTACTTGTCATGACCACCAGCATTCAAATCAATCGTAAATAAGTAAAAAGCACTCATTGTTACTAATGCAGTGAATAGGAATTAAAAGACACAACACTGGAGAGGCTAATTAGGTGACAATATTAAGTAGATGGTTTGCCCAGTGGTAAGCAAAAGTGCAACAATTGCTCTCACTAGAGCTAGACTTCTCCAGGGTGATGAGAAATGCTCCTTCAGAAGATCGGTAAACCAAAACTTGAATTTGCTTCTGTAGTGATCATCTACATCTTCCTTTAGTTTTTCCAATGTGTCTATCTAGCTCATGGTGACTCCCTTGCATAGACCATTGAAGAGCTCGGCAACCTCTGAATCACTCCTAAGGTAATTTATAATGGTGTCACTTTTCTTGAGCACAACTACATCTTCTTCAGAGTCGATCAACTCGTCCATTAGACTCAAGTAACATGTGACATAATTGATTTCAGATGCCTTGCATGCCTCAAAAGTGATCAGATTATCGAAGAGTACCTCTGTATGATTAGTGATATTGATGGGTGGAAGATAAATTACGGTGCTTTTATGCTCAAAATTGATCTTCTGGATGCCTCCATTGTATAGCGCAAATTTCATCCCAAAATTTCGTAATTCTATGGCACAAGGGATGCGTTTGATGCCATTTACTGCTTTCTCCACAACATTGGGTCGATTTGTATAAGAATGTGTTTCCTGAAAAACTAGTGTCTTTTCGTTCTTCTAGTCCCACTAGGATTGGCAGGTATCCTCAAAACAAACAATCAAAGTAATTTGCAATTTACTCTATGTATGATAGATAAGAGAGAGACAAAGGGACCAACTTGGATCTTCCGCTTGACTCCTTGCTTGATTTCTCTCTCCCTTGATAGAGCTTACAACTCCTCTCTTACTTGTCCCACTTAGAGAATATCTATAGAAATAAAGTAACAAAAAACCATCAAAGCATCTCGATCTATTATATCATAAACAATTTAGAATCAGAAATACATTGAACATACAATAGCATTCACAAATACACGATTGTATGGAGGAAAACTCAAAGAAATTTATTAAAGTAGAAGGGAGAATTACAACCCAACTGTCTAATCCAACATCAAAGCCCTCTTCACCTCATGAAAAGAAAAATCACCCAACAATACAATGCTCTTTCTCAAAGACAAACTATTAGCACTTCCTTACAAATTACCAAATTCCAGCCCTTAGATCTCTCAGATGAGGGATCCATTTATAGATGTCTGCAAGGGTGTGAGTCATCTCTGGGTTTTTGATTAGTGTCATTCCACTTGTTGTTCTTGGTTCCACTTGGAGATTTTTTGGATCTCTTTCTCATCCCTGGGCGAATTCAGAGAGGTAAGTGTCATAGGACAAATTTCTGGAAGATTCCATGAGCATCCACTTAGTAAACTATCTCAGAAATTTGTCCATCCTCACTCATCGCACCCCATAGAAGGCCTCTTCAGTATGCATCACACCTGGCTAGTGTAGAAGTCAGTATGCATCGCACCCTGACAGTGGAGCAGTTAGTATGGTCCAGTTTTGGCCAGTTCTGAGTGGTTTTTCAAGTGGAACTTTTGGGGAATGATGTAATTAGTTGACCATGATCCTTTAGGGTATGAAACAAAAATTTTAGGGGTTAAAGAGCCCTTGGTTTATAGACATATAGTATTGGGGTTGCAGCGCCCAAAAATGTCTATAACAGTTGCCCCCTAAAGCATGAATTTGTAAATCTTTTGATGTCGGGTGAAATGCTTTATCATGAGGATCCGAGGTATTCGAATTGGAAGGTGACCTGTATAAAATACAATACAATACATCATCATCATATCATTTTCATGATCTAGCTGAGGCGAGCATGCCCATGCTCAGCTTCATAAATTCATTTCTCATGTACATAGGATAGATAATCGTCTGCAGTTGTAGACTGGTGATTCTTGATATGAAGAGTCATCTTCCCTGGTTTAGATGGTTATCTGTGTAGCTTCTGTGTACATTTTATGTCTTTATATTCCTGAATATATCGCAGCCCAGATGGATGAAACTAGATTCGGGGTCTTCAAAACTTGTTCAATCTTCGTCCAATGTACAAGTCGATCCATGTGAAAATATGTCCTAAAGTCAAACATGGACAAACATTGCTTGATTACCAGCCAATAATGTAAACTGTTAACAGGCACGAGAGGAATCACCGATAATGATAATGACCCTCAAGGTACTACAATATAATTCACGTGGTGTGAATATATTATCCAATGTTGAATGCCATGCAAAATCTTTTGGTCGAAGGCCATTGATGTAAACCTATTGCCGGAAGTCAGAAACTTTCCATTGAGGCATGCAAGCTTCAAAGTACTGAAAGGGTTGTTTTTAAGTCAACTTCTTTGATAGTGAGCTAATATCGACAAGAAGTGACCCATCGTAGGAGGGCCTTAATGTATCCCACATCTACGACACGAAATGAAGCAAATGATTTTCTAGAGGTGAAAACAATTTGATGAAACAAGGTTCAAGAATGGCGGTCATGAAAAATTGAGGGTGAAGGTATTGTAGTGGATGAGGCATTAACCAGACGGTGAATTCTCTGAACGACTTCTCTTGAACATATCAACAACACTGAGATGGATTGGTAGCATTGACCCCAAAAGATGGATGGTATGGAGGACCAACGGCGATATGACCGGTGAATGAAATAACCCAACGCGACTCAATCATGGTGATGGAGTGAAAGTGTCATGTTCAAGAGAGACCCGCTACCAATAAAATTCTTCAAGTTTTCTTCCCTTTTTCCCCAGTAATTGCTGACCAACACCTCTTTATTTTTGTCAAGCTTGAGGAGGATAACATGTGCTTGTTCTATAATTTGCCCAAACCTGTCACTATGTTTTAGCGAGTCTAACGACATTGAAACTCATTCTTGTCTGGGTCGACAAGTTTATCGCTATTGTTTTAACGAGTTTAAAGACAAAGATAATTCTGTCCTTTTCAATTTTAGAGAGTTTGAAAAGGGACGAAAAGGAAACTCCAGTAGTTCATTTTCGTAGCATAATCCCTTAAGTCCGAAAAAGATTAAAATAATACAAAAGGGATGACTTTTCCGATCACTTTAATGAGCCGAAAAAGACAAGCACTAAATCATTTTCGTGAGGTAATCCCTCAGGTCCAAAAAAGATTAGATATATAGGAGGGATGGTGCTTCCAATCACTTTAGCGAGCTGGAGAGGCCAATAGATCAACAATCTTTTCATGTTTAGCGAGTTTGAAAAGAGTTTAAAGGAGACTCGTTTTTTAGGAATGAGTGGCGTTTGGGGTAGCAACTTTCCGAGTAATCTTGGAACTTCCCAAAGCATGGTGATGTGAAGAGGGTGGCTAACAGGACCACTCATTGCAGTTGTTCCTCAAAATGGTAAACAATCAAGTGGAAGCATATGATCAACCAAAAGGATGGAGGTGATGGAAGGAACACAACCAAGGTTCAAAAGGCTGATATAATGGCAATCCCAAAGGTTATTTACCAGAGGTGGGTTCATTTTTTAACAAGCTTGAACTCTGGGGGAACATATGCTCAATTGGCAGGTTTATTTATTTAAGAGCTTGAACCTTGCGGAAACATTGCTCATTGAAGTGGTCAAAGATTTTTACTGTTTAACACATGATATTCTTTCAATGATTGTTTAACCTACTCAATCACTCCATCAAAGTGATTAGAAATACTTATATATGTACGATAAAATGAATTAAAACTAACATTTTACTTGAAGTACGTGAATAGTAACACAAAAAGTAGTTTCACCTTTCATTTTCATCATTTCATTTCAAATTTGGGATTTTGGAGCTCTCGAGTGGTTTTCCCCCTCAAATTTCACCAGCTGATTTTGGGAGATCTGGTGGACTATTCTCCGTGTTGTCGGGACTAGGTAGGAACTAACCCTGAGCTCTTCATTTTCATTCCATCCTTTCTTGATTTTGAGCAAGTTTTGCCATTCTTCTAGGTCCCTGGGGTTTGAAGAATTCGTTCTCCCATAATCGCACCTGTCCTACATCGAAAGGAGCAATGCATACTGAGTTGTACACTAGCCAGTTAGTATGCATCTCACCTTGCTCAAAGGCAGGGTGTGATGGGCTTAAAAGGGAAACTTTTCACAGTTATTTTTCATGAAATTTTTCCCTGTTTTTGCTCAAATTTGGATCCTAACTTATCTTTTGTTTGTGTTTTAGATATTTGTTGGATCAAGATGGTTGTCACATGGCATGAACACAAACATGAAGAAGAGGACATGATTTCCTTACACGATCAGGGCACAGTTACTGCATTACGAAACTGTGGTTTGCTCAAATTCTTCCGCATATCCAGCATGAGGCAACAAATCAATTTGTTGCAATATTTTCTCGATGCTTGGGATCTGATTGACCAGGTATTCTAGATCAGGGGAAAATCTATTCCATTGAGAGTCAAGGATATTTACTTTCTGATGGGGTTATCGAGACGAGGTGCCCCTCTTTCACTATCGGGATCTGCCTGTGGGGTGAATCTGTGAGAGATTATATTCGTCAGTTTTGTAGAGATGGATCTTAGCTTAGCAGAGATGACAAGATCAATATCCATTATGTCATTGATTTGCCCTTGAGGACCATCTTATTTACCTTTGCTAGATTGGCTGGTAGTGTGGCTCTTCATTTGGAAAACAGATCTTACATGCAGTACGCCTTGGAATGCCTGGAACCAAAGGTGTTCAACTGGTGTGAGGTGGTACTTCCTGTTATAAAAGAACAACTCTCCAAAGTAAAGAATGGAAGATCTAAGAATTTTGGCTACGGTTCCATATTGACTACTTTTTCCTTGGAGAGGATTCCACTGATGCAGCCTCAGTACATTTCACTAGGATTGCCAGCACCGAGGGAACCACGGATGTAGAGATGGGTTGATCTTATGGCCAAACATGCTGGTCAGTCATAGATTTCTTTCTTTGATGCCTTCTTTGAGTGGTTTGACCATCAGGAGATGGTCTTTGTGGAGTATCAATATGTCGAGATGGATTTCTGAGGCGACCCGGATCTGGCGTTACCAGTGGGCGAGCAGTGGAGTGCGATAGGTAAAAAGGTTCACCCACATCTTTGTTTATTAGTTTTATAATGTTTTTGTGTTTTTAAATGTTATCAAGACTAATCAAACTCATATGTGTGTGCAGATATTGGGCCAGTGCAACCACTGGCACGCCCACGGGTGGCAGCTGATGCTCTAGAAGGAGAGGTTGTAGGGAAGGCTTTCCTTTGATATTTGGACATATCGGAGACCCTGGCAGTGCTGCAAGATCAGATCGAGGGGCTCACTCTCGGTATTCAAGATGTCAGGACTGATGAGTTACCTTTGAGGTTACAGTGCCACACTACTGGTGTGCCAAGTCGATGGACCTGACTCTTGTGCATGATCGCATAGGTGGTGACATGTTATCACCAAAATCATTAGTCTAGGATGCTTTCCTGCATTCATTTTTGAGTTTCTTGGTCATGTGATCGATTTTTTATTGGACACAAAACATTTTGTAAAAACTACTAACAATTATATATTTTTGATTTTCAGAGTTTTATTTTTGTTAAGTTATGTAATCCTCATGCAAATATTAATGTAAAATGCTTTCTTTACAAGCGTTGCAAATGTCTATCTAACACATAGTTTGCTAATGAATCAATTAATGTGTTTAAGTTTCTAGAAATATGTTGATATTGAATGGAATCAAACTATCTTTCCAAAATCCTCACTCTTAGGAACATACGATAAATAGTTGGGTTCCAATCATAATAGGCACTAGTGAGTTGTAGAATGACAAGTTGTGAATCTAGCTTGACAACGAGTCAGCGTATGCCATGTGAAATTGCATTAGAGAGGAGTTCAATCAATGTGCTATACTTAGCGATGTTGTTTGTTGATCAACCAATACATATCCCCCTGAAACTACTAACTCATTGCTTGGATTGAAAATGGCCCAGGACGCAGAAGATAGATTCCGCGTACTACTACTAGCTCTGTCGGTATACCCAACAAATGGTTCCAAAAAGTCTAACATTTACAACAAATGCAAAGTGGATTACCTAACCAAAATGATAACTCTAAAAGAAAACAAAAATGTAACAAAAGTATATATACAAAGAGTGTACTACACTTAATTAAGCATAGTAACACTTAAGATACAACCCGTTTTGGGGTTGCGACAGTGGAATCCCATCATAATCTACCAGCTCATAGGCTCCTTTTGTCAATACTCGTTTAACAATGTAGGGGCCCATCCATAATGGTTCGAACTTACCTGCTCCCAATTTGTCAGAGTCCTAATCGTAAAGCAAGACCAGGTCACCTTTTGAGAAGACACAAGGCTTGACATTTTTGTCAAATTGCGCCTTGACACATTTCTTATGTGCTTCGTTAGCTAGTGCAGTGTCACGACGGGTTTCATCCAAGTGGATTAGTTCCAAGAAACGAGCCTCTTCCTCTGAAGTTTCGGGAAGTAGATCAATTGCGAGCTTGAGAGACGAAATTTTGCACTGAATTGGTAAGACAACTTCCAAACCATACACCAACTGATAAGGTGTAAATTTGGTTGCATTTCTCACCGAAGTCCTATATGCCCATAGAACTGAGTACAGGATTAAATGCCAATTCCATTTGTGGACTCCAATCATTCTCTGCATCATGTGCTTAAGGACTTTGTTGATCGCCTCAACCTATCTGTTAGCCTGCGGATAATATGGAGTAGAACTATCGTGGGGCAGTCCTAATTTGGCATTCAATTCAACCATCATGTGATTGCGAAAATGCGATCCATGATCTGTGACTATAGCCTATGGAACACCGAATCTAGAGACTACATGATTGAAAAAGAAAAGAGCAGTCGTTTTGCCACTATTGTTTAATGTAGGCATTACCTTGGCCCATTTAGTAAAATTGTTTACAACGACTATAATATACCCATGCCCCCCATCCATGGTGGGGTTACATGTCATGAAATCGATGCCCCATTTAGCGAATGGCCCAACAAAAATTACTGGATGCAGTGGTGTAGGTGGTAATCTGGTTTTACGATCAAAAATCTGACAAGATTGGCAACTTCTGACTGCAATTATGCAATCTTTGAATATAGTGGGCCAGAAGTAACCAGCTCATAAGATCTTTTGTGTAGTAGCATAACCAGATAGATTCCCCCCCCCACGCACCTGAATGATATTGATTCAGAACTTTTTAGACCTCCTCATGCGCGAGGCACTTTCACAGAACTGTATTGACACCATGACGGTAAAGTGTATCACCAATGATCATGTAGTCTTTGGCTTCGTATTGAATACACTGTTGTTCCGAGCGAGAGGTGTTTGGCCTAAAAGTTTGTGTTTGGAGATAGATCAGTATATCTCCATACCACGGATCGCTTGACGATATCAGAAATAGAGTCTCATCCACGATTGATGATTTAGATGTTAAATCGTTGGATGACGATGGGAGGTCACAAAGTAATTCTGCGAAGATGAGACACTTCTTTGATTTGGATTTAGTGAATTCCAAATCAAATTCTTGTAAAATGGCTATTCATTTGGAATATTCCCCCCCCCAGTAATTGACGCAACAGAATGTAGGTCATAGGGTTGCAATCTAATACGATGGTAGTTTTGCAAAAGAGTATATAGTGTCGAAATATCTTTACTGCTTGAACTGCTGCTAAAGCCAGCTTTTCAACATAGGAGTATTTTCTTTCTGTATCATTTAAGTTTCCTTAAATAATATATAGGATGTTCTATTCCGTCATTTTCTTGCACTAAAACCATAACGATGGTTGTATCTGTGGCGGCAAGATATAGGTTAAAGTCTTTTTGATAGTTAGGAGTATACGTTAATGATGCTTTTTATCAGAGAATCTTTTAAAGCATCAAAGGAAGCTTGCGCAACCTGATCCCAGTTGAAGGGTACTTCTTTTTTCAAAAGACGCATATAACCTTTAGCAAGTTCTGCATAATTTGGAATGAACTTCCTTAGAAAGTTAGCTTTCCCTTGGAGTTTCTGAATCTGAAGCAAATTTGAAGGTGGAGGCATGTCAAGGATTGCCTAAACCTTGAGGTTGAGTCAAATTCCTTCATTAGAAACTACAAAACCAAGTAATCGACTGGAACCAACACAAAAAACACACTTGTGTGGATTGAGTCGTATCTTGTAGTGTTGGCAATGTAGAAATATGGCTCTCAAATGTTGCGGATTGTCAGTCCACTTTCGAAAATGGGCTGGTAAATCATCGAGATACGGTTGAACGAAGTGTTTGATGTCATGGAAGGCGTAGTTCATTTCCCTCTGAAAAGTTGCCCCTACGTTCTTCAAATCGAAAGGTAGTTTACGGTATGCGAATGTGCCCCACGGACATATAAATGCAGTCTTCGACTGGTATTGTGGGCAGATATTGATTTTATTGTATTCGGAAAATCCATCCATAAATGAAAAGATTTTACAACCGGCACATTCATCAATTATTTGGTCGATGAACGGTGTAGGATGGTTATCCTTTGGACAAGCTTGATTTACATCCCTATAATTGATGCACACTCTAATTGTTCCTTGTTTTTTCATTACAGGAACAATGTTCGATACCCAATTAGTGAGAGGAACAGGGTAAATGAAACCAGCATGCAAAAGTTTTTCAACTTCTGCCTTAATGGCAGCGGCTTTCTTCGGGTGAACAGGTCAAAGTCGTTGTCTTACTGGTTTGACATCTGGATACATCTTTATTTCATGTTCAACAATTCTTGAGTCAATGCCTGGCATTTCTTCATATGACCATGCAAAGACATCTCTGAATTCACGAAAGAGAGCACAGTAAATTTCTAGTTCTGATGAAGAACATGATTTGCCAACATGAATATTCTCTACAACATTAGGTTTGGTCGAGATATTAATGGCTATATTTTCTTCAATATTGGACAGATTTCACTTGGAATCCACTGTGTTTACAGTATTTGATAGAAAATCAAAAACTGAATGATGGTTAAGGTCACTTGAATAATCTTCATTGTTATATTGAAGGTGGGAATGATGGTGGTAATCTTCCCACGGTGCCTCTCTTATCATCATATATTGAATGATTCCTTCATCTGTAGTTGTATACAAGACCAAGGATCGGAAGAGGTACCATACTCTAGAGACCTATCTATCCAAATACTCACTGAGTGTTCATTTGGGTTCGCCGCCCAGGCCCAGAAAATTCATTGCTACAAAGATTCTATGGGGCTTGGGGGCAACACCTCGTGATGATCCACACTATCAAAATGGTCAGAGTTCTTCTTAATCTTTGATGATCTAGAAGATATCATATGACAGCTTTCTACTATGGCCACTTCCGCCAGATTACATGGAGGCGGGAGGGCAAAAGTACCCATTAAGGAAGGGTCTTTACATGGATCAATGGAATGCTTCCAGTAGCTTGTGAACTATTGGGGAGAAAGGTTAGTTGGTTAACGATTGTACTTCCACCTTGGAAGGGAAATGCAATATTTCTAAAATATGTTGACACAACGGTGACCATAGCATAAATCCAGGGCCTTCCTAGCAAGATATTGTAGTCAAGGTTTCCATCAATGACCTCGACTTCAATTTCTCCTATCTGGCCCCCCATTTCAACTTGAAAGTTACTTAATACCCATATGGCATGTATGTTCTTCCATTGAACACTTTTAATGTCGTTGATGATCGTGACAAGGATGGTGAGCCTAATGTTTTCCAGCAACTCATTGACATAATACAGGTAGATGCCCCCTCATCAATGATTGTTCGATGAACAATTTTATTGAGGGCTTTTACCTGTATAAGGAAAGCAAGTTGGGTTGGTAACTGAGGTTCATATCCTTTATGGTTAAAGGCCACAAGATTGGAATCCGTTGGGTCAATACCACCTATTGTTGATAATAAAGTCTGCTTTTGGGACGGACAATTTTGCAATACTTCAAGTGTCGACATAGTGGATGGCACTTGAGCCAAATCCTCCACTATATTATAATTCTGTGCTACTCGAGCATGAGGATTAAATGTCGATTTATGTACTACTCCCTTTGGCAGCTTTATAGTTAGTTCAGGAATGATGGGCGGAACAACTTCTGGTGAAGTTGTTGTCGAACTATTGGGTTGATCTATAGCCTTGTTGTTCGACGATGGTGGATTCCCATAATCTTTATTCCTTGTCGATATCAAAGCATCATTTTTCTATTTTGAGATGGATAGCATAATCACTTCGGATGGGGAAGCATGATTGATAGCAACCAAATTGGTTTCTGGGCTCAAAAACGGATCTGTCAACAACACTAAGGTACTTGAAGTATTTAAAAATTTCTCAACCTCAGCTTTATGTGGACAATATTTCGTGAAATGCTCGTCGTCGCATATGTAACATGGATAACGAGGTTTATTTTTCCCAGTAGGGTTTTGAGAACATTTTGCAGGAGGTGAATTTTCCTGTTTCTTCTTATTATTTTCCCTTTCTTCTTGCCCCCTGGTTGCTTTGGATTCTTGCCCTTGTCAGATGACACGACATTAATCTCCAAGGCAACAAGTTCATCGTTTGCTTTTTGACTAGACACTACAAGGGATTTTTTAGATGGAGCCTTTGCGGTTTTTGTGCTTGAGACACCGATGACACCATCACTGATGTGAGAGTCCCTGTTTGATTTAGGATGGGGAGGAACGGAAAATTATAGTCTAGGAGCATCAAGAATTTTGTTGTAGAGAATGCTAGACTAAGTATAGATCAAGTCTAAATATTGTGCATGAGCAATGACTTTCTCTTCAGTGACAACTCCTCCCTTAGCCATATCCTCAATAATAGAAGGAAATAATGACTTAATAAACCACTCAGCTAAAAGATGATCAGGAACATACGTCTTTACCATTCGACAACGGTGTCGCCACTCATGAATATGATCAGATATGTGAGTGGTCGTGGTCTGTTTAAAGTTGGTAAGGAGTTATGTCCCCGTTTCGTACCTTATTGGTAACTGAAAGTGGGTTAGAAAAGTAGTGGAAAGGGCACTGAAGTTATGAAATGGAGCTCTAGGAAATTCAATATACCATTTTGCTGCCGGACTAGTTAGTGTTCGTTGAAAAAGGTGAAGGCTAATTGAATCATCATTCAAGGTGTTAGATTAGCACCGCAAATGAAAGGTCATTACATGATTCGATGGATCTTCACCTAGATTTCCATTGAATTTAGGAATATCAAAGGGAAGTTTATGAGGAATCGCTAGCCACCAAGGGGCGTATGCAATTGGGTCATTTGTTAACCGGTTCAAATCTAGTAATTCTAGAGTCACTACAAAAGGAAACTGTTGATTCAGATTAGGTGAAGCATACCCAGGATAAGATGGAATCGCCTGAGCAGTAGGTCTTTGCATACCAGCATAATGTATCTAATGCTGGTAACTTTGATAAGGTTGTTGGAAATAACCATTATAGTATGGTTGTTGATAACCGTTTTGAAAATGCAGTTGTCCATTACCTACAAAGCCTTGTTGCTCAGATCCTCGGTAAGTTTGTTGGAATTACGGTTGTTGATATTGTACCAGCCATGGTTGTTGGACCATTCGTTGTTGCCCAATATTGGAAGATTGACCAAGATGCGAGGTGATAACATCAGTTTGAGCCTGAGTTGTTCCAGATAAAGAAGCACTAACCTAAGGTTGTTATTGAGCCATAGAGACAAGAGGTTGTTGTATTTCAACCTGAGAGACTTGAGGTTGACACACAACAGGCAATGCTTGTACTTGTGACACAATCACAATAGCCAGTGTAGTGGGAATATTTGACACAGGTTGGGTCGGTGTTGTGGGGAAAAATGCCTATGCAGGACGATCCTATCCACCTAAGGTGTGACAGTGCCTTAGCAACAAACAGAGACAACTATTCTAGTATTCTTCCTTTATGAATTAAGAATGAAGAGAGATGGATGGACTAACCGGTGTCTTCCGTTTGTCCCTCGATCTGGTTTCTCTTCTCTTTGGGAGTTCCCAACTACTTGCCTTCTCGCTCGCCCAGCTTCAAGAGGTTTCTGCAAGATCACAAGAAGAGAACACTACACAAAGACATAGATTCATATTCATAACTAGTTCAGGATGAGAAATAAACTAAACATAATAATGCAATCATACATCAAAGATACACCAGTATATAGGAGAAACCAAGATAGCTTTATTGATGAATAACAAGGTTCAGAAAGAGATACAACCCAGAGGGCTCCAATCCAGCATCTCCTTCCCAGCAAATGAAATTCCTATCTTCACCTTCCCTCAAAGCATTAAGCACCCAATGATTCCAATCTCAAACCAACAGCAATTCTTTGCAATAACAAAATTCCAGCCCCCTAGATCTCATGGAGGAGAGATCCATATATAGATGTTTGGAGAGAGGATGAGTCAGCTTGAGATCTGACTAGTGTCCTCTCCCTCTGTCAGTTCTTGATTCCACTTGGAGGTTCTTGCTTCCACTTAGAGATTGGGAACCTCTTACTCATCACTAGTCGAATTCACTGAGGCAAGTGTCATTGAGGAAGATTCTAGAAGCTTCCTGGGTCTTGACACCTCTTGGAATGAACTTGCCATTTGTCAATTCCCGCTCAACGCACCCTGGTCGTGCTTCTACCTGCATTGCAGTGCAGGTAGCCAGTGTTGACTTTGCATTTCAGCACAGACAGCTAGTGGAGCCACTGAATTGATCCTGAATTGACTTGTTTTTTAGTAGTTTCTGGTGGAGAACTTCTGTGAATTGCTGTGGTTTGTTAGCCTTGTTCCTCTAGGGGTAGGAACAACATGTTTAGGGACTTTGGATCCCTTAGATTATGGACATTTCATGCTTATAGCTATAAGGCACAAAAATGTCTATAACAGTTGCCCCCTAAAATATGAGGCCGTTTATCGGGTGAAATGCTTTATCAGGAGGATCCGAAGTTCATCCAATGCTGGGAGGAGACCTGTAATAAGATACAATACAATACATTATTTTTCATACTGCTTTCATGATCTAGCTGAGGTGGGCATTCCCATGCTCAGCTTTATAAATTCATTTTCCTGTACATAGAACAGACAATCGTCTGATGGTAGACTGATAATTTTGATGCAATTATCATCCTTTGGATAGGATGATTATCTACTGCAATGATGTACATGTCAATGTCTTTATCTTTCCTGAATATATATCGCAGCCCGGATGGATGAAACTAGATCCGGGGTCTTCAAACTCATTCGATCTTCACTCTAAGTACAAGTCGATCCATGTGAGAAATGTTCTGAAGTCGAACATGGAAAGACATCACTTGATTACCGGTCAATGAGGTAAACCGTTAACAAGCGCGAGAGGAATCACCGATAATGATAATGACCCTCAAGGTACTGCAGTACAATTCATGTGGTGTGAATAAAGGACTTGGCGTCGAACACCACGCAAAATCTTTTGGTCGAAGGTCATTGATGTATACCTGTCGCCGGAAGTGAGAAACTTGCCATTGAGGCATGCAAGCTTCAAAGTATTGAAGGGGTTGTTCCTAGATCAACTTCTTGGATAATGAGCTGATGTCGACAAGAAGCGATCCGTCAAAGGAGGGCCTTAATGAATCCCACATCAATGACACAGAACGGAGCTAATGATTTTGATGGAGGTGAAAACGATTTGTGACATATGATTCAGGGTGGCGGTCATGAAAGGATGAAGGATAATGTACGGCAGTGGATGGGACACGGTTGACTTTTCTGAACGACTTCTCTTGAACATATGGCGACACTGATGCGATGGATCGGTAGCATTACCCCAAATATGGATGGTATGGCGAGACCATGGTGATGTGACCGGTGAATGAAATAATCCAACCCGATTGTTGTACGGAGGAAAAGTGTCATGTTCAAGAGCGACTTGCTACCATCAAAGTTTTCTCGAGTTTCTCCCAATTTTTCCCTAGTCATTGCTGACCAATACCTGCTTATTTTTGTCAAGCTTGAGGAGGATAACATATGCTTGTTCTATAACCTGCCCTTCGGGCAAGCCCATTGCTATGTTTTAACGAGCCTAGCGATAGTGAAACTCGTTCTCGTCTAAAGACAAGTTTGTCGCTATTTAATGATTTTAACGAGTCTAACGACAAAGATAACTCGGTCCTTTTCATTTTTAGAGAGTCTGAAAAGGTACATAAAGTTAACTCCAAAAGTCCTTTTTCATCATCTAATCCCTTAGGTCCGAAAAAGTATAAAACAATACAGAAGGGATGAGTTTTCGATAGTTTTAATGAGCCGAATAAAACAAGTGCTCGATCTTTTTGTGCAATAATCCCTCAGGTCCAAAAAGATTAAAATCTAGAGGAGGGATAGCACTTCCTGTCCCTTTAACGAGTTGGAAGGCCAAGGACTCGGCAATCTTTTCATATTTTACGAGTCAGATGAAAAGAGCTTAAAGAAGACTCGTCTTTTGAGGAACGAGTGATAAAAGGGTTAGCAGCTGATTCCAGGTACAGGTTGGAATTTTCCAATCACGGCAGTGTCACAAGGATGGCTAGTGAAATCACTCTTCGCAGCTGTTCCTCAAAATGGGTAAACAAACATATGGAGGTGAACGATTGACCGATGGAAAAGTGGAGGTGACGGTGCAAACACGACCAAGGCTTTAATGGCTGATGATATTATATTCACTGTGGTTATTTACCGGGTAGTTCATTTTTTAACGAGCTTAAACGCGGATTGAAACACTTTCTCGATCTTATGTTTAATTTTTAACGAGCATGAACTATGCGCTAAAACTGCTCGGATCTTGCGTTTATTTTTTAACGAGCATGAACTGTGTGCTAAAACTGCTCGATTACCCAGTCATATGATAAGAATGTCTCATGTAAGATTCCATTTTTTATGGAGCTTGCGCCTTACCAAAGCTATGCCCCGCATCCTTTCGTTATGCAAGTTCGGAAACGACTAATCCTACGAGTTTAAAGGGTTAGACCTACAGGTTTAAAGTGAGGACCTAAAAATTTAAAAAATAAATAGCCGCCCCTTGCTTGCACTCCGAAAGGTTTGCATGCCCCCAGGTATAAAACAGAGTTTCAAGGTTACCCCTACTTTAGTCCGGCAAAACAATTGTTTTACCGAGAGAGGCCTACCTCTTTCAGGTTATCCAAATATTTCTCCATTCATGGCCACGAATAAAACACTTCCTCGGTGATGTCTACCGAAATAGACAAAGGTGAACGATGACGCCCGCCAACTCACATAACTTTGACAAAAGAATCTTATTCTAGAACAACCCCTCTTCCAATCACGGACGGGGTACGGACTAGTCATATTCTCCCACGGAAACCTACCCTATACCCAAAGTTTCCCTGCCGAAGCAGACCAGGACGCATGCCCCCTGGGTTCTAGTCATATCCTCCCGGATTACTCGTGCTCATCAGGAGGACAGACCGTGGGTTGAGACATTTCTTGCGTGAAGAGACTATTTAGGGATGGTATATGACTATTTGCGATGCGTGATCCGGGAAATGAAAGCTGGTCCATGAGCTTGACCACTCTTCCTTCGTGTGGAAAGCACATTACTCTAAAGAGTGAGGAGACAATAGCTCCCATGCAATATATATAGTCTCGTCCAAGGAGTAGGTTATAATCCAAGGGTCCTTGAACGACCATCACGTTCATTTGAACGGTCTTCCCTTTCAATGTTATGGGCACATTGGGGAGGATCCCTAAAGGTCGACTGGTTCCTTTATCAAAGCCTGTCAGATTTCTCATTTCAGGCAAAAGCGCTGGCGAACCAACCGCTTTCCAAGAAATAGAGGAAAGGATACTCATAGATGCCCCCTCATCAATGATAGTGCCAGCCATTACCATTCTGTATATTTGAACGATAATTCTGAATGGTATGCTTGCTGGCAAACGGGGTCTGCCTAGTTGGTTCCAGTCGAACAAGACAACTAGGTTGCTTGGTGGTGGGACCGAATAGACGGCCGGGTATGACTCTGACGAAGTTCCTTCCTGCGAAAAAGGAATGGGCAAATTTCCCCCTTGTTCGTTGGAGTCTGTGTTGATGAAGAGAATTTGGACGGTGTCGTCTTTATTCTCCTCTGTGATGGTATCATTCGAAGATAGAGCCTCTGAAGGCAAAACCGGGTCAACTGCCGCCTCAACCTTTTGAATTTCGTCAGGTATGGATTCAGATGGTTCATCCTCAATGATAGGTGCTTCGGCTGACCACCTGAGTGGGCCAGCTGGGTTCTCAACTGGTGAAGGACTTGGCAGGAGTTTTTGATATCCAGGAGGAAGTTTCACTGGTAAAACTGGGCGATCTTCCAAAACTCTTTTAGCCTCGTCTAAGAAGGGACAACGGTGGATGGCATGGTCGCCTTCACATAGTTTGCATGGAAATCTAGCTTTCCCTCTCTGTTATGTGACTTCACTTTCACTAGTTGACGGTGAGCTGTCAACATGGCTATTAGAGGTCGACGCTACTGAATTGTGCAGACAGGGAGACCAGTCCCTTAGTATCCAAGGGATGCAGGGACAATCTCTGTGGAAGTGGTCTCCCTTGCATATGACACACGGCGATTTAGGCCTAGTCAGTGCTATGTGTGGATTTTTGTCAGACGACACTTGTTTGCCCCCAGTCGCTTTGGGCTCCTTCTTCTTTTTCTCTTTCTTCTTCTTTTCCTTCTTCTCCTTAGGAACTTGGTTTTTTGTTTTACCAGTTCCGTCAAGCGAAGAGGAAGGAGAGGAAGAATTAGATGAAGTAGAAGGCTGGTGGGCAACTCTGGTCTGGTCTAACTGTTGATTCGACTGTTCAGGAATAGTGGTGTTCTGAATGACATTGGTTGAAAAGAGCCAGATCGGCAAGCCAATTGTCAGTCCTGGAAGCGACAATGTGGCCATATGGGGTGCACCAACATCTCCCCAAGAGGAGAAGGGACTAGGATTTCCACCAAGGGGAATTCCTTGGTTGGTGTGCTCCATTTTCTCAACCTAAAGATCAACGCAGGAATAGGGGTGATTGTTCCGTTTAAAATAAATTTTAACGACGCTTTAGACACAACTTGCTCTTTCACTTTTAAAGAGTTGAGAAAAAGCTAAAGATGAGTCTAGTCTCCTTCGATGTTTTAACGAGCCCGAAGTGACAAATGCTCGGATGGACTTTTTCTGTTATAGAGTCTGAAAAAGGCCAAAAGAAACTGCTCTGGATTTCTAGGCAGAGGGTGTGCCAAACTTTTCGCAAAACCGCAGAATACTTTTTAGGGTACGGGCGGTCGATCTTCGTGAATGCTATGTTCAGTGCATTGCGATCAGTAGGGCGACCGACACGGCTTCCTAAGGATAAAGGTTTTATGCCTATAGGGGTCTCCCAATATATACGCAACGGTACGTGGGAGCACAATTCGTACTGGCACTATCGTCCCTCAGGAGGAATCACCCACCATCAATGAGATCGACAGTCACCAGGCTTTACGACGCCGGAACACGTCTCTAGCCTAGACCTCTATGTTGTGCGTTATGTTGCAAAGCGTTGTTAAGTTCATTCAATTTATTTTAGGTTGATCTTTTTAGAAGTTTGACTTTTGAGGTTCACCACGAGATGTATGATACAATTCCTAAATGCAGTCTAAAGATGATAAGCAAGATTTATATCTTTTCAACTTATGAAAATCCTAGCTACAAAGGGAAAAGAAAGACACCATCTTTTCTCAAATAGCAATCAGCACACTCTAATGCACTTTTCCTAAATCAAACATGCAAACTATCAAGATGCAAATGCACAATGCAGGTGTTTGTTTTCCGCTTTCTTAGTATTGATGCCTACAAAGAAAGCTTTTTGTACAACTTTGAATTTGCTTTTAAATGACAAATACAAACAAGTTTACTTTTTCGAAATCAGAGTGGGTAGAAGAGATTACAACACTTAACAATTTCCGAAATGAATACTTGTTTCGACACTTAAAAGAGACAAACTCAAACCAAAAGCAAAAGTAAATGTATAATCAACTGCAAAAAGCCAATAAACTCTCTCCTAAGATCACAATCAACAGATCTGAATCAAGGGCTACAGGATGACTATTTCACTCTTGCAAAGGAAAACTGTAAATGACGCCACAAACACATAAAAACACTCACAGTTTCTTTTTTGTACAAAAGGAGGTGGAATTTAAGCAGAGAAAAGGAGTTATCAGACAGGTACCTATGCTGGTTACAGGCTGCAAAAATCAGAGATCAAAACAAGGAAAAACAGAGCAGAGAACCCCAGCTGCATAAGGCCTAACTGGATCAGCGCACCCTCAACACAGGGGTTTTGGCATTCAGCGCAGGTAGCCTTCACGGGACCTACGTTGAAATGCAGAACCTCTTCACAGGGTCTGCGCTGAAGGAGAAACGAGAGTTTCTCACTGGGTTCTGGGTCACAGTTTGCTATTTAATCTACAGTTTCAGGCCAAATCAAAGCAACAAGCAAGGTACAATCAAAGGGATGCTTTGAGGAAGGGCTAAGATCTATCACAAAGGATCATCAAATCATTTGTGAATCCATTGCTCAGATCATAGACAAATCCAGTGATTGGATCAAAGCAACAACTGTCTACTTTGCATCTGAGAATAGCAGATGCAGTTCGATTGTTGCTGTTGAGTCTATGAAACAAACAATGATAGAGACACAAATAAAATGACTAAACAGATCTCCCCAGCGGAGTCGCCAATTTGTTGTGGGGAAAAATGCCTATGTAGGACGATCCTATCCACCTAAGGTGTGACAGTGCCTTAGCAACAAATGGAGACAGCTATTCTAGTATTCCTCCTTTATGAATTAAGAATGAAGAGAGATGGATGGACTAACCGGTGTCTTCCGTTTGTCCCTCGATCCGGTTTCTCTTCTCTTTGGGAGTTCCCAGCTACTTGCCTTCTCGCTCGCCCAGCTTCAAGAGGTTTCTGCAAGATCAGAAGAAGAGAACACTACACAAAGACATAGATTCATATTCATAACTAGTTCAGGATTAGAAATAAACTAAACATACTAATGCAATCATACATCAAAGATACACCAGTATATAGGAGAAACCAAGATATCTTTATTGATGAATAACAAGGTTCAGGAAGAGATACAACCCAGAGGGCTCCAATCCAGCATCTCCTTCCCAGCAAATGAAATTCCTATCTTCACCTTCCCTCAAAGCATTAAGCACCCAATGATTCCAATCTCAAACCAACAACAATTCTTTGCAATAACAAAATTCCAGCCCCCTAGATCTCATGGAGGAGAGATCCATATATAGATGTTTGGAGAGAGGATGAGTCAGCTTGAGATATGACTAGTGTCCTCTCCCTCTGTCAGTTCTTGATTCCACTTGGAGGTTCTTGCTTCCACTTGGAGATTGGGAACCTCTTACTCATCACTAGTCGAATTCACTGAGGCAAGTGTCATTGAGGAAGATTCTGGAAGCTTCCTGGGTCTTGACACCTCTTGGAATGAACTTGCCATTTGTCAATTCCCGCTCAACGCACCCTGGTAGTGCTTCTACCTGCGTTGCAGTGCAGGTAGCCAGTGTTTGCATTTCAGCGCAGACAGCTAGTGGAGCCACTGAATTGATCCTGAATTGACTTGTTTTTGAGCAGTTTCTGGTGGAGAACTTCTGTGAATTGCTGTGGTTTGTTAGCCTTGTTCCTCTAGGGGTAGGAACAACATGTTTAGGGACTTTGGATCCCTTAGATTATGGACATTTCATGCTTATAGCTGTAAGGCACAAAAATGTCTATAACAGTCGGTTGTATTGAATTGGTACCCAACCACTGGATGTAATTCCAGTTATACCTGAATTTTGTTGTAAACTCTCATATGGTTGTTCTCCAGGAGGGAACAATCAAAAAGCATACTGCCCTCCATATGGCGGTAGTCTATTGTTCAAAGGATATATCGGTCTTTGAAGACTGGTCTACCCAAATTGATACTGGCAAGCCAGATCAACTTGCTGAGTTTGAACATAAGAAATACCAGATGGGATTTTGGATGAACAAATAGGAACAGACCATGTCGTCGAAATAGTCCTCAAATGGACTCTAGCTAGTGATTGGTAACTAGTCGGGACAGATGGTATACCAGCAAACATTGTAGGAATGACAACAGGAAGCTCTGTTGTAGCTGCATTGGATGATACAGTCCTAGATGTTGATGGTTATTTAGACATATTTAGTCTATCCAAAAGGTTTTCTAGCGATTCAATAGGAACTTGTGATGAAGGATGATTAAGAGAACTAACTTCAAGAGTAGAAGGATATATGTGGAACCCAGTTCTAAAATGCAATGGGGTACTGGATGGAAGATCCTCTACTATCTCTTCTATTGCAATCAGTCCAGGTGGAAGAGGTAGACCATCAGGTCCATAAAATATTTCTGGAGCCAAAGAAGGTATTGCTTCTACAGTGACAGATATCGGAGGGGTGACACCTTCTGAATTCTAGAACTTAACTTCCAGATGTTCAGGTAAGTGAACTTTAGTCTCTGGATCAGCTCTAGCTAGAGCTGCTTCAGGTATAGAAGTGTCTACTGTTACACTAGGATCAGTTCTAATGTCCTCTTGCAACTGCGGAACTTCTTCTCTAAAGGTAGATGTACCAGAAATGATCGGAGTAACTGTAGTCTCTGACGGTCTTGAAACACAAGTTTCAAATAAATCAGGTGAATTGGACTTAGTTAAACGAGACCATTTTTCCCGGAATGGCTTTGTTTCTGGAGTCAAAGACGGTTGACACACTAGTCTCCACAAACGACGAGGTTTTGATTGACTTTCTTCCATAATTTTAGATTACTTGATCAACTCAAAATTAAAGGGAAAAATGATGTTATTCCAAATCTAATAAATTTTAATGATGTGTTATGAAACCAGCTCAAGAAAAGATAGAAAAGATAGATCAACGCCTTAGAATTCAGCCTCTTCGAGGGGGCAACCTCCTTTACATTAGATAAATGAACAATTCTTGGATGATACAAATGACAAAACCTCCTTTCTATATATAGGAGTCTAAGGAGTCACAATATAATCCAGCCGACCTAACAATAATAATATAAAGCCAAAAAATAACAATAGAGGGATTCTATGGGGCACAGAAATAACAATATGGGGGTAATAGGGGCACAACAATATAAATAAGGGGTATAACTACAATAGTAATGGGGTAATCACTAGTATTATAGGGACCCAACATGCCCCTCTCCTTCAAAAAAGTGTTGTCCTCAACGCTTGAGTAGTTCTGGATACTTCTGCATAAAATTCTCATCCTCCCATGTGGAATCTTCAGCGGATAAGTTCTTCCACTTGATAAGATACTCTGAAATTGATCGATTTCGTAGCTGTCGAGTTCTTGTTTCTGTGACTGCTTCCGGTTCCAATATAATTTTTCCTTCCTCGTCAAGTTCTGGCAATATTGTTTGAATTGGGAGCTTGTCACCTATAACCTTCTTTAAACATGAAACATGGAAAACTGGGTGCAATCGAGAAGCTGCAGGAAGCTCCAATTTGTATGCCATAGTACCAATCTTTTGCAACACCTTGTACGGACCATAATACTTTGGTGATAATTTATTATCCTTCTTAGCTTGCTTTAGGGACATTTGCTTATATGGTTGTAGCCGTAGGAATACCCAATCACCTACATCAAAACTTCTTTCACTGCGATGTTGATCTGCCTGTTGTTTCATTCTATTTTGTGCCAACACGAGGTTATCCTTTAAGAGTTGGAGGACTTGTTGTTGATGTTCGATGTGATGTTCCACTGCCTGAACCTTAGAATTTTCTCTTAAATATGATGTGATGGATGGTGGTTGATACCCATAAAGTGCCATAAATGGGGTCATTTTTGTTGCTGTATGGAAGGAAGTGTTATACCACCATTCAGCCAGAGGCAACCATTTGACCCATTGTGTCTGTTTATCAGATACAAAGCAACGAAGATATCCTTCCAAACATTTGTTTACTATCTCAGTTTGCCCATCAGATTGAGGATGATAAGATGAGCTATGAGCTAACTGAGTACCAAGACAAGAAAATAATTCTGTCCAAAAATTTCCAGTGAAAATGGGATCTCTGTCACTTACAATAATCTTTGGGTTTCCATGTAGCTTTTGAATTGTTTCCATAAATGCAGTAGAAACTGTACTGGCTTTAAATGGATGTGATAATGCACAAAAGTGTGCATACTTGGTAAGTCTGTCAACTACCACCATGATGACACTCTTTCCCTCAGACTTGGGTAAACCTGTGATAAAATCCATTGAAACCTCCTCCCAACGTTGGCTTGGAATGGATAAAGGTTGTAATAGACCCGGTGTCTTAATTGTTTCAACTTTATTTTGTTGGCAAACCAAACATTCCGCCACAAACTTTTGAATATCTGATTTAAGGCCATCCCAAAAAAATTCCTTCTTAACCCTGTGGTAAGTTTTTAAAAATCCTGAGTGCCCTCCTAAGGGAGAAGTGTGCAATTCCATAAGAATCTTTTGTTTTAGCTGGGAATTCTTACAGAGGTATAAGCGATCTTTGTACCATAACGAATCATTTTTCCAGCTAAATGTATCAGAAGTACTGGAATCTTGTTGTAGCTTTCGAATAAGTGCCCACACTTCTTCGTCATTCTTCCATTCCTCCCTTGCTTCGTTTATCCAATCTGGTTGGATAATAGAAATGGCACACAACAATGCTTCCACATCCTCATCCTTTCTTGAGAGTGCATCTGCCACCACATTTTGCTTCCCTTTTTTGTAGATGATTTCAAAGTCATAACCCAACATCTTTGTGACCCACTTTTGTTGCTCTTCAGAGGATAATCTTTGTTCTAAAAAGTATTTAAGGCTATCATGATCCGTTTTTACCTTGAAGTGTCTTCCCATTAGGTAGGGTCGCCATTTCTTAAGTGCATGGAGTATTGCCAACATTTCCTTCTCATAAATAGCTTTGCTTAAAAACTTTCCCTTGATTGGACGACTTTCAAAAGCAATGGGTCTTTCATCTTGCATTAGAACAGCACCAATTCCATTTCCTGAAGCATCACATTCCACAATAAAGGTTTTTGTGAAGTCCGGTGTAGCTAAGACCGGTGCTTGGCACATTGCCTCTTTAAGATGTTCAAAGGCCTTTGTTGCTTCCGGAGTCCATGAAAATGAATCTTTCTTCAATAATGTTGTTAGAGGTGCTGCTATTCTCCCATAATTCTTAACAAACTTGCGATAATACCCTGTCAACCCAAGAAATCCTCGCAGATGCTTTATGGATGTGGGGATTTTCCATTCCTTAATGGCTTTAATTTTGCTAGGGTCTACCTTAACTCCTTCATGAGATACAATATGACCCAAATATTCCACCTCCTGGACTCCAAAGAAACATTTGGATCTTTTTGCATATAATTGTTTCTCCTCCAATAGTTGTAGCACCCTGTCAACATGTTCAACATGATCCTTCCAAGACTTGCTGTAGATTAGTATATCATCAAAAAATACTAACACAAATTTTCTAAGGAATGGTTTGAAAATTGAATTCATCAAACCTTGAAATGTTGAAGGTGCATTGGTAAGGCCAAAAGGCATGACCAAAAATTCATAATGACCCTCATGAGTTCTAAATGCCGTTTTCGGAATGTCTTCAATCTTCATTCTGATTTGATGATATCCCGAACGAAGATCCAACTTGGTGAAGTAAATTGATCCATGCAATTCATCCAGTAATTCATCAATGACAGGAATGGGGAACTTATCTTTAATAGTGAGCTTGTTGAGCTCCCTATAATCCGGACACATGCGCCATGATCCATCCTTCTTGTGCACCAATACTACTGGAGCTGAGAAAGAACTTTGACTCGGTTGAATTATACCAGCCTCTAGCATTTCTGCAACCATACGTTCAATTTCACTTTTTTGGACATAGGGATATCTGTACGGCCTGATGTTTGGAGGAACACTTCCTGGAATCAGATGAATAGCATGATCATGATCACGCATAGGTGGGAGACCTTTGGGAGTCTCAAATACCTTGGAATGATTGTCCAGGACTTTTTGGAGATCTGGAGAAATAGATGATTCCAATGTGGAAACATCTAGCGAACATAATTGTGCAATTACACCTCTTTGCTCCTTTTTTAGAAGCTTTGTCATGCCATTAGAGCTGATTATCTTTCCTGGTTTCCCTGCAATACCCCTTAATTCAACTTCCTTTCCTTCCGTAGAAAATTTGATGAAAAGTTCTTGAAAATTAAAAGCTATTGTACCCAAGGATTGTAGCCATTGGACTCCTAGTACAACATCAGCACCTCCCATTGGAATGGAAAGCATTGGGCTAGTCAATACATATTCTCCCATGGATAGCTTGATATTATGGCACTTTCCAGAGCAATTTATTGTTCCTCCATTTGCAATCATCACTTGACACTCTGGTGCTGGATATAGGAAGCAATTCAATTCTTTTGCTACCCTACAATGAATAAAATTGTGGGTGCTTCCTGAATCAATCAACACTATTACCTTTTTCTTCTTGATTTGTCCTTCTATCTTGATGGTTTGAGGAGTGGTAATTCCCGCCAATGCATTACAAGATATGGTCGGATTTATTTGTTCTTCATCTAGGCTTTGTTCCTGGAGTATATCTTCTTCTTTTGACCTTTCTTGCTCCTTTTCTTCTTCCTCTTCACAATCTATGTAGAATAATTTCTTCTCAGCACACTTATGACCTTTAGTGTATTTGCTATCACAACTGTAACAAAGCCCTTTTGCTCTTTTTTCTTCCAATTGTTGTGGTGTCAACCTTATAGGTTGTGGAAGACTAGGGGCAACAACACTTCCGTCTTTATAGTTGTGAGTGGTATGCTTCCTGGTTGCCATAATTTTGCTTTCCATTTTTCTTGCTAACCTGAATGCCTTCTCTAATGAATCAGGTTCCCAAAGGCGAACATCATGTTGGATATTATCCTTTAAAGACCCTATGAACACATCAATCCTATGCTCCTCTGGAATATCTTTTACCCTTATGTTCAATTTTTGGAACTCCTCAATGTGCTCCATTATTGAACCCTTTTGTTTGAGACTTATCAATTGGCTAAAAAAAGTGTTGCTTTTTGTATCTTCATAATGTGCTATCAATTCTTCCGTAAAAATTGCCCAAGTGATAAATTGTTTACGAGAGCAAAGCCATTGATACCATACAAACTGATTTGGTTCCAAATATACAGTTGCCATACGTACCTTTTGTGTGTTTTGCACATTATTGAGATCGAAGAATTGCTCCATCTGTAATATCCATGTGGCGGGATCCTTGCCATCAAACTTCCTCATATCGATTTTTGGAATATGGTGATTCTTCGATCCAACATTAGCGTCTATGGAATCATGATTAACATTTCTTTTGTTCTCATCATGAGTTTCCTTTACTACCTTTTCACCATTAGTGACCCTTTCTTGTAGCAACTTCTTCAATTCTTCCATGTCTGTCTTCAAATCTATCTTCAAATCTGCCAAATCCTCCATCTTAGCTTCCATGCCCTTTATCTTAGATTCCACACCATTTATCTTAGATTCCACGCCATTTATCTTAGATTCCACGCCACTTATCTTAGCTTCTGTTAGCTTTTGTGAGCGTGACATTTGTTGCACTTGTTCTTGTAATTTTGATATATCATGTAGCATTTCTTCCTCTTCTTCATGAGTCATGCTAGAGCTTTCAGGTTCCTTACTAGGTGTTTGCATTTTCTTTCCTCGGGGCATCAGTTACCGATAATAATGCTTTACTATGCCCTTTGAATTCCGTTAAACCAAGCTTACACAAAAATTTAAAAAAAACTACACACCTTTTTTCACTTTATAGAAGCCTGATATTGAATCTGATGTATCTCTGTAATTTCGGATCATCCAGTTCTGAAATTTCTACCTGTAGTAGCCTTCTGCGTCCTCTTTCCAATGCCACAAGTCTGAGCCAAATTGGATTCTCCAAGGAAGAGTTATGTGAAATCTCCCACAGTGACTTGCTTTTAGACTGGTTCAGTAGAGCGAACTTGTACGACGTGCCACGAGTCACTGTTTCAACCTTTGAATCTAAAAACACACACACAAGAAACTACAGTCCGTCCTCTTTCTGTACCTTCTTACGAAATTTCAATCTGATCCCCAGAGAGAAAGTTATGACGATTTTCCCCAGGTCACCTGTTTTGAATGTAATTCAGGAGTCTGCAAAAAGACCAACTTCCTCAGATCATATCTCCGCAAATATCGCGCGAAAAGCTCTGAAATTCGGACCCAAGGTTCAGCGTGATTTCTTCTCAAATGGGTTTTTTTTGCGACTTCTGAAACGTCACAGAAAAAAAGTTATAGCGAAAATGCCACGATGACCTGTTTGGAGCAGCGAAACCCTAGAATCCAAAGCTCTGATACCAAATGTTATGAAACCAGCTCAAGAAAAGATAGAAAAGATAGATCAACGCCTTAGAATTCAGCCTCTTCGAGGGGGAAACCTCCTTTACATTACATAAATGAACAATTCTTGGATGATACAAATGACAAAACCTCCTTTCTATATATAGGAGTCTAAGGAGTCACAATATAATCCAGCCGACCTAACAATAATAATATAAAGCCACAAAAATAACAATAGAGGGATTCTATGGGGCACAGAAATAACAATATGGGGGTAATAGGGGCACAACAATATAAATAAGGGGTATAACTACAATAGTAATGGGGTAATCACTAGTATTATAGGGACCCAACATGATGCTTTGACACAACGTTTATTTTCAATTTTTAAGAGTTGAGAAAAAGCTAAAGATCACTCTAGTCCCCTTCGATTTTTAATGAGCCTGAAGTGACAAGTGCTCAGATGGACCTTTTCTTTTAAGGAGTCGAAAAGGAACAAAAGTGACTTCTCTGGAAATCTAGACAAAGGGATTACCAAACCAATCGTAAAACTGCAAAATACACCTTGGTGATAAATTAAAGAGAAATTACCAAGGACTTATGTACGGTAGTCAATCTTCCCAAATGCTGTGTTCAGTGCATTGCGATCAATAGGGCGGTAGACACTACTTCCTATGGATAAAGTATATAAGCCTATTGTGGTCTCCCAATATATACTCAATGGTATGGGGAGCATAAGTCCATGCTAGCACTTGTCGTATCAAAGAGGAGGAATCACCCAACCTTCGATGAAAACAATAGTTACTAGATTTTATGACGCCGGAACACGTCTCTAGCCGAGACCTCTAGATGTGTTACGTTAGGTTCCAAAGCATTGTCAAGTTCATTGAAATTTATTTTAGAGTTAATCTTGCTTAGTATTTTTCCTTTCAATGGTTCAACGCATGATGTATATGTAAAATTCCTAAAAATGCAATTTAAAATGATAAACAATCGTTGTTTATTTTTAGCAATGAAAACCCTAGCTACTAAGGAAAGAAGATTACGATTCTTTCAAACAAAGAGAAAACGGCACACACTAAATGCACTTTTCCTAAATCATTTTTCGCACACAGTCTAAATGCAAATGCAAATGCATGTATTTGTTTTTAGTTTCCTTAATGTGAGAAATGCAAAAAAGGAAAACTAAGTATAGATCTAAAATATTTTCTTCAAAGCGACATTTCGACAATTTCTTTTTCAAAATGAAAGGAAGACTTAAACGACACTTTTCAATTTCGAATAGAAAATGCTTTTGACACTTCAAATATCAACAAATCAAATCAAATACATGAAAAAAAGTTCAATCAACTATCTAGAGAATGAAGACTTTAGGACACTCCTCTTTTTCACACAAAAATAATAGTTACAACACTTTTTTGCACCAAAATGACATATCAATTTAAAAAAAGTTTTTGACAAAGGATTGCAAATGATGGGAAAATAGATAAAAACATTTACTAATCCTAATCAATGGAGGCTAGTCTATGTAATGCAAAGAGGCTTCAACAATGAGATATTGTTCATAAGCAGCAAAAAAACTAAAGAGAGCTTAAAACAAGGACAAAAAAACCCAAATTTCAAGGAAAGAAATAGGATTACTCAGTCATCGCACCTATGCTTCATAGAAACAGGGATACATCTCACTTGCTACACTTGGGAAGTGCGATGCATACTGGCTTCCAGTAACAGACAGTGTGATGGGCCAGGGAGCATAACTGAGATGGGTTTTGGCTCAAATTTGTAGCTGTTTTCGGTGAGTTAAGTTGAGCTATTATGGACAGTAAAGAACAAAGTACAGAGGTATGATCTTGGGAGGTTATTGAGCTACCAACATGGCATCTAGAATTTTTGTAAGTCAGATGTTCAAATCATAAACTAAACCGGAGATTGACTGAAGCAGCATTCATCTACTTTGCAATTACAGAGCAAGAGTAGTTCGAAGGCTATCTGGCTAACTTCAGGCTTCGTCTATAGTTTATAAAACAAACAATCAACAACAAACAAACAAACTATTCGATCCCCAGTGGAGTCACCATTTTGTTTCCGAAAAACTAGTGTCTTTTCGATCTGCTAGTCCCACTAAGATTGGCAGCTATCCTAGAAACAAACAATCAAAGTAATTTGCAATTTCCTCTATGTATGATAGATAAGAGAGAGACAAAGGGACCAACCTGGATCTTCCGCTTGACTCCTTGCTTGATTTCTCTCCACCTTGATAGAGCTTGCAACTCCTCTCTTACTTGTCCCACTTAGAGAATATATGTAGAAACAAAATAACAAAAACCATCAAAGCATCTTGATCTATTATATCATAAACAATGCAGAATCGGAAATACATTTAACATACAATAGCATTCACAAATAACAAGATTCACAAATACACGATTGTATGGAGGAAAACTCAAAGAACTTTATTAAAGTAGAAGGGAGAATTACAACCCAGCTGTCTGATCCAGCATCATCCTCCCAGCATGAAAGCCCTCTTCACCTCATGAAAAGCAAAATCACCCAACAATACAATGCTCTTTCTCAAAGACAAACTATCAGCACTTCCTTACAAATTATCAAATTCCAGCCCTTAGATCTCTCAGATGAGGGATCCATTTTTAGATGTCTACAAGGTGTGAGTCATTTCTGGGTTTTTGATTAGTGTCATTCCACTTGTTGTTCTTGGTTCCACTTGGAGATTTCTTGGATCTCTTACTCATCCCTGGGCAAATTTAGAGAGGCAAGTTTCATAGGAGAAGTTTCTGGAAGATTCCATGAGCATCCACTTAGAAAACTGTCTCAGACATTTGTCCATGCTCACTCATTGCACCCCATAGAAGGCCTCTTCAGTATGCATCACACCATGATAGTGGAGCAGTCAGTATGGTCTAGTTTTGGCCAGTTCTGAGTGGTTTTTCAGGTGGAACTTTTGGCGAATGATGTAATCAGTTGACCATGATCCTTTAGGGTATGAAACAACACTTTTAGGGGTTAAAGAACCCTTGGTTTATAGACATATAAGATTGGGGTTGTAGTGCCCAAATATGTCTATAACAAAATGCTGACTCTTTAATTCTGCTGGATATTAACAATTGTGGGAAAGTTGATCCTAAACAAGGATACACTCATTGAATGTGTCTGAGTCAACAAAAATTTTCACTGTTTGTCAAAGTTCCTCTGCAGCTTCAATACCACTTTTCTTGTGCAGCTATTGTTTTAAAAGTTCTGTTTCTTGGCAATAAAACCCCTTGGTAAAGTTGATCCTGAATGAGGAGACACTCATTGAATGTGTTTGAGTCAACAAAAAGTTTCGCTGTTTTTCAAAGTTCCTCCACAAGCTTCAATACGAATTTTCTTGTGTAGCTATTGTTTTAAAAGTTCTATTGCTTGGCTATAGAACCCTGTTAAAGGAGAGTTTTATATTGAAATTATATGCGCACCCAAGAGAATGTGCCTCATTTAATGAACTTGGATGCCATGCTGATGGGATTTTACCGTATAAAATCTTAGCAATGAATTTTGGATATTTCTCAGAGAATTACGCCCTCTAAGCCATTGAGAACCAGCCAACACTTAATTATTTTTCTCAAGATTTCGTTTAGCAATGGTTGGGAACTAAACACCCTTGATTAAGCATTTCAACCTTTATTCTACCATACAGAACTACTTCAGACACCAATAGAAAGAGAATTGCACACCAAAATCTCTAGAACTTCACTCATCAAACATGCAATTACAAATTTATCTCATGGAACAAATATTTGTGGAAGAATTCATGAAATTAGTACCTTTGCGAGTTCCAAATCCTGCCCAATTTGCACCAATGTCAAATTTTGCTTCCACAGAAATACAGAAATCTCGCTGCAATCTAGCTAGGGCAGAACCAATGTCAAATTTCACTTCCACGGCAATGCAGAAATCTCGCAATCTAGATAGGGCGGAAACAATGTCAAATTTCACTTCCACGACAATGCAGTCAATGGCAAAATATAGCTCCAATCTACCTAGGGCTGGTTTCTCACCACCAAAACTAATTTTCCCAATGGGTTTTTTTGGACACCTTCACCTCACAGGATTCCAAACTCTCTAAGAGTTTTCTTCTTCAAAAATACAAATGACGAAAATGAGGGGAATCCTCATTTTCCCTTTTTACAATTTCCTTTTCAAAATAAGGAGAATGCTCATTTGCCCTTCTTACAATTTTCTTTTTATTTATTGCTTACAGAAAGGATCTGCCATATTTGTGAGAATAGGAGCATCGAGGATGAAAACCACTTCCTCTTAGAGTGCCCTGCATACAACCACATTAGATCTCAATTTCACAACCTTTGTTACAATACTGACCTTCCTAGCCTTTTACAATGCCAAAATTATAGTGAACTCGGGAGGCTTCTCTCCAAGCTTTTTGAGCATAGGAATAAAATCTTAAATCAAAATAAATAATTTGTCTTTTTAGGTCCGATAGATCATTATTTGGTCTCAGCGGACGTTAACCATCATCATCATCATCATCATCATTTTATTAGAATCTTTATTTTTTTTCAATTTCTCTCCTATTTAAAAAAATATTATTTTTTTCATTTTTACCTCTTACTTTATAAAAGCTAACATAAGCTGAAGTGGGAAAGGAAATTGCTTTGAAAATACAAATGACCAAAACTAGGAGAACTCTCATTTTCCCTTTTTATAACTTCCTTTTCATTTTTGGCCTTTTATTTTATTAAAATTATTAGTTTCTTCAATTTCCCTCATATTTAAAAAAAAAAAATTTCTCATTTTCCCCTCTCATTTTATAAAAGCTAACATAAGCTGAAGTGGAAAAAGAAATTTCAAAGTGAGTGAATGATAATGATATGTTGTTTAAAGATTACATAAGTTTTTTAATTAATTTGTAAAAAAATTATAGAAGATTTATGGAAAAAGGTCTATGGATAACGTAATAACATGATCTCCAAGATGATTAAGAATATTTTCACATACTTTAAACAATGTGAAGATAAGGGTTTTTTGAATTGGTCAAATATTATGAGTAGTGATAAGATTGGTGGTACAAGTGCTAATATTGCCATGTTTTGGACAATTATAAGGGCCCTCCTAAGTAGGACATGGCTATGGGTGTATTGTCTCTAACCAATTCTTTCAATTTGAGAGTTAATGTTTAGAAAAACGAATGTCTTCCTGTGTGCTTGAACCCTCTATACCTATTGACAGAAGGTGATGTTCAAGGAGTGTATAAGGAACATGTGGTTTTCTTGGCCTCTAAGGAAGGTTTTTGGTTCATTGGAAATAGTAATGATGTAAAGTCATTAGAAGTTGAGGAAAAATGTGTTCTTAGTTGTGGGGGAACATATTGCAGTCAAACAATTCCTTGACCTTTCAAGATTCACTTTGGCATGAAATTTTATTGGCAAGAGGGTAGGGATGGACTACTTTCTAAGATAGATAAAGTAGTGTCGGAATTCATGTTTATGCTATATACTAGCAACTCACATAGTAGCAAGAGAGATGCATTCTTTTTGTCTTTTGGAATGAAGAAGATGTAGTTTCTTTATCAAATGAAGTTTGTTTTTTGGATAGGTCTTATTTGCCTATAAAACCCCACCACTCCTTTTTTATGCTAGGGATGAGACCATGTGAGACACGCTAGTATGGATAAAACTTTTTGGACTCCCCTTGGAACCCTAGACTATTCAAGATTTATGCACAATTGAAAACAAGCTAGGAAAAAGTATTCTAATGGATGACGTCTTTGTTTTTGAAAGATAAAAGTCAATTGTAATGATATTAGTTTATATTGATGTAAATATAGGTATTTTTGAGACAAATGAATTGATTATTAAAAAAATTCAAGTGTTCTTTACATACACTTTCCCAACCCTCGATTAATTTTCACATTTTTTATGTTGTACATGGTGGCCATGCTTGTTGGTCCTTCATTTTGTCATAAAAAATATGACTTGTAACCTTTGCCAATTAACCAAATAGTATTTATATTATAAATGTGACTTTAAATTTAATTGATTTATTAAAGATAATTCAACCAACTAATTATCCTTCCAACTCTTCATGTTTTGTAAGCTTATATCCTGTAGTGCTTTGAAGTTAGAATATTTTGTTGTGAAGGTGGTGTTTAATCATGGATTTGTGGAAAAATATAGATTTTTTACTCCCTCCTTAAGCCATCTTATGTGAGATTTTTGGCACTAGAGAAATTATTCCTAAATGAAACCTTCTTCTAATTAAGTGAGAAGCTCACTTTCTTCCTCAACTAATTTGTCAAATCGACCTTCAAGAATAATGCATTGTTGGACTTATTCCATGTGATCCTCTAATCCCTATTTGATTTGGTGGATGTTCCAAAAATATTCTCTATTCCATTTTTTTATTTGAGCCTTTAAGAACTTGATTTTATACTGGAATTGGTGCATAATTGAGGTAGTCGAGGAGTGGTTTCCTATCACCATTATTGGGAATTTTCCGAGAAGGAAGGATCCCTAAGAAAAAAGCTTTCAAAGCGAAAGGGTCTATTTTGGGGGCTTGCTTTGATATTTGCTTCCAAGCTTATAGGCCAATGATATGATATGCAACAAGGAAGGATTAAAACCTCCACAAACATCTCATTGTCCCAAGGAGCTTTCGAGACCAAAAATATGTCAAATCTAGAAGTAATTTGAGGGTAGCCACCTTTTCAATTATTCCAAGTAAATATCCCATGTATAGTACCTGCATATGTGGCATGCAGGTCTTGCACGAGGTCAAGGAAGAGCTACGCATCAGAGTCTAGTTATTGCAAGCCACCTTTTTTTCTTCCATCAATTTAATGATGTGGAAGTTACCCACTATTATCCATAGGCATTTTAAAGATATGGAGTGGAGATCGTTCAATAGAGCTAGACCACATGCATTTGTAATTCTACCTATTGACTTAAAACTTTTGAATTGAAAATGACTTGAAAGAATGCAAGGGGCTATAGTTAGATTGGTGATGGTACTTTTCATGAGATTTCATATAAGAGATAGCCTTCCTACTTTTCCTTTTGCATCCAATTCCACTGAAGCAATACCTTTCTAACATTTATCTAGGATTTCACGTACACGGTCGTTGGATAGTTTTGTTTTTCTTAGTATGAGTACTATAGGGATTTCCTTATGTTTTTAACCTTTTGGGAGCCTCAAATTTCCTTTTTAGTTGAGGCCCCTAATGTTACATGTCATTAATTTCACTAAGAATGATGGGGAATGGAGTGGAATACATCCGTCATGAGAGCCACCTTACTTGAATTGGCTAGCATTTCACTCACTTCTTGTATGAGGTTTTTGTTGATTTTTTTTTCCATTATTTTTTGCTTCCTTGTGGTGCTTTGAGGGTTCTTTGAAGTTATGAGTTTCGATGACATATCTTGACTAACGTTATCTTTGAGAGGTCATCCCTTTATGATTACATAGTTTCAAGTAGGTTAGATCCAACATCTACACTATTTGTTCAGGATTGTTTACAAATATTTTCCTTTTAGTTCTTCTACCATGCTTGCAAGGGTTGCTTCTTCCACATACATTTCTTTTGTATCATCCTAGGTATCTCCTGGAATTATGTTGCTTCTGGTTTGTCTTCTTGTGGCTCTTCTTGGCTGGTTTTTGGTGCCTTTCTTTTGATAGAGATTTGATCTATATTTGGATCCACAAAGTTTATTTCTTGTGATGGGTTATCCACATCTACACCATTTTTTTCGTTATTGTTTGCAAATTGTTCCTTTTATATCTTCTACCATGCCTGTCACGGTTACTTACTCTACATCCATTTCTTTTTCATCATCCCCCATATCTCTTGGAATTTTTTCTTTCTTTTGGGGTTATCTGTTCATGGCTCTTCTTCGCTAGATTTTGGTGCTCACCTTTCTTTTGATAGAGCTTTGATATGTATTTGGATCCATAGAGTTCACTTCTTGTACTCATTTATCTGACATTTCCATGTCCTCATCTAAGATAGTTTATTTGTTCTTTTATTTATCAACTTCAATTGCATGAAGCAAATAGATATTGGGAGAAAAAGTCAAGGAACTTGGAAAATTGAAAGTGGTTGTTGAAGAATTAATGGAATGAAAAACTAACATGAATATGGGTAAATAAAATGGTGGAGTTAATCTAAAACCATCAAACAATGTAAGAATTACATGTGTAGACTATTTAATTTTTTATATATGTTTGATGTATGTTTGATAATAAGTTTGAGTTTGGCCTTTGTTTTCTCCTCTTAATCGGCCTAATAGCCCTCTTAGCTCTGCTACATAATTCGGTATTTGCTGGGTCAAATACACTATGGCCCTGTGTTTTTTGCAAAAAGGGATCTCGCAACAGTTCATTTTATCCTTCCCCCCTTCATCTGCTTTATACCCTTATAACTCTCGCTACCCCTATTTTTCTCTGTTTTGCCCCCAAAACCCTGTAAACCCCTTTTCGGCGAAGCTCCTCCATGTCGAAGTTTAACCCATGAGATCGCGGTCATATAACTAGGCGCATACAAAAACGCGCTACCGGCGAGGCCCTCCCCTGTCACATCAATCGACAAACATGTGCATTAATCCCCACCATCCGATCTTCCATCTCCAGATAAATAGGTTTCTTCAAGTCATTTATGAGTTTTCTGAAATGCAAATTGACCAAGAAAATGAAGCCTTGGAAGAAAACCCCCAGTCCCAGCTTAGAAATAAAATCGGCAAAAATAGCATTGTCGGGCTTCCCACTAATCATATTCCTAAGGGTCTAATTCCTCTTGAGAGACTGTTTGACCAGAATGATGTGCCTTATAAGGCTTCCCAAAAAGAAGATCAATCTACAGTCTGTAGGCATGATATAGGAAGTCCAGGTCAGCCTAGATACGTAAATCTGTCCACTCATCTGTCTGCTGACCAAAGTTCAATTAATGAAGCAATTTGTTGATGTGTTTTCTTGGGAGTATAGTGACCTGAAAAATTATGATAAAAAGATAATCCAACACAAAATCTCTCTAGAGAAAGACACTATTCCTTTCAAACAGAAGTTGAGACCAATAAATCCTATGCTTCTTCCTCTAATTGAAAAACAAATTAAAAAGTTGATGGCTGCCAAGATTATAGTCCCTCTCAGATATTCAAAATGGGTAGCCAACTTGGTGGTAGGAAGGAAGAAAAGTGGAGAAATCAAATTGTGTGTTGATTTCAGAAACTTAAACAAATTCTCTAAGAAAGACAACTATCCTCTACCAAAGATGGAGCATTTGCTGCAAAAGGTCTAAGGAGCCAAAGTAATGTCTTTCTTGGATGCCTTTTCAGGCTTTAATCAGATTGTTGTGCATCCAGATGATCAAGAGAAGACTACATTTACCACTCCTTGGGGCACTTTTATGTATGCCAAGATGCCTTTTGGGTTGATGAATGTTGGAGCCACCTTTCAGAGAGCTATGGATATAGCATTTGTGGGAGAGAAAGATAAATTTGTACTTATCTACCTTGATGACATAACAATTTACTCCAGCAGCCATCAAGACCATTTGCAGCATTTGAAAAGGGTGTTCTTGAAGTGCATAAGGTTTGGGATTTCAGTAAATCATAAAAAATCACAATTTGCTTTAGATGAAGGCAAGCTGTTAGAACATGTTGTTTCTGCTACAAGTGTTCAAATTGACCCAGAAAGAGTAAGAGAAATAAAAACTTTGTGTGTCCCATGATCAAAGAAAGATATTCAATCCTTTTTAGGCAAAATTAATTTTGTGAGGAGGTTTATACCAAATTTTGCAAAACTGGTGAAGCATGTTACCTCCATGTTGAAGAAAGAGTCAGAGGTTAGATGGATTGATGCAGCAAGAAAATCATTTGAGTCTATTAAAAAAGCTATTATGGAGGCTCCCACTTTAATAAGCCCAGATTACAGCAAGGAGTTTCATATATTTTCATTTTCCTTTGAAGACACCATTGTAGCAGTGTTATTGCAAGCAGATGAAGAAGGTTCAGAGCATCCAGTGGCATTTTTCAGCAAAAACTTGAGGGATGCTGAACTGAGGTATGACATTATTGAAAAACAGGCATATGCTCTTATCAAATCCTTAAAAGCTTTCAAAGTTTACATTCTACATTCTAAGATAATTACATATGTACCCTCTGCTACAATAAAAGATGTCTTGACACAACCTGATGCTGATGGAAGAAGGGCTAAATGGATTGCAAAGCTAATAGAATTTAATATAGAACTGAAGCCTACCAAACTTGTCAGAGGTCAGGGTATTTCCAAGTTATTAGCTGAAGAAAATTGCAGATAATTGGATATTGATTTCCTATGCACAATTGCAGAAAGTGGTCAAACAGATGAAGAAGAGGAAGAAGTTGAACCAGGCAAAAAGTAGTCAGTGGCCGAAAATCTAGCTTCTTGTGATTGGTATTTTGTAATAATTAATTTCTTGCTGAAGCTAGAAATCCCTTCAGGATTTACTCAAAGTCAAGCTAGAACTATTAAGCTTAGGGCAGCAAAATATTGTATCTATGAAAGTCTGATCTCTTGGAGGGATCCATCTAGAATGCTTTTGATGTGTCCGGACAAAAAGCAGTCAATAGAAGTAATGCAACTGTTTCATTCCAGCATGTGTGGAGGGCACCATTATTGGAAGACTACAGCCCATAAAATTCTCAGAGCTGGGTACTATTGGCCCACTTTATTTTCTAATGTATCTTATTTTGTTAAAACTTGTGATAGGTGCCAAAGATTTGAAGGAAAACAATAGTTGAAGTCCCTGCCCTTAAAACCAATACATGCAAAAGGACCTTTTCAACAGTGGGGCTTGGATTTTATTGGAGAAATCAATCCACATTCCAGTGGCCAACATAGATGGATATTAGTAGCCACTGATTATTTTACCAAGTGGATTGAAGCAAATCCTACCAGGAAGGCTGATCATAATGTGGTCATGAATTTTTTGACAAAGAATATCTTCAGTAGATTTGGTTGTCCACATAAATTAGTCACTGATAATGCAGCATCCTTTCGGGCAAAAGAATTGGTGGAAATGTGTGATTTAATGGGTATTAAACTGGTTCATTCCACCACATATTATCCTCAAGGCAATGATCTAGCAGAATCATCTAATAAAAGCCTAATAAGGATAATTAAGAAGCTGCTAGAGGATAATAAAAATAATTTGGATTCTAAGCTCAAGTATGCACTGTGGGCTGACAGAGTGACCATTAAGAAATCCACAGAGAATTCTCCTTTCAAGCTGGTATATGGCATTGATGTTGTATTCCCAATTTAGTTAACTCTCCCTATGGCAAAATTCCTTCAAGAAGAGCAGAATGAGGAAGAAGAAATGGCAAAGAGGATTACTGATTTAGCAGAGGTACATCAGATTAGAGAACAACTGTTTGAAAAGGCTGCAGCACATTAGAAAAAGGTCAAGGAAGCCTTTGACAAGAAGGCAAAAATAGATAATTTTCAGGTTGGAGACTTGGTTTTGAAGTGGGATGCACTAAAAGAAAAGAAAGGAAACCATGGAAAATTTAATGCTTTCTGGACATGCCCTTTTATTATTTCACAGATTCAAGGGAACAACACCTTCACACTGAAAAGTATGGGAGGAGAGGCAGTTTTTGATGGCCTAGTTAATGGGCGTTTTCTAAAAATTTATGTGATTTAAGGTCTTCTAGCCTTATAGGTTGTAAATATTTGGTTTTATCAGTTTTAGTCAGACTCCATGCCCAATGGAACACTAGGAATTTTGGCTAATTTGTTTTCAACTGGAAAGGCATTGATCTACAGGTTCTTGAGACCTCACAGGGAGGATCTCATCCCCAGAAGGAGCCAGTGTTAGCTCTGCTACATAATTCGGTATTTTCTGGGTCAAAGACACTGTGGCTGTGTGTTTTTTGCAAAAAGGGAGCTTGCAGTAGTTCATTTTATCCTTCCCCCTTCATCTGCTTTATACCCTTATAACTCCCGCTACCCCTGTTTTTATCTGTTTTGCCTCCAAAACCCTGTAAACCCCTTTTCGGCCAAGCCCCTCAGTGCTGAAGTTTAACCCATGAGATCGCGGTCATATAACCACATGCATACGAAAAAGTGCTACCGGTGAGGCCCTCCCCTATCACATCAATCAAGAAACGTGTGCATTAATCCCCACTATCCGATCATCCATCTCCAGAGCTGACGGTAGTCGCTCCTCCTGACACCGCAACCTGCACGCTCGTTAATCCGCCGAGAAAGTGGTATTCCTCCGCCACGTGTTGCATAAAGACTGGGTCACGCCCTCGTGCACAAATACCACCCACCTCCGATAAGCAATGCAGGGAAAGCTCTTACCGCCATCCGCCTGTCCTCCCGCCTGTTAATTTCCACACATCTTTTGTGCTCGATCACCATCGAATCTACCCGACCGCAATCCGACTGCTCACAATTGTCTCCGCCTGCTTCCTCCCAATGGCTCCCTCCGATTCAATCTCCGTCGTTTGTCTGTTGGATCCAACAGCTATTGTTTGTTCCCCGACCTACTCTCACCTCCGCCATATTATCCTTGTTCATATCTTGTCCTGTGCTCCCAAAAGACAAAGGTGGCCAGCTACCTGTACCCGGCATAGTTAGTCTTCAACCACCGCATTCAAAGAGCAGTATGGCCGGAGGACAAGAAGGACAAGCCTCGAGTAGTTAAAATGTTTATCAAGCATGGAATTTCATCCATATTTCATTCCATCTACTCAAGAAGGACAGCAGAATGTCAGGAAAAGTCAAATTCATTCATTGAAGCAACAAATTGTATCAGAGATCCATATCGGAGAATTAAGGTGGTTGGTGGTCCATTATGACCCCTCCATGCATAGTAGTATATATTTTGTAAACAAACTCTATATATACCCCAAAAAAAGATGTAATGAGTGTTGATGGATATTGTTTTGATGTAAAGTTCAACTTTTGGAGACTATAACTACTGTGATACCTGCAACATCTGGTCTTCATTTTCAGCTAATACAAGCTTCTTTTGCGATTAATTGCTCACTTTCCACTTCTTCTTTGTGCCAGGTTGTGCCTATTATACATTTTTCATGTTCTCTTGATGTTTAGCATTAAAGGGGTTGTCATCCCACCTTTGTGTTAAAATCTAGTATGTATCATTGAGTGTGTATGCAGGTTTCTGTTATTTTAATGCCAGAGAGGTGTCATCCTATCTGTGTATTAGGAAATAGATTTACAGACCTTCTAACTGGTTGCAGCCGGCCATCACAGGGTCTTGTGCATCTGTTGGTGTGGTTAGTATTCTCCATGTTCACCTATTCCTTAAACTATGAGTAATTGGTGGTCTAAAGCCTGGTAGTCTGGGGGTGTTCACCCATGTCTGGGGTTAAGCATAGTAGAAGTGGTTATCTGGCTTGAATATGCATCATTCCTTCCATTCATCCACCATTTTCCATCACTTTTTTTTGATTTTGTAATGTTCCCGAGCATCTCTATTATACAACCTAGGAGAGTTTCTTAGGGTGATAACAAGCTCCACATATGTTGAGAGTATTTGTGTAATTATGTTTAGAAGAAATCCAATACTAAAGAACGAGGTGGTATTCTGACCAAATGCAAAAAGGATATCCGATTGTAAGATTACCTTGGTTAGCTTTGTATTGAAGGAGCAAAAAATGGGGTCAAAAGGGGATGAACCTAGATATGGATAGCTTGAATATTGTGTCATTTGTGTAGTTGAGGATTGCTTATGTCAGTTTAAAGTATACTTGGAGCAACTTGGAGATGAACCTTAATTTATTCCTGTGAACTTAGATGCACTTGTGGACATTAGAAGAGTATATTGTTTCCCTTTGAAAGAAAATACATCGAAGATATTTGGGAGAAATGTGACTATCCATAAAATTTGGATCAAATTTAGAGACTTTGTGGCTCTTTTCCTTCGACCCTACTAGTTCTTGGAGGTTTTATTTGGAGGGATTAGTAGACAAAAACCTAATATGACCAAGAATATTAGTGTTGGAGCACCTATTGATTTGGGAGAAATGCTTAGGGGTTCTAGGATTTAAGGGGTTTAATGGTTTAGGAATAAAGGGTAAAGGGAAAAGGGTTAGGGCTTAGGGGTTAGGGGGTTGAGTGCCATGGGGTTGAGGTCTATATGGGTTAGAGGTTAATGGCTTAGTGCTTAAGGGCTTAGTGGGAGCCTATGTGTAGCTCTTTGATGGATGAAAGAGGCTACTAGAAGGCAGATTGGAGCTCAGGGATTGGCCAACCTAGAAGAGTAGATTGGATCATCCCATGTTCATTGAAGTAGAAGAGTAGATTGGATCATCTCGTGATAGGTGGCAGCCCTCCTGGAGACTCTATGTGTTTTCCTTTGATGGACTAAGGGGCAGCTAGAGAGAAGAATTATAGTGAAGGACCAACTGGACAAGATATGACAAAGAGTATGCAACATGATTGTCATTTTACCTTCTATTCCATAGACTGTTGTATTATTCAGATTGGTTTAGTATAAAAGTTATTGGGTTGTACATATTTGTACAATATTTTTGTAAAAAGTTCTGTATACTTGTGCATGTGTGATTTACTGTTATTTATTTTCCACAGTGCAAAGTAGCTTTTGTTGAGATTCTAAGATTCTATCCTAGACCCAAGATCGTGGAAATTCAATAGTATTTTCTAGTTAGCTAGGAGCATCTTATGCGCATGGATTGAGGGAATTAGATGAAGGGTCTTATAGGTGTTTCAAGCTTAGGACAAGAAAAGAAAACTAGATTGGTTTCCAGTGAAACAAAGTTGTATTGTAAGAGATCCATTGCTCATTTTCTATCAACAGAATTCTCAATCAAGGATAAGGTTTTCCCAGTTGACTTCCCTACAAAAATTGTGTTTTGCGATTGTGTGACTGTTATTTAATTATGTTCTATTTTGTTGAAATTAGTAGAGAAATTGTGTGTCTTGGTGTTACAATTTAGTTTTAGAATTGTTCACTACTATAGTGCAAGGATTTTTTACATGGTATTAGAGCAAGGAACAAACTAAAGACCAGCATAAGTTGATCCATATATCACAAGAAGCAACATAATCATAGGAGAACTTCTGAAGAAACCATAGCCTCTTGATCAATCCACATCACCATTGAATTTCCCAAAATGCTTGAAGATCACAATTCCACAAGAGTGCCCAGTCTTGCTAATCACAAAAACAATGATTGAATTTATAAACTCTTGTCAACCCTAACCCTCCCTTCTTCTCCATAATTTGATATACAAGTTTAGATTCTTTGAATTTTTAACAATAAAATCATAGAAATGAGATCAGAAAAATACCTTTCAAACATATCCATACACCTTGGAGTTCTTGAAGGTTACAATTTTATCCATATGCGGACAACATTTTTTTTTCTCTGAATTGCAATGAAAACCTCTAAATCCAAATCAGGAGAAGAATATCTCAATTAAAGCTTGAAAAAGGGAAAACCCAAAAGTGCTGAATCACATCCAGCTTTTAATGCATTTCACTAGGGTAAAAATTCTCAATATACCTTACTATCTTTTCCGGAGCATTGATAAGATGGCCTATATTGTCTAGAAAAGAGAGTTTAACATCAAATGAAGAGTCTCTTTCATCATTCCATCATTAAAATCATAGTCCTTTATCATCTCAAAGAGCTCAACATTGTTGGTAAAACCAATTTCAGACAAAGAGAGACTTTGGGTTTGGCACAACACTATTTTTCCAATGACTTGGTTGGTTTCCCAAGTCACAAAATAGTAAATCTATCTATAAGGGCATGACAATTAGGGAGTGCCAAGGTGTGCCTGGATTCTAGTCAAAGTAGATATCAAAGATATTTTGTTCAAGGCCATTGAATTGGTTTACGAGGAAAAAGTATAGACCCATAACATTGATTATTGGAAAATCTCATTTCATTATTTCAATTGTTATAAAGTTGGACATGTTCGGACCTAGTGGTTAGAGTTGAAGGCACTTTTCTCCGACAACAAGTAAATTTTGTGTAATCTCTTTATTTTTCCCAAAGGTTTTCACTGTCTTGGTTGTCAGACAGTGGGTCTTATCAACAATTAATTACGTCCCACCACAGTTTTGAATGGAAGTTGATATTGTTAGTTATGAGCCCAATCATGTCCACATGAGGCATTCAAATCCTAGTATGAATTTACAGGTGACGCTTCATTGTCTTAATAGATCATCTCTAACCAAATCATGAGGCGTTTCCAAGATGGATGGTATTCCAAGGTAGATATTTAATTTGGGCATGAGTTGTCCAAGGTTGTTTTCGTTTTGAGCAAAAATAGTAGTGCAAAAGAGTAGCTCTCATTCCAGCTTTGAGGTAGTAACTATCCCTAAGTCTCAACCAAACTCGATTTCATTTAAGATTTTTAAGCCTCTTTGGGTCCCCCATGGTTCCAAAGCTTCGTCTAAGCCAAAGCTCTATGTTAGAGTGAAACAAGATAAGTTTTCAATGGTCATTGGTAAGGATATCAGGTTCTAGGATATCCCAAACTTTTTAGAAACTACTTTGGTAGGAAGATTTTATGGTAAGACAGTGCAAAAGGCATCTCTCACTGCATGGGTTTTGGAAAATTTGATGTCAGCCCTTGTTTATATGTCACTTTTCTATGGATTTTTTCGCAGTTGGATAGGCTTTCAATTTTGGCTAAGGGTGGACTATAATAAGATGAAGGAGACAAAATGGGATTGGGGGCAATCGAGCCTAGTCCTGGAAACATGGTTGGTGGATTTTGATCCCACTCACAAACATATCTCGGTGAAACAACTTTGGGCTATATTTTCGAGCCCTCCCTTTGTCTTCTAGATAGAGGAGGCCCTTCACACTATTGGCAAGAAGTTTGGTAGATTTATTTATGTGGACCCTAATTAGTATGTTTCGATTAATAGGAATTGGGTCTGAATTCTAGTCAAAGTAGATATCAAAAAGTGTTTATTAAAGGCCATTGAATTAGTTTACAAGGAAAACATCTAGATCCATAAGATTGATTATTAGAAAATGTCATTTCATTGTTTCAATCATTAAAAAGTTGGACATGTTCAGACCCAATGGTTAGAGCTGAAGGCTCCCATTTTGAGGAAAAAGAGAATTTGCAGGTAAGTTAGAAGCAAGATTGAACCAAAACCTACAATTTCAAATTATCAAAAATATCATGTCAGGTTGGAACCTATCCTTAAGGTTTAACGAGAAGTTCAAGTAAACATTACGCCTCCTTCTGCTAAGATTAATTCCCCTTCATATTCTTCTTTGGTTTTACCTCTTCATATAAAGTCTTTTACTTCGATGGATTTCCCTATTATTTTGGATTCTCCTTTCCATCTTCCCTCTCTTTCCTTTTCCCCTTCCATTCCTAATCGTATCTCACCCACTTTGACCTTGAACTGTCAAGCCTCCCTAAAGAGGTTTAAATTGTAGTGAATAAGCCTAAACACTCAAATTTCCCCAACACTCTCAAGCCTAACATTAGACTAATGGAAGAATGTTTATCAAAAGGAGGATTAGCTTCAAAACCACAAATATCAAATGAAACAGGTTGAAAATCTCACGTTCTTAATGCACAACAAAAATCACGACAAAATATTAAAAGGGGAAAAGGAAAAGGAAAATGAAATACCTTTCAAAGAGGTTGGGAAAAATAGGACTTGCAGGAGGCAAGACTATGATTGCAATAAGGGGTTGGGAAAAAGTAGTTTCAAATAAAGGGAGACTTTGGGCTATGAACAACACTATTTTTTCAATGACTTGGTTGCGTTTGAAAATTGCAAAAATAGTAAGGCTATCTATAAGGGCATGATAACTAGGGAGTTCCAAGCTGTGTTAGGGAATGACAAGAAGTGCTAACACATGCGCGACGGTTCCAAGACATGTTAGGCATGCTAATACATGCCAAGATGTGCTAGATTCTAGGGTGTGGCACCAATGCATGTTAGGGAGTGCTAGGGAAACACAAGGGAGCACTAGTTTCAATTGCACGGAAATGAATGAATAGGACGATCAACCCCACCAAATTTAAGCAGACTAACCCAAGGATAATGCAAGGATCCAGTGACCCAAATTACAACCAGATACAAAACCCATTTCAAAATACTCAAAACAGATGATTTCTAAGGAAATACATGTGTCAGATACTGAATTCAGCAAAACCCATTCCAAAAAAAAAGAAACAACTCGGTTTAATTCTAAGGAAAATATGCGTTGGAGCTACAAACTTGTATTTTTGTCAACCCTTGGCATAAAACTCCGCCTAGTACTTGGTCTTACATGTATCTAAGGGATACAATATGGTAGTGCTAATGAACCCTGCTATGGATCTTGAAGTTGTGTTTGTCAAATATTCAAAATCAACCCCCATTACATATAAATTCCACCGAATAAGATCTTTAATCTAATATATATATATATATATATATATATATATATATATATATATATATATAGATATATATATAGATATATATATATATATAGATATATATATATATATATATATATATATATATATATATATATATATATATATATATATATATATATAGATAGATATATATATATATATATATATATATATATATATATATATATATATATATATATATATATATATATATATATATCTACTGTGGGGGTATTCAGAACCCAATGTGTGAATACGGAAAATTGATGATTCATGCTGGAAGTCCAATAATAAGAAGTTGGGTTTCTCGCAGCTGAGATTCCAAATCAAAACAAACAATCTCCCTGAGGGATTAGAGCAGAGAGAAATCGGCGTGTTTAACTAATCCAATATATGGGAGTTTGATGCAAGTGTTGACGTTAGCTCTTGACTTACCCGACTATTAGTTATGATGAAGTTCAAATTGCAGTTGTTGTTGACGATTTTGAAGGTGTGGAACACGATAGAATTGGATGTTTGGTGTCTCAATTAACCAAGCTATGAAAACTTCGATTGGATCCTTGTGCCGGTCTAGATTGAAGTTAGAGTTGTTTTATGAAGCTAATTTTAAAATTGGGTGGGACTGTTTTATGTAACTACATGTAATGGTTCACAACACTATTGAATGAGGTATTGTGCACTAGTCGAGTGGACCACAAATTGGAATTCAACATTGTTATTAGATTTATTTTAGATTTGGATTAATCAAGTATTCAAGAATTTAGATAGATTAAATTTATTTTTATTTTTAATAAGGAAAAAATTATTGATTTTCATTAATAAAAAGTAGATATATACTTTGGTATTTCATTGTTAATGTTTTTTCATGCCATATATTAGATTTTAAAATAAAATGGTTAAATTTCTAAGTATCTTATTACTCTACATTATAGTTCTTTTATTTCTGAAAACTGTCTACTATATCAATTTTCACAAAAAAGCTTAGAGTTTTTTATGATGACAAATATAACATATATTGACAAACACATACCATGATCTATGAAAATTTTCATGGATGGATGACAAATAAACGAGATGAAGGAAAAAATTTCAAGGGCATCCCTTTATAAGTTAAAAATCCCTGAGTTGCAAAAGGATTCCTTTGTCAAAAACTGAGTAGAAAATCCTCCTTGGCACATGTACAGTTGCATCCCTTCTTTGATAGGAGATATGCCACTTGATTCTACTCTCTATAGACATTATTAGAGGCCAGTCTTTGAAAGGTATTCATCAAAGATCTTATGCATTGCATCTAGAAAGTAAGGGAAGGTGGTCCAAATTTTGTTCTCAATTGTACCCAATCTAGGATCATCTTGGAATCTTCAAACACAGGTAAATGTTCAATTGCAATCTAGTTAGCACATAGGAGAGCCCCCAAGAGTATGATTAGCTCAAATCTATTATTTGACCCTATGCCACTATAGCAACTGAAATGGAAGGTGTTGCTTGGCTTCAAAACCAAATGTGTCCCACTTCGACAAACCCTATTGGTAGATGCTCCATAAAAAATAACAATAAAAAATAAAAAATAAAAAAATAAAGTATGACTATAGCTCCATGAGTCGAAAATGTCTTCTAGGTTGTTCCTCCTTCATTAGCCATATCTCCATAAAATATGCAAAGATCTTTAAATAGGAATTTCTAGTATTTGGTTCTATTTGTTCAAAAATCTTCTCATTCCTGCTTCTCCATATGCCCCACAAAATATAGAATGGAATGGAATGATATGTCTTGAAACCATCAAACCATTGAGTGAGACATCTCTAAATGGAAACCATGTTCTATATTACATATATTTTAGGTGTTTGAAGAACCCCACTCCATACTGAGATCGCAAAAGGACATGTTAGAAATAGATTTTCCATGTCTTCTAAATCTTCTTTGCATAAAGAGAATCTTCCAAGATCCTCAAAGCCCCTTTCATGGATATTATCCCAAGTTAGCATATTATTGTGGACCACGAGCCACATAAAACATTTTAATTTGAGAGGTATATCCCATCTCCACATGTTATGAAACTAAAAAGAATTATCATTCAAGCCATGTCCATGAGAAATATGTTTATAAATCTCTTTAACCGAGATCTGCTCAGCATACATAATACCTTCCCATTTTATCTTTTTTTTATTCTCAATGAGTTTCAAACCTGTTAGACTTAATTGTGTTGTGAACTGTTCCCATTCCACAAATAGATCCTCTGGAAATCCAAGTTCAAATGCATTAATCCAATAACTTGTAACAGAAGAAGATCCTCAATCACAAGAGATATAGTTCATAAAGTAAATCATTTTCTTATGTAAATGCTCAAGGATGTGAATAGAAAGAGTATGTATTCCCTCCACCCCTTTGATATCATCTAGTCCTATTTCTATCCTATTCCCCCTTCCAACCTCCCATCTCAGATTTCGTAGTAGCCAATATTTGTTTCTCATCATGCTTCTCCATATATAAGATGCCACCTTCTTCTTTGGAGCCACCTCTTTAATCCATTCCTTAAGTTTTCTATTTTTTAGATATTTCTATTTAATAGCCTATTACCAAATACATTTTCCGTGGAAATTTTTCCATAATTTCTTAACAATTAAAGCCTTACTAAAAAATTATGTGTCCTTTATACCCCACCCTCAATCCTTCTCATGTCTCGCAAGCACCTCTAAATAGACCAAAGTATCTTATTTGTGGATTTAGGCCTAGCCCAAAGGCACCTAGCTATAATAGAATCAATTATTTTGGTCTAAAGATACTGACGCGGGAAAGATACTGAGGTTTGAGCCCTCTAATTGCAATGAAATCACCTCCCCATTTTTCATGAAATTCTTTGAAGGTGTCAATTGTTTAGGGTTTTGTTAAAGAGTTCAGGAAGTAGGTTACCATGAGAATCTCACAGGTATATTTTCCCTCACTCTAAAGGAAGACAAGATCACCATTGCAGGGACTGATTTCATGTTTTCAGTGGATTCCATCTCTCAAGCTGCAAGCATACCAAACCATGCTGAAAATTGGTTCAAAGGGATGAACCTAGAACTAGAAGAGTACAAACCCGACTTGAAATCACAATACAAAGGAGCTCACTCACATGTTTTCCCATTCAGATACTTGTTGGAGAGATATGCACCATTGATGAAGGTTGTCATGAAGTTCTTCACATGTGAGGGCATATTCTATAGGCTATATCAATACAACATAAGACTGCTCATGCACTTTACAGCTGCCAAGCCTCTAAATTTGTCCAGCTACTTGTATAGGAGCCTAACCAAAATGTATGAAAGGGTGCAATTGAAAGGCAAAGTGCACTATCCTAACCTCTTTCACCATATCTTGATAAAGGTTATAGTCCTGCATCAGTTTAAAGAGAAGAACATTACATGGGATACCTTCATTGAGGCAGCCTTGAAAACACATATAACCACTTCACCAGGCCAACCCCAAACCATGTCAGTACAACCCATGGAGGTGGGGTCATCAAGCAAACATGATGAGCCTAAGCTTTCGAAAACCCACCTGAGCCTAGCTATCTAGCCTAAAACCCTTTACATTCTAGTCATCTCTTGGTTGTGATTTCATAAATAGATTCCTCTTTGGTTTTGTAGGGCTACATACCAAAGTAAAATCGTGGTCTGTGGTTACCTCTCTCGATCTCCTCATCAGCCTGGGACATTCTAGAGGAATATAACAGAGGGCATGACAACAAGGAGTGCCAAGGTGTTCTAGTGAATTTAAGGTTCCCAAGCCATGGAAAAATGTAATGCTAGTTGTGAAGTCATGACTTCCAAGGTGTGTTAGGGAATGCTAGGGCATGCTAACATGTGCCAAATAGTATGAAGACATGTCAAACAAGCTAATATGTGTGAAGTGCTAATGCATGCCAAGATGTACAAGGGTGTGACAATGCATGCCACGGACTGTCAAGGCAACAAAAAAAGTTAAAGTACAAGGAAATGAGCACATAATAGGGTTAATAAGTCATCAATTTACCTTTTCCATGAGGGGCATGCTAGGCACACTAGCACTAGGTGCCAATCGGTGACAAGTGCCAAGTGTTAATGCATTCTAAGTGCCAAATCTTCCTCTATTTCTTCTCATCTAGTTTCCAATAATTGATCTGAAATAAATTTAATATTAAACCATGCCAAAGCATACCCAGTCATCTCAATGCATGCCAAACATGCTAAGACTTGCCAAGTGCCAATGTGCGTCAGGGAGTGTGATGCATGCTATGAAGTGGAGAAGTGTATCTAAGAGTGCTAAGGTGTGCTAGAGAGTGCCAATGCATGCTAAGGAGTGTTGGGGAGTACTAGGACAACACAAGGGATCACTAGGTCAAAATGCATGGAAGTGAATGAATATGAGGGTGTGTCGGGGAGTTTCAATGAGTGATAGTTGTCATGCCAAGGAGGGAGTGACAAGGTATGCTAAGCATGGGTAAGGCATGCTAGGGAATATCAAGGAATGTCAAGAAGTGCTAGAGTGTGCTAGGTAGTTTTGGGTTGTGCTAACATGTGCGAAATAGTGCCAAGGCATGCCAAGTGCTAAGACATGCTAGGATGTGCAGGGTGCTAGAGTATGCCAATATGCATCAAGGACTTTCAAGGAAAGAAAAGGAATAACCAAGCTAAAATGCGAGGAAATGAACACATAAGAGGGTTAATAAGTCAGGACTTTATCTTTTTGAAAAGGGGCATGCTAGGCACACTAATAATGTCCCAATACATGCCAAGTTCCAATGTGTGCCAAGTGCCAATGTTTGTCAATGCAATATTATGCCAAGGTGTTCCAAGGCATGCTAGGGACTACAGGGCATGCCAACACATGGTAGGGGAGTGCTATGCTATGCTATGGCATGCCAACATGTGCTTGGGCTTACTACTTATGGAAAGATGTTCTAGGTACAAAGATGTTGGAGGTACAAAGATGGTCCAAGACATGCGAGGTGCCAAGGAATGTTAGTGTACTATTCCAAAGCATGTTAAGGTGTGCCATGAGTGTCAAGGAGTGCTACGTCTCTCTCATTAATAGAATTGATAGAGCTTGATTATGTATTAAATAGTATATTTCCTACACACACTAGTGGAACTTTATTTAAAGCAAATTTACTAGATAATAAACCTAATAGAGATGAATCATGTGTTGACTCATAGGAAAACTATATTCTTATGACTTGAGGGAAATGATACAGACTAATTACTTCTTAACAAATTGACTGACTATTATAACCACTATGACCTTGGACACATAATGAAAAATACTCCACAACAATGGTATTAAATCATTATCTTTTGACAAAAAATATAGTAACAAGTATATAGCGTCATCAAAAACTCATTGGAATGATCAATGATGACGGACATTTTTTGACCGTCACCAAAACTAATCAAAAAGAGCATTGGTGAGGGTCAATAAAAGATCGTCACTAGAAGTGTCACCAAAGAGAGAATTAGTGATGGGCCTTTAACGACCCTCACCAAAAGTGTCATTGAAAATGGCTTTGGTAACAAACCTTAAGGACCATCACCATATACACTTACAACAATGATTTTTTAAAGACCATAACCATATGCAACATTGATGACAGACCTTAAAGGTCTGTCACAGGCATCAAGCACCATCAAAAAATCATTGGAATGATCAATGATGATGAACATTTATTGGTCGTCACCAAAAGTAACCAAAAAAATCATTGGTGATTGTTAATAAAAGATTGTCACTGGAAGTGTCACCAAAGAGATAATTAGTGATGGGCCTTTAACAAACCTCACTAAAAGTTTCACCAAAGAAAGAATTAGTGACGACCCTTTAACGGCCCTCACCAAAAGTGTATTTGAAAATGGCTTTGGTGACAAACCTTAAAGGACCATCATTATATACACTTACAACAACGTTTTTTTAAAGACCGTCATGGTATGCAACATTGGTGATGGACCTTAAAGGTCTGTCACAAGCATGACACTCACCAATTACCTTTTTTCTTGTAGTGGAAGTGTTGTACCACCATTTAGCGAGATGTAAACACTTGACCCATTGTGTTTGTTTAACATATACAAAGAAACGAAGATATATTTCCAAACATTTGTTCACTATCTCAGTTTTCCCATCAGATTGAGGATGATAAGATGATCTATTAGCTAATTGAGTACCCAAACAAAAAATAATTTTTTCCAAAAGTTTCTAGTGAAAATGGGATCTTTGTCGTTTACAATAATCTTTGGGTTTCCATGTAGCTTTTGCATTTTTTCCATAAATCTAGTAGCAACTGTACTGGATTTAAATGGATTATATAGTGCACAAAAGTGTGCATACTTGGAAAGTATATCAACTACCACCATGATGACACTCTTTCCTTTAGGTAAACCTATGATAAAATTGATTGAGACCTCCTCTTCACAATCTGTAAAATAATTTATTCTCAGTACACTTATGACCTTTAGTGTATTTTCTATTAAAACTATAACAAATTCCTTTTGCTTTTTTTTCCTCCAATTTTTTTGGTCTCAACCTTGTAGGTTGTGGAAGGCTAGAAGCATCAACACTTCCCTCTTTATAGTTGTGAGTGTAGACTTACTTGTTGCCATAATTTTTCTTTCAACTTTTCTTGCCACCTGGAATGACTTCTCTAATGAATCAGGTTCCCAAAGGTGAACCTCATGTTGGATGTTATCCTTTAAATATCCTATGAAGACATCAATCCTATGCTCCTCTGGAGTATCATTTACTTTGATATTCAATCTTTGGAAGTCCTCAAAGTTTTCCTTCATTGAACCCTTTTTCTTGAGATTTATCAATTGGCTAAATAAGGTATTTCTCTTTGTATCCTCATAATGTGCTACCAATTCTTCTGCAAAAATTATACAAGTGACAATTGATTTACAAGAACAAAGACATCGATACCACAAAAATTGATTTTTTTCTAAATATAAAGATGCAATGTGTACCTTTTGTGTTTTCAACACATTATTTGGATCAAAGAATTACTTCATCTGTAGTATCCATGTTACTGGGTCCTTGCCATCAAAATTCCTCATATCAATATTTAGAATGTGGCTAGTATTCAACCCACTATTGGAGTCTCTAAAATAAAAATTCGTATTCCTTTTATCCTCATCATTATTTTAATAGAGTACCTTGCCAACACTAGAAGAATTTCTTGTAGCAAGTTTTTCAAATCTTCGAGGTCCCTTTTCATTTCTATTTTTAAACCATCCTTCATACCTTCCATATTAACATTTATGCCATCCTCCAAATCTTCCATGTCTGCTTTTAAACCATTCTTCAAGCCATCCATCTTAGCTTCCATTTAATTTTTGGTTACTCTTTGTAAGAGCGAAATTTCTTATACTTGGTCTTGTAATTTTGATATATCATGTTGCATTTCTTCCTCTTCTTCATGTGTCATTTTTCAAACAAAAGTTATGAAAATTTTAAAAAAACATTACACACCTTTTTCTTGGTTTTTAGGAACTCGATATTGAAATTGTTGTATATTTGCAATTTCTGATCTCCAAGGTCTGAAATTTAATCCTGTGGTAGCCATATGAGTGTTACTTCCAACTCCACAAGTCACACTGATATTGGATTATTCAATAAAGAGTTATGTCCAATCTCCCATGATGACTTGATTATCAATAAGTTTAGTTGATAAAAATTGTACGAAGTGTCATATGTCACTGTTTTGATCTTCGACCCTGAAACTGATATACACAAAACTAAATTCCATGCAATCTTAGAAAATTTTTACAAAATTCAAAGCAGGTGCTCAGAGAGAAAGTTATGACGATTTTCCCTAGGTCTCCTATTGGAGATTGAATTTTGGAGCTTGCAAAAACCCTAACTTCCTCGTATCATATCTCCAAAAATATATCCAAACAAGATCTGAAATTCGTACATGAAGTTCACCAATAATTCATCTCCATGTGGATTCAAATTTAGCTTCTAAATCCTTGTAGAAAACAATTTATAGCAAACATGAAAAGATGTCCTCTTTGAAGAAGAAAAACCCTAGGATCCAAAGCTCTGATACCAAATGTTATGCAACCAACTCACAAAATAGAAGAAAATATAGATTCAATGACTTGAGAAATAGCCTCTTCAAGGGGGAATCCTCCTTTACTTTACATAAATGAAAAAAATTTGGATGATACAAATGACTAGACCTCCTTTATATATATAGGAGTCTAAGGTGTCACAATATAATTAGAGCCTACATACCAATAATAATGTAAGAACACAATTATAACAACATCGGGCTTCTATGAGGAATAACAATAACAATAAAAGTGCTACACTAGTGTTATAGGAACCTAACAGATACATCCAGAAGCATATGAAGACTTGGAATATGAAAATATGGTATATACACAACATTCTTATAATATAGCAGTCCACACTTCTATAGGAAAGTTCCCATTTGAGACTTGTTTTGGATTTTTTCCACCTTGACCTTTGGATATTGCATATGGGAAGCAAGGAGGAGTGAGGGGAGATCTTACAGGAGATGCTTTGAGGGCTGAAAATTTTATAGAGAAGATTAGGTAGATCCATATACAGGTACAAGACAAATTACAAAAGTCATAGGAGAAGTATAAGTCCAGGCATGATTAGCACAGAATAGAGAAATCATTCAAGGTGGGAGACAAGGTATGGGTAACGTTGAACAAAGAGAGGCTATAGGGGCCTGGTAAGAAAATCAAGGCTTTGAGGTATGGTCCCTTTGAGATACTAGAAAAGGTGGGTGATAATCCTTATCAACTTAGTTTACAACCATATATGTGTATTTACTCAGTTATGAATGTTGATAATTTGTAACTTTATGAGCCTTCCATGGTAGATTAGGAAGAGGAACAAGTCCTACCTTATGTGAAGGATTTGGCACCAGATGCTCAGGCAGAGTTGATAGAAGATACATTTTTGCAGAAGAGGTCCAAAACTACAAGACAAGGGCAACCTGACCTTAGGTAGATTGGGTTGAAAGGACCACTTCCACGAAAAGATAAATGGTACACCAGATATAAGGCAAAGGAAAATTTTCCTCACCTCATTTAGTAAAATCTTTTGGGGACAAAAAGCCTCCAAAAATGGGGAGGTGTGATATGGATTGGATAATTATATTGTTTGTCATCCATCACGATGCATTTAGAGTGGAAAAAGTGGAGGAATCATCTCATGGGACTATTTTTACTGGTGGGACCAAATTTGGTGAAACGAGGTCTGAAACCTCTCGAGAGTGTTTTGAGCCATCAAATGAAGTTTTTTGGGGGTTTTTGTAGCATCTAAACTCACCCTCCAAAATTTTTCCTATCCTTTTTTTTGGAGCCTCCCTCCTAAATCTCAGTAGCTCATCTCACACTGACCTAGGTACTAGTGCTTTGATTGAGCTTCATCCTTTGCATAATGGCTTGCGTTTTCTTACTTGGTTTACTATCTAACCCACAAGCCAATATCTTGACTTGGTTTTCACTTGGTTCTAGGTTTGTCTTAGTGAACTGTACAATCTTTGAGGGAAACTAGCCTCGCTCTAGGGAATTTTGTAGTCCAAGCTGGCAGTGAGCCTTCAGTTCCAAAATCGCGCAGAGCCATTTGACAACAAACCTTCAACTGGGAAATTGCGCATAGCATGAGAGGCAACCTAGAGCCACTCAGCCCAGAAACTGTGCAAAAGCTTCTTGCTCAGAAACTGCTTAGTGCATGAGGCAGTGGGTTGCCCAGTCTTTCCTAGAACTATGCAATATCTTTGGGAAATTCATGGAATCTTTTACTAAAAAAAGAAAAAAGTGAAAAATAATCACTAGAAAATAAGGATCTATTTTTAGCAGCCTGGAGGAGACACTTGAGTTATTTTGGAAACTACCACCAAGTGTCACTTTTTCCTTGATTTTTGGCCTTCACATCACAAATCCTAAATTGACCAAATATATTTAATCGATGTTTCCATAGCTCATTTTCACATTCAAACTTGGAGCTCTAGCATTCCTGACGAGATCAAGTAACCTTTGGTCTGATTTTCGTTGCTTTTGTGGGTGAGTCTTCCTTTTCTAGTCTTTTGCTGCTTTTTGTGTTTCTTTTGTTTTTCTAGCTTATGAGAGTGTTGTTTCACTCGAACAACTGATGGATTTTTAAATTATTTTAGCTTATATAAGTTTTGTTTTAAGTTTTTCATTGCCTTTCCCAAGTCTCACATGCATTTCCCAGTTTTTCACTAACGGTCATCATTGCGGTGAATCTCTCCACATGATTCATTTTCCTTTAGTTTAACTTATTCATGCACTTGTTTCACTTGAATGCATCGTAATCCACTTAAATATTTACTCAACATCACACCATCCTTAAGATTTGTTCGATTTCACACTCCCCTTGTGCAAATCTGGGTGTCCTTGGCCTGGATCTCATTTTCCCGGCATGCACTATGCATTTCTGGAGCTCAAGGCCTTGGCCTTAGCTTCTGGAATTTCATAGACCCTTCCTAGGCTTGGCTCCAACTATGCACTACACAGTCCTAGGAGCCAGCCCGGAGCCTTTTCCACTAAGACTACATAATGCACAGTCTGACCTCGCATATGCCTAGACTGAACTACACATTCGTAGTTCCAGTCAGCAAGACCTCCCCACTAATTGTTAGGATTGCGCGATGCATAGTTCCAAAAGCTAGTCAGCCACCTTTGTGAACAAGGATTGCACAATCCCTCCCAGCACTAGTCTGGTTTGTTTCTTAGTCTATTCTTGAAGTTGCTTTTGGTTTTAAGCTAACATTTGCATGCTATGAGTGTCCTCTTTGTCTCCAGGTACAACAGTTGTTGAGAATCTATCTATTAGTTATAGTTAACATGACCTTTAAGGGAGATGCATAAAAGGATACTATTGAGAGTAGTACTGGGGAAGTAGTTTACCAAGTGTCAGTGAACTTGCTAGTTTATGTAGACACTCAACTGTTCATTTAGAAAGTCACAAAGTTGACATGGCAACAAATGAAGGATACTTTTGCAGAGGACCTCAAGGAAGACTTAGAGGACCGACATGTTTATATCAATATCCAACAATTAGGCTTATACAAGGTTGCATGCAGGTACCCCAACTTCCCATGTGCAGAAATCATCTACTGGATTATCTCACGCACATCCAAAGACTATGACATTGAGCAATGTGAGTACGATATATATTGCCACCTTCAGGGCACGAAACTATCAATAGATTTATCATTTACCTCAGCCAGTGAAATGCATGGACACACATTTCTATGTGACCCATAGCTTTGTGAACATGAGAGATATTTCCAAGCATTGGGTGAAAGAGTCATCAAAGTTCAGAATGATACCTAATCATGTTTACACGATTAAGTCTCTCGGGAAGGCCTACCAGTTCTTGATCATCTTTGCATGCCCATTATATGGTCAAGAGAGCATGAAGAGCTTTCCTAAAAGTTGGGTGGTCGTGTTGGACCAGTTATTGAATGATGGAATGCCATTCAACTGGTCAGACTTGTAAGCTCTTTAGTTGAATGTCCATGTGACCAATGCACAGAATTCGTCCAAGAATGACCAAGCAAGATTCTACATGTCTGCATACATACTTGATGCAATTTGTGCCCAACATTAGTTTCCTATCATGACCTATGGTGAGGTGGAATGACCATTTCATTATCCTGTTGTACAAGTTAATCTTTGAGCAGGATCCAACTTGCATGTCCCAAGAGGCGATGGAGGAAATAATTGATCTTGCAGATTGGTATGCCTCACTAGGTGGCACCTTCATCAGGATGTTTGGTGGAGAGAAGCCTCTGCATGTTATACCAATGATCTAGGTGGATATTGGTGGCCACTCAACTATTCCACTTGGACCCTCACCATTGTTCTTTCAAATTTTTTCAGTTTCCTTAATTGTAGCATAGTTTACTATTTTTGGCAGTTTTTTGGGTCGTGAACTTCCTTAGCCGTTTTGAGGCCCTAAATGACATTTTTTGGAAAAATACCTCTAGTCATTTCCATAGAAATGCATTAGTAGTTTTATTCCTCAGAGAGATCTTTCCAATGAGGTATCATATGTGTCAAACAGAGATAATATGACCAAGTTACGACCCTGGGAAGTTGGCTGCCTAGCTAACCCCAATGGGGCCCATAAACTCTTGGTGTTACATCTCCTCGGGTTAGGGTTTTTGGTTGTTTAGGGATTTTCTCTTATTGCTCAATAATAAAAAGGCCCTTGAGCTTCATTGTAACTTAGTTAAGAGGCATGTAGCCACCACATCTCTTCTTAGAGATAAGTTATCATCATCCGAGCTAGTCTTATTTCAATTCTATTTGTAAGAATATTTCAGTATTTTATATTAATGAAATGAAGTGTTATTTCTGCTGCATATCTTTATTTATGGTTATATCTACAATTTGTTACATTCCTATTTAAATCCAGATTAGTGGATTAGAGTGGTCTGATCTTTCTCTCTTTTTCTTTGCACGTCCCCAACAAGGTCGGGATATAAGGAGTTAGCGCTCGAACTGCTTGAACCTTTGCAAGATCAGCCTCACAGACCCCGACGACTGCCCATGGGGGAAGAAAAGAAAGACGAGGGAGTAGGATATCCTATCAAAATATTGCTCATGGAGGCCCTCGAGAAACAAAGGAATGCGATGATGGATAGCTTTGCCTAGGTCCTTCAACAGTTTCTCACCGACGACGCATCCACATCCAACAAAAACTCTAGAGGCTCCACACTTTTTAAGGTACAAGTAAACTTTGACATTCCCATATTTGAGGGATAAATAGATGCAGCTATTGTAGATAAATGGTTAAATATGTTAGAAATATATTTTTCTGTTCATGATTTTTCCAGTCAGGAAAATATTACTTTTTCTCTTCTCAAAGTTGCCTCCCACGTCAAGGATTGGTGGGAAACCTACTTATGAGCAAAAGGATGGAAGTACAAACTAACTATTTTCAGCTACTCCCACTTGGAATTTGTTCTGGGACACCATCAAGGAGTAGTACTACCATTTTAGGAGCTATGAGGATAGATACATAAATTGGACCATGCTCCGCAGGGAAGGGACCAAGATGTACCGAAGTTTACCAATGTTTTTCATACCCTTCGCATGAAGCTGGGTATCAAGTATTCTAAGAAAGATTTGGTACTCAAGTACCATGACTGCCTACATAGATACATCTAGGATGAGATGGAGTTTTGTTGTGGTCACCAACAACCCCCCTCCTTATTTAGTATTAGCAATAACACTAGGTAAGTGGGGACCCTTAGTAAAAAAATTCAAAAAATTCAATTAAGGCTCATGCATTTTACTCCTTAAGAAAACATCGCCATCGCACAAATAATGATAGGACATTTCCTTATGAGTAAGAATGATAAACTGTGAAAGTGCGACGTGAATTCCATCGCATCGCATGCATTAAGAAACGCTCACATTGGAAAACCTTAGAAAATCGCCGATATCTGATATTCGATATCACATATCGCAATGTCGCATGAAAAACACATAACCATTTAACGATTGTAACGATCTACGATCTTACGATAGCGCGATACTGTGATTCGCGATCTTGCAATAGCACGATACTGCGATCAGCGATCTTGCGATAGCGCGATTGAGCAACCCTGCGATAACACATCTTAATGAAATTTGCGGTAATGCGATAATGCGATATGCGATGTTGCGATGCGAATCACAGAAACATTCCATCGCAGATTTTTCCCCCGCTCAACATTCAAGAAAAGCTTTCCATAAGCCAAGAACTGGATACGCACTTTAATGATAATTAATGAATGATATGCCAGTTGTCAATGAAAGACGGTTTTGTGTTTTTCGAAGAGTCAGTTCACGTCAAGTGCCATGTTCTTGTACATCCGTAGAGTTTAAAGCTTTCCTGTCGATATTTTTATTATCATTACTCTCTCCTCATGTGTGAACTACAGGAACGAAAAACAGAAGTAACACAAAGAAATGTGCAGGAAGCCATGAAGGAAAAGGGTAAAGTTCTAATGCTCAGAGACAAAGAAAAGATGCCATCATAAATGGATACCGCATGCAACAGAGCTGCAGATTCATAGAGCGCTGCTGAGCTATCCGTTACAGATCTTTCATTCACAGCCATGGTTGAATGAGTAGTCGAACAATGCTGATATCAACAGGCGGTATAACGCTCAAAGTCAGAAGCTCACGAAAGTAGTATGTTTACAAATTTTGAAGCTTATACCCAGTTAAGGAAAAGGCGCTAAAGGCGAAAAACGCATCAGAGAGGCCCGGATCAAAGAACGGAGGCAGTTTCCGATGCACGATTAGCGCCTAGCACTAATCGCGCATCGCTGAGAAAATTGCTCAAAAAGCAAAGCCTCTAACTGCTCAGTCACTTGTAAGCTTAGAAAACGCAAGAAAGCAATGGTAAAGAACAAACTGGAAAAATAAAGCTGAAAGAAGAGACAGAAGCAATTCGAGGATTAACCAAGTGGAACTTGGATTATTAATGGGCATACATAGTAAATCCACATAGCCAGAGGATGACTCTTGAGTATATCATCAATTTTGCTGAAAAAATGGTGCCAGCTCTTACCATTTATGTTTGCTTAGCTCAACCAAAAGCGGAAGACAGTCAGCCGACTCTACCCAGGCAAATATTGAATGCTCGCAACATTAAGGAGAAAATGCAGAAATAGTTAGATATTAAATTTAATTTTTAGAAATAGTTTTGCTTAGAAAAAGGGCGGTCATTTAAACCATATCCTGAATCTGTGTAATTAATTTATTTAGTTAGTAGTATTTAAACCCTTCTCATGCATTTAGAGAAGGGTCCAAAAATTTATCAAAAACTTGTCCTCAGAACATGCACTTTTGCACCCTCAGAGGAGGTTTTGGTGAATGAATGGATCAAGATTTGTTGATGTTTGCATTTGATATTTGCTACTGATGTTGCACTTTTGTACTCTTAGTGCATGTTAGAGCAAGGAGAGATAAATCATTGTTGCTTGAAGCTTATGAGTAGGACTAGTCATAAATGGTACCTTTATCTCTTGACCATTTATGCTTATATGTTAAAGTGATATACAGTTTTTAGTTGTTTATGTATTATTGCATGAATTCTTGAGTTATCATTTGGCACTTTTGTATGATGATAGCTATTTATTTATGCCTATGTTGATGCCCCGAAAATCGTTGCAACAACATTGGGGAAACCACCCGGTCCGGACCTTAATGCAGCTCCTTTTCCGTTTGGGATAGTGGCTCCGACTGGGGGTAATGGGACCAGTTTCCCAGAAATATAGATAAATGGGATGGATGAGTGACTTCTATATTATGCTAGCGGTAAGCGATGGACTTATACTATCAACAAAATATAACAACTAAAATCTATCTCGGGGTCTTATCAATCTTTCAAAACGTAGCGTTTGATAATATGTGCTTTAAGGTAGGCATATAGATGACTCTAACACTAAAGCATAGAGGTTTAAATCATTAAAGATTGTTCTGCATAATTAGTTATGCAGAACGATAATAGCGAATTACTACACTTATTCATTTATATCATTGACACACGCATGAGTAAAAGAGATAACAAATCACAAAACATTCAATAGTGAAATGAAATGAAGATTTGCCGTTATATCGCATTCATGTATTCAACAATAGCAAAGATAATAACATAACAATTCATATAAAAGGAAAGAATGCAGATGCAGATAAAAGTACCATGTAAGCTGCTTAACAATCCAATGTATCAATCGCTATGTCGCAGTCCTTCCTTCAAACCAGAAAGCATTCCAAACAAGAGACAATAGTGCGCAATTGCATAAAACAACCTTCTAATCAAAATTAAGAACCATTGGTCGAGTTTCACAAAAGAATATAGACTGAAGCACAATAGTGCAAACTTCAGCCTTTAAGTCTATTACAAAATTTTACGACCCTTTCCAAAACATTGAAAGGGTCTATAAATACTATGCTAATATAAATATGTAAAAAAAACTGAAAAGCTACTAAATTGGCATTAACAAATATCATCATCTTTTCTGGCGATCTGGCAGTCGGCGGCAATGCTTCATTCGGTGGTCTCTTTGCCTTTACTCCTTCGCTGACATATCGCCAGCATTGGTTCCACTTCTGGTGGAGTGTTGAGGCGTGAAGTTAGCTGGGCATCATATGTGGCATCCCGAATGTCGGAAATCAGGTATCGGAGGGCATCTGTTAAACAGTTGAGGGCCGACCTTTGAGAGTGTGGTTTAATAAAAAAGAGCCAGTATGCGTCGGAGGTTAAAATATTTACTCCAGCGATTAACCTTCCTTGTTTCTCCAGATCAGGATAATTTCTCTGCTCAAGCAGGTTTGCTGTTGTTATACTTCCAGGTGTGCACTGGGAGATCATATTTGCCAGATAGAGTGTGTCGTTGACTAGATTGATCATGTTGCTGGCAATCATTTTACATCTTGAGGCCGCCCTTTCCGCTTTCATTACCTGGGTGTTCCACTCCATGAAGAGTATGTCTTTGTACGTTTCATAAATTCGGGGCAAGTTTGCCGCTTTCCCTTCTTCAGAATCTTGCCACTCAAGATATTCGGATATGGCATCTTCGGCTTGATCTAGCTCATTTCTGGCTTTCTCTATCTGCTAACATACTGCTGTGGATGTTTCACATAGTGAATCAGCGTCAGTAAGTTGTCGGCATAAAAGCCTGATCTGAGATATTAATGCGCCATTTATTCGAGTTGCCTCTGCTCTGAAGTCGTCAACACTCTGGGCGTCCTTGATACTATCGAGCTGTGCTGATAGCTGAGCTATTTGCTCATCTTTTGATTTCATTATCAGCTCATTCGCCGCTCTCAACTGTGCCAATGTCTCTGACAATGTATTCTGCCTCTGGACTGCGTCCTGGTCTGCCTTCTACTTTTCGGCCTGCATTTGCTGGGTTAATACATTGTTCTCTTGCCGTTGTGCCAGCAACTGCTCTTCTACCTGTGCTGCCTTGTTTTTCGCCTCTATTACTTCTGCCTGTAATGCATAAATTTCATGGTCTTTAGTCTTCAACATAAGACTTACCTCTGATGCTTTGTCGATAGTTGCTGCCGAATAAGCTCCCGCGAATTGCGATAGCTTAGTTAGATCATCGGAGGGGTCCAATTCCCCTTTCCAGACCACATTGCCCGTGACTGTTCGCTCAGGAGAAATAGAAGGTTGATCAAGCCTTCGTCTCTTCTTAGAGCGCCTGACAACGGCTCTATGCTTTGGGCTGTAGAAAATATCCAGGGGAGGAATTTCTTCCACCTGGAGATCAATTTGATTGGATGGGTCTTGAGTGATTACCTCGACATCCTGTGAAATGGGTGGGCCGCTGGTTCTTTCTAGAACCTGAGAAGAAGTAGTATTGGGAGCATTGCTTATTTTAGAGGTGTCTGAGTCTTTGGAGGCTTCCTTACCACTAATAATGGAATCGAATTGGTTCCATTCTTTAATCAATTCAGGATCAGTGGAGGTTTGCTCATGTTGCTTTTCTTGTTCTGCCCTCTGCTGCTCCTCCTGCGCTTTCCGTTGCTGCTCCTCCAATTCCTTTTTCTGCCTATCTTCTAGTTCTTTCTTTGCTTTCTCTTCTTCTTTCTTCTTCCTCTGTTCCTCTATCTCTTTCTGCTTTCTATGCTCTTGTTCCTTCTGTGCCTTTTGCTGCTTTTCTAACTGCTCCTTTCTCTGCTTCTCTGCCTGTAGCTTGTTTTGCCTTTCCTCCTGTTGTTTGTCCTGTTCTTTAGTTGTAACAGGAGGTGGACGTATCTGCTTCCGACCAAGCTCGCTTGAGGAAGATGCTGGGGTTGTGGATAATAAATCTAGAGGCAGAGTTTGCAACCTCTGTTCTCTAAGTTTATTAAACTTAGTTAAAGCCACATCATTGTATCTCATTGCAGCAAGCTGTTTGGTTTGGCTTATTGAACCAGCACCTGCGAACAGGTCGTCAAACTCATCTTCTTGATGGACAATCTTTGACAGTTTGGCCTGTTCCAGGCAATGAAAGCAGTCTTGTTCGGATCGTAGAGTCTGTTTGGGATAGTGGCCAGGGATATCATTTGGAGTTTTGTTGCTTCTTTTTCTGCATGCTTGTAATTAAGTAGAGTATAAACTCCAATTCTTAAAGGAAAAGAGGGCCAACCTCTTTTCTTCTCCTCTTTGAGAGTTTGTGTGACACTCTCAGACATAATCTGGTAACAGATTTCCCGAGCTAACAGTTTGTCTGGGATATATAAAGGGAGAACGTGCGGCCTAGCTTTGCTTCCAAAAACTCTAATATAGGTGAAATGCTCTTCCCCGAACCAATTTGCTATGGCCGAACTTTCATGCTTGTGTTTGGCTGGGTTCTGCCTCCAATCTCGGAGGGGTTCGGATGGTGATTCATTCTCGTTCGCGAACTTCTCCACGAAGGCTCTGTTATAGACTAGTTCCGGTTCAGGCAAATGATACATTCGCCTCAGGTCATCAGGCTTGAACGACCCGAAAATCCTTCCATCCCTTGTATGAAAAGTTCTATCAGTGAGAGGAATTTCCTCGATCGCCCAGCGTACCACATCAGTGAAAGGTAGAACCTACTCTCTTGCTGCTATTCTGTGCAAAAAGGAGTCGGCCAAGTCTTTGAGAGTTGCGTCAGACTTCCTTTGTTCATCAACGCTAGCCTCTGTCACTGTCTTCGCCGGCTACTCGGCTTCTAACAGATTATATGTACCCTGCCATGTAGTGCTAGGAAGACCGGTGCATGTAGTATCTGAGATTAGGCCTTTCTTCGAAACTGTGGCAGCTTGACCTGCAACGGGTGCTGCATTAGAACCCGCAGCCTTCTTGAACTTCTTCCCCATCATTTTCAGGCTTCTCTCGACAGCTGAACTCTACACAAATGCAAGAGAAAATGTAACGAGGAAATAACAATGACAATCCATAATGGGAAAGATATATCACTTGAAGCGTGGCAAGATTAATTCTAAAAAGGGGCTGCGGATCTAATCATTTAAGAAGACACCGCAGATGCAATGATGGTGATTTTACGACCTGCATCTCCATAAATGACCATTACATCGTCATTAGGCTGAATGACCCCTTAACGTGTGCAACATATTTTTTAAAGGTCTAATCGTAAGTATTCGTTAAATCGAAGGGGCAAAGTTTTAAATACGCATGCATTACCTTATCCCTGCATTTAACGGCATTTTGAAATCTGTGCTTTATCAACCGGATTAAAATATAACTTAAAGGCTTTGAAAGAATCACCTTTTAATAACTCTAATCATCGTTAAACGTCATCACATCGCATTGGGGGTGTGAGTGATACTATCATTTGGGAGCTGTCTTGGCGAATGCCGATTGCGACATCGCATCGAATTAGCGCATGAGCACATTACCAGAGGTATGTCAAATGATATGCCGACTTCCGATTGCGATATCACATCGCATCGGGGAAAAGACCTGAGCGTTTTGTGAAAGTGTTTGGGGTTCCGCCGAATATCGATAGCGATATCGCATCGGGTCGGGGCTTATAAGTTAAGGCATTTTTCACAAGAGGCAGTGCCGATAACCGATCGCCGATATGACATCGCATCGGGGTGTAAGATATGTGCTCTTTTTTTGTGTGCATTGAATACCGCCGATCGCCGATAGCGATATCGCATCGGCAAGGACCAAGGTGATATTTAAATGTGTTTCTCTTGTTATAGCGACATGCGATCTTGCGATTGCTTTTTCGCACTAACCAAAAATTGCTTGATCATTATTCAAAAAGGCTCTCATTCATAAATTCGTTTGATTATCATACCGTTTTTGAACAAATTCATTAATGCCAATTAAATTTTTAAAAGGGACCCATTTCATAATGTTAATTGTTTGGAATATAAGTGATATGAGATGGGGGGTTGTTGTAGGGCACAACAATTGGCGATTCGCTGGAAGAACCAGTTATCTCTGGGACTGCTTTAAAAACACTTAAACTTTTTCAAATAGAATCTCAATGAGAAAAGGAAACTTTCTAATATAACTAGATATCTATTGATTCTGAATAAAGCAGAATTCTTCTGTTGACTTCCTTCTTTTGTAAAGATAATAAATGCATTCTAAGTTTTAAAACAGGTCTTTAATGGTTTATAATGGTAAAATAAAAAACTTTTCCCAAATCAGCTTTTAAAGTAAACTCCTCTGTCATAGGTAGAGCCTCTGCTGCCAGCAAACGTTCATAGTCTCGGCAGGGTTACCTTTTAACCATGTTGTTGTCCATTGTTCCATTCACTTAAGAGTGTGATTAAACAGAATGAATTCATCACATATTTTCCATATTTTGAACTTCATTTTTGCTTGAGATAAAAAGCCATTGTCCTGGTTTGGTGGCCAGATAATGACAATGCCACTCACGGGTAGTAATCAAACTGAACAAGCTGGCTCGTGATGAGACCCCTTGTCTTGAAATTTCAAGCCATTACCCTGTTTGATATGCAGTTTTGGTAATGTCAGTTAAATTATTTTCCTATGAACATGGTAAGCAGGCTTGCAATAAGACCTCTTATCTTTAATCTTTATATTTTAGAATTACACTCTGAGTAATCATAAACTTTTGGTGAATGGGATGAACAATTGTCTTCTTGAGAGAAAATGGATGACAGGTTGAGAGTTAAAGATGCTGAAGATGGATTAGCTTCTACTTTAATATAGATAACCTTTGGAGACCAATTTTCTAAAACCCAAAATGATTCATAGCACTTTTTCGTTTTGAGGGAAGTTTGCAAAGTAAGACTGCGATCTCAAAATAAAAAGATATCTAATTTCCTAGAGATGATCCTTCTTGGTTTAGGATTCTATTATCCAAAAGCAAATATCGAAAGTGCCCCAGCGAGACAACTTTTGACTACAGCAAAAAGTCAACGGAAGATATCCCACACCCTTATTTTCTACAAATCCTACAAACTATAAAAATCTATCAAACTAAAAGGAGAAGGGGTCACCTCCTCAATTAAAGAATTTCTTTAAGATCAGACCATTAACAGGGAGAGAATCTCTCACCCCTGATAAATCTTGCAGTATAAAAGTGGAATGGCCTATCTTTTCACAGATCTGAAATGGTCCAAGCCATAGTTTCTGAAACTTGGAGTGTTTACCTTTGTCTTCATGGGCTTTGTCCCATTTCAGAACTAAATCTCCGACTTGGAATTGTTTAGGACTAGATGAGGCTAGATCAAAAGCTGCTTTAATGACTTGCTGATGCTTAGCGTGCGTAACCTTGGCCTTTTCCCTTTCCTCTTCAAGTTTGAGAATTTGATCATATCTGAGCTGGATAGAGGAAGAAGGAGTTTCCTCAATAAATTGTACTAGGGCTAGAGAGGGAAGAAGAAGATTGGTTGGTATAATTGCTTCTTTTCCATAGACAAGTTTAAACGGAGAGGTTCCAATGGAAGCTTTCTGTGTTATCCTATCGGCCCATAATGCAAATACTAAGGATTTATGCCAGTTTCTATGATTCTCTTCAATTGTTCGCTTGATAATTTTGATTAGGTTTTTATTAGTTGACTCTGCTAGGCCATTACCCTGAGGGTAGTAATTAGCAGAATACTTTAATTTAAACCCTCTTTTGATAGCGAAATCAATCATTGCATTACCTGAGAAATAAGAAGCATTATCAAAGACAAGAGCGTTTGGAACACCAAACCTGGTAATGATGAATTGATCAATGAATTCAATGATGGCTTCAGAGTTTGCTGTCTTTAACGGAACTGCTTCTACCCACTTTGTAAAGTAATCAGTGGCTGTAAGGATATATTTATGTTGCTTGGAAGAAGGTGGATTAATTTCTCCAATGATGTCCAATCCCCATTGTTCAAAAGGCTGTTCAATGTTGACTGGTTGCAAAGGGAAAGCTGGTTTTTGTTGTCTTCCACCAGAAGTTTGGCATTTGAGACATTTCCTTACATACTCGTGAGTGTCTTTAAACAAAGTAGGCCAATAGTAACCAGCATGAATAACTTTATGAGCTGTTGTATCAGCTCCAAAATGTCCTCCTGCCGGTCCGTCATGTAGCTCCTGCAAAACCTTTTGAGCCTCAGGTTTTTCGAGACATCTTAATAGAACAGAATCATAATTTCTTTTGAAAAGTACATCGTTAATAATCGAGAAATTCTTCGCTTTTAATCTAATGGCCCTTTTGTTTTTGTAAGATAAATTCGGAGGTGCATAACCATTCTTTAAATAAAAGATTAAATCTGCATATTGAGATTCGGAATCTGTAGCACTTATCTGATTAACTTCTTGGGTTTGATCTGTATCGCTTGATTCCGGAATGTTAGATGCTCCTGCCAATATCCTGCAAAAACCTTGTCCTTTAACAATCTTTGCTGGCTTGATTTCTAGGTCATACTCTTGGAGCGCTGCGACCCAGTTTGCCCTTTTTTCACCCAATTCTTTTTGAATTAATAGTTTCCTGACTGCCGGGAAAGGAACTATCACTTTAGTATGGGTTTTTAAAAGAAAGGGTCGATAAGGCTTGACTGCCTTAAACGCAGCAAAAGCTTGTTTCTCAACATCAGAATAATTTAATTCAGCGCCCTGAAAGTTTGAACTAAAGAAGGAGATGGGCGCTTCCAAATTGTCATCATTTAATTGCGTGAGTACTGCAGTGTAAGATAAGTCGGATGCGATGGTATACAAAGTAAAATGATTAGAAAAATTTGGAGTATTCAAGGCTGGGGCAGTGATTATTGATTGCTTGATAACATCAAAGGCATGTTTTTCTTCTGATCCCCACCTGAAGGTTGAATTTTTCTTAATCATCGTCTGGAGTGGTAATACTATCTGTGAAAAATCTGGAACAAATCGTTTGACGAAATTAATCTGACCCAAAAATGATTGCATCGCTTTTTTGTTGTGTGGAAAAGGGATTTCAGAAATTTCCTTAATCCGATCAGGATCTACATAAATGCCATCTTTAGATACAATAAAGCCTAAAAGCTTACCCTGGTCTAGAGCAAAGAAAGACTTTTTTGGGTTGAGAGAGATGCCATATCTTTTGCATCGCTGAAAAATCTGATTCAAGTCATGCAAATGATTATATCTCTTTTTAGAATATACAGTAATATCATCAAGGTAGACGACTACTGTTCGGTTAATCAACCCTCTAAAGGCTGTATCCATAGCTCTTTGGAACGTTGCTCCTGCATTTATGAGTCCAAAAGGCATTTTTTGATATGCATATGTTCCCCATTTTGTTCTGAATGTGGTTTTGAGTTGGTCATCAGGATGAACTAGAACTTGGTTATATCCTGAGAATCCATCAAGAAAGGACATCAATTCAGATCCTGCTACTGATTGGAGGATCTACTCCATAGTAGGCAATGGGAAGTTATCTTTCAAGCTCGCTTTATTCAAGTTTCTGAAATCGATACAAATTCGGATGTCGCCATTTTTCTTCCTGACTGGTACCATATTGGAGACCCAATTTGAATGTCGGACAGGAAAAATAATCTTGGCTTTTAAAAGCTTGTTAAGTTCCGACTTTATCTGGCTCTCCAAATTTGGGTGGATTTTCCTTAACTTCTGCTGAATCGGCTTCTGATCGGGAAGCATAGGAATAGTATGCTGGATGATAGATGTGTCATATGTCTTGAGGTCATCATACTTCCAAGCAAAAACTTGTTTGTTTTTCTTTAACAGTTTAACAAATGCTTCCTTTTCTTCTACAGAAAGTCCTAATCCTAAGTTGATATTTTGAGGAGCTTGCTCAGTTCCCAAATTAATCAATTCAAACCTTAGGATAGAGCTTTGGAGTTTTGCATTAATTACAGGTTTGAACCTGTCTTTAATGTCATAAAGGTCTTCGAGCTTTACCACAGGCTTAGGGATCGCGTTTTCTTGAGATGTTCTTTTCATTTGGGAATCATGCTCATCTTCTTCAATGATTTGATTGTCATAGGATTTTTCATAGGTTAAGAATTGTAAGATATCCTCATCGTGGTTGAAAACCCTCCAATTAGTGATATTATCAGGAACTGAAGGCCTAAAAATTAATTCTACAGAAAATCTATCAAGGCTAAAGTCTTCAGAAGGCAGAAGTTTGGAAGCTACGTTGGCTAGTAAATCGGCTGCTGAATTCTGTGACCTAGGAATTGAGGAAATATTGAATGCTGAAAAATGTGAGGTGAGATCTTGCACTAGCGATTGATAATGCTTAAGGTGGCTTGAGAGGCAATGAATTGCATTCCTTACCTGCTTAACAATGATCTCACTGTCACCGAACACTTTAAGATATTGGACTTTAAGGCCGATTGCCTTATATAATCCTTGAACCAAGGCTTCGTATTCGGCTGTGTTATTGGTGCACTCAAATTCTAGTCTACAGGACAGCATTGTCTTTTCTCCTTGCGGACTAACCAAAATGCAACCTGCTCCTGAGCCCTCACTGGACTTAGAGCCATCAAAATATAAAGACCAAAACAAAGGAGTATTAACAGACAAATTTACAGCTTTTTCATTATCATTAAAACATCTAGACAAATCCGTTTGTGAAAAATTCTCAATCTGAGATGTACAATGATTAACTGAAAAAGGAGAAGGTTGGGCAACAAAGTTGCCAAAGAATGATTCTGACGAATAATTCCCCAAAATGTTGTTGTTGAACGCAACAGGTTGGTTTTCTTGCTCGAAGTCAGTTACTGTGTGGGTCATATGTTTTTCACGATCAACCCTGATTTGATTAGGCTTGCCTTTGTAGGGAAGCCACATATGTGACCAATCAGTGGAAATGTACCCATGTAGTTTTTCGGACCAATCTCTGCTCAGAATTAAGCCGTAGAATTCAGGTATGTCGGCGATCAAAATATCTATCCTTTGTACAACCCTAGGGTCAGCAGACAATCTGATGGTTACGGAATTAATTTCACCCACAACCTGCACTTTGGTTCTGTCTAGCTGTACAATGTGAATAGCAGATTTCTGGGGTTCGATGTTCAGTTGAGAACAAACTGAAGCTGGCATAATGTTAGATGATGCCCCTGAATCTATTAAACAATTGTGCAGATTTCGATTATAAATTTCATAGGTGAGCAAGAAAGGTGGAGTATGAGAATTGGACCTATCTCCAATCAGAACTGAATCGGTAGCTTCTACCATACCTGAAGGAGGCAGGCCTTGATCATTGGCAACTCTTGTACTAGGAAGTGGAGTAGAGGGGACAGCATTCAACTCTTTTAGAAGTAATTTCTGTTGATGTTTCAATTTACTTAGCTCAAACATAGTTATGTTTGCCTTAGTCTTCTTCATATCATCAACAATATTATACTCTATGGAGTCAGATACCACTAGTGTTTTGGATGCTGAAGGGGAATTAGAAGTTAAGGGCTGATTTTGGGGAGGTGTCACAGGCGATTTCTTTGGAGGAATTTTCTCTTTTTTTGTGTTAGCACCTGCGCTCCTTTTCTTTGTAGTTGCCTGGGCAGGTTCGGAAGTGCTTTTACTTCTTGTAGTAACAGGAAAGGCTTCTTCTTCATTCTCGGTATCAGAGTTTGGGAGTATAAAATCCCACATGCCGTGGCATTCAGCTACTTCTTCTTCCTCCTCAGTATGAGAGGTTGTTTCCTCTTCCTCTTCCTCTTGGTCAGAGTCTGCATTGGATATAACATTGGGCGGCTTTGATTCAGTTTTCTTGTAAGTTCTAAATGGTCTTTTATTTGAGGTTTCGGCCACCTGCTTCTTGATGTCAACCATTTCGTTAGACAATGTTTTAAGGACCTTTTGTAAACCTTCCATGTCATAGGGGTCCTTTGGGCTTTTCTTCTTGGAATCTTCTTTAAATGAGACTTTTTTAGCTTTTCGGTCTTCTAGAGCAGCTTTCTTTTCAAGAGCATTGATGCTCTTTTCAACGGCAAGTGCTTCTTTCATATTTTCAGCTAAGGTAGGTTTGCCAGCCCTGTCTACAAAGATAGCTATGTTGGCAGGTAGGGCAGTGATGTACCATTCGCTTCGGATTTGCTCACTTGGTTTAGAAGCGGTAGGGATTTTATTCAGTAGTTTATTAAATCTGGCATTAAACTCCTTTATTGGTTCCCTGTGCTCTATTCTCAAATTGGAGAGGTCATTTATTAAAGTTGCTAGGGACCTATGATCTCCATATTTGGTGAGAAACTGCTCTTGGCATGTATTCCAACTGGTAATCGAACCAGAAGGTAAGGAAAAATACTAGGATCCTGCTGATCCTTGTAAGGTATAGGGGAAGAGTCTTACAACAACATCTTGCTCTGTCACTCCTTTTAAGTTTACTGCTAACATAAAATTGTTAATATGTTCTTCAGCTTGGGTTCCGTTATCTGGATTAAATTTAGGCAGCCATTTTTCGGGAGCATCTGGTAGATCATGCAATGGTCCGGGCATATTGACTGCACCGGGCCTAGTCCATGGGTCTGCCATTGTGCTAGCGACAGTGGTTGTTACTACTGTTGGGATTCCAGATATTTGGGACAGTATCAAAGATGAGGACTGAATAGGTTGGGATATTGAAGGTGCTGATCCCTGATGAACAACAGTATGTAATGGAGGAGTGGGTGGTTGACTTTGCAGATTAGGAGATGAGATGGAGGATATGGAAGAAAGGTCTTCACTATCAGATCCTTCAGTGATTTGCTTTGCTTTTTTCCTTTTTGGTAAAGGGAACTCAGTGGGTTCAATACCGAGTTTCTCGCTCTGAAGTCTGGTAAGTGGATGAGATAAATTGAACTGCGAAGTTGCACTGCTTTGCGATACTTCAGATTTCTGTGGGGAAATCGAGAAGCTCTGAAGTTTGTGGATAAGAGACTGGACTTCAGGAGATTCAAGACTCAATTGTTCTGAAATATGATGGGTATGAGCAGTGGTGGTTGATTCTCCTTCTTCTCGATTGTGTGCTGGAGAACCAGCATGGGATTGAGAAGGAGGAGGGGTTTTGGAGGGAGAATTACTCTTAGAATGGCTTACAGATTTGGGTTTGCTTGCCATTCACAGTCGAGGCCCTCCTTCTAGCGCCAAAAATGTTGATGCCCCGAAAATCGTTGCAACAACATTGGGGAAACCACCCGGTCCGGACCTTAATGCAGCTCCTTTTCCGTTTGGGATAGTGGCTCCGACTGGGGGTAATGGGACCAGTTTCCCAGAAATATAGATAAATGGGATGGATGAGTGACTTCTATATTATGCTAGCGGTAAGCGATGGACTTATACTATCAGCAAAATATAACAACTAAAATCTATCCCGGGGTCTTATCAATCTTTCAAAGCGTAGCGTTTGATAATCTGTGCTTTAAGGTAGGCATATAGATGACTCTAACACTAAAGCATAGAGGTTTAAATCAATAAAGATTGTTCTGCATAATTAGTTATGCAGAACGATAATAGCGAATTACTACACTTATTCATTTATATCATTGACACACGCATGAGTAAAAGCGATAACAAATCACAAAACATTCAATAGTGAAATGAAATGAAGATTTGTCGTTATATCGCATTCATGTATTCAACAATAGCAAAGATAATAACATAACAATTCATATAAAAGGAAAGAATGCAGATGCAGATAAAAGTACCATGTAAGCTGCTTAACAATCCAATGTATCAATCGCTATGTCGCAGTCCTTCCTTCAAACCAGAAAGCATTCCAAACAAGAGACAATAGTGCGCAATTGCATAAAACATCCTTCTAATCAAAATTAAGAACCATTGGTCGAGTTTCACAAAAGAATATAGACTGAAGCACAATAGTGCAAACTTCAGCCTTTAAGTCTATTACAAAATTTTACGACCCTTTCCAAAACAATGAAAGGGTCTATAAATACTATGCTAATCTAAATATCTAAAAAAAACTGAAAAGCTACTAAATTGGCATTAACAAATATCATCATCTTTTCTGGCGATCTGGCAGTCGGCGACAATGCTTCATTCGGTGGTCTCTTTGCCTTTACTCCTTCGCTGACATATCGCCAGCATTGGTTCCACTTCTGGTGGAGTGTTGAGGCGTGAAGTTAGCTGGGCATCATATGTGGCATCCTGAATGTCGGAAATCAGGTATCAGAGGGCATCTGTTAAACAGTTGAGGGCCGACCTTTGAGAGTGTGGTTTAATCAGAAAGAGCCAGTATGCGTCAGAGGTTAAAGTATTTACTCCAGCGATTAACCTTCCTTGTTTCTCCAGATCAGGATAATTTCTCTGCTCAAGCAGGTTTGCTGTTGTTATACTTCCAGGTGTGCACTGGGAGATCATATTTTCCAGATAGAGTGTGTCATTGACTAGATTGATCATGTTGCTGGCAATCATTTTACATCTTGAGGCCGCCCTTTCCGCTTTCATTACCTGGGTGTTCCACTCCATGAAGAGTATGTCTTTGTACGTTTCATAAATTCGGGGCAAGTTTGCCGCTTTCCCTTCTTCAGAATCTTGCCACTCAAGATATTCGGATATGGCGTCTTCGGCTTGATCTAGCTCATTTCTGGCTTTCTCTATCTGCTGACATACTGCTGTGGATGTTTCGCATAGTGAATCAGCGTCAGTAAGTTGTCGGCATAAAAGCCTGATCTGAGATATTAATGCGCCATTTATTCGAGTTGCCTCTGCTCTGAAGTCGTCAACACTCTGGGCGTCCTTGATACTGTCGAGCTGTGCTGATAGCTGAGCTATTTGCTCATCTTTTGATTTCATTATCAGCTCATTCGCCGCTCTCAACTGTGCCAATGTCTCTGACAATGTATTCTGCCTCTGGACTGCGTCCTGGTCTGCCTTCTGCTTTTCGGCCTGCATTTGCTGGGTTAATACATTGTTCTCTTGCCGTTGTGCCAGCAACTGCTCTTCTACCTGTGCTGCCTTGTTTTTCGCCTCTATTACTTCTGCCTGTAATGCATAAATTTCATGGTCTTTAGTCTTCAACATAAGACTTACCTCTGATGCTTTGTCGATAGTTGCTGCCGAATAAGCTCCCGCGAATTGCGATAGCTTAGTTAGATCATCGGAGGGGTCCAATTCCCCTTTCCAGACCACATTGCCCGTGACTGTTCGCTCAGGAGAAATAGAAGGTTGATCAAGACTTCGTCTCTTCTTAGAGCGCCTGACAACGGCTCTATGCTTTGGGCTGTAGAAAATATCCAGGGGAGGAATTTCTTCCACCTGGAGATCAATTTGATTGGACGGGTCTTGAGTGATTACCTCGACATCCTGTGAAATGGGTGGGCCGCTGGTTCTTTCTAGAACCTGAGAAGAAGTAGTATTGGGAGCATTGCTTATTTTAGAGGTGTCTGAGTCTTTGGAGGCTTCCTTACCACTGATAATGGAATCGAATTGGTTCCATTCTTTAATCAATTCAGGATCAGTGGAGGTTTGCTCATGTTGCTTTTCTTGTTCTGCCCTCTGCTGCTCCTCCTGCGCTTTCCGTTGCTGCTCCTCCAATTCCTTTTTCTGCCTATCTTCTAGTTCTTTATTTGCTTTCTCTTCTTCTTTCTTCTTCCTCTGTTCCTCTATCTCTTTCTGCTTTCTATGCTCTTGTTCCTTCTGTGCCTTTTGCTGCTTTTCTAACTGCTCCTTTCTCTGCTTCTCTGCCTGTAGCTTGTTTTGCCTTTCCTCCTGTTGTTTGTCCTGTTCTTTAGTTGTAACAGGAGGTGGACGTATCTGCTGCCGACCAGGCTCGCTTGAGGAAGATGCTGGGGTTGTGGATAATAAATCTAGAGGCAGAGTTTGCAACCTCTGTTCTATAAGTTTATTAAACTCAGTTAAAGCCACATCATTGTATCTCATTGCAGCAAGCTGTTTGGTTTGGCTTATTGAACCAGCACCTGCGAACAGGTCGTCAAACTCATCTTCTTGATGGACAATCTTTGACAGTTTGGCCTGTTCCAGGGCAATGAAAGCAGTCTTGTTCGGATCGTAGAGTCTGTTTGGGATAGTGGCCAGGGATATCATTTGGAGTTTTGTTGCTTCTTTTTCTGCATGCTTGTAATTAAGTAGAGTATAAACTCCAATTCTTAAAGGAAAAGAGGGCCAACCTCTTTTCTTCTCCTCTTTGAGAGTTTGTGTGACACTCTCAGACATAATCTGGTAACAGATTTCCCGAGCTAACAGTTTGTCTGGGATATATAAAGGGAGAACGTGCGGCCTAGCTTTGCTTCCAAAAACTCTAATATAGGTGAAATGCTCTTCCCCGAACCAATTTGCTATGGCCGAACTTTCATGCTTGTGTTTGGCTGGGTTCTGCCTCCAATCTCGGAGGGGTTCGGATGGTGATTCATTCTCGTTCGCGAACTTCTCCACGAAGGCTCTGTTATAGACTAGTTTCGGTTCAGGCAAATGATACATTCGCCTCAGGTCATCAGGCTTGAACGACCCGAAAATCCTTCCATCCCTTGTATGAAAAGTTTTATCAGTGAGAGGAATTTCCTCGATCGCCCAGTGTACCACATCAGTGAAAGGTAGAACCTGCTCTCTTGCTGCTATTCTGTGCAAAAAGGAGTCGGCCAAGTCTTTGAGAGTTGCGTCAGACTTCCTTTGTTCATCAACGCTAGCCTCTGTCACTGTCTTCGCCGGTTGCTCGGCTTCTAACAGATTATATGTACCCTGCCATGTAGTGCTAGGAAGACCGGTGCATGTAGTATCTGAGATTAGGCCTTTCTTCGAAACTGTGGCAGCTTGACCTGCAACGGGTGCTGCATTAGAACCCGCAGCCTTCTTGAACTTCTTCCCCATCATTTTCAGGCTTCTCTCGACAGCTGAACTCTACACAAATGCAAGAGAAATCGTAACGAGGAAATAACAATGACAATCCATAATGGGAAAGATATATCACTTGAAGCGTGGCAAGATTAATTCTAAAAAGGGGCTGCGGATCTAATCATTTAAGAAGACACCGCAGATGCAATGATGGTGATTTTACGACCTGCAGCTCCATAAATGACCATTACATCGTCATTAGGCTGAATGACCCCTTAACGCGTGCAACAGATTTTTTAAAGGTCTAATCGTAAGTATTCGTTAAATCGAAGGGGCAAAGTTTTAAATACGCATGCATTACCTTATCCCTGCATTTAACGGCATTTTGAAATCTGTGCTTTATCAACCGGATTAAAATATAACTTAAAGGCTTTGAAAGAATCACCTTTTAAGAACTCTAATCATCGTTAAACGTCATCGCATCGCATTGGGGGTGTGAGTGATACTATCATTTGGGAGCTGTCTTGGCGAATGCCGATTGCGACATCGCATCGAATTAGCGCATGAGCACATTACCAGAGGTATGTCAAATGATATGCCGACTTCCGATTGCGATATCACATCGCATCGGGGAAAAGACCTGAGTGTCTTGTGAAAGTGTTTGGGGTTCCGCCGAATACCGATAGCGATATCGCATCGGGTCGGGGCTTATAAGTTAAGGCATTTTTCACAAGAGGCAGTGCCGATAACCGATCGTCGATATCACATCGCATCGGGGTGTAAGATATGTGCTCTTTTTGTGTGTGCATTGAATACCGCCGATCGGCGATAGCGATATCGCATCGGCAAGGACCAAGGTGATATTTAAATGTGTTTCTCTTGTTATAGCGACATGCGATCTTGCGATTGCTTTTTCGCACTAACCAAAAATTGCTTGATCATTATTCAAAAAGGCTCTCATTCATAAATTCGTTTGATTATCATACCGTTTTTGAACAAATTCATTAATGCCAATTAAATTTTTAAAAGGGACCCATTTCATAATGTTAATTGTTTGGAATATAAGTGATATGAGATGGGGGGTTGTTGTAGGGCACAACAGCCTAATGTATGAATAGCTCATTATGCGATATGCTTTTCACAACTGTTTCGTCTAAATTTTTATGCGAAGTGGTTCATCTTCATTGATTTCCTTTCTTATAATCGTTGAATGATCTTTATTACCAGTTTTTATTTGAAATCTCTTTAGATTGCATACTAGAAGAATTACATCCCAGGTTAGTATAGATTTAGATGTGCTATTTATTAGATTACAATAGCATAGAATTAGATTAAAGTTTGAATTAGAATCTCTTAGATAGGAACTGTTAGATCAGCAACATCAAATTCTACACACACACACACTCATAGATTGGGAAACTGGTCCCATTATCCCCAGTCAAACCCACTATACCAAATGGATAAGTAGCTGCCAACCAAGGTCCAGACCGGGCGGGTATCCCCCTTTTTGTCGACCCGATTTTCGGGGCTTCAACATATTTGGCGCTAGAAGGAGGGCATGAACTATGAATGGCAAGTAAATCCAAATTTGAATACCATTCTGAGAGTAAATTTCCCTCATCATCTCCCCCGAGTTCTCCATTACATTTAAATCCAGAGTCAGAATTCACTCGAGTATCAACCGCTGCTACACACCCTGTATTTCAAAATAATCTACCGTAGAACTTCCTGAAGTCGAATCCCTGATTCACAAACTTCAGCAATTTTCCATTTCTCCTCAGAGGTCTGATAAATCTCAAGGCAGCGTGACTTCGCAGTACAACCCTGCTCATCCCCTGACCAGGCTAAAGAGTGAAAAGTTTGGCATCCAACCAACCGAATGACCTCTTCCCACCAAGAAAAGAGCGAGGAAATCACCACAAGAGTCTGACAGTGAGACTCTTTCGTCAACAGCGTCCATCTCAACTACTTCACCGTGAAGTCAACCATCCACACCTCCACTCCAGATCATCATCCATCCGTCCACTGGAACCCCCACAACCCCTCTTCAATCATCTACAATTGTAGTATCCTCATCCTCCCATCCACAGGGATCATCTTCTGCACTTTCCTCTGTTAGCAGTTCAACAATGGCCCAGTCTCCATGGCACAACCCTGGGGCAGTCTTAATGCCTGCACCCTTGAGTCAAATACCATCCCATCCTCAGAAATGGCTGCCTAAATTCAATCCTAAAGCAGGCATGCTAGCAGAAGAGCACATAAACAACTTCATGCTTTCCATTAATCTCAATGGGGTTACTAATGAAGATGTTGTTGTTCGGCTTTTTCCTTATACACTGCAAGGAACAACCGGGTCATGGTACTTTTCATTACCCTCTGGATCCATCACAAGTTGGGACATCTTCTGGGAGCAATTCCTAACCAAGTTTGGTGATGACAGGTCTACGGAAACGTTAATCAATGACCTATCCAATCTTAAAGCCGAAGCTAGAGAGCCTATCAAGGATTTCAATTTACGTTTCAACAAAATTTTCAACAAAATTACTACTGCTTCCCAACCCAGCGAAGAAGTACGATGTGAATGGTATATCACCGCTCTACTATCAAACATAGCAATCTTTGTGGACAGGGCCAGTAAAACAACCTTAGCTGATAACATGAAAGAAGCGATAGCAGTAGAGAAACGAATAATAGCCCTGGAAAAGAGATCCATGATAGAGGAACGTAAATCCAAAACAGTCACCTTCAAGGAAGACTCCAAGAAGAAACAAGCAAAAGATCCGTTTGATTTGGAAGGACTGCAGAAAGTTCTAAAGACCATGTCCAATGAAATGGTCGACATACAAAAGCAAGTAGCAAAAACTTCTTCAAAAAAGCACTACAGAGCTTTTAAAAGAGGTCCTTCAATGGATGCAAAGCCATCCAATGCCATTTCAAATGTTGAATCTGAGGAAGAGGAAGAGGAAATTGCCACTGAAGAGCAGACTGATGACGAAGAAGTTGTGGAATTACAAGGAATGTGGGATGTCATCCTCCCACAAGAAGAAGATCAAGAAGTATTTCCAGTTAGCACACGAAGAAAAATCAGCTTGATCCTCCCCAAACTATCCCTAAGCTGAAGAGCGCAAGCTCTGCAATAAAGGATAAATTCGCGACAAAGAAAACAATATCTAAAGCGACTCAAACCAGCCCAGTCCAAACAGATGAAACAACTCCATCTAAAACACCGATAGTGTCGGATGAAATGGAGTACAATATTATTGAAGGCATGAAGAAGACTAGGGCTAACATCACCCTTTACGAACTGAGCAAGTTGAAACATCAACAGAAGATAATGATGAAAGAATTACATGCCGTGGCAGTTGCACCTTTGCGTGCCGCTGTACTTTCTAAAGCTTCCCATAACATGGGAAGACCTCCAACTAACGCGATCAATAAGATTGATCCAAATGACATCGCTCTAATTGGAGGAAGATCAAGATCTCACACTCCCCCGTTTCTCCTTACTTATGAAATCTTCAATAAAAATGTGCACAATTGTTTGGTAGATTATGGTGCTTCATCGAATATTTTACCCAAATCTATATGTGCCAAGTTAAATGTTCAACCACAGAAATCCATAGTGCGTATAGTTCAGCTAGATCGATCTCAAGTCGAAGTGATTGGCGAACTAAATCAAGTAACCATAAGGTTGTCATCCAACCCGAAGGTATGTCAAGTTATTGATATTCTAGTTGCTGATATCCCAGAATTCTATGGCTTAATTCTTAGCAGGGATTGGTCAGAAAAACTCCATGGATACTTCGCAACCGACTGGTCGCACATGTGGCTGCCCTACAATGGTAAACCGAATCAAATAAAAGTTGAGCGAGAGCTACACTAGAAGTACATAGTAACGGAGTTAGAGGGAGAAAATGAACCAGTAGCATATAACAACAGCATTATTGGCAATTACTCGGTAGATTCTTTCCTCAGAAATTTCAATGCTCATGCATCACCCTATTTAGAACACTCTGTTTTGTCCCAAGTCAAAAAAATTTCTCGAACTGATAGTTCTAAATGTATCAATTTTTTAGATAAACCTGTAAATAAACATTTGTTTTGGAAATTATTTTTTGATGGTTCTAGATCTAACGAAGGAGTAGGAGCAGGATGCATTTTGATTAGTCCAGAAGGAGATAATATCATGCTCACATGCAGACTCGAATTCGATTGCACAAATAATACAGTAGAATACGAGGCTTTGGTTCAAGGTTTGTACAAAACAATCGGGTTAGACGTCAAGTATCTTCAAGTTTTTGGAGACTCTGAGATTGTGGTTAAACAAGTACGTAACACTATACATTGCTTATCAGGTCATTTAAAACATTATCAATCCTTAGTACAAGATCTGACTGAGAATTTCATAGCGTTTAATATTTCTTCAATCCCCAGACTCCAAAACACAAGTGCAGACCTTTTGGCTAACGTAGCTTCTAAGCTTATTCCGTCCGAAGATTTTAGTCCAGATAGATTCTCAATAGAATTAATCTTTAGACCGTCCATTCCTGACAACATCACAAATTGGAGAGTATTCAATGATGATCCTGATATCGTAAATTTCCTCACGTCTGAAGGATCCTACTCCAATCAAATAATTGATGAAGACCAGCATGATCGACAATTGCAACAAAATAGCACTAATAATGCTATACCTAAGTCGGTGGTCAAGTTAGAAGACTTGTACGATTTGAAAGATCGGTTTAAGAGGTCTACCAATTCAAAACTCCAAAGTTCAACCTTGAACTACGAGTTAGTAAACCTAGGGACCGATGCTAAACCAAAAAACATTAATCTAGGCCTCGACCTAGCCCCTGAAGAGAAACTAGCGTATATTCGTCTTTTGAGACAATATAAAAATGTTTTTGCCTGGAATTATGATGAGCTAAAAACATACGACACTTCCCTCATCCAGCATACTATTCCCATGATCGATAATGAAAAGCCTATCCAACAAAAGCTGAGAAAGATCCACCCCAATTTAGAAAATCAGATAAAAACTAAGCTCAATAAGTTATTGAAAGCCAGGATAATCTTTCCCGTCAGACATTCCAAATGGGTCTCCAATATGGTACCTGTTAGAAAGAAAAACAGAGATATTAGGATTTGCATTGACTTTCGGAACCTTAACAAAGCCTGTCAAAAAGATAATTTTCCTCTACCACCTATGGAATAGATACTGCAGGTCATGGCGGGCTCAGAATTAATGTCTTTCTTGGATGGATTTTCAGGATACAATCAAGTGTTGGTACATCCTGATGATCAGTTGAAAACCACATTCAGGACTAAATGGGGCACATATGGATATCGAAAGATGCCATTTGGTTTGATTAATGCTGGTGCCACATTTCAGAGAACCATGGACATCGCATTCAAAGGTTTAGTCAATAAATCTGTAGTAATTTATTTGGATGATATAACAGTGTACTCGAAGAAGCGAAGCGGCCATCTCAAAGACATGAAACAAATATTTCAACGGTGCTTAAGGTATGGAATTTCACTTAACCCAAAGAAATCTTTTTTCGAAATAAGTGAAGGGAAACTTCTAGGATTCATAGTGTCAAAATCCGGTATTCACATTGATCCTGACAAAATCAAACAAATTTCTAAAATATCCCTACCTCATAACAAAAAAGCCATGCAATCTTTCCTTGGTCAGATCAACTTTGTAAAGAGATTCATTCCAGATTTTTCACGAATCGTGTCTCCTTTGCAAACCATGACTAAAAAGAATTCAAATTTTAAATGGGGTCAAGATGAACATGAAGCATTCAACCTAATCAAACAAGCTATTATTAATGCTCCATCTTTAGCAACTCTGAATTTTTTAGAACCTTTTATTTTATACACATTTGCCTCAGATAAGTCATATGCTGCGATTCTAACTCAAGAAAATAAAGAAAAAGCGGAAGCTCCAATTGCGTTTTTTAGCTCAGATTTACAGGGTGTTGAACTAAATTATTCAGACGTGCAGAAACAGGCTTATGCTGTTTTCAAAACGGTCAAATACTTCAGACCTTTCTTACTTAAAACCCATACTAAGATCATAGTACCGTTTCCAGTGGTAAGGAATCTTCTAGTACAGAAGGATGTGGGTGAGAAAAGGTCCAATTGGGTTACGGACTTACAGGAATATGATATTGAGATCAAACCAGCAAACATTGTAAGAGGTCAAGGCTTCTGCAAAATGTTGGCTGGAGCATCGCAAATTTCTGAAATTCCATCTGAAGAGGTACAAATGTGCGAGGTAAGCCTTAATGATGCAGAATCATTATATGCTGATATCATTTATTATCTTAAGAACGAGTATGCTCCTTCACACCTTGATCATACTAAGAAAAGAGCTCTAAGGTTGAAAGCTAAACAATATCAGCTCATAAATGATATTCTTTTTAGAAAAAATTATGATTCTGTTCTTCTTAGGTGTCTTGAGAAAGCTGAAGCTGAAAAAGTTTTGCAGGAGCTCCACGATGGGCTAGCAGGCGGACACTATGCTGGAGATGCTACTGCACATAAAATCTTACACACAGGATATTACTGGCCCACGCTGTTTAAAGACTCACACAGTTACGTGAGGAGATGTCAAGTCTACCAAACTACTGCTGGAAGACAAAAGAAGTTGTCCCTGCCACTACAGTCGGTAAACATCGAGAAACCTTTCAGTCAGTGGGGCTTGGACATAATAGGTGAGATCGTTTCTTCACTCTTCTAAGCAGCATAGATACATCCTCACAACAACAGATTATTTTACTAAGTGGGTAGAAGCAGTTCCACTCAAGACGGCTAATTCTAAAAATATCATTGAGTTCATAGATCAATTTATAATCACCAGGTTTGGATTGCCATCTGCTTTAATGTTTGATAATGCATCATACTTTTATGGAAATGCAATGATTGAATTTACACTTAAAAGAGGATTCAAACTTAAATATTCAGCTAATTACTACCCACAAGGTAATGGGTTAGTTGAGTCAATAAATAAAAACCTAATCAGGATTATTAAAAGAATAATTGATCAAAATCATAAAAATTGGCACAAGGCCTTGATATATGCTTTATGGGCAGATCGGATAACGCAAAAAGCTTCTATCGGCACTTCTCCCTTTAATTTAGTTTATGGGAAAGAAGTGGTTCTTCCGACTCACTTAGCAATTCCCTCTTTGTCTTTAGTACAATACATTGATGAAGTACCCACTTCCTCCTTACAGCTAAGACAAATGGAAATAATTAAATTAGAAGAACAACAAGAACAAGCTAAGAAAATGCATGTTCATCATCAAGCACTAGTAATCCTCTTTTGATTCAAACATAATGACCAGAAAAGATTTTCAGATGGGAGATTTAGTTTTAAAGTGGGACAAGGCTCATGAAGAAAAGGGCAAACATACAAAATTTCAAAGGATGTGGCTTGGTCCTTTTCATAGGTCCATCAACGTATGTGTTACAGGATTTATGAGGTAAGAGGGATCCTTTGCCTGTTAATGGACAAATTCTCAAGAAATATTTTCCATAGAAGATTATTCTTCTATTTTTGTAGAGTAGTTGTTTTTCTTTTTCATAATAAAACCAGTTGTGAGTGGTTACATTAGGCATTTACGAAAAAGACACCAATTCTCTTTCAGATTTTGAACTTTTCGCTTGTATAAATAGAAAATCTTTTGGAAAACTGATCTTTATTATTGAGAGATATAGTTAAAAACTTTAGCCTAGATATGATACTAGTTTCAACTTCAAAAAATTTGATGAAAGCAACCTTTAGTGAAGAAATTGTTTTATCTCAGTACAATGAAAGGTATCAATAAGAAAATAAAGATTCTCTATAGAACAGCTGTTTCCAAAAACTCTATTATTGTCGTCCAGAGCTATCTTAAGCAAACAATTACTTCCTCCCTTCTAAGAAAATCGCAACTTTCAGAGGAATAACCAAAGGATACACTTTATCTTGGAGAATAAGAGGTCTCATCACGAGCCGGCTTATCATTATCACAGATATTATAACTTGCTAACTTTACCAATACTATACACCACAACAGGGCAATGACTCAAGATTGTTGCAATCAAAAGACAAGGGGTCTCATCACGAGCTAGCTTGTTCAGCAAAGTTATAAATCAAGTGAATGACTGTGTCATAATTTGGCTACCACACCAAGACATTGTTCTTTAAGAATAAAAAGAAAATCAAAGCAATAAGTATGGATATGGATTCTTCTTTTAAAGTTGTAGGCCACCTTAAATAGGATACAGGATCATTGCTGGGTAACAGGTAACCCTGTCGAGGCTATAAACGCCTGCTGGCAGCAGAGGCTCTACCTACGAAAAATGAGCATATTTAAAACTGGTTTACAGAGGAGACTTTGTTTTATCTTTACAAGGCCAAGTAATGGCTGATGTAAATGCAAGGACTAGCCTGAGGAAGCAAATAATCAAAGTAGAAAAAGGTTGAAACAAAATATCATTGATAGTTTAGAGCATAATGTACTCTATCTTTCCATAATAAAGTTTAATTTTCTAAAAAAATTTCTGTTTTGGAAGTTTGAAAAATTCAATAGAAAAGCAGAGATAACTGGTTCTTCCAAGTGAATGGCCAATTGTTGTGGTCACCAACAACCCCCCTCCTTATTTAGTGTTAGCAATAACACTAGGTAAGTGGGGACCCTTAGTTAAAAAATTCAAAAAATTCAATTAAGGCTCATGCATTTTACTCCTTAAGAAAACATCGCATCGCGCAAAGAATGATAGGACATTTCCTTATGAGTAAAAATGATAAACTGTGAAAGTGCGACACAAATTCCATCGCATCACATGCATTAAGAAACGCTCACATTGGAAAACCTTAAAAAATCGCCGATATCCGATATGCGATATCGCATATCGCAATGTCGCATGAAAAACACATAACCATTTAACGATTGTAACGATCTGCGATCTTGCGATAGCGTGATACTGCGATTCGCGATCTTGCAATAACACGATACTGCGATCCGCGATCTTGCGATAGCGCGATCGAGGAATCGTGTGATAACACATCTTAATGAAATTTGCGGTAATGCGATAATGCGATATTCAATGTTGCGATGCGAATCGTAGAAACATTCCATCACAGATTTTTCCCCGACTCAACATTCAAGAAAAGCTTTCCATAAACCAAGAACTAGATATGCACTTTAATGATAATTAATGAATGATATGCCAGTTGTTAATGAGAGATAGTTTTTTGTTTTTTGAAGAGTCAGTGCATGTCAAGTGGCATGTTTTTGTACATCCGTAGAGTTTAAAGCTTTCCTGTCGATATTTTTATTATCATTACTCTCTCCTCATGTGTGAACTGTAGGAACGAAAAACGGAAGTAACACAAAGCAATGTGTAGGAAGCCATGAAGGAAAAGGGTAAAGTTCCAATGCTCAGAGACAAAGAAAAGATGCCATCATAAATGGATACCGTATGCAATAGAACCGCAGATCCACAGAGCGCTGCTGAGCTATCCATTACAGATCTTTCATTCACAACCATGGTTGAATGAGTAGTCGAACAATGCTGATATCAACAGACAGTATAACGCTCAAAGTTAGAAGCTCACGAAAACAGTATGTTTACAAATTTTGAAGCTTATACCCGGTGAAGGAAAAGGCGCTAAAGGCGAAAAACGCATCAGACAGGCCCGGATCAAAGAACGGAGGCAGTTTCCCATGTGCGATTAGCGCCCAGCGCTAATCGAGCATTGCTGAGAAAATTGCTCAAAAAGCAAAGCCTCTAACTGCTCAGTCACTTGTAAGCCCAGAAAACGCAAGAAAGCAATGATAAATAACAAAATGGAAAAATAAATCTGAAGGAAGAGGCAGAAGCAATTCAAGGACTAACCAAGTGGAACTTGGATTATTACTGGGCATATATATTAAATCCACATAGCCAGAGGATGACTCTCGAGTATATCATCAATTTTACTGAAAAATGGTGCCAACTCTTACCATTTATGTTTGCTTAGCTCAACCAAAAGTGGAAGACAGTCAGCCGACTCTACCCAGGCAAATATTGAATGCTCGCAACATTAAGGAGCAAATGCAGAAATAGTTAGATATTAAATTTAATTTTTAGAAATAGTTTTGCTTAGAAAAATGGCGGTCATTTAAACCGTATCCTAAATTTGTGTAATTAAGTTATTTAGTTAGTAGTATTTAAGCCCTTCTCATGCATTTAGAGAAGGGTCCAGAAATTTATCAAAAACTTGTCCTCAGAACATGCACTTTTGCACTCTTAGAGGAGGTTTTGGTGAATGAATGGATCAAGATTTGTTGATGTTTTCATTTGATATCTGCTACTGATGTTGCAATTTTGTACTCTTAGTGGATATTAAAGCAAGGAGAGATAAATCATTGTTGCTTGAAGCTTATGAGTAGGACTAGTCATAAATGGTACTTTTATCTCTTGACCATTTCTGCTTATATGTTAAAGTGATATACAGTTTTTAGTTATTTATGTATTATTGCATGAATGCTTGAGTTATCATTTGGCACTTTTGTACAGTGATAGCTATTTATTTATGTCTAATGTATGAATAGCTCATTATGCGATATGCTTTTCACAACTGTTTCGTCTAACTTTTTATGCGAAGTGGTTCATCTTCATTGCTTTCCTTTCTTATAATCGTTGAATGATCTTTATTACCAATTGTTATTTGAAATCTCTTTAGATCGCATAATATAAGAATTACATCCCAGGTTAGTATAGATTTAGATGTGTTGTTTATTAGATTACGATAGCATAGAATTAGATTAAAGTTTGAATTATAATCTCTTAGATAGGAACGGTTAGATCAGCAACAACGAATTCTACACACACACACTCATAGATTGGGAAATTGGTCCCATTATCCCCAGTCGGACCCGCTATACCAAACGGATAAGGAGCTACCAACCAAGGTCCGGACCGAGCGGGTATCGCCCTTGTTGTCGACCCGATTTTTGGGGCTTCAACAAGTTCTTAGAAATATCCTCACTCGACACGACTTACCAATACATCGTCAAGATCGAGGAAAACTTTAAACATAAGAAGCGAGACTTTGGATCTACGTATTTGAAGCAAGGGAAAGGTTCCACCAAACTATATAACAATGGAAAAAGCCAAGGCAGGATAGCCTAGGACAACCAACCAAAGCCACAAGCAGAGGAAAATAATGTGAAGCTGAAGAAGGACACAGGAAAGTGGTGTGAGTTCCATAAGAGCTCCACTCACAACAGAAGTGAGTGTCGGGCGAAGCAGTCGCGGGCGGCCAAGCTAAAGGATTCAAAATTAGATGCATGTTCTAACTCTGAGTCAGAACCAGAGAAGGGGAATGAAAAAGGGAAGCAAATTATCAATGTAGAGCCCAATGCCACCATGGCCACCAAGAAGATCCAAAAGGAGGAACCCGGAGATCTAGAGGAGGAGGAGCATCTCTTCCACTCCCAGATGTGGTTAAAGGGTTCCCCACTACAGTTCATTGTTGATAGTGGGATCCAAAAGAAACTCATTGTAGTAGAGGTCGTGAAGCGGCTGGGTTTACTGACCATAGTACACCCACAACCGTACACCATCAGGTGGCTTCACCAAGGACAAGATCTTCGCGTGAGCCAATAGTGTCGCCTTCCATAGAGCGTCAAGCCCTTCATGAATGAGGGATTATGTGACAGTGATCCCATTGATTTTTATGATGTATTATTAGGCCAACCGTACTTGTGGAAGTGACATGTTGTGTATGAGTCAAGGCCTTGCGTTGTTATTGTTACCTTGGGAAATAAGTTGTATAGGATACCGGAGGTAGCACTGCCTCCCACCATCTCTTTGGTTAATGGAAAACAATGTAGTAAGCCCATTTCCAAAACTAGGAATTTTTTTTTCCTGATGATACACTCTCAGGGAGAGAAGAAGATGGTGGCCACATCCTCTGGACAAGGCCCCTCCGCATGACAACAACAGATGGACAAGGTCATGGAGGAGTATGAGGAAATCTTCACCTCCCCTGCAGGGGTGCCTCTTGTTATATGAAATTGGTATCTATGGATAAACACATTTTCCCTAAGTGTGTAGCTACACTTAGAACAACAGAAAGAAAGTAGTTTAACAGTTTCCTATAATATATAGATGAGATGAAGGAACTTACTTGTAGACTTTCACTTCCTTGATCTCCTTTGAATTGCTCCCATCGCTCCCACTTGAACTGAATCTGCTAAATTGGTACGTCTATGTCAATAGAAATAGAAATGACAAAAATCAAAGCATACATGATATATCTACTATAAACCAATGGAATCAACAACATTAAAACACATAATCATCATAGATATGAACAAGAATATGAGAAAAGGAATAAACAACTTTATTAATGTAGAAGGAAGAGTTACACCCAATGCAGTTCGATCCCATGTCACTCATCCAGCTTCAATCCAACCCTCGTCACACCAAAAGCACACCAATCCAGCAACATAACATTACTTGACATGAACTCAAATCTCAAACCAACAATATTTCTCTACAATCTTCAAATTCTAGTCCCTTGATCACTATGATGAGTGCTCAATTTATAGGGAATTTGAGGTGGTTTTGTCATAAATGAGGGTATTGAATGGCCTTCCAAATTTGGAGTTAGTTTCCATGGAGCAAGGGATGAGAGGATAGGAGGTTAATTGATCCATAGCCTATCCAAATTCAAGCTCATAGGATGAGATAAGAGATGGAATCCTTCTAGAATGATCTAGAATTAAGGAATATTCCCAGAACCCTACACAAATTTTTCTCATTCTTGCCCAACATAGGTGTAAGTGGGCCTAAGTGCACTGAAGTGCAAGCCTGAATGGACCTACCTACATTACAACATAGTTACCCCTAACCAAGGCTATGTTGGTGTCCCAAGCAAGCATTTCAGCAAGGTCTCAGGCTAGGAAACTTTCATGGATGGAAGCATTCAATGAAATGACATGTCTAGGGCATGTAGAAACTGAATTAGGGTTTGATGAGCCCTAATTATATTGATATTGAATGTTAGGAGTGATGTGCCCAAATAGACCTGTAACACCTCTTCACTTTCAGGTTTAGCACTCCATCAATCTGACCCTAGGTGCACCGTTTCCCATTGGACCAATCTATCGGTGCTCCATTCTAGAGAATGATGAAATCAAGAGGCAGATTCAGGAGCTGTTGTATAAAGGTCAAATCCAACCAAGTTCATCACCCTGTGGGAGCCCGATCATGTTGGTACAAAAGAAGGATGGGACTTGTAGACTTTGTATTAGCTATCAGGTGTTGAACAAGATCACTGTCCGAAATAGGTACCCGATCCCATGGATTGATGACCTTCTAGGCCAACTCGAGCGGGAAAATATTTTAGCAAGATCGACTTGAAGTCCAGATACCATCAGGCACCAATCGAACCCTCCAATGTGTGAAAGACTACCTTTAAAGCCAAGGAGGGCCTTTTCAAATGGTTGGTTATACCATTCGAGTTGACGAATGCTCTTGCAACCTTCATGAGGCTAATGGATGACATCTTGCAATCATTCACCAACTCATTTGTAGTGGCATACTTGGATGACATCCTGATCTTCAACCAGAGTTGGGAAGAGCACCTCCGCCACATCTGACAGGTTCTCCAAACACTGCGAAAAAACAAGCTATGAGCCAATTTGGAGAAATGCACTTTTAGCATGACCTAGGTTCATTATCTGGGGTACGTTATTGATGAACGACGGGTGCATGTGGATACAGCCAAGATCCAAGTCGTTTAGGATTAGCCAACCCCAATCACTCTAACAGAGCTCCGCAACTTTCTGGGTATTGCCAATTCCTACCGCAGTTTCATGTTGGGGTTCTCTCATATCATTTGGTCCTTGAGTCAAGTCACCAACGGAGGAGAAAAACAAAATTCTTTTGGTCTGAAACTCAACAAAAGGAATTTTCAAAGTTGAAACATACCTCTGTTCTGCACCAGTTCTCACACTACCAAACTTGCAACAACCATTTGAGATCGAGACAGATGCCTCTGACTATGCTATTGGGACATTCCTTTCTCAACATAGGCATCTAGTGGCATCTCATAGAGAGACACTTTCAGACATAGTCCAGAAGTATCCTACTTATGACATGGATATGTATTCGATTATGTAGGTCTGCCAACAATGGAAGAATTATATTTTGCGGAAGGAAATGGTCATCCACGCACACCACCAACCCCTGCAGTTCATACAAATGCAAGGGAAGTTGTATAATGATCGCCATCATAAGTGGTCCACATACCTGCAACAATTCCATTTGAATATCAAGTACAAGAAGGGCATAACTAATAATGTTGCAGACTGCCACAGCCAACCACTGATCTTGGCGTTAACCATCGTGCTCAAATCTTGTGGACATGGGACTTCTAATTAGCCACTTCTCTACAAAAGCGACCCATAATTTGACCACTCATACCATACGCTCTTGGAGGGCTAGCAAGTTCCATATTTTCACCTCCAGGATGCTCTGTTATGCCACCCAAGACACCTTTGTGTTCCTTCAATCAAGCGTGCCAAGATGTTGTGGGAATCGCATAATAGTTGGGTTGCTGGGAATTTTGGGGTTGAGAAAATGGTGGCAGTATTGCAAAAGTATTTCTATTGGCTGAATCTTCAACAAGATGTCAGGAAGTACATCAGATCGTGCACTGCTAGTGTCATTGTCAAACTGCCATCATGAAGCAAGGCCTCTATACTTTGTTACCTACCCCTAGTCGACCTTGGGAATCCATCTCCATGGATTACATGTTGGGCCTTCCTTCTACTAAGCATGGAAATGACTGTCTTTTGTTGGTCGTCGAAAAATTCTTGAAGACGGTCATTATGGTGGCCTGCAAGAAGAATATCACAACATAAGACACTGCTAAACTCTTCTTTGAACAAGTGTGTGTACACTTTGGGATCCCACAATCTATCATCTCATATCAGGACAATAAGTTCCTCAGTACATTTTGTTCTAGTCTCTGGTTGATTATGAAACCAAGCTCATTAAGTCCACAATTTTCCATCCCTAAATTGATGGCCACACAGAGGTAGTCAACACGATGATTATACACATTATGTGCATGTACAACTCAAAGCATCCATGCACATGGGATGAGATCCTCCCTTATGTCCAGGACAACTATAACCGGGCTCTCCAGAGCTTGACTAGCCACAACCCTTTTCAGGTGGGCTTGGGATCCAACCATTATGTCCCATTGATGTGGCCATACCATTTGCAGTGATTGTGAAAGATTCGACTTGTTGGGTGCGGGATTCCCTAAGGGAATTTTTGGGGCTTAAAGCCCAGATTTTGGTCAAAAATTGTAACTCCAATTGAAAGATTCCACATTTTGTGGGCGCGGAGCGCGTAGCTTGTAAAAGATTCATAGGGTTGTCTGCCCTCGATTTTGTTAATGTAATGTCAGATGTAGAGATCTACCCATGTTCCATGGACCATGCGGTTATATAAATAGAGTGGGGCTCTAAGTAGTTAAGGCATCGAATCTAATCTAATGATCAGGAGAGGAATGAAGAGTTGAGTTGTATCTGTGGAGTAAACTCTACTTTTGGGTCATAGAGTAGGAGAAGGCTCTGTAGCTGAGTGCGCAGAGGCTTAGTAGTCTGTAGCTGAGTGCACAGACCCCTGCAGCTGAGTGCACAGGGTGAGTCTCTGTAATAGTTGGAAGTATTAATAAAGAGAAGTTTCATATTAATTCTGTGTATGTATTTCCTATTTTATGCATTGAATATATTGGGCATAAATTGCACTTCTACTGTTTATATGATGCGTCAATATATATGAATGTGTTGATTAAGTGAAGGCGAGATAGAATATCTGCTTACGCCAAGTTAAATAACATTTGTAAGAAGATAAGATTCATAGTGTAATTTGGGGAAATAGCGCATGTCACTCCCATAACAGTGTGAAAGCATCTCAACCCTGGGTTTGGGCTATGCAAAAGATGATTATAACAGATAGTGAAGGTATTGAAGGTTAGAATAGTGGACGAAGTAACCTGTGTGAAGGTAGGCACAATTGGACTAAATCGACACCACAGACATCTTAAGGGTGAGGAAAATTGGTTCTAGCATTCCCCCATGCTGCTTCGGGTGATACTTCAGTCTGCACTCCATGGGTGGATGCCGAAAGGGCCAGTAGTGTATGGATTTGTTTGGCTAAATAAATCTGAACCTGGGTTAGTCCCCCTCAAGCCAACAAATGGTTCCATTGTGAGGACCGGAATCTGCATAGAGATGTCTGATGTCGTATCATTGGAATCCAACTAAGAAGGACATTGAAGGCTGGTTGGACAGAAGAATTCATGAGTTCACAGTGCAAGAGAACATGAACTCGCGACTATCAAAAGAAGAGTGGTTAGGCTGCTACCTGTACATGGAGATCCACAAAATCTTCTTTGCGTCCTTCCCTACTGAGCGATACGAGTGGATCATGAAGCTAGCAGATAGTCAAGGAAAGTGGAAAATTGACGATCCTATTGTGTGGACCCCAGAGTTAGTGTGAAGGTTGGAAGTATCGGAGAATAAGATTGCACATGTTGTTGATCATTGGCTTGATCATATTATAGGAGGATTCATCACTCAGTTCGCGGTTGACACCTTAGTTAGCTACAATGAACAGGGTGATTCTTTCTAAAAGGAGTGTGAGGTAAGTACGTAAAGTATTTGAATACTTGGATTAAAATTATATTGTGCGAAAATAGGGTTATGTAATTACCTTGATGTTCGGGGCTACAAGAAGTGGAGAATATTACAGAAATAAGGGACCAAAAACTAGTCCCTTGATTTCATCTCCACGAGGGGGCAAGGAAGAACTCACGAAGGTCTCACAGTGAAGTGTGATCCATCTGATAAGGCAAAGAATTCCACGAATACCACCTCCACCCACACCGCCACTAGCTTCACTACCATCACCTCCATATTCACCCGTACCACCTCCACCGCCACTGTGATTCAATATGGTAAGCACAATGAAGCTGCCTGTGTTCAAAGGTTTGGGAAATGAGGATCCAGACCAATTCTGGTTCATGGTAAGGGCAATATGGGAATTGCAAGGAGTTACAGATGAAAATATAAAGAAAGAGACACTGGTTAGCACTCTATAGGACCGCGCGCTGACCTAGTATATTAAGTACTACAATGATAATGCAAATGTGGGAATCGTGGATATCCAAGCAATGCTAAATAGAGAATTTAGCAGGCCGAAGTCTAAAGCATGGTCAATCATTGGATTCAAAGAGATCACGATGCTACTAGGCGAGACTCCTTGGCAATTGGATCAGAGGCTAAAATGTACGATTCACAAAGCTAATATGAATCTAACAGATGGACAACATTATGAGTGGTTTGTAGCTTTGCTAATACCACATTTAAGGAGTGCGCTATCACACTAGAAGATAACGACTCAGGCGAAGGCCTTAGAGATTGCTATGAGGCTACATGAGACCCTGATGCAGGATCCTAACTTAGGAATTCAGTAGATCCACGCGCAGTTGAAGAATTTATGCCTTGAGATGTAGAGTCTGAAATAGGAGAGGACAACTCGACTAGAAGTGTGCGAAGAGGTATGGTGTGTAAAATGCAAGGGTTGGGGTCATGACAAGGACCATTGCCCAGTTTTCACAAATTACCATGCAGGAGGAGGACCAATTCCCTTAAGTCCGGAAGCACAAGCAGGACCTAGCATGACACCTACTTTGTGGTGTGCGATTTGTCAAATAGCAGGAAAACATGCCATGAACAATTTTCACTTGTTACAGAAGTATACGCAAAATTCGCAACAATTTTTTTGCAAATTTTGTAGGTCATTGGGACACGATGAGCGCACTTGTAGAAGGTATGAGTTAATGATGGATAGAACTCCCACCTATAGAATTTAGGCCGAAACACATTCCCTTGAACAAAATGTAGGAATGGCACAAACAAGATTTCAGGGGCATACACAAGGCCGAGGTAGACGAGGACCTGCAAGAGGTTGCGAATAGTTGATATGCTACAATTGCGGAGGGCTAGGACATTATGCCCATGATTTCATGAATCCGATGCACCCGTCGTGTTTGTATTGCACCTTGTTTGACCATGAGACATAATATTGTCCTACACTGATAGCTAGGATATGCAACAAAGGAGCACTACCGCCTCCCCCAACTCAGAACATGCAGATGATGAGGTATGAGCCGTGTGAGGTAGATCTGAATGTGAACATTGTGCTCTAAAGTGGAATCGTGATGGGAGATGACAAAGGCAAACAACCAAAAGATAATACTTGGGTTCGCAAAGCTTCGACGAAAGAAGCAGAGTTTGATTTAGAGCACACCCGACAAACCTTCATGGAAGCCAAGAAGAGCTTTGCTGATGCCTCCACTTCTGGAAGCAAAGATAAACCAGAGCTTAAGATGGACCCACCTATGCTCACAACATTCGTGGAAACATGTATGAAGCTACTACAAGATAGTAAGGTAGTGAAAGGGTTACAGGAACTCATTAACATATGTGTTGGGACCTGTTGATGCCCTAAAAATCGTTGTATCAACATTGGGGAATTACCACCCGGTCCGAACCTTAATACAGCTCCTTTTCCATTTGGAATAGTGGCTCCGACTAGATATAATGGGACCAGTTTCCCAATAATGAATAAAAGGGGATGGATGAGTGATTGATTTCTAATAAATGATAATGAATGGATGACAAAATCTATCAGTGAAAATATAAATAATTATTCTATCCCGGGAGGCTTCTATTCTTTGAAATGCAACGTTTGATGATCTCTGTTCATCGATAGGCATATAGATGACTCTAAGCAATAAACATAGGCATTCCTTTACTTAATGATTACTTTGTTCAAATAGTTGAACAAAGTGATTAACACATTGTTACACCTATCCTTTTATATTACCGATACATATATGATTAAAAGAAAAGCATGCAGTAAACATCCAGTAGTGGAAAGTGTAAAGAATGCTGTTAAAACACATGCATATATCTGATAATAGCAAGAGCGATCAAACAACAATTCACATAAAAGGAATGAACTCAGACATAGATAGTAGTACCATATGAGCTGCAAATCACTCCCAATATCAATCGCTATTTGGATTCCTTCTTCTGACGCAGAAACACTTTTAAACAAAGGCAGTAGTGCACATTCACATAAAAGCTTCATTATCAAAATTGGAATAATTGGCCCAGTCTTTATAAAAGAATATGCCTGAAGTACAGTAGTGCAACTTCAGGTTTAAGTCATATACAAAAACTTACGACCCTTTCTAAATACATGAAAGGGTCTATAAATACTTGATTAAAACTAACTAACTATGAAATTAAAATCCTATTTAATTGGTACAACTAGATTCAGAATATTTTTATCACAGCAATCTGGCAGTCGGCAGCATGATTCATCACTTAGGTTGTTTGCCTTTAGACCTGAGCTGGCATATTACAAGCATTGGTTCCACTTCTGGTGGTCGATTGAGACGAGAATTGAGTTGGGCAGCATAGGTGGCATCTTGTATATCAGGAATGATACACCCGATTGCATCTGTAAGGCACTTGAGGGTGTTACACTAAAAAATGTCACCATGACCACTTACAGTTAGTATGGCTCAAATCAACAGTCATGCTACCCTCTTAGGCAAGTCTTATGCCTCTGCTATCCATCTCAAACTCAAAGAAGAGAGAAAGTCTTGTCAAAAATATGTTTATCTCTGGGGTCGCAGGTTCTCTCTAGCCTTACCTGCGGGAACGCTCACAATTTTCACAAAAGTTGCGTCCTTGGACGCTCTGTATGTTAAGGGACAGGTGCGTCCTTCTGTAAAAGGCAAAATGCGCGAGTTTCATCTTAAAAAAGTTACTTGTGGTTACTTCTAGAACTTTCTAGAGGTCGGTTTGATGAATTGGATGCGCCTCCAGTTGGTTCATGTATCTCTATTAAGGAGGAACTTATCCCATCAATAAGGGAGCTATCCCACCCAAAGGGGGGGATTATCCCATTGATGGTGGACCTGAATAACCTCTTTACAACACTATAAATAAAGACATTGAGCCAGAGGGAGAAGAGGTTGGAACTATACATTTTCTTTGGGTAAATGCTGCAGGAATTAGGACTCCCATTTAGAACCTTGTGAGGAGAGATTGTCTTTTCTTGATTCTACTTGGAAGTGGGTGAGCTTTGTCAAAGTAGAGGAAAACCCTTGATGGACCCTGGGAGGAACTTGCACAACACCAAGGCCAGGTTGTAAGAGTTTCTTTGTTTCGTTATTAATACAAACTGGTTTATTTTTCTCAATAGCTTGTGTTAATGAGTTATTTCATGTGTTCCTTGGTCTGCACGTTGAATATATGTTTTATTATATGAAATGCAAGTGCTTGGTAATTGTTTGATTGTTTGTGGTTGCAGGAATTGACTTGAAGGAGGAGCTCATCCGGATCGGCAAGGATGGACTACAACAACCGCGTTTTGGAATAAGGTAAGCCTAAACACTTGTAGTTTTCATGTTTTAAAAGGTATATTTAGAGAAAGATCACTCCATTTTGTCTTGTTTGTCGCTAGAGAGTTTAGACTCCTAGGGAGGTCAGTTGTGTCCGCACAAACGACTTTTTCCGCCACGACAAATTGGCGACTCCGCTGGGGAATCCATTAATGAGAAAGTCTTTTCTTTTGTGTGAACTTTGCTCTGTGAAAATCACTTTTATTTTCTGGTTTTTGACTGTGAGAATTAGTATTTGGGTGGCTTAGCTTTAGATTTAGTTAGATTTGGTTTTTCTCAACTTTTCCAGAAGGACGCACCCTCTGAGTACTGCACAGTGCGTCTTTGGATGCGCTGTTGCCGTTTGCACAGAGCGGGCCCGCACCTGTTATAACGGGTTGCCTGCGTCTTCCTGTAAAATTTAGGAAAATTCCATTTTTTTTGCTTTAATTGCTTTTAGATTTTGATTTTTCTTAGTGTTTTCTGCCCAGATCCTTTAGTACCCTGTCAAAAATTTTCACCTGAACTTGTTTTGTGAGCTTTGAGTGTTTTAGTGGATTTCAACGAAGTTTAGACCTAGGGTTTGATTTTTCAATAGGTCCTGTAGTGACTTTGACGGTAGAAAGTTGTCCAGCCTTAGATCTCTCTGGTTAGTCAGCCTTCTTAGAAGTCGGGCCTGTCGTAAAGTCTCCTTGTGTGAGCAGCTTGCCATTTAAGTTGTTTTGGGTCAAATTTCGAATTACTTGTTTATAAAGTGTTGATTTCCATTTTACAAAAGAACAAAAAGATTAGAGTTTTGTTTTGGCTAGTTTTTGGTTCTGCAATAAGCTAGTCCTTGATTTGATTGTGATCAAGTAAAACACCTTAGAATAATCATTGTTGGTTTTGGCCTCGTTAAGATTGCTTAGAGTAAATTTACCTTTTAGTTTGCTTATGAGTGAATTTTCATAGATTTTAATAGTTGTTAAGATTGATTTTTGGTTATATTAGATTTATTTGCTTTATTAAAAGAAAAATACAAAAACATCTTCTTTAAAAGTCTTGTTTCAATAGCTTTTTGTTTTTGAAAGAGAAAAAGAGTTTTTTCGTGCATGTAAAGAGCGGTCATGTTTTTTATGCTTGAAAAAGACAAACGAATTGTTTCTTTGATTTTCTTCAATTAAGAAGTTGCTTTTATAAAGATTGCATTCTCTCAACTTTTTAGTTAAGCAATTCATCGAAAAAGTAAAGTAGTGGGTAAATCATCCTAGGTGCATTTTGTAGTGGTTTCGAGTCGAGTCAACACACCACTGGTTTCACTTCCATCACCTTTTGACTTAAGAAACAACCTTAAAAGTAACGCTTAAATTAAAATCAATCTAGTAATTTTTATTTTTCTAGGGCTCTGAAACACCAACATAGCTTAGGCTAGGGTCTTGGAGTAGGTGAGTACTTAACTCTCCAAGACTACAAAACCAAACAGATAGTTTATCTTGAGTAGATTAAATCCAATTGTTTCAGTTATACTCTGGGAAAGCTCCTCTTAAAGGAGAAGCACGAGCTCGTGTCCGAACCAGTGAGGGGATCATTCCTCCCTCGTTGGGAACGACGCCAGACAGTACGTATTACAAACGGTAAACCTCGGATTAACCATTGTCGAGGAGCCAGGGGTCACTTATCGGTAAACCTTGGATTATTGTCAAGGAGCCGGTAAGGGGATTGAGCTTGTTACTCTGCCCTTGCGTGCTGTCGGAGTTTAGACTGTTCCCCCAGGTGTAATTGTTGTGATTGGTACCTTTAGTGACCATAATCTTTAGGGTTCTACCGAGGTGACGGTGGAGGGAAGGTCCCACTGTACCTGGAGCAGACGTCGGTTATACTCACTTGGATTTTCCGGGGGGTTCACTTCACTTCGAGACGGTTAAAGTGGAGGAACTTGTGCCAGTCTATTCATTAAGCAGGTTGCCGGGGTAACTGTTCCACCCGCCATTTCTGTACTGAATCCTGCGAGGTTGGGCCTAATCACCAACTAGCGCTTTTGGTCCGGAAGACTACTGTTTGTGTGTGGTTTGACGCTCTAGATTATTTAGGCGTGTGCTTCAAATTTGTTTGCTTCTTTAGAAGACTTTAGGTGGTTTGATTTGAAATTTTTACTTTGTTTTCGTGTGTTGTAGTTAAAAATCTTTAATTGTGGCGGAATTACCGAGACAGTCCCGTAGACTTCGGGGCCAGTCTCCTGAAGTTGTTTCTGTGGCCGAATTGTTGAGAAGATCCCGTAGACTTAGGGGATCCCCTCCTCGAGACGACCCGGGTAATTTAGAAGGGTTAAAGGTCCTTGTAACTCCTCCTAGTGACAGTAGAGTAGGTTCACCTGAAGAAGGAGAATCTTCCTTGGTAGTCCATCCAGATTACCAAAGTTTAGAAACAGGTTACAATCCCGAAACTGTTACAGTTTCCGAGCTTGCTGGTAGTTTTTCATCTGCCAGTGAAACAGGCGAAGAACCTGAAATTTCCGAACCTGTTACTCCAACTTCTAGTGTCCTGATTCACCGAGAATAGAAAGAATTATCACCGAAAATCTACCTTCTGGTTTGATTGCTATAGAAGAACTTGCTCCAGAAGAAGATATAGGTGTCTCTCACCTTGAAGGTCAACTTACTATTGATCTAAGGGAGCGTGAATCCATCTTTTACAGTCCTCCTAGAAGTACTTCTTGGTACCTTGCGTTAACCAATTTTTTAGACAACTCAGTCGGTTTTTCCACACCTCGTACTCCTTTTCCACCTGGAGGTATTCATACTCCTGTAAATATGTCTGGTCAGTCGTCTGTGTTTACACAAAGTCCTGAATCTTTTTTACACGGCGGTCCTTCTGTTCCCACTGGGTATCAGTCACTTTCTGGTACCTTTGCGGGGGCATCTCCTCAACCCATTGATCATGGGTTATTTGCTGGAAACAGTGGTAATATACCATTGGGTGTAGGAGACATTTACATGATGTCAGGTTCAGTTCCCGTTTCCCAACCTCAAGGTGGCCCATTACCGCCTGGGGGGCAACCGCAGTTAACGCCTGGGGGGCAACCTCAAGGTACACAAATCGTGTTTGGGGGGCAACCTCAAAGTCAGTATGTACCTATGGTGCAATACTTGCCTCAAGGTCAACCTCAGCCTCAATATGTACCCCAAGGTCAACCTCAGTATCAATATCAACCTCAAGGATGGCAACCCAAGGATGGCAACCTCAAGGGTATCAACCCCAAGGTTATCAACCTCAAGGGTACCAACCTCAAGGTCAAGGTCAACCCCAGTATCAGTATTTACCTCAAGGTTATCAACCTCAAGGTCAATACTCAAGTCAAGGTTATCAACCGCCTCAAGGTCAGTCATATGTTCCAAGTATGGGAACTGCACCTTACAATTATCAATCCTACCCTCAATCTGGTTATGGATCTCAGTACCCTCAACCTGTTACGGGTCAGTACCCTGGAATGTTAGTGTGGGATCCCTCACAGGGTCAACAGGTGTTGCAGCCAAGTGTACAGATGGTTCCTCAAGCTGGACAACCCGTAGTTTCTGGTCCAACCCAGCAACCGCAACCTGTCCAGCCAAATGTTCAAACCTCTGTAGCTTCGGTAGTTACTCAGCCGTCAATTGCACCTAGTACTCCATCTCAAACGGCTGCTGCAACTATCGCTACATCTACCATACTTACTTCTGGAGTATCGACGGCTCCAGTTTCTACTGTCCCTGTTACCACACCTCAGACATCTTTACCGTTGTCTGGATCTACGATTCAAACCACGGTCCAGATGCCTGTAGGTCAGCCTGGTATAAGTACGGTTGTGACTACTCAACCTCAATTTGTTCAACCTCCGTACCAGGGACAGTACCAACCTGGGCAAGCTGTCCAACAACCGGTTTACCAGTATCAACCGTATCCTGGGTACACTTATCAACAACCCCAGTACGGTCCGGTTAATCCTGGTTTTCCAGGAGGATATAATATCCCAAATGCGACTCCTGTTCCTAGTTATCCTGGATATCCTCCTCCTGGGGCTGGTATTGTGACCCAGAGTTTTAGAGATCCTAACCGGCAGTTACCGTTTATTGCAACTTTGGATTTACCCGACTTGACGCGCCTAACGAACGATCCAATTCAATATCTTCAGTTCTGGCCGCCAATGCCAAATAAGTTGCCCAGTGATATACCCAAGTTCGAAGGTAAGTCTGGAGAGGATCCGTCCAATCATGTGATGACTTACCACCTCTGGTGTGCTTCGAATTCTATCTCAGATGATTCCATCCGCTTACGTCTTTTCCAGCGTACACTCATTGGTCTCGCGGCCAAGTGGTACATTGAGTTACCACGGGCCTCTTTTTACAACTTTAGCCAGTTAGCTACCTCGTTCTTAACTCACTTTCAGTTGCCGGTCAGATACGATAACGGCACGGAGTTATTAACTTCACTAAAACAATCGACGTCCACGTATATTTCTGATCACATTCATGAGTGGAGACGTCGAAGGAGATTAGTGAAAGTTTTTATCCCGGACCAAATCTTAGCTGAATGGTTTGTCAAATCATTATTACCGAAGATTACTGAAGATGTAGCTAAGGCCGGAGTAGTTACTGAGGAGCAAGTCATTGCTCAGGCACAATACCTTGACTTAGTTTACACTCAGTCGGGTACGTTACACGAGAAGATTCCGGATCTTCCAAAGTCGAATCAAATCGCTGCTGCTCCTTCGGGATCTCATGCCGCTGATGGTATGATTGGTATCGTGACTACGAAGAGCAAGAAGAAGTCTTCCAAGGCTTCAACTACTCCAATTATCACTTTGCCTGATTCTCCGACAGGAGAGTCTTCTCCTGAACTCACCGCCGACATTCACGCTGTAGAGTCATCTACGGCCAAACCAAAAAACGGTGGAAAGAAGAAAGGAAAGAAGAAGGCTAAAGCAGACAAGGCTCCAAAGGAGAAAACTGAAAAGTCGGAAACCAATGACGAAAAACGCAAACCTCGATATCCTTGTCTTATTTGTGAAGAGGATCATTTTACGAGAGATTGCCCTCATCGGGCCGAGGTTGTAAAAATAGTCAAAGGTTCTCCCACTCCTGCTGTGTTAAAGAATCCATTTCCAGAGCAGGAGAATAAGATGATAGGTTCTTCTTCGAATGCCAGTGAAGAACCCATTTTGATGATGTCTCATGTGAGGATTGCGACTCGATCGCAAGATTATGGTAGTAAGGCTCCTGTTGATGGCAAGGAAGCAGAATCTTCTCACTCTAACCCATCAACCTCAGCTCCTGGTTCCGATCCACTACAGATCGAAAAACCTAACCCAGACTTAGTGATTAAGCCGCCCGCCAAGGGTGTACTTCGAAGGTCTGCTTTCAATCCACATGCGAGAGCAGCCCAGAATTACAACATTGTTGAGGACTTAGCTGTTTCACCTTCAGCAATGTCGGCACTCGAAGTGCTGCAATCATGCCCAGCACAACGAAAATTGCTTTTGTCGGCTATCGGAGCTGTCGATGTTCAGGACCCGAACCTAATGATCTTTGATCTAGAAAATAGTACACCACGTCTCCCCCATCAAATGGCTTTCCAAATTCCAGTGATAGTCAAAAACAGGCCTATTCATCGGACTGTGATTGATGAGGGAGCTTCTACGTGTATTATGTCGATTCAATGTTGGAGATCGCTTGGTTCTCCTTCGTTGAACCAATCCCCCACCATCCTTAAGGCCTTTGATGGCCGTGGGTTCCGTCCGTTTGGTATTCTACAAGAATTGCCTATAGGGGTTGAAGGTAAAACCGTTAGTCTGGATGTGGAAGTGGTTGATGCCCCTCTAGACTACAACCTTCTTTTGGGTCGAAGTTGGTCATATGCTATGACAGCGGTCGTTTCATCGGTCTTCAGAGTAATTAAGTTTCCACATAACGGTAAGATCGTGACTATTGATCAGCTGACATACTTTTCATCCGACCCAGCCTCTTCAGAGAGTATCCAGCATGTTGGTAAAACGACAATCCCTTATAGGGACATTGGTGTAGGTTTAGTTAAGGATTCCGGTTTACTGGGAACTTTTCCTCTCCCTCCACTCAGCGCAGATCCTTCGTTTGCAACCATTCATATGATTACATCAGAAAACATTATTTATGATGATCCTTGGTTCGTCCCATCTGACTCTGAGATAGACTCACTCGGTGATGTTATGCCTTTGAGTCCATATGAAATTGCTTATGAAGCTCTCATGTCTTTTACTGACTTTCATTCAACCGAAGTCGACCAAATGAATGTGGTCAGTGAAGAGTCACTTTTCACCTCACCTTAGAACGGATAACGTTTCCCGAAGTCGTGTCATCTGACGAACAACTTCGCGAAATCCTAAGTGTAGACGATCTACCATGGGAAGATCTCCATCACAGATCTTCGTTTTTACCTAAGGATGATGCATTTGAAAATGATTTTTCATCTATCTTTACCGCTGAATATGTCAAAGACGCTCAGGATCCAACGAAACATTCTGATTCAGAGTTGAATTTAGGGAATATTTCTCGTACTATTCCCATTGATATTTCAGTGAAGCCCGGAATCGAGGAAAACATTCATATAGGTGCCGCATGTACTGAAGAAGAAATCCAAACTTACAAGGCCCTATTCCAAGAATTCCGCGACGTGTTTGCCTGGTCTTACGAGGAAATGCCGGGAATTGATCCTGCCATTGTTGTTCATGAAATAAAGACCTACCCGGATGCTAAACCCGTCCGGCAACGGTTGCGTCAAATTCACCCTCGAAAAGCGGCTGCGATTAAAGCAGAAGTCGAAAAGCTGTTGAAAGCAGGTTTCATTTATCCGATCCCGTTAACGGATTGGGTATCGAATATTGTTCCGGTCAATAAGAAACAAGGAACAATAAGAATCTGTATCGACTATAGGGATATAAATCGAGCTTGTCCAAAAGACAACTATCCTACGCCTTATATCGATCAAATTATTGATGATTGTGCCGGAAGTGAAATGTTTTCCTTCATGGATGGTTTCTCGGGCTATAATCAAATCAATATTCTACCTGCCGACCAACCAAAAACGGCATTCATTTGTCCATGGGGGACATTTGCTTATTGCAAGTTACCTTTTGGCTTAAGAATGCCGGGGCCACTTTTCAACGGGCGATGTCTTATGCATTTCATGACATCAAGCACATTGTGCAACCCTATCTCGATGATTTGCCTGCTCATTCTTTACATCGAGCTGATCACCTTGTCCACCTACGAGCAATCTTTATGAGGTGTAGGCATTATCGAATTCGGTTGAATCCCCACAAGTGTGTTTTCTGTATAGAAACAGGTCGATTGCTGGGATTTGTTGTTTCAAAAGCCGGCATTCGCGTCGATCCCTCGAAAGTCGAGGCTATCATCAAATTGCCTCCTCCTTCGAGTTTGCGCCAACTCCAAAGTTTGCAAGGGAAAGCGAACTTTTTACGCCGATTCATCCCAAACTACGCCGAGGTCACTAAAGGTTTTACACGGTTGTTGAAACAGAATGCACAATTCTTTTGGGACGAGATTGCCCAACAATCTTTTGATGCACTTAAACACGCGTTGACCCATGCACCGTTATTGCATCCTCCCAACTACAACCAAGACTACTTCTTATACCTCGCAGCTTCGCATTCCACCATTGGAATGGTGTTAGTTCAAGAAGATGAATTCGGAGCGGAGCATGTGATATATTATCTTAGTAGGACCTTGAATCCCACTGAGCTAAAATATTCGCATGTGGAGAAATTGGCCCTGGCAGCCGTTCAAGCTGTCCAGCGTTTCCGTCACTACATTCTTCTCCGCAAAACTACAGTTATTTCGGATTGCAACCCTATGATTTATATTTTGACAAAACAACTGCTAGGGGGCAAGTACTCTAAATGGATTGTCATCCTGCAAGAGTTCGACTTGGAGTTCGAGAAGTCCAAGTCTAAGAAATCCTTAGTTTTTGCGGAATTGATGTGTGATTTCCCGAGTGCTGACACAGAGACTGTGGCAGAGGAGTCCATTGCGGACGAATCTTTGTTTCTTATCAGTACTGTAGATCCGTGGTACGGGGATATAATCATTTATCTCCAAACCCAAACCTTTCGGCCTGAAGCTTCCAAAGCGGAACGTCGAAAAATTCGGTTTCAATCCCAGCCATACAAAATTATTGGAGATACACTTTATCGCCGGGGGGCAGACTTAGTTTTTCGACGTTGTTTAACTCACGAAGAGGCTGAGAGGGTTTTGAATGATTGTCACTCTGGAGCATGTGGCGGTCATATGTCTGGGTATGCCACAGCTCAGAAGGTGTTGCGCGCTGGCTATTTCTGGCCGTCTATGTTTAAAGATTGTATCATTGCAGTCAGGAAGTGCCACAACTGTCAAGTGTTTGATCGCAAGATGCGCGCTCCACCTGCTCCTCTCCACCCTATAATTGCCGTTGGTCCATTCGCCAAATGGGGTATCGACTTTATTACTTGTAACCCTCACTCGGCCGGGGGGCATGCGTATATCATCCTTGCGGTTGATTATTTTACAAAGTGGGCCGAGGCGATGCCTACATTCGACGCAAGCGGCAAAACAGCTGCAGTTTTCGTATTCAATCATATCATAACTAGGTTTGGTGTCCCACAAGCAATCATTACTGACCATGGGAGCCATTTTCGAAACGTCATGATGACTGAGCTTACAAGCCAGCTTGGTTTGCGCCACGATAGCTCTACTCCTTATTATCCGCAAGCCAACGGTTTGGTTGAGTCTATCAACAAAGTTCTAGTTATCATGATCCGACGAACCATTGGTGTTCATCGGTCGAATTGGCACAACATGTTATTTTCAGCGCTATGGGCATACCGAACCTCAGTGAAAAATTCAACAGGGTTCACTCCTTTCCAGCTAGTTTATGGCTTAGAAGCTGTGTTACCCATTGAATGCGAAATCCCATCACTTCAAATGGCTGTCGAATTACTTCCAGCTACTTCCGAAGAGGAGAAACGTTTATTGTACTTGGCTAAATTAGATGAGACTCGACGTGACGCTACATTGGCAATCGAGACTCACGCGAAACGAATGAAAGCTCAGTATGATAGAAATGTAACCCCTCGAAGTTTTTCGGAAGGAGACCTAGTACTATTATATGATCAAGCTAACGATAAGCTAGGTGCCGGAAAATTCGTTCCCATGTGGCATGGGCCCTACATTGTAAAGCGAAAGCTAGCAAAAGGGGCTTATGAGCTAGTTGACTTTGATGGGGACTCTTTGGGTAAACCCAGAAATGGACTTTACCTAAAGAGGTATTATGCTTAAATGATGGGAATGGAGAAATTTTTAGATAGGTTAGATTTTCTTTCTAGCTAGCAAGTGTGTTAGTTTAGTCAGTGTGCTTAGCTTAGAGAGTGTGGTTTTTCGTCGTTATTCTGGCTTATCTTGGTTTTACTCTTGATATTGCAGATGTCGACGCCTCTCCAAACATACATTGGATTTGCTGATGGTGCTTGTCGTAGTACACGGAACATCTCTTCCGCAGCTTGGGTTATCTATTCGCCCTCTGACGAGTTAGTTTCTATGCATGGGGTAAGCCTCGGTCAAACAACGAACAACATTGCAGAATACAGTGCAGTGATTGAATTATTATCCGAATCTATTTCATTTGGAATTCGACGTTTGATAGTGAGGTTAGATTCTGAACTTGTTGTATTACAGCTTAATAGAGTTTATGCCATTAGGAATCCTGTGTTATTAAGGTTGTTTTTGAGAGTGCGTCTCTTGGAACGTGAATTTGATTACATTGAATATCAACATATTCCAAGGTCTTTGAATACATTAGCAGATGCAATTGCTTCTCGAATGTTGGACAGACATTTACGATAATCATGCAAGTAAATTTAAAAACATTTCATCACATATGTTAAACAAGATAAGCCGGTAATAGTGATATATATAGATAGAAGTGTGTCAAAAAATATATACATCGTCTTCGATCATAGGTTGAAAACACCTTATGATCGGCAAAATGATAGTACAAAAAGTCAAAATGTCACATGTGACTACAAAAGTGACTAGTCAATCACTGGTGGTGCTCTCTGTATGACACCACTGCGCGGGCTACCTTACGCAAAAATCTCCTAAACGGTCCAGGGACCGCGACTACGAAGCGCTGAAGCCGGGTAGGAATGTCATCCATAGTAGTCTCAGGTATATCTGCCGTGAGACGCTCTAGATCATGCTCCAACTCAGCTAGTACTTCTGCAGCCGCGTCCTGTGGGGCCGGTACCGGTGCAGCTGGATGTAGTCTATCAAAAGGCCGGAGGTTGGCTGGACGCTGTGGACCAACATCTGCATTTTGAAAATTTTACTGTTAGTTTTGAGACGATATATATGAAAAATAAAAAAATACATAATTAGAGAACTTGTGAAAATAAAAGTACCTCTGTCATCCCATTGTTCTCCCGGTGGAAGAACCATGTCCGGATCACCTCTAAAATCCACTCCGGCATACGGAAAGTCCTGTATCGAAAAAACTTGGTCCTCTAACCAGTGAAAGTAACTATCTGAGAATCGAACCACTGTCGCACCCTCGTCAGGATGCCGGGCCATCACCGCAACCCATCGTATCAGCTTTGGCTCCCGAGGACCCAAGATATCAACAGTGAGTTGCTGAGGGATCAGCATTGGAACTCTCTCCAAGGCAAAGCTCACGACTAGAGGCCCATATCCAAAAGTCTTTAGTCGTCCGTTCTTTGCCTTGGTCAGTTGGCTCTTCATATGAGCCGACACAGCTTCACACCAGTTGAAAATGGTGCCTTGGTAACAGTCAATTGCCATCCGCATTTGGGATCCGGAAGCAATGTGTAAAGCGGCCGCGCCGCAAATTCTGGTAACCGTGAACGCTATGACTTTGAGTTCCGGCAGAGTGATGTGTTTTATCTCTATGCCTTTTGAATGGTGAGCCCCAGGTGTGCACCACTCGTCGCGGAGACTATCAAGGGATTGGCCACCCGGCCTAGTCCCCGCAAGACTGAGTTGCTCACCTCTGTTCGGCAAGCCAGTGAGAAAGTATACATCCGAGGGCTCTATCTCGAGCTGGTGCCCTCCTATGTAAAAGCATTGTTCTTGAACGTTCCATCGCTCAACCAGCCATTCCAAGAATCTTACCTGGCCCCTCATGCCCGGTATGGTCCAATATTTGTATAATCCGCATGCTCTTAGGGCATCCAGGGAAGGTTGATGATTTATTGCAACTTCATCATCCTCTACATGCTCTCTTTCTCTCCAATCTAACATGGTTAATACCCTGCACATCAAAAATAGCAATTAGAAATTGATTTGGGAATTTTTGGTAGTTTTTTTAGGGAGTTGGGGTTTTGAAATGCGCACTTCTCGGAAGACGCACCCCGGCTTTGTAGCACAGGGCGCCCGGACGCGGCTGGCCTGAAGGCGGGCCGCGTCTTCCGACCATTTTCCCGTATGAGAAAAAGTCGGGGGACGCGGGTCACCCGAAGGGCACCCGCGTCCGCCGAGAGGCGCATTCCAAAACCAAAACCCCCCCAAAAAATGAAACTAAGACCTAAAAATTGATTCTAAACGGATAGAAATGCAGAGTAGGATGTGTAAAATACCTGGATAAGACGGCGTTCGATTCCGACGGTCGGATTTTCCGCAGCGACCACGGGAAGTTTCTTGTCAAAAGCTCCTTTTTCAACCTCAACAGTGAAACGGTAAAAATGACATGGTAAAAGGTCTTTTTATAGGTTTTTTGGATGAATTAGTTCATTTTTTACCATGAAAAGATATTTTTCGATGTATTTTTGCCTATTTTAAACAGGTATGAGTAATGTGTTGCTTTTGTGCAGGACAAAGGGATTTCGAGGGAAATTGTCATTTTTCACAAACAAAATATCAGAGTCATCTTTTAAGCCCTTTTCTGACTCCTAAAACATGAAAAGATCGCCGAGCGTTTCTTTTACACTCGTTAAAACGGAATTAAAAGACGGTCCCCTTTTAGCTCTTTTCTGACCGCAAAATCAGGAAAAGATTGCCGGGTTTTTGTCGTTTCAAACTCGATAAGGAAATAAAACGACGTGTCCTTGATCGCTTTTTACTTTTCAGGTCAACGACACTATTATGAAAGTACTCCTTGGTCGCAAGATCAAGCGGTTCCCCCAGGTATTATTTTATACTTTTTCGGGCTTGAGGGACACAAATATACGAAAAAGTTCAACGTGGAGTCTCCTTTAGTTTTTTCAGACTCTCTAAAATTGAAAAACGCCGAGTTTCTCCTATACTGGGCTCGTTAAACTTTTACAGTAGAGGACCTGTTCAATTACAAACAGGAACGAACCACTCCTTCCTAGGGTTCGAATTTAAACTAGGTTGGACTCGTCCGAAGGATGAGCTTATAATCAAGCATATGTTATCCTCCTCAAGCTTGTTAAAAATAAAGAGGTACTTGCCAGAAATGGTGGGGGAAAAGAGAGAAGAATGAACCTGTTTGTTACCTTTTGTCTCAAAAGAAACTTTATTACCACTCTTGAACACGACACTTTTCATTCACCTGGGTTGGGAAATCTTTTACCTCACAGTTGACCAAACCACTTTGAAAGTCTTTAACCGGGTTCCGGGGATTAACTTTGAGTTATTCGTCACCAAGCCATCTGTCGTGTCGTTATGTGTTCAAGAGGTCTGCAAGCAAAACTTTCATCTGCAAAATACTTGTCATCCATTTGACCATCCCTGAGTCAGTCCTTACAGCAACATTTCTTCAACTTGAACAATGATTTCGTGTTGCGGGCTTGCCTGCAACGGGTCGCTTTCTATCGACATCGACACATTATCTAGAAAGATGACTTAGGAATCGACAGTACCTTGAAGTCTGCATGCATCAATGGCAGGTTTCTCGCCTTTGACGTCAGTTTACATCATTGACTTTCGATCAAAGGATTCCGTGAAGTGTTCGACATCAAAACATCTATTCACATTTCACGGGTTGTGCTTGGTACTTTGAGAACCATTGACATTACTGGTGGTCTCTCTCATGCTTGTTAACAGTTTACATCATCGACTGGTAATCAAGTGGTTTCTAACATGTTCGACATCAAATCATTTAAATCACATGGCTAGAATCGTACCAATTCGGGAAGTAGAAGTGAAGACCCTGGATCTAGTTTCTACCATCCAGGCTGCGAGGAGTTTTGTATTCATTATCTATGTAGACTAATCATAAACAGATGGCTGCGTCCATACTGTGTCTATAAAAGTCTATAAAAAATGATGTACTGCAAGATCATTCCTGTATCAGAATAGTTAGTCCATTAGTTAAAGTTTTGAATCTGAGTATGGGAATGCCTACCTCAGTGATGATATAATCTTATACATGTATTTTGTGTTGAAAATTGCAGGTTCCAACCAGGTCATCCACAAGACAATCCTTGAAATGATAAAGCGCTTCACCCTTCCTAGAATTACAAAACCCTAATCTATTCCAGGCTTCGCACTTTAGGGGGCAATCTGTTACACTAAAAAATGTCACCATGACCACTTACAGTTAGTATGGCTCAAATCAACAGTCATGCTACCCTCTTAGGCAAGTCTTATGCCTCTGCTATCCATCTCAAACTCAAAGAAGAGAGAAAGTCTTGTCAAAAATATGTTTATCTCTGGGGTCGCAGGTTCTCTCTAGCCTTACCTACGGGGACGCTCACAATGTTCACAAAAGTTGCGTCCTTGGACGCTCTGTATGTTAAGGGACAGGTGCGTCCTTCTGTAAAAGGCAAAATGCACGAGTTTCATCTTAAAAAAGTTACTTGTGGTTACTTCTAGAACTTTCTAGAGGTCGGTTTGATGAATTGGATGCGCCTCCAGTTGGTTCATGTATCTCTATTAAGGAGGAACTTATCCCATCAATAAGGGAGCTATCCCACCCAAAGGGGGGGATTATCCCATTGATGGTGGACCTGAATAACCTCTTTACAGCACTATAAATAAAGACATTGAGCCAGAGGGAGAAGAGGTTGGAACTATACATTTTCTTTGGGTAAATGCTGCAGGAATTAGGACTCCCATTTAGAACCTTGTGAGGAGAGATTGTCTTTGCTTGATTCTACTTGGAAGTGGGTGAGCTTTGTCAAAGTAGAGGAAAACCCTTGATGGACCCTGGGAGGAAATTGCACAACACCAAGGCCAGGTTGTAAGAGTTTCTTTGTTTCGTTATTAATACAAACTGGTTTATTTTTCTCAATAGCTTGTGTTAATGAGTTATTTCATGTGTTCCTTGGTCTGAATGTTGAATATATGTTTTATTATATGAAATGCAAGTGCTTGGTAATTGTTTGATTGTTTGTGGTTGCAGGAATTGACTTGAAGGAGGAGCTCATCCGGATCGGCAAGGACGGACTACAACAACCGCGTTTTGGAATAAGGTAAGCCTAAACACTTGTAGTTTTCATGTTTTAAAAGGTATATTTAGAGAAAGATCACTCCATTTTGTCTTGTTTTTCGCTAGAGAGTTTAGACTCCTAGGGAGTTCAGTTGTGTCCGCACAAACGACTTTTTCCGCCACGACAGAGGGTGGCTCTCTGACTGTATGGTTTGACAAGGAACAACCAATAGGTGTCCCATGTCAAACTGTTAATTCCTGTGATTAATCTCCCATTTTTCTCCAGCTCTTGATAACATGACTGCTCCAATGTTTTAGCCGATAGCAATTTACCTGGGGTACATTGAGAGATCATGTTAGATAAGTAGAGAGTATCATTAATAAATTCAACCAGAATACTTGTGGTTAATTTGCATCTGGAAACAACTCTTTCTGCTTTCATTAACTGGGACTGCCATTCCATATATAATATCTCTTTATGTGATTCTAAGATTTTTGGCAAATGAACTGCCTGTCCCTCATCAGTGTCTTGCCACTCAAGAAAATTAGTTAAGGTCTCATCGGCCTGCTCCAAGTCTGTTCTAGCATCAACCGATTTATCACTTATTGATGCTTTTAAGTCACATAAAGGTTCTGCTTGAGCGATTTGTTGACATAACAACCTTATTGGTGTCACCATTTCCTTGTTTATCTGTAATGCCTCTGCTCTGAATTCAGCTGGCTCTGGAAGATTCTTGGTTTTCTCTATTTGGGCTGATAATTGAGAAATTTTCTCATCTTTCAACTTCACCATCAGTTCATTCATTGCTTTTAGTTTTGCTAATGCTTCCGACAACTCTTTCTTATTTTTGAACTGCACTCGAATCAATTCTCTGTTTCTCTTCCTGCAATTGTTTATTCAATTGATTATTTATTTGTTGCTATGTAAAAAATTGTTGTTCTGCTTGTTCTGCCTTCTTCTATGCCTCCGATAGTTTTGCTTGTAGTAAAGTGATTTCCTGGTCCTTTCCTTTTAATAGATTACTAACTTCTGATGCCTTGTCTATGGTGGCTACCGAATAGGCTCCAGCATATTGGGACAGTTTTGTTAGGTCATCAGAAGGATCAAACTCCTCCTTCCAAACCACGTTGCCCGTCACTGTTTGTTCAGGGAATAGGGAAGGTTGATCAATCCTTCTCCTTTTCCGCTGTCATTTTACTACAGCCTTGTGCTTTGGGCTGTAAAAGACATTTAATGGAGGAATTTCTTCTACTTGCAAAACAATCTGATCAGAGGGATCCTTAGGAATTATCTCTATTCCTGTAGAACTGGGTAGGCCACTGGTTCCACTTGGAACCTGTTTAGATGTTGTCTCCTATTGGTCAGCCACTTTTGATGTTTCGGCTTCCTTTGAGCTCTCAATATTGCTTATGATTGAGTCGAATTGCTACCATTCCTGGAGCAATTTCGGGTCAATCTGGGCATCTACATTCACCTCTGTGCTGCTCTGCTCCTGCTCTTTTCCCTGGGTTTCCTCTTGCTCTTTTCTCTGCACTTCTTCCTGCTCTTTTCCCTGCACTTCCTCCTGCTCTTTTGATGTAGTAGGAGGTTCCTTAGTGAGTCGCTACTCAGGCTCGCTTGATTCTGTCATTGGGGTCGTTGCTAATAGATCTAGAGGCAGAGTTTGCAACCTCTGTTCTCTAAGTCTGTTAAATTCAACTAACCCGTCATCCTGATATTTCATTCTGGCCAGCGATTTAACCTGGAATATTGACTCGGCTGAGGAGAACAGGTCATCAAATATATCTTCTTTATGGTCAAATTTAGTTAATTTTGCCTGTTCAAGTGCATTGTAGGCGACTTTGTTTGGATCAAATTGCATATTAGGAAGAGTCGCTAGATTTAGTGCCTTGATTTTATCAGCCTCTTTCTCTGCATGTTTAAAGTCATGCAGAGCGTAGACACCGCATCTTAGAGGAAAAGGAGCCCAAACCTGCTTCTTTTTGCTCTTTAGAGTATGTGTAACTCCTTCAGATGTAATCTAATAGGCTACCTCCCGGGTTAACAGTTTATCGGGTATGTACAAAGGGAGGACGTGGGGCTTGGCTTGGTTGCCGAAAACTCTTACATAGGTGAATTTTTCTTCTCTGAACCATCTTCCTACAGATGTCAAGTCAACTTCCACTTGGTAGGAAATATTAGGAGCAGGTTTATCAAAAATGGAATAGTGAATGGGTAACATAAAACCATTGCAAACTTGATATAAATGGTGTTTATAGTGGGCTTTCCATAACATCTGATGGTATATATGAATGGGCATGGGGTCTTGTGGAGTCCATCTCCATCCAAGCACAGGAAATTCAGAATTAAAACATAGGGTGTCCAAGATATAGGCACTATAGTAGAATGGGGGAATAACCCTTTCAGTAATGCGGGATTTGTTTCTAAATTCAAGGACTGTGGTTGCTAGCTTATCAGACAATATAGTTTCCCAATCCATTATTTCACTATCACATGCTGCCTCCATCAAAGGAACCATCTCTATAGTGAAATTTGTGAAATTATGTAGCCCCCACAATCTACACATCATTATCCCAGCATAACAATAAGGAGAACACAAAGAATCGACAGAGTACTTACTCGAAGACTCATGCCTGTGTTTTGTTGGGTTTTGCCTCCAATCCTGAATGGGTTCAGATTCAATTTCGTTCTCATTTATGAATTTCTCCAAGAATGCCTTGTTGTACTTCTTCTCCGGTACAGACAAATGGTACATTTGCCTCAAATCATCAGGTTGAAATGAACCGAAGACTCTCCCATCCATGGTGCAAAATGTTCTGTTTGTGATTGGGATTTCTTCAATTTCCCACTTCACCACATCTGTATATGGGAGAATTTGTTCCTGGGCTGCTATCCGATGAAGGAAAGAGTCGGCTAAATCCTTTAGAGTAGCATCAGATTTCCGAGTCGTGTCTGCTGTGGCTTGCACTATTGTTACCTGAGGCTCTTCGGCCTCAATCAAATTATAGGTGCTTAGCAAAGTAGTTTTACCCAGTCCTAGGCATGTAGTGCCGGATATCAGTCCCTTTCTGTTTGTTCCTGGATCGGCAGTGGGTTGCCCTATAGCTGGCGAAGCGGAAGCTGTTGCAGTTTTCTTAGATTTTTTCCCCATTTTGCTTGAATTTACTGCTTCGGAAAAGCTCTGCACAGGAGTGAAAATGAACGTAATGTGGAGAATTTATAGCGCGAACCAAATAAGAATGAGATATATTAATCACTATATAATGGAGGATTTAAATTATGGTGGTTACAAATGCAATCTCTGAAGAGATTTTAGACTTACTGTTTCATTAAATGGCCATTTAAACCTGTCAATCCTTTAAATGCTCATTATGTCGTTTATTGGCCAAATGATTCACTTAAGCGTGGCTTCTATGTTTTGGCGGTTGAGTGCAAGTGAATCGCTATCGGGAAAAGAAAAGCCATTAATAATAAATAACCATAAAATATCCCGGCTTTACCAATCTTTTTTGAAATCTGTGCTTTTAGCTTTATCGCAATCGGCGATCAGGGGAAAGCTTAAGTTGTTATATTGGTTCCTTTCGGAATCCTCGATTGCCGATAGAGATATTGCCAATTCGCATCGGGAGTTTTAAATGAGGGCTTTGAAATGCATGCATGGTACAGATCTACGATCACCGATAGCGATATCGCATCGCATCGCAGCAAAAGGGGCTTTTGTTATGATAGCTTGCCATTGCCGATATCCGATAACCATTCGTGTATTGTCGCATCGGGGAAAACTTAATGGGACTTTTGTTATGCATCCTTTGTTATTGCGATATGCGATCTTGCGATCGCTTTATCGCAATAATAAGGGATTATTCAATTTTTATTATAAGACCGCTTATGTGATTTCTCAAAAGGTTTATAATGTTTTATTTATTTTCGGACCTTTTGAAAAATACTAAGTTGATACCAATTTAATTCTAAAAGGGACCCATTTCATATTATAGTTATGAAAATAAAATTTGTATGAAATGGGGGGTTGTTGTAGAGCACAACAATTGTCGATTCGCTGGAAGGAACAGTTATCTCTGAAAAGTACTGAAATACTTAAACTTTCTCTAAATAGGAATCTCATCAAAGAGGAAAATTATAATATAACTAGGTATATATGCATTCCAAATAAAATAAAACTATCTTTGCTAATTTCCTCTCTTGTTTAAACTTAGATACATTCTAAGTTTTAAATTGGCCTTTATTCGTTGATAATGATAAAACATAAAACCTTTCCAAATCAGCTTTTAGAATTGACTCGTCTGTCATAGGTAGAGCCTTTGCTGCCAGCAAGTGTTCATAGTTTCGATAGGGATACCTTTTAACCACATTATTGTCCATTATCCCATCCACTTCAGAGTATGATTAACAGAATGAATTCAAAACATGCTTTCATATTTTGTATCTCTTTTACTTTTCTATTATTTTGTAAGATAAAAAGTCATTGTCCTGGTTTGATGGCCAGCTGAGTGACAATGCCATTCACTGGTAGTAATTTAACCGAACAAGATGGCTCGTGATGAGACCCCTTGTCTTATAATTTTAAGCCATTACCCTGTTTTGGTATGCAGTTTTGGTAATGTCGGTTAAACTATTTCCCGGTGATCATGGTAAGCAGGCTTGTAATAAGACCCCTTATCTTTTATATCAAATATTTTAGAATTACACTTTGAGTAATTACAAACTTCGATGAATGGGATGGACAATTTTCTCCTTAAGAGAGAATGGATGACAAGGTAAGAGTTGAAGATGCTGAAATTGGATTAGTTTCTGTTTTGATATTGATAACCTTTTTTGTGACCAATTTGAAAACATAAAATGATTTACAATACTTCTAAATTTTGAGAAGAGTTCACAAAAATTGAAATGTGGTTTCAGAATGCAATTATACCTAGTTTCGTAGAAATTGTCCCTTTTGTCTAAGGCTTCTATTATTTTAAAAGCAAATATCAACACTACTTCTTTGAGCAACGTTTAAATATAGCAAAAGGTCAATGGAAGATACCTTACAACTTTATTTCTAAAGGGTCCTACAAACTACAAATTTTACTAAACTAAAAAAAGGAGAAGGGGTTACCTCCTTAATTGAAGAATTTCTTTAAGATAAGGCCATTAACAGGGAGAGAATCTCTCAAACCTGATAAATCTTGTAATATGAAGGTGGAATGGCCTATCTTCTCGCAAATCTGAAATGGTCCAAGCCACATTTTCTGGAACTTGGTGTGTTTTCCTTTATCCTCATGGGCTTTGTCCCATTTCAGAACTAAATCACCGACTTGAAACTATTTTGAACCGGACGAAGTTGAATCAAAGGATGACTTGATAATTTGCTGATGTTTTGCATGAGTAACTTTGGCCTTTTCTCTTTCCTCTTCTAATTTTAAGATCTGATCATGTCTAAGTTGAATAGAAGAAGAAGGGCTTTCTTCAATAAACTGAACTAGGGCTAGAGAAGGAAGGACAAGATTTGTTGGTAGCACTACTTCTTTTCCATACACAAGATTGAATGGAGAATAACCTATGGAAGCCTTCTGTGTTATCCTATCAGCCCATAGTGTGAATATTAAAGATTTATGCTAGTTTTTATGATTCTGTTCGATAGTTCGCTTAATAATCTTGATTAGATTTTTATTGGTAGATTCTACTAAACCTTTACCTTGGGGATAGTAATTAGCAAAATATTTCAATTTAAATCCTCTTTTAATAGCAAAATCAAACATAGCATTGCCAGAGAAGTAAGATGTATTATCAAAAACAAGAGCATTTGGGACACCAAACCTGGTAATGATGGATTGATCTATGAATTCTATAATTGCCTCAAAATTTGTTGTCTTTAAAGGAATTGCTTCAACCCACTTAGTAAAATAATCCGTGGCAGTAAGGATATACTTATGCTATTTGGAAGAATGTGGAGTGATTTCTCCGATGATGTCCAATCCCCATTGCTCAAATGGTTGTTCAATGTTGATTGGTTGCAAAGGGAAAGATGGCTTTCTTTGTCTTCCACTAGAAGTTTGACAACTTCGACATTTCCTTACATATTCATGAGCATCTCTAAACAGGATGGGCCAATAATATCCAGCATGAATGATTTTGTTGGCTGTTGTGTCAGCTCCAAAATGTCCTCCTACTGGTCCATCATGTAATTCCTGCAAAACCTTTTGTGCTTCAGGTTTTTCTAGGCATCTTAATAAGATTGAATCATAATTTTGCCTAAAAAGTACATCATCAACAATTGTGAAATTTCTTGCTTTCAATCTAATGGCCCTCTTGCTTTTATAAGATAGGTTAGGAGGTGCATATCAATTTTTCAAATAAAAGATCAAGTCTGCATATTGTGATTCAGAATCAGTAATACTTATCTGATTGATTTCTTCGAAATGTTCTGTATCACCTGGTTGTTGAATGTTGGATGCTCCTGCCAATAACCTGCAAAAACCTTGGCCTCTAACAATCTTTGCTGGCTTGATTTCCAAGTCATATTCTTGAAGTGCTGTAACCCAGTTTTCCCTTTTTTCGCCTAATTTTTTTTGGATTAATAGTTGCCTTACTGTAGAAAAAGGAAATATGACTTTTGTATGGGCTTTTAAAAGGAAGGGTTTGTAATGTTTGACATCTTTATATACAACAAAGGCTTGTTTTTCTACTTCGAAGTAATTTAGTTTAGCACCCTGCAAGTTTGAACTATAAAATGAAACAGGTGCTTCCAAGTTGTGATCATTAATATGAGTAAGCACTGCTGCATAAGACAAATCGGATGCGATAGTATACAATGTGAAATGATTAAAAAAATTAGGATTATTTAAAGCGGGGGCATTGATTATTGATTGTTTGATTAAATCAAACGCTTCCTTTTCTGCTGATCCCCATCTAAACACTGAATTTTTCTTAATCATAGTTTGTAGTGGCAAAATGATGTGAGAAAAGTCTGGAACAAATCTTTTGACAAAATTGATTTGGCCTAACAATGATTGCATGGATTTTTTATTATGAGGAAAAGGGATTTCAGAGATCTCTTTAATCCTACTCGGATCAATATAAATGCCATCTTTGGACACAATAAAGCCCAAGAGATTTCCTTGATCAAGAGAAAAGAAGGATTTTTTAGGATTGAGTGAAATACCGTACCTTCTGCAGCGTTGAAATATTTGGTTTAAATCATGCAAATGATTGGATCTCTTTTTAGAAAATACAGTAATATCGTCTAAGTAGAAAACCACTGTTTTATTGATCAATCCTTTGAAAGCTATGTCCATCGCTCTTTGGAACGTGGCTCCTGCATTAATGAGTCCGAAAGGCATTTTCCGATAGGCATAAGTTCCCCATTTTGTTCTGAATGTAGTTTTAAGTCTGTCATCAGGATGGACCAAAACTTGGTTATATCCTGAAAAGACATCTAAAAAGGACATCAATTCAGAGCCTGCTACTGAATGGAGTATCTGCTCCATAGTAGGTAATGGGAAATTGTCTTTTAGGCTTGCCTTATTCAAATTTCTGAAATCTATTCAAATCCTGATATCGCCATTTTCCTTCCTAACAGGCACCATATTGAAGACCCAGTTTGAGTGTCAAACGGGAAAAATAATCTTGGCCTTTAAGTGTTTATTAAGTTCATATTTAATTTGACTCTCTAGGTTCAGATGTATTTTCCTGAGCTTTTGTTGAACTGGTTTTTGTTCCGCAAGCATTGGAATGGTATGCTGGATTATAGATGTATCATATGTTTTTAAATCATCATACTTCCAAGCGAAGATATGTTTATTCTTTCTTAATAGTCTAATGAATGTCGTTTTTTCTTCCAGAGAAATTCCTAATCCTAGATTAATGTTTTGAGGATTTTGTTCGGTGCCAAGATTAATCAACTCAAACCTCAAGGTGGAACTGTGGAGCTTTGTATTGATCACAGGTTTAAATTTGTCTTTAATATCATAAAGATCCTCCAGCTTCACCACAGGCTTCGGTATTGAGTTTTCCTCATGCTTTTCTCTCATCTGAAGATCATGATCACTTTCCTCTATAATCTGATCATCATATAACTTTTCGGAAGTAAAAAATTGTAAAATGTCTTTATCGTGATTGAAAACTCTCCAATTAGTGACATTGTCAGGAATTGAAGGCCTAAAAAGCAATTCTACTAAAAATCTATCTGGGCTATAATCTTCGGAAGGTAGGAGTTTGGAAGCAACATTGGCTAGCAAGTCGGCTGGCAAATTTTGAGACCTAGGGATGGAAGAGATATTGAATGCTGAAAAGTGCGAGGTGAGTTCTTGCACCAGTGATTGATAATGCTTGAGGTGATTTGAAAGACAATGAATCGTATTTCTCACCTGTTTGACAATAATTTCAGAATCGCCGAACACTTTCAAATATTGCACCTTAAGGCCAATTGCTTTGTACAGTCCTTGGACTAAGGCCTCATACTTGGTTGTGTTGTTTGTGCATTCAAACTCTAACCTATAGGACAACATTGTTTTTTCTCCTTGCGGGCTAACCAAGATACTCCCTGCTCCCGAGCCTTCGTTAGATTTAGAACCATCAAAATATAAAGACCAAAATAAAGAATTATCAACAATTTTATTTACAGTTTTCTCAATATCATTAAAACATCTTGACCTATCTGTTTGTGAATAATTTTCGATCTGAGATGTAAAATTGTTTACTGAGAAAGGAGATGGTTGGGTTGTGAAGTTGGCAAAGAATGATTCTGATGAATAATTCCCTAAGATATTGTTATTAAATGCTATGGGTTGAGTTTCTTGTTCGAACTCTGTGACAGTGTGGGTCATGTGCTTTTCCTGATTCATTTTTATTTGATTTGGCTTTCCATTGTAGGGTAGCCACATGTGGGACCAATCGGTAGAAATATACCCATGGAGCTTCTCGGACCAATCCCTACTTAAGATTAAACCATAAAATTCAGGTATATCGGCGATTAAGATATCAATTCTTTGAACTACTTGTGGATCGGCCGATAACCTGATAGTTATAGAGTTGATTTCTCCTACAACCTGTACCTTGGTTCTATCTAACTGCACAATGTGAATTGCAGATTTCCGGGGTTCAATGTTCAGTTTGGAACAAACCGAAGCTAGCATTATATTTGAGGATGCCCCTAAATCAATCAATTGTGCAGATTACGATTATAAATCTCATAGGTTAATAGGAAAGGAGGAGTATGGGAATTGGATCTGTCTCCGATCAGAATCGTATCAATAGCTTCAATCCTGCTAGAAGGTGGTTTTCCGGAATCATTTGCAGCTTTAGCACTGGGAAGAGGTGAGGAAGGAACAACATTCAATTCTTTGAGAAGCAATTTCTGTTGATATGTTAGTTTACTAAGTTCAAACATAGTAATGTTTGCCTTAGTTTTCTTCATATCATCAATGATATTGTAATCCATTGAATCGGATACTACTAATGTTTTATATGTTGAAGACATATTTGAGGTTGAAGGTTGGTTTTTGGGAACCGTTCCAGCTGGCTACCTTGTGGATACCTTTTCCTTTGTTGTTGTGGCACCTGCACTTCTTTTCTTTGAAGTTTCTTGGACGGGTTCAGGGGCACCTTTACTCCTAGTGGTGACGGGAAAAGCTTCTTCTTCATTTTCTGTATCGGAGTTAGGCAGTATGAAATCCCACATTCCATGGCATTCAAAAACTTCCTCTTCATCATCAGTTGGTGAGATTGTTTCCTCTTCTTCTTCTTCAAGATCTGAATCTGCATTAGATATAACATTTGGTGGTTTCGATTCAGTTTTCTTGAAAGTTCTAAAGGGCCTTTTAGTTGAGGTTTCTGCTACTTGCTTTTTGATTTCAACCATTTCATTTGACAAAGTCTTAAGGACCTTTTGCAGACCCTCCATGTTGTATGGATCTTTTGGGGTTTTCTTCTTTGAATCATCTTTAAAAGAAACTTTTTTGGTTTTTCTATCTTCAAGAGCAGCTTTCTTTTCTAGAGCATTAATACGTTTCTCCATAGCAAGTGCTTCTTTCATGTTTTCAGCTAAAGTTGGTTTTCCAGCCCTGTCTACAAAAATAGCTATATTGGTAGGTAGGGCAGTTATATACCATTTGCTTCTGATTTGTTCACTTGGTTTGGAGGCCGTTGGGATTTTATTCAAGAGTTTATTAAATCGCGCATTGAATTCTTTAATCGGTTCCCTATGCTCTATCCTAAGATTGGAGAGATCATTTATTAATGTGGCTAAAGATCTATCATCACCATACTTAGTGAGAAACTGTTCTTGGCAAGTGGTCCAACTGTTAGTGGAACCAGATGGCAAGAAAAAATACCAGGATCCTGTTGATCCTTGCAAAGTATAAGGGAAAAGCCTAACTACGACATCTTCCTCAATTACTCCTTTGAGATTAACTGATAACATGAAGTTATTAATATGTTCCTGAGCTTGTGTTCCATCATCTAGGTTAAACTTTGGTAGCCATTTTTCAGGAGCATCAGGTAACGCATATAATGGTGTAGGCATATTGACCGCACCAGGCTTGGTCCATGGATCTACCATTGTAACACTAGTAGTGGATGATACTACTGTTGAAATTCCAGATGTTTGGGAAGGAGTTGATATTGAGGATTGCGCAGGTTGGGATGTTGAAGTTCCTAATCCCTGATGAACAAAAATATGTAATGAAGGGGTGGATGGTTGACTTCGCACAGGGGAAGATGAGATGGAGGATGTGGATGAAAATGCTTCACTGTCAAATCCTCCAGTGTTCTTCTTGGCCCTTTTCCTTTTAGGTAAAGGGAACTCATTGGGTTCAATACCGAGCTTTCCGCTATGAAGTCTAGTGAGGGGATGAGGTAAATTGAATTGTGAAGTCTCACTGCTTTGAGATACTTCAGATTTTTGTGGTGTTATCGAGAAGCCTTGAAGTTTCTGGATGAGTAACTGAACTTCAGGGGACTCAGGACTTAATCGTTCTGGAGTATTGTGGGTGAGAGCAGTGGTAGTTGATTCCTCTTCTTCTTGCTTGGATACTGGAGAACCAGCATGCAATTAGGAAGTACGAGGTGATGTGGAGGGAGATTTACTCTCAGAATGGTCTATAGATTTAGGTTTGCTTGCCATTCATAGTTCAGCCCTCCTTCTAGCGCCAAAAATGTTGATGCCCCGAAAATCGTTGTATCAACATTAGGGGACAACCACCCGGTCCAGACCTTAATACAGCTCCTTTTTCGTTTGGAATAGTGGCTCCGACTAGATATAATGGGACCAGTTTCCCAATAATGAATAAAAGGGGATGGATGGGTGATTGATTTCTAATAAATGATAATGAATGGATGACTTAATTTATCAGTGAAAATATAAATAATTATTCTATCCCGGGAGGCTTCTATTCTTTGAAGTGCAACGTTTGATGATCTTTGTTCATCGATAGGCATATAGATGACTCTAAGCAATAAACATAGACATTCCTTTACTTAATGATTACTTTGTTCAAATAGTTGAACAAAGTGATTAACACATTGTTACACCTATCCTTTTATATTACCGATACATGTATGCTTAAAAGAAAAGCATGCCATAAACATCCAGTAGTGGAAAGTGTGAAGAATGTTGTTAAAACACATGCATATATTTGATAATAGCAAGAGCAATCAAACAACAATTCACATAAAAGGAATGAACTCAGACATAGATAGTAGTACCATATGAGCTGCAAATCACTCCCAATATCAATCGCTATTTGGATTCCTTCTTCCGACGCAGAAACACTTTTAAACAAAGGCAGTAGTGCACATTCACATAAAAGCTTCATTATCAAAATTGGAATAATTGGTCCAGTATTTATAAAAGAATATGCCTGAAGTACAGTAGTGCAACTTCAGGTTTAAGTCATATACAAAAACTTACGACCCTTTCTAAATACATGAAAGGGTCTATAAATACTTGATTAAAACTAACTAACTATGAAACTAAAATACTATTTAATTGGTACAACTTGATTCAGAATATTTTTATCACGAAAATCTGGCAATCGGCAGCATGATTCATCACTTAGGCTGTTTGCCTTTAGACCTGAGCTGGCATATTGCAAGCATTGGTTTCACTTCTGGTGGTCGGTTGAGATGAGAATTGAGTTGGGCAGCATAGGTGGCATCTTGTATATCAGGAATGATACACCCGATTGCATCTGTAAGGCACTTGAGGGTGGCTCTCTGACTGTATGGTTTGACTAGGAACAACCAATAGGTGACCCATGTCAAACTATTAATTCCTGCGACTAGTCTCCCATTTTTCTCTAGCTCTTGATAACATGACTACTCCAATGTTTTAGCCAATAGCAATTTACCTGGGGTACATTGAGAGATCATGTTAGATAAGTAGAGAGTATCATTAACCAATTCAACCAAATTACTTGTGGTTAATTTGCATCTGGAAACAGCTCTTTCTGCTTTCATTAACTGGGACTGCGATTCCATAAATAATATCTCTTTATGTGATTCTAAGATTTTTGGCAAATTAGCTGCCTGTCCCTCATCAGTGTCTTTCCACTCAAGAAAATTAGTTAAGGTCTCATCGGCCTGCTCCAAGTCTGTTCTAGCATTAGCCGATTTATCACTTATTGATGTTGTTAAGTCACATAAAGGTTCATCTTGAGCGATTTGTTGACATAATAGCCTTATTTGTGTCACCAATGCCTTGTTTATCTGTAATGCCTCTGCTCTGAATTCAGCTGGCTGTGGAAGATTCTTTGTTTTCTCTATTTGGGCTGATAATTGAGCAATTTGCTCATCTTTCGACTTCACCATCAGTTCATTCATTGCTTTTAGTTTTGCTAATGGTTCCGACAACTCTTTCTGCTTTTGAACTGCACTCGAATCAATTCTCTGTTTCTCTTCCTGCAATTGTTTATTCAATTGATTATTTATTTGTTACTGTGTAAACAATTGTTGTTCTGCTTGTTCTGCCTTCTGCTGTGCCTCCAATAGTTGTACTTGTAGTAAAGTGATTTCCTGGTCCTTTCCTTTTAATAGATTACTAACTTCTGATGCCTTGTCTATGGTGGCTGCTGAATAAGCTCCAGCATATTGGGACAATTTTGTTAGGTCATCAGAAGGATCAAACTCCTCCTTCCAAACCACGTTGCCCGTCACTGTTTCTTCAGGGAATAGGGAAGGTTGATCAGTCCTCCTTTTCCGCTGTCATTTTACTACAACCTTGTGCTTTGGGTTGTAAAAGACATCCAATGGAGGAATTTCTTCCACTTGCAAAACAATATGATCGGAAGGATCCTTAGGAATTATCTCTATTCCTGTAGAACTGGGTAGGCCGCTGGTTCCCCTTGGAACCTATTTAGATGTTGTCTCATGTGTGTCAGCCGCTTTTGATGTTTCAGCTTCCTTTGAGCTCTCAAGATTTCTTATGATTGAGTCGAATTTCTGCCATTCCTGGAGCAATTTTGGGTCAATCTGGGCATCTACATTCACCTCTGTGCTGCTCTGCTCCTGCTCTTTTCCCTGGGTTTCCTCTTGCTCTTTTCTCTGCACTTCTTCCTGCTCTTTTTCATGCACTTCCTCCTACTCTTTTGATGTAGCAGGAGGTTCCTTAGTGAGTCGCTGCTCAGGCTCGCTTGATTCTGTCATTGGGGTCGTTGCTAATAGATCTAGAGGCAGAGTTTGCAACCTCTGTTCTCTAAGTCTGTTAAATTCAACTAACCCGTCATCCTGATATTTCATTCTGGCCAGTGATTTAACTTGAAATATTGACTCGGCTGAGGAGAACAGGTCATCAAATATATCTTCTTTGTGGTCAAATTTAGTTAATTTTTCCTGTTCAAGTGCATTGTAGGCGACTTTGTTTGGATCAAATCGCCTATTAAGAAGAGTGGCTAGATTTAGTGCCTTGATTTTATCAGCCTCTTTCTCTACATGTTTAAAGTCATGCAGAGTGTAGACACCACATATTAGAGGAAAAGGAGGCCAAACCTGCTTCTTTTTGCTCTTTAGAGTCTGTGTAACTCCTTTGGATGTAATCTGATAGGCTACCTCCCAGGCTAACAGTTTATCGGGTATGTACAAAGGGAGGACATGGGGCTTGGCTTGGTTGCCGAAAACTCTTACATAGGTGAATTTTTCTTCTCCGAACCATCTTCCTATAGATGTCAAGTCAACTTCTGCTTGGTAGGAAATCTTAGGAGCAGGTTTATCAAAAATGGAATAGTGAATGGGTAACATAAAACCATTGCAAACTTGATATAAATGGTGTTTATAGTGGGCTTTCCATAACTTCTGATGGTATATATGAATGGGCATGGGGTCTTGTGGAGTCCATCTCCATCCAAGCACGGGAAATTTAGAATTAAAACACAGGGTGTCCAAGATATAGGCACTATAGTAGAATGGGGGAATGACCCTTTCAGTAATGCGGGATTTGTTTCTAAATTCAAGGATTGCGGTTGCTAGCTTATCAGATAATATAGTTTCCCAATCCATTATTTCACTATTACATACTGCCCCCATCAAAGGAACCATCTCTATAGTGAAATTCGCGGAATTATGTAACCCCCCAATCTACACATCATTATCCCGGCATAACAATAAGGAGAACACAAAGAATCGACAGAGTACTTACCCGAAGACTCATGCTTGTGTTTTGCTGGGTTTTGCCTCCAATCCCGAATGGGTTCAGATTCAATTTCGTTCTCATTTCTGAATTTCTCCAAGAATGCCTTGTTGTACTTCTTCTCTGGTATAGGCAAATGGTACATTTGCCTCAAATCATCAGGTTGAAATGAACCGAAGACTCTCCCATCCATGGTGAAAAATGTTCTGTTTGTGATTGGTGTTTCTTCAATTGCCCACTTCACCACATCTGTATATGGGAGAATTTGTTCCCGGGCTACTATCCGCTGAAGGAAAGAGTTGGTGAAATCCTTTATAGTAGCATCAGATTTCTGAGTCGTGTCTATTGTGGCTTGCATTGTTGTTACCTCAGGCTCTTCGGCCTCAATCAAATTATAGGTGCTTAGCCAAGTAGTTTTGCCTAGTCCTAGGCATGCAGTGTCGGATATCAGTCCCTTTCTGTTTGTTCCTGGATCGGCAGTGGGTTGCCCTGTAGCTGGCGAAGCGGAAGCTGTTGCGGTTTTCTTAGATTTTTTCCCCATTTTTCTTGAATTTACTGCTTCGAAAGAGCTCTGCACAGGAGTGAAAATGAATGTAATGTGGAGAATTGATAGCGTGAACCAAAGAAGAAAGAGATATATTAATCACTGAATAATGGAGGATTTAATTTATGGTGGCCATGAATGCAATCTCTGAAGAGATTTTAGACTTACTGTTTCATTAAATGGCCATTTAAACCTGTCAATCCTTTAAATGCTCATTATGTCGTTTATTGGCCAAATGATTCACTTAAGCGTGGCTTCGATGTTTTGGCTGTTGAGTGCAAGTGAATCGCTATCGGGAAAAGAAAAGCCATTAATACTAAATAACCATAAAATATCCCGGCTTTACCAATCATTTTTGAAATCTGTGCTTTTAGCTTTATCACAATCGGTGATTGGGGGAAAGCTCAAGTTGTTATATTGGTTCCTTTTGAAATCCCTGATTGCCGATAGCGATATCGCCAATTCACATCAGTATTTTTAAATGAGGGCTTTGAAATGCATGCATGGTACATCTCTGATCACCGATAGCGATATCGCATCCCATTAGAGCGAAAGGGGCTTTTGTTATGATAGCTTGCCATTGCCGATATCCGATAACCATTCATGTATTGTCGCATCGAGGAAAACTTAATGCGCCTTTTGTTATGCATCCTTTGTTATTTCTATATGCGATCTTGCAATCGCTTTATCGCAATAATAAGGGATTATTCATTTTTTATTATAAGACCGCTTATGTGATTTCTCAAAAGGTTTATAATGTTTTATTTATTTTCGGACCTTTTGAAAAATACTAAGTTGATACCAATTTAATTCTAAAATGGACCCATTTCATATTATAGTTATGAAAATAAAATTTGTATGAAATGGGGGGTTGTTGTAGAGCACAACAGGACCGTGCTAGGAGAATTGTGCGTAGTCAAAAAGATCGGAAAACATAAGACAAGAATGGCAAGAGAGATGAGACTAACCACATAGATCAAAGAAGATGAGATGGATCAAGTCATCCTGGATTTAGGATTGGATGCGAATGTTCTGCCGAAATAGACATGGGAGCGAATGGGGCGACCTGCACTGCAATGGTCTCCAATTCAGCTAAGGATGGTGAACCAACAGAAAATAATACCCATGGGGCGATTGCAGGGAATAACTGTGGATATTGAGGGAGTGAGTGCACTGGAAGAATTTGAAGTGATAGAGATTGTTGATGATAGCAATCCTTACCCCGCACTCTTATGAATTGATTGGGCCACTAACATAAATGGGGTGATCAATCTAAAAAAGCGAAAAATGATTTTTGAAAGGAAGTCACTACACGTAATTGTACCCTTAGACCCTACTGAAGGATCGTGCTATACGGAGCTGGTGTGTGACTATGAAAGTGATGATGACTTGGACTGCATCTATAAGATAACAATGCGAAACCAAGACTGGGTGAATCCCACCGTAGATGGGCGGATTGCATTGGAGCGTGAAATCTTATATACTTCGGATTCGGATGAGGAGATGGAGCGATGGCAGAATCGGTTACATGAGGTAATACACTAAATTGTAATATGATGACAAGGTCGCTACGTTGCGCATCGACAGAAGTAAGAAACATTCCTACTTATCATGGTCTAAGTGAGGTAGATACCTTCTTGAATAAGTTTGAAAGGGAGGTGCCAGAAAAGCAATGATTCCAGGCCTTGGACTGGGTACTGCACGCTACACCAATGAGATGGTGTGGTATGCATAAAGGAAGCTTTGATGACTGGCGCGAATGTAGGAGAATGATGCGCACATGATTTGGGAAGCCTAGGGTGTGATCGATAGACAAGTACAATGGAAAGGATGATCTGCACACGCATCTAGCCAGGTGGGCACAGCTATATGGAAAACAACCTATGCGGATGCACATGAACTCCATGCTAAAATGTATGGTCAATAAGCATGTGTTGGGGGCACAAATGTGCAAATGGCTCTTAATGTTGGGGAGATATTATGTAGGAAGAACAGTTGCGTAGAAGGTTCTCTGTGCGGAAGCGTTCAACAAGATATGCAACATGTTGAACAAGGTATGTAATGTGAAACGAAGTGATTGGGACCTGCGCGTACCCACAATATTATGGGCTTATAGGATGACAAGCAAGAAATTGATGGGACAGACACCTTTTAGGCTTGTCTATGGAGTGGAATCTGTAATGCCTATGGAATACATCATGCCTAGTCTGTGCATAGTAGTGTTCATAGGTATGACAGATCGCGAAGCCCCAGAGGAGATGCTTACGTAGTTGGAGGAGCTCGAAGAAGGATGGTTTTTGGCTGGCTTCCACCAGCAAGTACAAAAGCAAAGAGAAAAGGCCTGGCATGATCAACATATTAAGTTGTGCACCTTTAAGGTGAATGATTTGGGGTTTTTATATGATAGTAAGTATGATAAATTCCTAGGGAAGCTCATAATGTGTTGGCTAGGGTCGTATGTTATTAAGGAGATCACAGATGGTGGCGCGGTGTAGTTGGTCAATTTAAATGGAGAACTCTTCCGAGGAAAAGTCAGTGGCAGTTGTTTGAAGACATACATAGGTGGCCCGACCATCTGACTAGTAGAAGGAAGCACAATATTAGCACTCCAGGTAGCTAAAAGGAGGTGTGGGACTATAAAATACTATGTCTGGGCGCTGCATGATGTCAGGACTGCGCGCAGTAGCGAAGTGTCCTAGGGTCCGCGACAGAGCAAGGGTAGCTGTGTTGCTGTGCGGGTCGGTTGGAAAGTGACTGTTAATCACTATTCATGATGTGAGGCTTTGTTTGAGACCAAATGGAGTAGCAAGCAGACATTTAAGGAAAACTTTATGGGCTAGATTCTTTAAAATCTGTTGCCAATCAGGCATTAATGAACCAAATGTGGGGGAAAGGGTGAATTTAAACTCAAAATGCGCTATAAATTACAAAGGGTTGTCCAGAAAACAACACTTGGCAATTTGAGGATTGAGTTGTTGCACACGTAGACACTCATGAACCCAGACTTGTTTGATCTTTTGAAGGTGAATTCGTTGCTTGAGCGATTACTAGAGACATTGAGAGACTTGTGGAAACGTACTATTGCAGCACCTGAAGAAGCCATGGATACCGGAGTAATGACCATTGAGGAATCCGCACAGGCCATTATAGAAGTAGAAACCCCTAAAAGTGTCAAGATAGTTGTAGAAATCCCAAAATCAGCACACATGCCGAGACCCAAGATAGATATACAGGCTATGGTACTAGTGTGTGTATCCCTTAGGAATCTGTTAAGGACTAATATTACCATGGAAAAAAAGGGGAAGGCTATCAATTTTGACGTTGATGAGGAGGAAGAGTTTGAAGAAATCCTGGTAGAGGAGGAGGATGTAGAAATGGAGGTTGAAACTAGGGTGCAGACCCTCTTACTAGGCTGCCCGCATATGTTCCTCCGCGGAAGGGTAAAACAAAGGTGCCCAAAGGTATAGAGGAGAGAAAAATCTTTCTGCAGACTCTGCACTCCCTGACGACATTATTCTTGAAGGAGCGCACTTGAGGTAAGTGCCTATACTGAAATTTGAAGACTAGGATCTTGCAGACCATGAGAAGTTCCCACATTTGGCAACCACGTAGCTAATGTGCCAGAATAAAGACACATCGACTAGAATCATAGAGTTAGAGCCACGTAAATGGCTGAGAGGTGTGGAGAAGGCAGGATTGTTAAACCTACTCTGGGTGTCACATTACCATCGCACCCTAGTGACCATTTTTGTCATCAGGTAGCTACTCTGCTTGGTGCATGATGGGTGCTTGTGGCTGGAGGAGCCCATCCCCATCACAGACCATTTGATTCACAAAATTACCCAATTCCCTTGCAAATGGGAGGATCCAGAGAACATCTTGGAGGGAAAGAGTGATGACTGGCCATCACGGAGGCCATAAAGAAGAAGTTTAAGCTGGAGAAAAAGAAGAAAGGGTATGCCATTTCTAGCATCAATAACCCTATGGTCAAAGTCACAACGCAGATATTGGCAGGAAAGGTTATGTGGAAGTGTCATGTGGATGAGGTACCCACACCTGTGGTTGCACTAGCAGCGCAATGCGCAGAAGGGGTCCAGTTCATCTGGGCAAAATACTTATGCGGAGAGTTCCTTAAGAACTGCCACGAGGCATAGGAGTATGGAAGCACTTTTTTTTATGCGTGGCTTTTGTTGTCCATAGTACTGGCAGCATGGGAATTTCCCGAAGATAGCCAGTTCCCAACTATCATGCAGGATCTTCCGAAGGTAGTGAAGTACGCTTCGCTGTGGGAAACCAGATATGTGCAAAGGATAAGGGACAACAAAATCTTCTGGGTGTTCATGGAGATGAACATAAAATGGGGATTAATCAAAAGCCATGGTTATCACCAATAATCTACAACAGTTTGTATAGCTTCATGGAGTTCAAGGCAGATTTCCACCACACTTACATAAGGGTGCGGAAGGACCCCATGAAGATGTAGCGCGAGCTACCCTATCTAGCGATAGATGACATCATGTTCGCGGTCCTTGAGTCGTGGCTGTCGGAGTGGCACGCTATAGCCAGCTCTACGGTGGAAGCAAGGAAGTCCGCCGCGTAGCAGAAAAAAAAAAAAGAAGAGGTGGCACAGTTGGCAGAAAAGCGCAAAAACGAAGCGGCATCATCTAATGCCCAAGCGGTGCATGACACTGTAAAGTTGGTAAAAGAGCGTGAAGGATAGAAGTCACCTTCGCCCAAGCTGGAGATAAATACAGAGCAAGGTGGTGCAGACTTGTAGATAACATCCATTGAGCTAAAACATCCGTGCCTAAGAGAGCAAGTAGGGCCGCGAAAGAAGTCAAAGTCTTCAAAGACTTCTTTCGACCCGATCATCCTCACTGAGGGGGATCTACATGACATTGGCGAGATGGTGATGGGTGTCACCGCTAAGGCCCTCCAATAGTTCAAGGAGGAACACTAGATGGTGTTGGGGGCTCTCTGGCATAGAGACATGAGTTATAGGTGCACAGTCCACAGGCTGGCACTATGTCAACCAGCCTCGTAGTAGGTACGTTCGCGGCTAAAGAAATGTTGGGCACCAGGATGACAAACACCATAGTGCTTCCAGATGGAGCACCTATTATAGAAAATGAGGCAGACAGGCCTATGGTCAGTGAGTTGAAGGGAATCGGGTTAAATGTGGTTGCGCTCCCTTGAGATATGCTCTATGTTTTGCAAGATGGAATCACTGTAGAACTATGGGCTAGGGAGGGTCACGCGCTCCATGAAATTAATGAACAACACATCAACATGGAATAGCTAAGCTTGTAGCATGACGAGGTATTGGTGCAGAACAGACAGATCATGCAGGTGGTAGAAGAAGCCTCCCAGAGGGTCCTAGAGTTGGCCATCCAAGCAGAAGAACCAGTGGAGGTGCACGTCCAGAAACTAGCAGGAGGGGTGCACGAACCAAAGGAAGAAATGGCCAAGGTTCAGCTGGAGCTAAACCTTCAGATAACTGAACTATAATTCAAGCATATCCTTCAACTCTGTTGGAGGTTAAGGAACAACACGCTATCATGATTACAGCAGCAATAACAGAGGTTAATAGTGCAGTGACAGATTGCACAAAGCTGCTCGAGCAGTCATTCGAGGTTCTCACTACCCTGCAGGAGGACTTGAACATACAACCCCTAGAGATAGAGGCGTGTGAGATATAGTAGAAATATGATGAAGTAAAAGGGACTGCACATATGGTTTCCCTTATATAGAGGCTCGCGAGGATGTAGCAGGCGAAAGCACTCAAGGAACAAGTATATGTTGCTCGACATAAGGACGCAATTTTGAAGGCATGCTTATATCTGTGGATTGATGAGCTATATATCATTATAGCCTCCATTGAAGGAAAGATCACACAGCTACAAGAAACACAGGAAAAGGTTTAGGACAGTAGTTCAGCCACAGTGGTCTTTGAATGATACGTAGAGGAAGTAGAGTAGACAGCTGCTCAATGCGTTTCTGAACTTGCAGTGATCCAGTCAGAGTTGGGAGGTCTTCACGTAAAGATCTCCGCACCGACATAGTGACTCGAGGGTGAGTCACAATGTTTGTGTTGGGGGCCTATTGGGCATGGGATACCCCAAGGGAAATTTTGGAGCTTGGAGCCCAGATTTTGGAAAAATTGTAACTCAAATCTAAAGACTCCACATTTTGTGGGCGTAGAGCATGTAGCTTGTAAAAGAATCATAGGGTTGTCTACCCTCAATTTTGTTAATGTAATGTCGATTGTAGAGATCTACCCATGGTCCACAGACCATGGGATTATATAAATAGAGTGAGGCTCTAAGTAGTTAAGGCATTGAATCTAATCTAATGATCAGGAGAAGGATGAAGGAGTTGTATCTATGGAGTAAAGTCTAGTTTTAGGTTATAGAGTAGGAGAAGGCTCTGTAGTTGAGTGCGCAGAGGCCTAGTAGTCCACAGCTGATTGCGTGGACCCCTGCAGTTGAGTGCGCCGGGTGAGTCGCGTCTGTAACATTTGGAAGTATTAATAAAGAGAAGCTTCATATTAATTATATGTATTTATTTCCTATTTTATGCATTGAATATATTGGGCATAAATTGCACTTCTATTGTTTATATGATGCGTGAATACATATGAATGTGTTGATTAAGTGAATGCGAGATAGAATATATGCTTACGTGAAGTTAACTAACATCTGTAAGAAGATAAGTAAGATTCGCGGTGTAATTTGGGGAAATAGTGCAGGTCGCTGCCATAGCAGCACGAAAGCATCTCAGTGCTGGGATAGGGCTCCGTGAAAGATGATATAACAGATCACGAAGGTATTAAAGATTAGAATAGTGCATGAAGTAACCTGTGCGAGGGTAGGAATAGTTGGACTATATCGACACCACAGAAATCTCAAGGGTGTGAAAAATTGGTTCCAACATCCTCCCATACTGCTTCGGGTGAGACTTCAGTCTGCGCTCCATTGGCTGATGCTAAAAGGGCCAATAGTGTAGGGATATGTTTGACTAAATAAATCTGAACCTAGGTGAGACCCCCCTCAAGCCAACACAGCTCATGTCTAGTCCAAAGCCGACAAGGAAAATAGCTTCATTGAGCACATTCAACACATCTGCCAATAGTTCCATGACATATTGGACAAAGCCAATGATAAGTACAAGCAGTGGCATGATCAACATCAGGTGCCACATAAGTTCCACGTGGGTGAAAAAGTTTGGGTACATTTATAGAAGGAGCGCCTCCCTGGGCCCCATCGCAAGATTCACCCACTTTGATATGGGCCATACACCATCAACAAGTATGTGGGAGACAATTCTTTTTAGCTCAGCATTCTCCCATTCCTTGGCCTGCACCCAGTTATCAATTTGGATCACCTTCAACCATACTTTCCACCCTTACTAGACACATCTGACATAGTAGAACAACTCACACCAACATAGTTAAATCCAAACTGCATGGAACAAGCTGCAGCTGATCAGATCATGGACATGAAAATAAAGAACACTCGCTAGTAGAAGATCCAACTATATTGATTTGTCAAAGCCAGCCAACTCCTACACCAAGGAAAATGGCTCACTAGGGACCAATTTCAGCAAAAGTTTCCTCATCTCATGGAGGAACTCAACGCAATGGAGACCATTGCTTCCTAAGGGGGGAGGACTGATCTAGGTGGATATTGGTGACCATTCACCTATTCCACTTGGACCCTCACCATTGTTATTTCAGTTCTTTTTTTTTCTAGTTTCCTTAATTGTAGCATAATTTACTATTTTTGGCAGTTTTTCAGGTCGTGAACTTCCGAAGCCGTTTTGCGGCCTTAAATGACGTTTTTTTGGCAAAATGGCTCTAATGATTTCAACATAAATCACATCAACATTTGTATTCTTCAGAGATATATTTTTAACGAGGTATCATATGCATCAAAGGAATATAATATGACCAGTTACGACCCTAGGAAGTTGGCTACTCAACTAACCCCAACGAGATCCATAAACCCTTGGTGTTACATCTCCTTGGGTTAGGGTTTTTGGTTGTTTAGGGTTTTTCTCTTATTGTTCAATAATAAAAAGGCCCTTGAGCCTCATTGTAACTTAGTTCAGAGGCATGTAGCCACCACATCGCTCCTCAAAGATAAGCTACCATCACCCGATCTTATAGTCTTATTTCCATTATGTTTGTAAGCATATTTTAGTATTTTATATTAATGAAATGAAGTGTTTTTTTTGCTACATCTCTGTATTTATGGTTATATCTTTAATTTTTTGCATTCCTATATAAATCCAGATCAACCAAGGTATGCCATGGACAAGTTGGTCATTCAAGACATCTCATATCACATCTCCAAAGGGTTATCAATAGGGTTACATAAGAGGAAGAAGACATTGTTATTGCCTAAATCTACCTCAGGCTGAGAAAGGCAAGTTTAGGGTAACATCAAACCACGCTTAACCTGGTAGCTATCCCTACCAGGTCAGGAGAGGGCTCTCTCCTTATCAATCTCAGGAAATATGGAAAATAAAGCTTGATATGACTGATATAAAAACTAATTTTAGGCTAGGTATATGCTCAGAAAAGTTTGATTGATTTTAATAATGGTTTGTTGGATCATATGTGAAAAGCAGTTTTGGGTCCAGGGAATGAGCTCAGTTTTGCAGAGGGTTTTGTGGGGCGAGGTAGGCAAGTGCATTAGTACTTTGAATTAAGTGAAATGGAGAGTTTTAAGACTAGTGATGAGTTGGAGAGTGCATGGAAATGTCATGAGTCCTCTTCAAACAATAGAAAACATGTAAAACTAAATAAACCCTAAGGTAGAGCACTGCAACATCAATGATTTCCACCTTTATACTTGATTCATTTAAGCAAGCATAAAACAGAAAGATAATGGCACACATAAACATATGATAACCTGATTCACAGAAGGAAAAACAATACTAAGTCACCTTTCCACAAGAATCCCACAAAATGCTGCAAACCCTGGTCTATTTCCTTGTCAAACTATAGAAATGATGTACAATAATGCTCAGAGCATTCACAAGAGTCAAACCTTGACAAATGACTAAAAAACACATGATATAGACCTCCAAACCACCTGTTATATCCATTAGGGGTCAAATCCATGAGAAGAGGGGTGGTTTCAACCATATCTAAACTAGGAATAGAAAAATAGGCAGTGGAACAGCTTGCCTCTAAAACCTAGGAAACTGATTCATTCAACTAAAAACCACCTACAACTGATGTATCTACCTTATCAAGTCAATTTTTATCATTTTTATATCATAGTACATCAATTTAAATCATGTCATATCATGAATTTGACTATAAGAGAGAAAAAGTCAAACTAGAAGAAAACTAGGTGAAAAACAGAGTTTTTGAGCAAAATTGGCAAAATTTTTCCTGATGCGCAGCACCTTTTCCAAGCTAAGTTTTAAGGCCTTACCCTTCACCAAATTATGTCCACGATGGCTTGTTAGAAATATCTATCTATCTACTTGCTAGTACAATTGGAATTTTTAGATTTGGTGTCCATTTGCCCCTTAAAAAGTCAGTTCTCCAAAGACTTATTCTTGTGGTTCCAAAAAGTGGTAGAGAGGGCATTTTTGAGGTGTTTTTTGCCCTTTAGGTGACCCAAACCTTCTCCAAAGTTCATGAGATTTTTTGGGTTTTCATATTTTTTATGCAGAATCCAAAAATTTAAGCCATTACTCAAAATTCTCAACCAGCTCAATGCACAACGCCAGTGGCCCTACTCATCAGAGGAAAATTCCTGTGTTGCAAAATTTGATGCACAGCGCCATTTGCCTGATGCGCAATGCCCTTTTACAGACCGATGTTGGAGGGCTTCCTTGTGTCCAAATTAGGTTAAAGATATCTCGTTGTAAATATTATTGAGTCTACTTTCCAAAACATCTTGAACTTCTCAATTTGGAGTTCATTTGCCCTGTCAAAAGTCAAATCTCCCAAAAGTCAAATCTCCCAAGACTCGTAAAAATGTGCAAAATGAGGCTGCGTAAATGCAGAGTGTTGTTGCAGTCAACTTTTGAAGGTCTTCCACAACTCCAAATTGAGCTAATGATATCTCATTGGAAATATCTTTGTGTGTAGTTATCATTTCACGCATCTAGTAAGTCATTGTTGGAGAGATGCACAGCTAAATTAAACAACAAATAACACAGCAGGAAAAATCAAGCACATACGACACAGCTTTTAACGTGGTTCACCCAACCAATCTGGGCTACGTCCACCAAACATAGGCATCAGGAGTTTATTAATCAAATTGGGAGATTACATCATGAAATCCTCACATTCTCTTAGCAAACATCCGAATGGTTACCTGTTATATAGCCTAGAGAATCTAACAGCCTCATTAATTCCCTCACATCAAATATAGGAGGCATTAACTCCCTCCCAACAACCTGGAGTTAATCTAGGACCTGAATTCCTATTGTTGTCACCAGCTGAGATTTTTCCTATTTCATCCCAAACAGAAAATCTCAACAATCTCCACCTTGACAACAATTCGCCTGATGCCCTGTTATTATTATTTTATCTTTTTTGCAAGCCAAGAGAAGCCAAACACCAGCGTAGCTTCTCCAACAAAACGGGTTTCGTGAACATGTCTGCACAGTTCTCCCTTGTATGCACCTTTTCAAGAGAAACTCCCCTTTCAGTGATAACCTGTCTTACAAAATGATATTTGATTGGAATATGCTTTGATTTACTATGATAGGCCGGATTCTTAGCCAAATGTATTGCACTTTGACTATCACAAAGTAACCTGATGTTGTCCTATAACCTACCAAACTCACCAAGTAAACCTTTCAACCAAACCACCTCTTTGCAAGCATGAGAAGCAGCAATGTATTCTGCTTCAGTAGTGGATAAAGCAACAATATTCTGTAGCTTTGACATCTAGCTTATAGCTCCACGTGCAAGAGTAAAGACATACCCTGAAGTTGATCTTCTCTTATCCAAATCACCTGCAAAATCGGAATCAACATATCCACAAAAAAATTCACTACTCTTATTGTAAGAAATACAATAACTACTTGTGCCTCTCAAGTACCGAAGCACCCATTTCACTGCTGACCAGTGTTCTTTACCCGGATTTGCCATGTACCTGCTGACAACCCCAACTGCATGAGAAATATCTAGTCGCGTACACACCATCGCATACATCAAACATCCTACTACATTGGCATAAGGAATTCGAGACATATAATCCTTTTCTTCATCTGTATTAGGACATAAACTCGAAGAAAGCTTAAAATGGGAAGCTAAAGGGACCGACACAGGCTTCACATTGTTCATACCTAACCTCAAAAGTATTTTCTCAACATACTTCTATTGTGATAGCCATAGCTTACCATTGCCCCTGTCTCTGAAAGTCTCCATGCCCAAAATCTGTCTTGCCGCTCCTAGATCTTTCATATCAAACGTCCTTGCCATCTGAGTCTTCAACCTGTTGATTTCTTCAATGCTTTTGCTTGCTAAAAGCATATCATCAACATATAACACTAAGATAATGAACATGCCATTATTTAACTGCTTAAAATAAACACAATGATCATATTCACTTCTTACATATTTCTGACTCAACATGAAAGAATCAAACTTCTTATACCACTGCCGAGGCGATTGCTTCAGGCCATATAATGACTTCTTGAGCCTGCAGACAAATTTCGCATTGCGATGCTGAACAAACCCTTCCGGTTGTTCCATATATATTTCCTCATCTAAATCACCATGTAGAAATGAAGTCTTAACATCTAACTGCTGCAACTCCAAATCAAACAAAGCCACTAATGCTAACACAATTCTAATTGAAACAATTTTAATCACTGGTGAAAATATCTCATGAAAGTCTATGCCAGCTTTCTGAGAAAACCCTTTTGCAACCAATCTCGCTTTGTACCTGTCTTCCGTATCATTCACACCCCGTTTCAGCTTGAACACCCACTTGCATCCCACAGTTTTCCTGCCTTGGGGAAGTTCAACCAGATCCCACGTGCCATTCTTACCTAAGGCCATCATTTCTTCCTTCATGGATGCTTTCCATTTGTCACTATTTGAACCTTCTACAGCTTCCTGATAACACAAAGGTTCATCATCATTAGCGATCAAAGCAACTGAAGTAACATGATCATCATACCTTCTCGGACGACGTTTGATTCTTGTAGATCTCCTTAAGAATGTTTCTGGTGCTTCCACAATTGGCTGTCTATCATCTGTAGAAACTTCTTCATGATCGCCATCTGAGACCTGTTCATGTCCTCCATCTGAACCCTGTTCATAATCTGATTCTAAAACCTTTTCATGACTAGAATCTGAACTATGCTCGTTATGACTATCATTAGAAATGCTGTCAAACTGAATATGCTGGAAACCATATACATCATCCTGTTTCAATCTTCTATCTACATCTAACTGTACAAGAGAGGATTCATTAAACTTTACATCTCTGTTGATGATGATTTTGCGGGTAGTAGGATCCCACAATCTAAATCCCTTTGTTCCATCACCATACCCAACAAAGATATACCTTTTCGATTTCGGATCTAATTTAGTTCGCTGATGTTTAGGCACTAGAGCATATGCATCACATCCAAACACTCTGAGTTTAGAATAGTCACAAGGGTGTCTTGTCCATACCTCTTGCGGAACCTTGCAGCCTATTGCCATTGATGGAGATCGGTTTATCACATAACAAGCTGTTTCCACTGCTTCCATCCACAACTCTTTTTGCAACCCGGCGTTACTCAGCATACACCTTGCTCTCTCTAGAAGAGTCCTGTTCATGCGTTCAGCAACTCCATTCTGCTGAGGAGTATAAACTGTGGTCTTATGTCTTTCGATCCCTGCATCCTTGCAATAGCTGTCAAACTCCTTGGAGGAAAACTCACCACCATTGTCAGTTCTTAAACATTTTATAGTTCTACCAGTGCTGGTTTCTACCAATGCTCTAAACTGCTTGAAAACTGTAAAAACATCAGACTTCCGTTTCAACATGTAGACCCATACTTTCCGAGAAAAGTCATCAATGAATGATACAAAATAAGACGAACCACCATATGACGTTGTAGGGGCTGGACCCCAAACATTGAATGGATATAATCAAGTATGCCTTTACTAGTATGTTTGCCTGTTTTAAACTTTTGTTTACTTTGTTTACCAAATAGACAATGTTTACAGAAATCCAATTTTCCAGATCTTAGATTAGGAAGTAACTTTCGGTCAGCCAAAATTTTCAATCCTCTTTCACTCATATGCCCCAATCTTTGATGCCATAAGTGAATGGAACTACTATCATGTTCAGACACAGACACATGATCTGACCCAGTTCTACCTTCTAACTGAAATAGATTTCCTACTTTCTTAGCTTTCATAACTAGTAAGACGCCTTTGTAAATTTTCATTACTCCACCTTGAATTACAGTTTTATATCCATTTGAATCAAGTGCTCCTAATGAAATCAATTTTTTCCTTAAATCTGGTACATGCCTGACATCTGTTAATAGTTTTGTTGTCCCATCAAACATTTGCAGTTGTATGCTCCCAATTCCCACAATATCACATGTTACATCATTACCCATGTACACAACACCATCATCAATTGATTTATATGTTTTAAACCAATCTTTATGAATACACATGTGGTTAGATGCCCCGGAATCTAACAACCAATGTTGATCATGTTTTGAAACATTAACAGACAATACCTCATCACTCATACCTGAACCAGATACTGAACCTGTATCTGTGGTGTTGGCTTCCTTCTTTTCTGTCGAAGAGCCTTCTTTAGCAGCCTGCTTTCGCTTCCAGCAATCCTTTTTCAGATGTCCAGCCTTGCCACAATGCCAGCACTTCACCTTTGGCTTCTTTCCTTTGGACTTCGAACGAGAGTCGCTATGCTTTCCCCCGGAGTGTCTCTCTCGTGAGCGACCTTTGGCCATCATTACCTCTGATGTGGAGGTGTCTGCATTCGACCTCTTCCTCGTCTCCTCAGCCAACAAGGCTCCAACAACATCATCAAACTCAAGGATATCTGATGTACTAAAGCTTATGGAAGTAACAAAGTGATCCCAGGATTCGGGCAAAGAACATAATAGAGTTATCGCCTTATCCTCTGAATCAAATTTCACATCTAGACTGTCTAATTGCACCAATAAGGTATTAAAAACATTCAGGTGATCAGCAATTGAGGTACCTTCTTTCATCCGCAAACCGTAAAGCTGCCGCTTCAGGAGAATCCGATTTGTCAAAGATTTCGTCATATAGAGCTTCTCAAGCTTCGACCACAAGCCTGCGGCGGTTTTCTCTGACACAATGTTAAACAGAACATCGTCCGCCAGACATAACCGAATTGCGCTCAGAGCTCTATCGTCCATCTCATCCCAATCATCCTCCGTCATGGAAGGAGGCCTTTTGTTTTTCCCCAACAGTGCTTTCGCCACACCTTGTTGAACCAGCAGATCGTGCATCTTCACCTTCCAGATCTCAAAATTATTCTTGCCATTAAATTTCTCAATTTCAAAACGGGCACTTTGAGTTTTGGCCATCTTGTATCAACAAAAAAACACAATAATCTCCAATATCCAACCAGCAATAAAAAAAAAATTGCCAATGCCTTTGTTTTTACACAACAAGAACAAAAACTGCCTATGCCTCTGTACTTTTGCCTTTAAAAAACAAAACTGCCCTATCTTCTTAGAGCTCACCAATCCTGCTGCAAATCTACAGTTTGGATCTGCATCAACGCATTCTCAACATGTGTTTTCAATGTTGGAGCAATACATTAAAAAAAAAAAACATATTACGCTCACAATCAAATACTCATAAAACACTCATTGTTCAACATGAATCAGAGTCAATGCGTGGAGGCGCTTTCAAAACACGCTAATATCCTACCGGTGTTTAATTACAGGTGTTTAATTATAATCCCTGCGCACACTTACACTCTGCTGCTTCAAAGTTCACAACAATTGAATTTGCCACCCGGTAACAGTCGATAATCTGCTCATTATTCGCACAGCCAATTTGGTACCCACTGCATCAATGCTCTCAAGCGACCGTGCCTGCTATGTTTCTTCTTAAAATAAAATTTATGGAAACATAATTGTAGATGGACAGTGGCATATGGCGTATATGAATATGATCACACGGTGTGTGCGTGTTTCAGTTTTAAGTACTCAATATAGTAGTTCATAAGTGCCCGTATGATCCACGCAGAGATAAGTGTCTAACATATATTTGTCCACAAACCGTTTTTAATATAAAACCATATTCATGCTGGCAGGTTATAAATCCACACTGGTTTGAAAAACAATTCCACGCCGTTTTCAGAATATATATAACACATATCCACAATGAAAGCCACGTTGGTTATAAATATACCGTCTGTAAATATACCCACGTTGGTTATAACTTCATCGCCACACAATGTTTTGTTTTTTTTTTTTTTTAAATGTACAACGCACCTTTTTAAATATGTATTACAACGTTGGAATTTTGTGCACCAGGCACAGCTCCACGTTCTTGCACTCCACCTACAGCACAACCAGCGCTCCAGCAAGATTTGTTCAGCAGACATACGCTGCTTGAGCCACGCTGCACCTCCAGGCAGCAATCGATCTGCTCACCAGAAACCAAACCAACTCCGTGCTCCACCTCCAGCAGTGCCGCTCTTCCAACGAGCTCTGATACCAATTGTTGGAGAGATGCACAGCTAAATTAAACAAAAAATAACACAGCAGGAAAAATCAAGCACATAAGACACAGCTTTTAACGTGGTTCACCCAACCAATCTGGGCTACGTCCACCAAACATAGGCATCAGGAGTTTATTAATCAAATTGGGAGATTAAATCATGAAATCCTCACATTCTCTTAGCAAACATCCGAATGGTTACCTGTTATATAGCCTAGAGAATCTAACAGCCTCATTAATTCCCTCACATCAAATATAGGAGGCATTAACTCCCTCCCAACAACCTGGAGTTAATCTAGGACCTAAATTCCTATTGTTGTCACCAGATGAGATTTTTCCTATTTCATCCCAAACAGAAAATCTCAACAGTCATTTGGCCAATCAAGCTAGGCGAAATCTTGATTTTCCCAAGGTCACTCCAGAGGAGAAGCAATTCTCCTAAGGCAACTATAGTTTTGACATTTCTCTAAAACCCTGACACCTATGTAAAAAGTGAAGGAGGTTTTTCTTCCTTGGACTATTAAGGAAAAAAACCTCTCTCATGTTTGTCAAATACATATTCTATTTCTCAGAAACATCATTTGAGTAAAACCTACCCCGATGTGTGGAACAAGGGATTTGTAGAAATGAAGGGAAATGAAGGGGATAAGGGGCTTCTGAATTCTTGAGGAAATTTTTGGGAAGTAGGGAGGATGTTAGGAAGAAATTGAAAGTGTAATTTCAAATATTTAGTGAGGGGAAGGGGTCCAAAAGGGAAAAACATTGGCTTAGCCTAGAAAATTGTCAAATTGTAGCAAGAAAATAGGGTTTGTGGGAAAATGAGGAATTTGAGGGATATCAGTGATGGGAAGTGTTTAATAAGGTAAATTAAGGATAGGGAAAGGTGTATGAGCATCAGGTTACAAGCTTCGTTGATGATTTGACCATCCAAGAGAAATTACCTTCAAAACCCTAGGAGAGGGAAATGAGCCTTACCCAAGTACAACTCAAGCACGAACAAGGTGTAAAAATGACCCATTGGAACCTGAAATGATGATGAAAAATCTCCGCATGATGGTACACTTAGTTGAATGGCGACATGGACCGTCATTTGGACAATTTTGAAAGAAGTGAAAACAAATCCTGAACCTAATACCTAATGAACAAATTTTACTTGAAGATTCACTGAAATGACAAAATTTGACCTTGACACCCTAAGACCACTTTGTAAGAGTGTGTTTGATCACTGGTGGAAGGCTTCAAAGACTAACACTAATAGACACCATGGCTTACTCTTCCTTTTCAAATTGGATTGTATGAGATTAAGAGATTGAAGGATGTAGATGTTGAAGCTAAGAAAATAATGATGTATGAGTTTAGCACCCAAGACTTTAATTTGTATGATGCCCAGGGTATTTTCAAGAAAAACTATCTGAATTTGTACTATCCATGGATCCATGTGACATTTCATTGGAATGAGGAGGACCCTTGGAGGTAATACTACAATGACTCCAAGCTCCACAAGATGGTCATTACAGCCACATCTTGGAAAGTTTATCTACAGGCAGCAACAACGCAGGAAGAAACAAAAACAATAGCAATAAGAAGAAAGATAGCATAGGACAAGGGAAAGAGGAAGATTATCGAAAACCTAGAGGCAGAGAAAAGCTACAAGATGAGAGAAAATCCTACTTTGGAGAAAACAACTTTGGAAGGGGAGGCAAAGAGGGAGCAACAACTAAAGAGATCAAATTGAAGGAAGAGAGAAAAGAAAAGGTTGGAGGAAGTAGAATGAGAGTTGCAGGAAAAAGAGGAAGTTGAAGGAAGAGAAAGGGTTAAGAAGAAGAGAGAGGGAAGAGAAGAATAAAGACAAGGCGCAATGATAGAGGAAAAAAAAAACCCATACAGGTTGAGGGGTCAGAATAGAAAACAATTGAAGAAGAGGGTGAAAAAATGCAAGTTCAGGAGCTTTCTTAGTAGATGTAGCAACTATTTGAAGTGATGGACATGGAGGTGGGGTAGGAGCCACAATATCAAGACACTGACCTCATGCCAAAAGAACTTGAGGTCATCTCTAAGTCTCCACCACCTATAGTGTCAGATTCAATCTTGAGTGAGCAAGGAGAGTTTTTTCTCCTTGATGATGATCCAATGATGGATGTGTATAATCTATCATTTGATGAGTTGTAGAAGAATATTGTACAGGAACGAAGAAAGAACTTTCCAGATGATCACGTGTCACCTACATTCATGAAGGAAAGGGTGATAGTTCCAGATGTCAGAGAGAATCCAGTTGCCCTTGCCAATGCCACCTTGGCTTATGTAGGAGCCATGAGCTCTAATGGTAATTTCCTGTTGGCCGAGAATGAACAAATGGAAAAGAACTTGTAGCTGGCCACATAAGAGGTATAATAACTCAGAGAGTAGATCACATTTTACACAATTGAAGAGATGAGAAAAGTGATGCTTGATGAAGTATCAACACTTTAGACTACCATGTGAAATCTCTATGACATATTCGTCACCATGCATAAAGCAGTTGTCCTTGTCTATGGATTACAAAAGTGAAGCAAAAAGTTTGTTCAAACTCTTAGGGAAATAAATGCTACCAACACCCATGTGCAAGAGTATACAATGTAGTACAAAGGGGCCCCACTTCACTTGCCAAAGGTGATGAAGCCTTAGGCAGTGATGGAGAAAGAAAAGGTCTGGATGTTGATCCAGAACTGTGAGCAGCTTGCCCCATTCGTCGCCAGCATACAAGCCTCATATGCATGGTTGTACAAGAGTTTGGATGTCATGGTGAGAATGCACAAGATCCCTTCAATTAGTTCCCTCACTAAGGCTAAGAAAAAGAACCAAGTTTGACTAGAGATTGATAGGTATTGTTAGCTTTGCTGGAAAAAGGCCCACAAATTGATCCATATAGGCTCTAAAAGTCTCAAAATTTGCTTTAAAACATGCCAATGGATCCATTAATGCCCTTAAAATCTTCAATCTTTGCTCAAAGATCATCAAGTGATCAAAATCTACATAAGAGGAGAGCCCTTGGAAGGGCGGAAATACACTATTGGGAGGCAAAAAAGCTTAAAAACCATGAAAAAAACCCCACAAACGTAGGCTTAAATAGTGAATGAATAGTCGCCATTAGATCTATCTGATCAACGGCCCATATCTAAGTGACTAATTGCAATCGGCGCTATCACAGACGAGGACTTACAGAGGGGCGTAGGACACCACCGATTAGTGATCTTCGATGATCGGATCGGTGGGTCGCATCAGCGGGAAACATATGTTGTGTTATATATATATATATAAGGACCCGAGCATCGAGCGATTAGAAATTGAAATTTATCACATCGCTATATCACATCAGCATTATACCATGGGGTGGGGCCTAGGCATGGACATGTGTGCGACCTAATGGGCCAGACTTGACAGAATTATATGCGACAGTTTATAAATTTTGAAGTCCACATGAAGGCCTACTCTTAAATGTATTTTAATGTATTTCGTTGTTTAAACGAAATACAAAGGAACACATGACATCACTGATAGAAATATAGCCTAGACCGGAAAGGGTTCGGGAATGATATTATATAATATTTCACGTCCAGGGAATGCCATATTTCAGTGTTTTTTGTGTATTTTCGGTGTTATAACAAAATACAAAAGGGAACTTGGGAGCGTCGATAGTGATGAAGCCCAGACACAAATGGGTTTCAGAGTTAAAATATATACTATTTTAGGTCTGCCAAAGCTGATTTCACGTGTTTTTCAGTGTTTTTTGTGGATTTCCAAATACAAGGAAAACACATAGGAGCAGGCTTTTGCGAATTGCGATGGCGACAAGGGTAGACCCAAGAGAAGAATAAACCAGTTTTGAAGACCTTTGATGTCCGAAAGGACAGAGAAGGCAGGATTTGGCAGTGATGGCTTTGTTTTCTGTTTAAAATATAAATATACATTATTTTCAATAGAGGTCCACCATAGGGGCAGTGTTGTTTTGCTATAACAGAAGCATGCATTGTTAAATCATTGGAAGGGCCACAACACGCTGCAACCTGAATCAAACAAGATCAGGGAGCATCAACAGCACAGACAGTGCAACAACCACACCAACAAACATTATGGAGCATCTTTAGCATAGGAAAACTCTGAGACAGTGCAACAGACTATCCAAAATATCTGAATGCGGTTATTCCTCTGTCAGAAGGAGAAAAACCTTCAAGCCATGCTTGTCTTCAGGGAATTAAATAGTTAAACAGGACAGAGTGCTCGATTAAGACCTCTCAAGCCTTAGAAGGTTGAGTATCATTGTAAAGGTTATAAATAGTTGAAAGTAAGATGTAATAGAGGTTCAGCCCTTGGAGATTATTCCTCCTCTGTTCATTCAAGCTTCTCATCTTCATTCTAGTAATACAAGCTTATTTTGCCATTATATGTTTAATGTCCATTCTCTTTGTTGTTCTATGCTTGGACTTGAATAGTTTGTTCATGTTCTCTTTGTGTCTAAGGCCAGATAACTGTCATCTTATCTTTGCTTTGATATATTAGATCTGCGAGCTTCTTTGCTGCCTGTAGCTAGCCATTGATGTATGTTTATGTATGAAATCTGCTATTATAGTTAGTATTCTCCATCTATCCATTGAATTTATAACTTATTGAGCATTACTAGTCTAAAGCCTTGTGTTGGTGAGAGTGTTCATGCATGCATTGTGTGAAAACAGAGCTGAAATGGTTATCTAACTTGATCCAAACCATCATTTATTCCAATATTTTAGAGAACAATATTGAAGATTATATGTTACCAGGAATCTTTGAGCTACAACCATAGGAGAGTTTCTTGGAGTGATAACATAATTGGTGCCACTGGGGAGAAGAAACTGAAGCTCAGCTTCCTTGGGAAACGACGTAGATCCAGCTTTGATGATAGACAAAGTATTGGCACATTTCTGGTGTTAATCATCTATCTGGTGACTCTACTGGAGGTTGAACCTATTGGTGACTCTACTTCATAGTTCTGGCTCAGTTTGTGAGACATACTCAGAGAAATCCTCAAAAGCTACAAGTTGACCCAATACCTGACCCTGAAAAAATCATCAAAGAGAGAAAGGTATCACAGAAAGGAGCATCAGGATCAGGTAAACCTAAACAATATTCTATATCTCTTCAAGAAAGGCTTGTAATAGAACAAATACATGTTGAGAGTATAGCATCTAATACTAGCAGTGAAGAAAAACTCTCAGAGATTCATAAAGCTCCTTATTCTTTAGGTTCTCCTTTTGCTTTAAGCCCAAAGGAAGCTTCACCTCCCATCCATCATACTCCTTTAGTCCCGTCAGTCACTCCCCAACCCTCTATCATTTAGACTGCCAGTACTTTTTGAGCCACCACAGCTATGGTAGTTCCACAAACACCTACAAAAATGGATAGAATCATAGCTGCTAAGTATGGACCTCTAATACTGCCCACTCCTTTGAATGCCATGCCTACTGGAGAATATTAGAAATATAGGTCTAAGTTCACTGGGATTGAAGGTGTTATTGCTGAAGAACATCTTGAATCATCCTATAGCTATGTTGATAATCTGGACATTAGTGAAGACGAAGTGTGGATGAGAGTCTTTGTCCAAAGCCTAGATGGAGAGGCTAAAAAATGGTTTAGAGAACTAACCCCAAGATCTATAGCAAATATTGAAGCTTTAGATGATGCATTCCTAAAGCATTGGGGGCATAAGAAGGATCTCCTCTACTACCACACTGAGTTTGGGAACTTAAAGAGGGAAAATGGTGAGTTTCTGTCTAATTTTAATAAGAGGTTTAACCATATGTATAGCAAGATACCAGCTGAAGTAAAACCCACTACTACCTCTGCTAAACTCACCTATTCTAGTTCTTTTGATTCTAACTTCTTCCTATTGTTAAGAGAGAGGAGATGTGATACTTTGGCTGACATGTAGGATGCAGCCTTGGAAGTGGAATCAAACATCATGGCTGCAGAGAAGCTCAAGGGAAATGTTGATAGAAGAAGATAGAAGGGTGAGTCTTCATCATCCTTTGATCCTAAGATAGACAAAATGACCAAAATGATCGAGTCATTAGCCTCTGAAATTTCTAAATTGAAGGTTGATCAGCACTTGGGGAAAGGAAGAGTACCTAGTACCTTTTCTCCTAGAAATCAAAATCCAAATCCATATAGAAGAATAAATGAGCAGTTGCATATTTTGCAAAGAAACAAAGATGCTAATTAAGTCTAAAGGGTGAAGGCTCCTTTTCAAAATGCAGCCACGGAAGAAGAGAAGTTTGAAGAAGATGATGAGATCCATTGTCTGGAAGACAAAAGTAATGTTTCCTTTTTGACCTCGGCTACCTATGAAAAGTCATTATGCAATTACCAGATTAGCCAAGAATAGGATGATGAAGCTATTCTACAAGTTGTAGATCAGCAAAGATATAGTTTGAGGTCAAAGATAAATAATGCCAAGGAAACTCCTATTCAAAGAGCTGTTGTCCCTGCAGTACAACAAGCAAATAAGCAAAAACAACCAGTAGTTGAGCCCATCATCCTTAAAGCTCCATCTCATGAGGTAAGAGGCCTTGACAAGTCTCCTTCTCCTTTCCGTTTTCAATCAGAAATTCAGAAGCTAAGAATACCTATTCCTCTAATTGAACTAGTGAAGAATGAGTCCTTCAAAAGATCCATCTCGAGGCCCTTGAGCCTAAAGCCATCCAAGCCTCCACTGACTATGTAAATATGCAAGATGACAAGCTAGTTGTTATTCTTAGCCCAATGATTGAAAATTGTGAAGACAATTCCCCATCATTCTATGTCTCACTGACTATTCATGAAAAAATCCTTCAGAACTTCCTTTTGGACACTGGAGCCAACCATAATCTAATGCCCAAGGCTATCATGGATGAGTTGGGTCTTGACATCACTAAGCCTTATCATGACTTGTCTTCTTTTGACTCTAGAAAGGTGAAATGTCTAGGATTAATCAAGGACCTAGCCATCACTTTGTCTCAGCTGCTTATGAAAAGCATGATCATGGATATTGTGGTAGTTGATGTACCTCCCAAGCTTGGCATGTTACTTTCCAGAGGTTGGATCAAGAGATTAGGTGTATCATTACAAAATGATTTGTCCTATGCTATTGTCCCAGTTTTCGGAGGTGAGAGCAAGAGATTGTACAGAGAGGTGAAGTTGGCTTATATCATTAGCGATGAGAAGAACCCTATTAATCATCCCATCTATGCCGTTGACACTGATTTTGGAGCATGTATTTTCCATATTGAAGAATCCCAATTGGCCTCCACGTAGCTTAAAAAACCAGTTTTCCAAATCATTGAAGAAGAAGGCCCACGGATTTGGGATATGTTCTTTGATGGGGCTTGCTCTAAAGAAGTTGCAGGGGTAGGTGTAGTCCTTGTGTCCCCAGCACAAGAATATATTCATTTATATTTCAAATTAACCTTTCAGGTCACAAATAAAATAGTAGACTACGAAGCTTTGATTCTAGGATTAAACGCTGCTAAAGAAATGGGTATCAGAGGCCTGAAAGTGTTTGGAGATGCAAACCTCATCATTCAACAGGTCAATAAAAATTTCCAAGCTAAGAATCCAAGGCTAAAAGCATACAGAGATGAGGTATGGAGGCTCAAGGATTCCTTTAATGATTTCAACATTTCTTATATTCCAAGAATGAAGAACGAGCTTGTCGACTCCCTTGTTGTCTCTGCTAGCATGTTTATTCCTCCCTTGCCTCCTAAATTGACATATGAAGTTTAGGTAAAATACAGACCATCTCTCCCTGACAATGTCAAATATTGGAGAGTTTTTTAAGACGATTAGGAAATTACCAGGTTTTTACAAGTTGTGGAGGAATTTGTTGAAACGGGCATCGATCAAGAAAATGAAACTAAGGAAGAATGCGACCAGTCCAAGTTGAAAAAAGAGATCGGCCAAGGAAACATCATCTACCTGCCTAGTAACCATATACCAAAGGGATTAGTGCCTCTAGAGAATCTATTCGACCAAGACGATGTACCGTATAATCCGGCCAAAAGTCTGTTGTCTGTAAACATAATATAGGGAGCCCAGCCCATCCAAAATACATAAATCTATCCACTCATTTGTCTTCTGCCTAGAATTCTGAGTATTGCACCCTCATGAAGCAATTCGCTGATATTTTTTCTTCGGAATATAGTGATCTCAATACTTATGATACAAACATCATTCAACATAAGATCCCACTAGAAAAGAACACCACCCCTTTTAAGTAGAAATTAAGACCTATCAGCCCTCTCTTATTGCCTTTGATTGAGAAAGAGATCAAGAAGCTGTTGGATGCCAAAATCATAGTTCCACTAAGGTATTTGAAATGGATAGCTAACCTTATGGTAGTGAGAAAGAAAAATGGAGAAATCAGGCTTTCTGTTGACTTCAGAAATCTGAACAAGTGCTCCAAAAAAGATAACTATCCCCTGCCTAAGATGGAACACTTGCTGCAAAGAGTTTCAGGGGCTAGAGTCATGTCTTTCTTAGATGGATTTTTAGGTTACAATTAGATTGTTGTACATCCTGAAGATTAGGAAAAGACTACCTTCACTACTCCTTGGGGCACTTTCATGTACTCCAAGATGCCTTTCAGACTGATAAATGTTGGGGCTACTTTTTAGAGGGCCATGGGCATAGCCTTCATGGGAGAGAAGGACAAGTTTGTCCTTATTTATATTGATGACATAATAGCCTTCTCCAGCAACCACAAAGACGATTTACAACATTTGAAGAAGGTCTTCCAAAAGTGCAGACAATTTGGTATTTCAGTGAACCCTAAGAAGTTACAGTTTTCTCTTGAAGAAGGCAAGCTTCTGGGACATATTGTTTTTACTGAAGGTGTGAAGATTGATCCAGCAAGGGTTCAAGCCATTCATACATTATCCATCCCAAGGTCAAAAAGGGACATTCAATCCTTCTTGGGTAAGATTAACTTCGTAAGGAGGTTCATTCCAAACTTTGTAGAGCTTGTAAAGCACATCACTTCCATGTTGAAGGAATGATCTGAAATAAAATGGACAGATGCTTCAAGAAGCTCTTTTGAAGCCATCAAGCAAGCTATCATGGAAGCTCCCACTCTAATCAGCCCAGATTATACTAAGGAATTTTGTATCCTCTCTTTTTCCTCTTATGATATACTTGCAGTAGTTCTGTTGCATAAAAATGATGAAGGCATAGATCACTCCATGGCCTTTTTCAACAAAACTTTAAGGGATGCTAAACTAAGGTATGACCGTATTGAAAAACAAGCTTATGCTCTCATAAAGTCTTTAAAGGAATTCAGAATTTATATTCTGCATTCCAAAGTAGTTGCACATGTACCTTCAGCTTCAGTAAAATATGTCTTAACTCAGCCAAATATTGATGGGAAGAGAGCTAAATGGATTGCAAAATTCATAGATTTTAACATAGAGGTGAAGCCCACTAAGCTTGTCAAAGGCCAGGGCTTGGCTAAACTTATGATTGAAGAAAATTGCAGCTTGTTAGATATAAATTCCATGAGTCTGTATTCAAATGATAAGCAAATAGAGGAAGCAACAGAAGAGAAAAAACAAAATCAGTCTTTGGCTAAAAATCTAGCCACATGTGAATGGTTTTACAACATAGTTCATTTTTTGCAAAATCTAGAACTCGCTCCAGGGATTAGCTCAAGTTAAATTCATGCCATTAAACTCAGATCAGCCAAATTCTATATTGATAAAATTATGCTTTATTGGAAAGACCCATCAGGAATCCTCTTGAGGTGTCTAGATAAAGAACAATTTGTGGAAGTCATACACCAGTTCCATTCTAGCATCTGTGGAGGGCATCATTATTGGAAAACCACAACTCAAAAAATCTTGAGCTCTGGATATTATTGGTCTACTCTGTTTTCTAATGTGTTTTCTTTTGTAGAATCTTGTGACAAGTGCCAAAGGTTTGCAGGAAGACGACAGTTAAAATCTCTACCCTTGAAGTCAGTACATGTCAATGGTCCCTTCCAGCAGTGGGGCTTGGACTTTATAGGTGAGATCAACCCACATTCCAGTGGCTAACATAAATGGATCTTAGTAGCCACTGATTATTTCACCAAGTCGATTGAGGCTAAACCCACTAAGAATTCCAATCATCAAGTTTTCATAAAGTTCTTGAATGAGAATATTTTCACTAGATTTGGTTCCCCAACCAAACTAGTCACTGATAATGCACAACTTTCAAGGCAAAATAATTGATGGACATGACTGAATCCGTGGGAATTCAAGTGGTGCATTCTACCTCATATTATCCTCAAGGCAATGGCCTGGCAGAATCATCTAATAAGAGTCTGGTAAGGGTAATCAAAAAACTGTTAGAGGATAACAAAAAGAGATGGGATTCCAAGTTAAAGTTTGCACTATGGGTTGACAGAGTTACCATCAAAAAATCCATAGGGAATTCTCCATTCAAATTGGTTTATGGCACTGATGTTGTTTTCCCCATCCAGCTCATTCTCCCTATGGCTAAGTTCATGCAAAAAGAACAAGATGAAGAGAATGATATGGTAAGAAGAATGAATAACCTGGTTGAACTACAAAAAATTAGAGAGACACTGGTTGAGAAGTCAAAAGCTCATTAGAAAAAAATAAAAGGAACCTTTGGAAAGAAGGCAAAGATGGACAATTTCCAAGTTGGTGATTGGGTGCTTAAATGGGATGCATTTAAGGAAAAGAAAGGTAATCATGGCAAGTTTGACTCCTTATGGACAGGTCTGTTTATCATCGCTCAAATTCAGCAGAACAATACATTCATTCTACATAGTCTAGAAGGAGAAGACACTTTTGGTAGCCCAATAAATGGGTGATTCTTGAAACTTAATTTTGTTCAAGGCTTTAAAGCCTTGTCATTGTAAATATGTTTTTCTAGTTTTTATTTCATTACAAAATAGACTCCATGCCCAATGGAACAGTAGAAGGAATATTTGAATTTGTTTTTTTAGGAAAGGGATTGATCTGTGATCCTTGAAACCTCACAGGGAGGATTTCATCCCCAGAAGGAGCCAGTGTTAGGTTTGCTGGCAAAAGGCCTACAAATTGATCAATATAGGCTCTAAAAGTCTCCAAATTTGCTTAAAAACATGCCAGTGGATCCATTAATGCCCTTAAAATCTTCGTTTTTTGCTCAAAGATCATCAAATGATCAAAATCTGTGTAAGAGGAGAGCCGTTGGAAGGGTGGAAATACATTATCGGGAGGCAAAACTGCTCAAAAACCATGAAAAAAAACCCACAAACACAGGCTTAAATAGTGAATGAACAACCGCCATCAGATCTGGCCAATCAATGGCCTAGATCTAAGTGGATAATTGCAATCGGTGCTATCATAGAGGAGGAATTACGGAGGGGTGCAAGACACCGCTGATCAGCAATCTCCAATGATCGGATCGGCGGGTCGCATCGGCAAGAAACATATGTTGTGTTATCTCTCTCTCTCTCTCTCTCTCTCTCTCTCTCTCTCTCTCTCTGTATATATATATATATATATATATATATATATATATATATATATATATATATATATCTATATATCTATATATATATATATATATATATATATATATATATATATATATATATATATATATATATATATAGATATAGATATAGATAGATAGATAGATAGATAGATAGATAAAAGCACCCGAGCATCAAGCGATTATCGATTGCAATTTATCGCATCGCTATATCGCATCGGCAATATACCATGGGGTGGGGCCTAGGCACAGGCATGTGTGTGACCCGATGGGCTGGACCTGATGGAATTATATGTGACAGTTGATAAATTTTGAAGTCCGCGTGAAGGCCTACTTTTAATGTATTTTAATGTATTTCGTTGTTTAAATGAAATACAAAGGAACACATGACAACGCCAATAGTGATATAGCTCAGACTCGAAAGGTTTTGGGAATGATACTATATAATATATTAGGTTGGGGGAATGCCATATTTTAGTGTTTTTTTGTATTTTCATTGTTATAACGAAATACAAAAGGGAACTTGGCAGCACCGATAGAGATGAAGCCTGGACCAAAAGGGTTTTGAAGTTAAAATGTATACTGTTTCAGGTCTGCCAAAGCCGATTTCATGTGTTTTTAGTTTTTTCACGGATTTTCAAATACAAGGAAACACACACAGGAGCAGGCTTTTGCAAATTGCAATGGTGACAAGGGCGGACCCAAGAGAAGAATAAACCAGTTTTGAAGACCTTTGAAGTTTGAAAGGACAAAGAAGGCAGGATTTAGTAGTGACGGCTGTGTTTTCTGTTTAAAATAGAAATATACATTATTTTCAACAGAGGTCCACCACAGGGGCAACGTTGTTTTGCTATAACAGAAGCATGCATTGTTAAAGCATCGAAAGGGACATAGCACACTGCAACCCAAATAAAACAAGATTAGGGAGCATCAACAGCATAGACAACGCAACAGCCACACTGATAAACATTATGGAGAATCTCTGGCACAGGAAAACTCCCAGACAGTGCAGTAGACTATCCAAAATATCTGAATGCGGTTATTCCTCTGTAAGAAGGGGAAAAACCTTCAAGCCATGCTTGCCTTCAGGGAATCAAACATTTAAACAAGACAGAGTGATCAATTAAGACCTCTCAAGCCTTAGAAGGCTATGTATCATTATAAAGGCTATAAATAGCTGAAAGTAAGATGTAATAGTGGTTCAACTCTTGGACATTATTCCTCCTCTATTCATTCAAGCTTCTCATCTTCATTCTAGTAATATAAACTTATTTTTCCATTATGTGTTCAATTTCCATTCTCTTTGTTGTTATATGCTTACACTTGAACAATTTGTTCATGTTCTCTTTGTGTCTAAGGCCAGATAACTGTCATCTTATCTATGCTTTGATATATTAGATCTGCGAGCTTCTTTGCTGCCTGTAGCTAGCCATTGATGTATGTTTATGTATGCAATCAGCTGGTATAGTTAGTATTCTCCATATATCCATTGAATTTATAACTTATTGAGCATTAGTGGTCTAAAGCCTTGTATTGGTAAGAGTGTTCATGCATGCATTGTGTGAAAACAGAGCTGAAATGGTTATCTAACTTGATCCAAACCATCATTTATTCCAACAGTTCAGATAACAATATTGAAGATTATATGATACTAGGCATCTTTGAGCTACAACCATAGGAGAGTTTCTTGGAGTGATAACAGTTAAATGGAGTAGCTAAGGTGAGAGGCCACGAGGGATGAATTGGAGCTCACTGCACATAACATGCATAAGTAAATTGGTGGCCTCTTTATGGTCAAGACCATGTTACACAAGCTTCAAGACGAGTTGGATACAGGTTCCAGGACCATATACCCAGATGTTGTGGAGGCAAATGTTCGCTACCATAAATACACCATCAAACAGTTTAAGGACACCATCTCACAATACCAAGATTGGCATGAGTACATGACCGATAAGCACCATGTGGATGTTTCCAAGTTGGTCTTTCCCAAACTTTGGAGTCATAGTGTTTTGTCTTGTTAGGTTGTCGCAAGCCTATTTTGCCTCACATGAGTACATGTGGAAAATGTAATATTATTTGTCAATATGTTGTAAGTGAAATTCCAAGTGCCACTAGTGGAATGTGAACAATCACTGCATAATGTAATGAGTTATTTGTAAAGGAGTTGAAGAGTCATGAGGGTAGTCAAATAGTCACAAAGGGGAATGTCAAGGGTCACCCCACCATTTGTTATAAATAGAACCTCATAACTCATAGAATATGATTTTGGGGAGCCAAGCTTTTGGATAGGCTTAGGCTTAGAAAGTTCTTGGGAGTATTGTGACGAGCCTTGGCTTCTCCACAGTGTAGAGCAAGTACACTTCTTTGGAGGAGTAGGTGTTCTTGAATATAATGTTCCACTACCAGGGCTAGTGGTTGTGAATGGTGTATGTATGGATGGAACTTTCACTTATAATAATAATAATCATAGAGGCAACATGCTTTCATGCATATGTTGTTATTGTAGTTGGACTATTCTAGTTTCATTAGCAATGTATGTTGTTTAACTTACACATTTTCTTATGAACTAATTTGTATGCAATTGTATGAATCTTTTTGAATGTGTGTTCTTGGATTAACCTGTCAATTTAATTTATGGACTATTCCGCATTTTAGCTTGTGATGTCATTCCGCTCATGTGTGTTTCTAGGAAAACTAGTGTCTTTTCGAGCGACTGGACCTCTAGGTTTGGTAGCTACCCTAGAAACAACATTTTAAAGCAATTCACAATTTCTTCTATATATAATAGATAAGAGAAAGACAAAAGGAACCAACCTGGATCTTCCGCTTAACTCCTTGCTTGATCTCTCTCCCCCTTGACTGAGCTTGCAACTCCTCTCCGTACTTATCCCGCTTGGAGAGTACCTATAGAAAAACAGTAACATAGAACTATCAAAGCATCTTGATCTATTATATATAATCATTACGGAATCAGAAATATATTGAACATATAATGGCATTCACAAATAATAACATTCACAATTGCACAGTTATATGGAAGAAAACTCGAAGAATTTTATTAAAATAGAAGGGAGAATTACAACCTAGTTGTCTGATCCAGCATCATCCTCCCAGCTTCAAAGCCCTCTTCACCTCATGAACTAGCAAGATCACCCAACAATACAATGCTCTTTCTCAAATACAAACTATCAGCACTTCCTTGCAATTCACATTATTCCAGCCTTTAGATCTCTCAGATGAGGGATCCATTTATAGATGTATGCAAGGGTGTGAGTCATCTCTGGGTTTTTGATTAGTGTCATTCCAATTTTTGTTTTTGGTTCCACTTGGAGATTTCTTGGATCTCCTACTCATCCCTGGGCGAATTCAGAGAGGCAAGTGTCGTAGGAGAAGTTTCTAGAAGATTCCATGAGCATCCACTTAGAAAACTGTCTCGGACATTTGTCCATCCTCACTCATCGCACCCTACAGAAGGCCTCATCAGTATGAATTGCACCTGGCTAGTGTAAAAGTCAGTATGCATTGCACCTTGACAGTGGAGCAGTCAGTATGGTCTTGTTTTGGCCAGTTCTGGATGGTTTTTTAGGTGGAACTTTTGGGGGATGATGTAATCAATTGACCGTGATGTTTTAGGGTATGGAACAACACTTTTAGGGGTTAAAGAGCACTATTTTATTGACATATAAGATTGGGATTGAAGTGCCCAAATATGTCTATAACAGTTGCCCCTTAAAGCATGAAGTCGTAATCTCTGATGTCAGGTGAAATGCTTTAACATGAGGATCCCAGGTTTCAAAACTGGTAGGTGACCTATATAAGATACAATACAATACATCATCATCATATAATTTTCATGATCTAGCTGAGGCGGGCATTCCCATGCTTAGCTTTATAAATTCATTTCATGTACATAGAATAGATAATCGTCTGCAGTTGCAGACTGGTGATTCTTCATGTGTAGGGTCATCGTCCTTTGCTTGGATGACCATCTGTGCAGCTTCTGTATACATTTGATGTCTTTATATCCTTAATATATCACAGCCCGAATGGATGAAACTAGATCCGGGATCTTCAAACTCGTTCAATCTTCACCCGGTGTACAAGTCGATCCATGTGAAAATATTTTCTGAAGTCAAACATGGAAAGACATTGCCTGATTACCAGCCAATAATGTGAGTTGTTAACAGATGAGAGAGGAATCACCAATAATGATGATGACCCTCAAGGTAATACAATACAATTCACATGCTGTGAATATATGATCCAATGTCAAACACCACGCAAAATCTTTCGGTCGAAGGTCATTGATGTCAACCTGTCGTCGGAAGTGAGAAACTTGCCATTGAGGCATGCAAGCTTCAAAGTACTGAAAGGGTTGTTTCTAAGTCGACTTCTTGGATAATGAGCTGATGTTGACAAGAAGTGACCCGTCATAGGAGGGCCTTAATGTATCCCACATCTATGACACGAAACAAAGCAAATAATCTTCTAGAGGTGAAAATGATTGATGACACAAGGTTCAGGAATGGCAGTCATGAAAAATGGAGGTTGAAGGTATTGTAGTGGATGAGACATTAAATGGATGGTAAATTCTCAACTGAATGACTTCTCTTGAACATATCAGTGACCATGAGATGGATTGGTAGCGTTAACCCCATAAATGGATGATGTGAAAGACCAATGGTGAAATGACCGGTGAACGGAATAACCCAACTCGACTCAATGATGGTGATGCAGTGAAAGTGTCATGTTCAAGAGCGACCTACTACCATAGAATTCTTCAAGTTTTCTTCCCTTTTTCCCTAGTCATTGCTGACTAGTACCTCTTTATTTTTGTGAAGCTTGAGGAGGATAACATATGCTTGTTCTATAATTTTCCCTTTGGGAAAACATGTCACTATGTTTTAGCAAGTCTAGCGACAGTGAAACTCGTTCTTGTCTAGGTGGACAAGTTTGTCGCTATTGTTTTAATGAGTTTAATGAAAAAGACAACTCGGTCCTTTTCATGTTTAAAGAGTTTGAAAAGGGAGAAAAAGAAAACTCCCGAAGTTATTTTTCGTGGCATAATCTCTTAGGTCTGAAAAAGATTAAAATAATACAAAAAGGATGACTTTTCGATCACTTTAACGAGCCAAAAAAGACAAGCACTCAAACGTTTTCGTGAGATAATCCCTCAGGTCCTAAAAAGAATAAAATATACAGGAGGGATGACACTTTCAATTACTTTAGCGAGCTGGAAAGGTCAATAGCTTGACAATATTTTCATATTTAACGAGTCTGAAAAGTGTTTAAAGAGGACTTTCTTTTTAGGAACGAGTGGTGTTTAGGGTAGCAAATGGTTCCGGGTAAGCTTGGAACTCCTCAAAACATGGTGATGTGAAGAGGATGGCTAATAAAACCACTCATTGTAGATGTTCCTCAAAAAGGTAAACAATCAAGTGGAAGCGTATGATCGGCCAAAAGGATGGAGGTGATGGCAGGAACACAACCAAGGCTCAAAAGGCTGATAGAATGGCAATCACAGAGGTTATTTACCAAAGGTGGGTTCATTTTTTAATGAGCTTGAACTCTAGGGGAACATATGCTCAGTGGGATGTGGGTTTATTTTTTAGCGAGCTTGAACCTTGCGGAAACTATGCTCAGAGGAGGTGGGTTCATCTTTTAATGAGCTCGAACCTTGCGGAAAGTATGCTCAAAGGAGGCTGGTTGATTTTTTAATGAGCTTGAACCTTGTGGAAAGTATGCTGAGAGGTAGGTTCATTTTTTAAAGAGCTTGAACCATGCGACAACATATGCTCATATTTTAGTTCTTCTTTTTATGTAAGCTAGAAACGACAAAACTAAAAAGCTAAAAAAACTAGAAAGCTATGGAACTACTGAGGTTAGGTAGGATAGTTTCATCCGCAGTTAGACAAAACAGTTCCTTTTCTTCATCTGATTATCAAGTGGACGAAGGTGAATGGTGATTAGAGAAATCACCTAACCTAAGAAGTTAAACAACTAAAAAAACTAAAAAGCTACAAAGCTACAAAGCTAAAAAGCTAACAAAACTAGGAAATGAAATAGGTCATTTTTAGCTTGCATAAAAAGATTTGCATACCCCTAGCATGATGAAAAGGAGAGTCTCTAGTAACCATATGGAAACTTACTGTGGTTAAGCAGGATGGTTTTTGTCAGCGGTTAGACAAAACACTTCCTGCACTTCATCCACCAAATAGACAAAGGTGAAAGGTGTCTCAGACCAATCACATAACCTACAGGGAAACTTATCTCTACAAGAAAACTTATCTTTTCAGCTAGGTTCATCTACCAAATAGACAAGGGTGCATGCCCCCTAAGCTTCATTACATTCACCAGACTACTCGCGTAATTAGGTGGATGGGATGAAGGTTGAAGAGAAACCGTGGATATAAAAGGATCCTTTAGGGATGAAGATTGACTTGGAGCTATGCTTGAACCGAGAAATGAAATCTAGCCAATGGTGACAATTTTGCCTTCAAGCGGGAAACACATCTTTCAGAAGAGTGTTGAAACAATAGCTTCCATGTTATAAATGTAGTCACATCCAACGAGTAGATTGTAATATAACGATCTTGGGACTACCATCATGTTCAGGTGAACGATTTTCCTTCCTAAAGTTATTGGTAACTTAGGAAGGATCCCTAACAGTCCACTAGTTCCTTTGTTAAAGCCTGACAAATTCTATGTAACAAGCATAAGTGATGGTGAACCAAGTGCTTTCCAAGAAGTTGAGGAAAGTATACTCACCGATGCACCCTCATCTATGATAGTGCCAAACACGATCATTTTGTAAACTTGTACTATGATCTGGAAAGGTATACAAGAAGGAAGGTGAGATCTTGCTAGTTGATTCCAATCAAAGGAAGTGACTAGACTGCTTGGAGGGGGTATCGAATAAATGGGTGGATTAACCCCTTGAGTAGCTCGAACTAGGGGATTTTCCTCCTGTTGTGAAGGAATGGGGGGATTGCCCCCAAGTTCATCGGACTCTGAAGTAACAAAAACAATTTGAACAATATCGTTCTCACTCTCTTCAGGAAGGATATCATCTTCTGAAGGTAAAACTGGGTCGACTGCCATCTCGACTTGTTGACTTTGGTCTGGTATGGACTTAGAAGATTCACTTTCAGCGATAGGTGTTTCGACCAATGGTTGAGTTATGTCAGTCAGATTTTCAACTAGTAAAGGACTTGGGGAGAGTTTCCTGTATCCAGATGGAAGTTGTTGTGGTGAAGCAGGACGGTTATGTAAGACTCTTTTGGCTTCACCCAAAAAAGGACAACGGGGAAGGGTATGGTTCCCTTCACATAACTCACATGGTATTTTGACTTTTCCTTTTTTTCTGTGAACTTCACTATCACTAGTTGATGGTGTATTATCAACATGATCAGCAGAGGTCGATGACACTGGTTGGTGCGAATGGGGGGACCATTCTCTCAAGATCCAAGGAATGCATGGACAATCTCGATGAAAATGGTCTCCTCTACAGATTATGCATGGAAATATGGGTTTAGGAGCTTTAATGTGTGGATTTTCACTAGCTGATGCATCCAAATCTATGGTTTCTTATTTGCCCCCTTGCCAAATTGGCTTCTTCATCTTTTCCTTACCTTTCTTCTTCTTCTTAGCTACCTGGTTATTAGCATCACTACTTTCACCAAGTGAAGAGGAAGAAGGGTAGGGAGAAACAAATGAAGAAGAAGGCGAAGGGTCAAATTTAGTATCAACTGGGTGCTGATTCGATTACTGAGGGACCACATTATTTTGAACCACAGAGGTTGAGAACAGCCACACTGGCAGGCCAATGGTAAGTCCCAGAAGCAACAAAGTGGTCATATGAGGAGCACAAATATTTCCTAAGAAGCAAAAGGACGAGGATTCCCCTCGAGAGGGATTCCATGATTGGTGGACTCCATTATCTCAACCTAAGATCAACAAAGGAATAGGGATGTTATTCCGAATTTATAAATTTTAATGACGCTTTGACACAACTTTGCTTTTTCAATTTTTAAGAGTCGAGAAAAAGCTAAAGATGACTCTAGTCCCCTTCAATTTTTAATGAGCCTGAAGTGACAAGTGCTCAGATGGACCTTTTCCTTTAAAGAGTTGAAATGGAACGAAAGTGACTACTCTGGAAATCTAGATAGAGGGGTTACCAAACCAATCGCAAAACTACAAAATACACCTTGGTGATAAATTAAAGAGAAATTACCAAGGACTTATGTACGGTAGTCAATCTTCCTAAATGTTGTGTTCAGTGCATTGAGATCAATAGGGCAACAAACACGGCTTCATATGGATAAAGGATATAAGCCTATTGTGGTCTCCCAATATATACTCGACGGTACGGGGAGCACAATTCCATGCTAGCACTTTTCGTATCAAAGAGGAGGAATCACCCAACCTTCAATGAAAATGATAGTTACTAGATTTTATGACGCCGGAACATGTCTCTAGCCTAGACCTCTATATGTGTTGCGTTAAGTTCCAAAGCGTTGTTAAGTTCATTGAAATTTATTTTAGAGTTGATCTTGTTTAAAATTTTGCCTTTCAATGGTTCACCACATGATGTAGATTTAAAATTCCTAAAAATGTAATCTACAATCATAAACAATCGTTGTTTATTTTGATCAATGAAAATCCTAGCTACTAGGGAAAGAAGATTACGATTCTTTCAAACAAAGAGCAAAGAGCACACACTAAATGCACTTTTCCTAAATCATTTTTCACACACAGTCTAAATGCAAATGCAAATGCATGTATTTGTTTTTTTTTCCCCTTAATGTGACAAATGCCAAAAGAAAGGAAAACTAAGTAGAGCAAATATCTGAAATATTTTAACTCAAAGCGACATTTTGACAAATTTTTTTTCAAAATAGAAAGGAAGACTAAACGACACTTTTCGATTTCGAATAGAAAATGCTTTCGAAACTTCACATATCAATAAATCAAATCAAATACATGACAAAAATTTCAATCGAATATCTAGGGAAGGAAGACTCAACGACACTTCTCTTTTTGACACAAAACAACATTTACGACACTTTTTGCACCAAAACAAAAAATTGATTTAAGAAACTTTTCGACAAAGGATCATAAATGATGGACAAATACATAAAAACATTTACTAATCCTAATCAATGGAGGCTGATCTATGTGATGCAAGGAGGCTTCAATAATGAGGTACTATTCATAAGCAGCAAAACAACTAAACAAAGCTGAAAGCAAGGACAAAAATTCCAAATTTCAAGAAGGGAAATAGGCTCAGTCAGTCATCGAACCTAGGGTTCACAGAAACAAGGATGCATCACACTTTTTAGACTTGGGAGGTGCAATGCATACTGGTAGATAGTGACAGACAGTGTGATGGGCTAGGGAGCGCAACTGAGATGGGTTTTGGCTCAAATTTGCAGCTGATTTCAGTGAGTTAAACTAAGCTATGATGAATAGTAAAGATCAAAGTATAGACGAATTATCTTGAGAGGTTACTGAGCTACCAAAAGGGCATCTAGAATGTTTGTAAGTCAAATCTTTGGTTCATAAACTAAAACGGAGATTGACTGAAGCAGCATTCATCTACTATGCAATTTCAGAGCAAGAGCAGTTTGGAAGCTATTTGGCTAACTTCAGGTTCCATCTATACTTTATAAAACAAAAAAAATAACAAATAAACATCTATTCGATCCCCAGTGGAGTCGCCATTTTGTTTCTGGGAAAACTAGTGTCTTTTCGAGTGACTAGCCTTCTAGGTTTGGCAGCTATCCTAGAAACAATAGTTTAAAGCAATTCGTGATTTCTTCTATGTATAATAGATAAGACAAAGACAAAAGGAACCAACCTGGATCTTCCACTTAACTCCTTGCTTGATCTCTCTCCCCCTTGAAAGAGCTTGCAACTCCTCTCCGTACTTATCCCACTTGGAGAGTACCTGTAGAAACACAGTAACAAAGAACCATCAAAGCATATTGATCTATTATATCATAATCATTACTGAATCAGAAATATAATGAACATATAATGGCATTCACAAATAATAACATTCACAATTGCACAGTTATATGGAAGAAAACTCGAAGAATTTTATTAAAATAGAAGAGATAATTACAACCCAGTTGTCTGATCCAGCATCATCCTCCCAGAATCAAAGCCCTCTTTACCTCATGAAATAGCAAGGTCACCCAACAATACAATGCTCTTTCTCAAATACAAACTATCAGCACTTCCTTGCAATTCACAATATTCCAGCTTTTAGATCTCTCAAATGAGGGATCCATTTATAGATGTATGCAAGGGTGTGATTCATCTCTAGGTTTTTTATTAGTGTCATTCCACTTGTTTTTTTTGGTTCCACTTGGAGATTTCTTGGATCTCTTACTCATCCCAGGGAGAATTCAGAGAGGCAAGTGTCATAGGAGAAGTTCCTAGAAGATTCCATGAGCATCCACTTAGAAAACTATCTCGGACATTTGTCCATCCTCACTCATCACACCCTATAGAAGGCCTCATCAGTATGCATCACACCTTAACAGTGGAGCAGTCAATATGGTCCTGTTTTGGCTAGCTCTGGATGGTTTTTTAGGTGGAACTTTTGGGGAATGATGTAATCAGTTGACCATGATCTTTTAGGGCATGAAAAAACACTTTTAGGGGTTAAAGAGCCCTAGTTTATTGACATATAAGATTTGGGTTGAAGTGCCCAAATATGTCTATAACAGCGTGTTCCTTTTAGACTACATACTATTACAAGCTTCTAAGGGGCACACTTCATTTTACACTCCATGTGTTATAACCTCCATGCATCATTCTTGACTTTTCGCAAGGTCGGACACTTGCTTCCACCCAAAGTCATCATACATATCTCTGTGTGCTACCACGGTCAAGGAACTACATTACCACCCACTACTAGGACTCCTACTCCAAATGGTTTGAGGTCTAGTTAGGAATTCTCACTGGGGAGATCCCCCTCAATGTTGGCGAGTCTAGCGTTGTTGACATTTCTGGTGCTAGAAGGAGGGCGAGATGACAAGCTGAGCCCTTAAAGTCTATTTTCAATTTTTTCACATCATTCATGACTTATGTCTCAATCAAAACCCCGAGATATTTTTCTCACGCTATTGATTTCGATGTGTCAACGAATGTTATAGATGACTTGTCAAAATACAAATTCAGTGGTGATAATGAAACACCCCTATTCATGCACGTAGTTTCCTTTTGGGTTTCTATGACAGGCATGATGTGCCTTGGATGGTATTTCCTATTGGTTGTTCACTTTCATGTTCGAAGGGTGCACAAAGCAATGGTGTCACTCATTTCCAATAACCTCTATACACTCTTTCGATCATATGTTCAGAGAATTATGTCATGGTTTTTTTCTTTATGACTGTAAAGCACTCCATCAAAAAAATTTAAAACTCAAAAAAACACTTAACAAATCACTTGAGCACTTTTATGATCATTTTCTTCCTTAATATTTTGAATTTCTTGAAGATGACGCTAACTGGAAATTTTTGGAAGGAAGATTTCAATATCTTGTTCACATATCTAAGAATCGTTACAATTTAGAAACTTTTGACTCCCTCCCAACATACCTCGGTGTTAGAGCTTCTGCATCTGAGACAAACAAAGTTGTTGTCACATGTGGCCCTCCATCCCCTTCTCATCAAACAAACCTAGCTTTGCAGAATGAGGTGGGAGAAGTTGTGAATCCACCTTTGAAATTTCACCATCTCTTCCTACCCCACATGCTTAGGATTTCTCGTAGATTTCGACTGCAAGCCTTATGGTTGTCACGTGGTCTTATCTTCTCAGCCTTCATCCATTGGTTCCTTTGATCCTCTGGATTTTGGTTTGTTGTGGTCATCTATTCCAGATTCCACATGTGATGTTCATGAGGATCAATTTTTGGATGGAGTCAGTGTTGAACAACCAACCTGTGCTATCATTTTTTATGAGTATTTGTGTGTGTCTAAAAAATAATCCACAGTGAAGGATGACCTCCTTCTGTCTGCAACTCGTCTGCTTTATCTTAGAATCTTCCATGATTCTTCCATTTTTTCCATCTTGTGAAAATTCATCTCCAGATATTTCCACTTATGATGATTCACAAAACACGTGGGATGTAAGTCTTTCATTTGATTGGGGAGAGGAAAAATATATCTTCCCGGATATACCCAATCTCTCGTCTCACATTTTTAGGAACTTAGAGGGTGAAAATTATTGTTTTTCATCGCCCCCTCTTTATGATTCATCAGATCATGAGGGCGTTGTTGTCCATGTTGAATTTTATGATCATGGTGTCATGTATTTTCACTCATTCATTTGATCATGATACTAATTTACCTACTGTTGATTTTTCTAAGCGCCAGTCTTTGATGATCGATCTTCTGATGAAGTGGAAACTCCTCAAGTTGTCGAGGCACTTCAACCCAAGTTGATGGTTATGTCAGGTTCTTGTAGCCTTGAGGTTAGTTCCACTCGTGGTCAAAAATCTGTTGAAAACAATGTAAACTTTGAAACGGGAACTGATACTATTACCCGTTTCGTAGAGATAGCAAAAAGGTGACATGATTTTGAAAAGGGGCGATGCAGAATAGACATTTTTTTTAGAGCATAGTTTTTGGCACTTTAATTTTTTTTATGTACATTATGTTTTAGAATGTTAGTGATTTTCATGCTGATTTTAAAAAGTGGTGGTCCTGTATCAAGCCCTTTTTTTAAAAGACCTATTTTTTTACTTTAAATGTTCTAATGTATGAAATGTAAATAATTATTTTCTAAATTTAACAATTTTTGAAGTGGTCTTCTTCTTCATACTTTCTTGTTTGTTTGTTTTTTTTTTTTTTTTGCAGTGAGCTTTTTATTGTTTTTGTATATTTAAAGAAGAAGGTCGATATTTTGAAGTTTCAATATTCTACACATTTATACATTGTTAATTAATCTTTTAATGCACATGAAATAATTGTCTCTTAAAAACAATAATTTTTGACAATTGACATAAAAATAACCATTTTCAACATAAATATAACTAAACTATTACACATTTTGATATTTTTTTGTAATTTTTTGATAGAAATGACATGTCAAAAGCACAACTTTTGTAGGAAAATTTTAACCAAAAATTGTTAAATAATAGTTTTTTTTTATGAATTTGATTTCAAAAAAATAATAATAATCACTGTTTTTTCAAAAAATATTGATTAACATAAAAATTAATGGAAAAATCACATAATACAAATATCGAACACAACAACATTAATTGAATTCTTATTCTTCTCATAAAATGTCAAAGTCAAAACATTACAAGTATAACTAATTAATAGTTACAAAAAATGAGCTTGATTTATATGCATAACTTAAATTTAATCAACAATATCACGTAATCCAAACTCTTCATCCTCTAGAGTTTCATCATTGTCTTCTTCCACAATATTTTTTGCTTCATTTTGCTCATTTTCCTCTTCTAATGGATCTTTGATGTCTGTGAATCTCCCAATGTATGCCTTTCCAATCATTCCATGTAATGGTGGTTGATATTCATTTGCCTTTTTTGCCACACGTGATTCACTAAATTCCCCTTTCCTCAACCCAATTTCTTGCATTGCATCTGGAAGAAATTGAAGAGCATTAATTATTTGCTGAATAAAATTGCACTGTATTGGATCTTTTTCAATGGAAATGCAATTTCTTCATTTTTGAAGGCAACATGCTAGTGTTGTACCTAATTATCAAGCACAAAAGAAATAATGAAGTAAATTAGTACAATGACATATAAATTAAGAAAGAAGATATTGAAATTCAAATCCATATAATAAAACTTACCTGAGCCACAAAATAAACCCAAAACCCAATCTCCTTCATTTAAACATATGTCTATAAGATAGTTAATCAATAACTGTGGTTTTTGATAAATGTTAACTATCTCTCATTTTTCTTCTTTGTATTCATATGTCAGTTTTCTCACAACAACATCATAAGATAGTACTTGGCTATGAATCTTTCCATCTTCCTAATTAAAAATCATAGACATATAGCTATCATCTTTTGCCCAACTATCAATATGGATGAACTCACAATCATTTATAAATGGTTGATCTTCACGGTTAGGAATATTTGACTTTTTCCTGTAACATGAAATAGTAAAAGTTCAATTAACTTGTACATAAATTAATCTTTTAACATTAATCAAATATACGTTTTCAACGACTTACCATGTAATTTGTATCCTTGAGTTTGTTTTCCGCTTGAAGCTTGACAATAACATTGCCAATTGTGTGTTTGAATGAAATCTCACAAATCTCCATAATGGTGATGATGTGACTTCTAGAAATCCTGCAACCACTTTACTAAGAGCTTGATAAGTATAAGGGTCACTATCATAGTCAATGTTTGGGATATTGAAACCATGGGGAATATCTGCAATAACTAGGGCATAATCCCTTTTAGGTATGAGTTTAGAAATGTCTTCATAGTCACCTTGTATTACTTGATATTGAATAGTGTCAAGCCCATTCCAAATGAAATGAGTAAGAGTTGGATCAAGTTCAACATTCCTAAGATGTTTCTTCTTCAGTCTTTCGATCTTAATTTTTTCAATAAAGGTTCTGAAACTATCTGGTGCTCCATTTGCATCTTTCCTCATCTTTAATAAAATAAACAAATATATGTATAAGTTATAAAATAAAAATAGTATACATATCAATAAAAATGAATGTATAAATCTACATACCTTTTTAAATGCAAGATAGTTTTTTTTAATGTTGATGTAGAATTTGAATCTGGATAGTTGCGTATAACATCATCCCAATTATCTTCATTCAACAATTTAACCATTTGTTCTTGTATTTTCATGTAAAATTTGTGACTGCATAGATAAAGTAAAAAAAGTTAATATAGTGATATGTATAACAAATACTACTAAGAACAATATGTTATATTTAAAAGAAAATTATAATCTAGAAAGAAGTAAAAATAATTCAACAAACTTACTTTCGAAATTCTTCAAACATTTCCTCTAATGATAATTCCCTTGACCTCACATGAGATAATATTGCTTTGACAAGGCTTTCATCCTTCACTCCTTGCAAATCTCTCCAAGGTGTGATAGTCATATCTTCTGGAAGCTGCTTCATTTCAGAACCTGATTTACTGTTGCTAAATATCAATGATTTAGACCTTTTGGCCTTCTGGTTTTTAATGCCAATTTTCTCCCACATGCTAAAAATCGCATTAATCAATTCCCATATCTCTCCAGTTCTAAATTCCAACTAGAAAATGTTATCAATACCTTTGAATAAATCAATATTTACTCTGCTACCTTTTGAATTTGATTTTCTCCTCAATTTGATAGCCTATTTCCATATAACATTCCTTTCAGAAATCTACAGTAACATTTATCTTATCTCCACCACATTTTTCTTCAAATTCATTATGAATAAATCTAACCCTTTGGATGAAAGTCATAGCCATCCTATATTCATTATTTGAATTATGATCCCATGCCTCTAACTTTGCTTTTGTATTTGATAAACCAGCATAAATGACAAATTTCATTGTTTCAAAAAGTGGGTTATTATGATATTCCTCCATCAATTGTCTTTGAGCTTCTACAGAATGGTTCCCCCCAAGTAAATAATAATTGTATTCAAAACATGTTGACTTATCAAATGCTTCTCTTTTGGGAACTTGAACTGGATCAACAAGAAGCACATAATTAACCACATGAGCATATGAATTGTACCTCATCAATGTCTTCAAGATGTGAACATGCAGGTGGTGTGGCTTTCTGATTTGATATTTACATTGTCCTTCACTTGCCTTATAGATTTGTCTCACATTAAGCTGAAATGTACGCCACCCTTAATTATGTTTCTCGTTGTCAAGTTCCGTCGAATGCGATTTTGTTTTGTTTTAATAATGTTATCCTCTAAATCAGCTTCTGGTGTAATGATTTCTCTGCTTTCTTCTGAAGCTTCACTAGGATCTTCACTGTTGGTAATGACTACTTGAAAATGTTCAACTTTACTTTTCTTCCTCATAAAATTTTCATCATTTACTAGAATATATTTATTATCGGGCATTGTTACTTTTGGTTTTTTATGACTCTTCTCCTTTCTAACATCAGTTCCAATGTCATCCTCAGTAACGACAACATATTCTTCAATGTCAGTTTCAACTTCCTCATCTTCGAAAGCAACATGTCTACCTTTTCTAGATTTATCCACTAGAGGAATTTTTTTCTGATCCCTTGGATGTAGTTTTGTAGCATCATGAATTACTACCTTTTTCTTGTTTGTCATATCTTCTTCTGATGCTAAGTAGAAACTGCTAAAAAATTTCATAATATCACGCTCTATGAAATGAATTCCAGCCAACATAATTGAAACACTTTCAACAAAATTCTTCCAAACAAAATATCAAATGCCAATAAAAACAAAGTTATAAAAATATAATGATACAGTTACAATAATGCAAAACACAAATATAAATAACAATACTTACAATATTTTGTGTCATCTCATTTACGATTTGTTTACACAACTTTGTAGATACCTCTCTCATGTCATACAATGAATATAATAACTGATATTTAATCCTTTCATGTGACTTGGGCAGTTTTGTAAGTATGTAAACAACTTCACTGTCCGGTACTGAACACATGTCTATGACCTTTCCCAGCACCTCATAAATTCCATTATCATTAGGTATATCAACATATAGATATATCTACACATCTTCACTTTCTCTTTCTTTCACATACCAAACATTTGCTGGAAGTTTCACTTCTTTTGATTTCTTCCAGTATGAAATCATCTTCTTATCATTTGAGGCACTTGAAAGATTTGTAGCTATCAGCTCAAGTTTGGTTTGTTCAATAGTGATTTTTGAAGATCCACCTTTAATAGTCTTTGGTCTATAAAGATTAATAGAAATCTTCTTTGATGCCATTTACTTGAAAAAAAACACATATATAAATCAATAAATTACAAAAAAATAATAGCTTAAATTAACAAACAAAACGATAAATGATAATTATTTCTATAAAACATAACAATTAAAAAAAAAAAAAAACTAAATAAGAAATTTAAAAAATACAACACCCTGGCACCCCACCTCGGAAATCGGCTAGCTATGCGGGTTGACAGTTGGGCCTAGTCCCCCTACCCCGCCCTAATGGCCCATCAACCATCCCCCCTCCCCACCCCCAACCCCCCCTCGCCCTACCTCAGCAGCCCAACAGCCTGCCACCCTGGTCAGTAGTTGGGCCACTGGGGGGGGGCGATGGCGCTAGCACTCAGCCCCCCACCCCACCCCAGCAGCCCAACTGCCGGAAAGGGCGGCAGGCCATTGGGGTGCCCACCCTAACAATCCAACGACCAACTACGGTGGCGGGCCGTTGGGCCGCTGGGGTGGGGCAGGGGGCTTGGGCCACTAGGTTGGGGTGCCATCCCCCCCGCCCCACCCCAGTGGCCCAACAGTTGTCCCGGACGGTGGGCCGTTGGGCCACCAAGGTGGGGTATGGGGTTGGGTACCAGCCCCCCTGCCCCACCCCGTCGGCCGAATGGCCCGCCGTCTGAGCCGTCTGTTGGACTGCCGGGGTGGGCAGGGGTATTGGGCAGCCAACCCCGTTGCCCCTCACCTACAGGCCTGTTGGGCTGTCGAGAGCATGATCGGGCCCACCACACACACTGTGGACATAGTGGGTAAATCTGTCCCACAAAAATTTTTAATTTCTAAAAAAAAAAAATCATTAAACTTTTTTACTTTTAAAATTTCCACAGCAAAAAAATTAACTAACCTTTCAAATGCGATAATCCTCTGTTGAATATGTTGTTGATAGAAATGTGGTTGCTCTACAAATTCACTCCAAGTCTTTTAACGAACCTTGGAAAACCTTGATGTGATGTGACGAATAGTGATAATGAAATTTATTATATCGGGGAAATTACGGAAATGTTTTACCATACGATTAATGTGGGATTAATTTGACATTTAAATTTTAACATGTAAATTTTGTTATGGTGATATAGGAAACTATGATAAAGCCAACATTACAGAATTATTTTACAGCATGTGAATGTGGGATTAATTTGTTTTAGAAGGTATAATAAAAATTTAAAAAAACATTCAATTGTCTAGTAAATATTAAATAAATTAAGTAATAAATTAATTTAGGTAAAATATTTAGTTTACAATTTTAATTTAAAATATTTATTTCATAAAAAAAATTTAGTTAAAATTTTTCAATAAACTATAGAAGAAAATAATGGAGGGAAATACATGAAACGAAATTTTTGGAGGGAATTTTTCATTCTTTAAGCTATAGATTATCATTAGGAGAGTCTGCATTCATATCATTCAACCTATGCTATTTGAAAGACATGGATTCTTCTCATAGTGAAGTTTCACTTTGTGAAGAATCAACATCTTTGTCGGGTAACAACTCTATTCATATTGATGAATATAACAGAAATTCTTCCACTATGAATATTGAGTCAATTCTTCCACTTAGTCCTAATCCTAAGGACTATGAGAGCATCATTGATGAAATATGGGGTGAAGAATTTGAAATAAATAAAGAGTCATGGTTTCCACTTAGTCCTAACCCTATGGATTATGAGAGCAACAGTGATGAAGAATTTAAAAAGAATGGAGTGTCATGGTGTCCACTTAGTCCTAATCCTATGGACTATGAGAGCAGCAATGATGAAGAGCATGATGACAAATTTCAAAAGAATGGATTGTCACGGTGTCCACTTATTCCTAATCCTATGGACTATGAGAGCAACAGTGATGAAGAGCATGATGAATAATTTCAAAAGAATGGAGTGTCATAATGTCCACTTAGTCCTAATCCTATGGACTATGAGAGCAGCAGTGATGATGAGCATGATGAATAATTTCAACTAAATAGAGTGTCACAGTGTCCACTTAGTCCTAGTCCTATGGACTATGAAAGCAACAGTGATGAAGAAAATGATGAAGAATTTCAAAACAATGAAGTGTCACAGTGTCCACTTAGTCCTAATCCTATGGACTATGAAAGCAACAGTGATGAAGAAAATGATGAAGAATTTCAAAAGAATGAAGTGTCACGGTGTCCATTTAGTACTAATCCTATGGACTATGAGAGCAGTAGTGATGAAGAGCATAATGAAGAATTTCAAATGAACAGAGTGTCATAGTGTCCACTTAGTCCTAATCCTATGGACTATGAAAGCAAAAATGATGAAGAACATGATGAATAATTTCAAATGAATAAAGTGTCATGGTGTCCATTTAGGCCTAATGCTATGGACTATGAGAGTAGCAGTGATGAAGAACATGATGAATATTTTCAAATAGATAAAGAGTCAAAGTTTCCACTTAGTCCTAATCCTAAGGACTATGAGAGTAGTAGTGACGAAGGACATGATGAAGCACTTAGTCCTAATCTCCCCAACAAGGAATAGTAGAACCGCCAGAATACTACTCTTTTCTTTTCACCACACCAACATAAGGACTATGAGAGTAGTAGTGAAAAAGGATAGGATGTAGAATTTTCAGTAAGTAAACAGTCACATTTTTGACACAGTCCTAATCCTATGGACTATGAGAGTAGCACTAACAATGCACATGACGAAGAATTTCCAATAAAAATCGAGTCAAATTTTCCATTTAGTCCTAATTCTCAGGACTATGAGAGTAGTACTGAAGAAGGGGAAGATGGAGAATATCCTCCAAGTTAGTATTTCCAAATCATAAATGATCATAGTGAGGATAAAATTCCTCATAATGATGATGAAAATTCTTATACAAATGATGGTCCAATGATGGAGATGTTGCCATGAAATATTGTATCAAGGAGTAGGAGCATACCTTTTCATATTAATCCAAGATGTTCTCATTATACAAGGGGTAGAGCAGAATATCTGACGAGAAGAAGTTCTATCAGCACTCTCATTTCAAGTGAATGTTGTCAAAACAATTGCTTGAAACATATGGATTCCAAGTTTGCATTAGAGAAAAGTAAGAGATATTTGTCAATGAATAAAAGCATGCAAAATTCATATTTATTTTGGTGCATGCAATCTACATTGTTAGGTTATGATTATCATATTGGGTCTATAGAAAAGCTTTCAAAATGTTTCATTCAATGGGTAATTTTCGTCTCTCAAGAATTGAAGAAAATTTCGAAAAGGATCCCACATTTTATTCAGAAGTACATCATAAATGACAGTTTGGGCCACTATCAAATATTGCAATGTCATGGATGAAAGATTTATTTTCAAAGCATGGAGATTGTATGCCAAATAGAGAGACAATACATATTCCAAATAATTTTTCAAGATGAGAAATCTACAACTTATACAAAGAATACGCAGAAGGTGCTGAGGGATATGGTCGATTTATTACATATCAATATTTTGTGAAGGTATGGAAGAAATAATTAAACAATGTCCATATTCCTAAGAAGTCACAGATGGGGATTTGCAGTACATGTTCTTCTCTTAAATAAAAAAGAGATAAATGTGAAGGGCCAAAAAGAGGTAAGCATTCATAACTTTAACTTTAGCATTAACTATGAAAATGTATTTCTTAATGACTTTCTTTTATGTTGTGTAGATTCCATTGTCAAATAACTTCAGGAGCATCGCGAAAAACAAACAAGTGAAAGGAAAAAGTTGTACAAGAATTGAAAGAAGTGTTATGATAATCCGAATAAATATTTGGGTTTGATAACTGATGGTATGGACTAGAAGAAAACACTTTTACCACATTTTGTTTACACACCCAAAATTTTGCAGGAGGAAAATTTTATTCAATATCACTTGGTCAGTTGTATGGTATTCAATGGGAAAATGTTGCCAAGGTTGTACTTCACAGCTCCAAATGTTCATAATGATGCAAATCTAACAATAACCATAATTCATGATGTGCTTTCTCATTGGTCTGGTAATCTTCCTGAAGTTTTGCATCTACAATTGGATAACACTTGTCGTGAAAACAAAAATCAGGTTGTTTTTGGATATCTAAACATGCTTGTTGAATTGAGAATTTTTCAGAAGGTAAAGGTTGGTTTCCTTCTTGTTGGGCACACTCATTACCATATCGATCAGATGTTCAGTCGTTTTCAGTCACATTGAGGAGGAAGGAAGTTGGGAGCTTGCCATCATTAATTGAATGTATTAAGAAATCATACATGCCAGAGCCTACTTTTGATGTGTTGGAACAAACTGTTGACATGCAAAGGTTTATTCTGGGATTGCATGGTGAGGAGAAATGCATTGAACAAATTAATGACATTAGCTTCCAACATCAATTTCGTATCAAAAAAATTGATGGGAAAACACTAATATGGGGCAAGAAGTATTCAACTACTGCAAAATGGGCATCGTCATCAGGTTTGGAATTTTTGAAGTTCATTCCAGATCATCCAATATTTGCATCAAATATAATGTTATTACAATCAATTACTGAAGTTCATAATGCACACAGACATAATAGAGATATAAATTATTCTGATTTCCTAGAAGAAATTTAAAAATGTATTAGATATACATATGATCACTTTGAAATTAATGATTCAGTTTGGTGGGAGTCATTTTTCAATAATCAAAGTGATATCATTTCAAGAACAACAAATGAAGATATACCTTTGAAAAATCAATTTATTTGGCCACAAAATGTGTCAAATGAACATGAGGAAACAAACATTGTTGAACAACAACAATCTCAAGGTATTATTAATTCTTCACGGGCTGAGGAAAGAGAGATGTATATTGGTTCCATAATACCTTGTGCACAACATGAATCCATGGAAGACCTTTACTAGGGTTTAGTACAAAATATTAAGGAGGGTTTCATGATCGCAGTGCTAGTAGATGGAGATCCTAATTGCTATCCATTATGGGTTGCTAAGGTTATAAAGTTCCTTATAGAAAATGAATATGTTACAAATGTTGAAGTACATTGGTATGCCACAAGTACACACCCATTAAATGGTGTGTATAAGACAAACATGGTAGTTGATAAAAATTGGTGGAAAGAGAAAAAGAAAGGGTACAAATATAAATCGTCGCCGCATAGACCTCTTAAAATTGGAGGATGTTTACATACTTGTTTATGACTTCAATTTAACAAAGAGAGGAACTCTTTGCTTCAAGATGATAGAGATTCTAAAAAGGTTGTTACCAGAAGGAAAAATGTTGAGATGGGAGTCTACTGAAACTAGTTGTAAATCCAGAAGAATTTTGAAACCTGAAATGGTGGGCAAGCATGTGAACTCAAATGGGGCACTATTTGATGAAGGAGAAGTATATGGAACATCTTCGTCTACATCTAGTCATTCATTTGAAGATGTGAATTATGATGGTGTGCAAGAAAATATGAGTGATTTTGAATAATTATCTAAGACAATTTATATAACTGATGTTTGCATCGTATCTTGAAATAAAAATTTTAATTTCCATATGGTGTTAAATCAGAAGTTAAGAGTCATTTTTATGTTGTTGGATTATATGTTTTAATTATGATGATTTTATTGTTTTAGAATATATACAATGCAACAATAAATGAGAGATATAATGTATGTTTCATTCAATCTACAAATAATGACATTTTGATTAATTTAGTTATGTAATTTGTTCATAATTTCATGGTTTTTTAATTTTTTGGTTGAGAAATTTCCAAATTTTTTTGTATCTTTAATGTTATGGTTGAAAACAATTAGAATTTTAGTGATCTTTAGTGTGATGTTATTATATGTTTAACAACATGGATGAAAACTAATAGAATTTTAATGTGTTTCAGATCCCATTATTTTATCTTTATCGTCATTACTAAAACATGTTGAAATTATACTTAGGAAAGAAAAATGTTATTCTACCAAAAACATTAGTGTGTTTTTTTCCTCAAAAACAACTTTTTTTTTGCACATAAAAATTCGGTTTTACTGGCATTTTTAAAAAATGTTGAAAATTGACGCCAAAAAAGAAACCATCATTCCAGTATCAACACTTTTTGTTTTCAAGGTATTTTTGCACAATTTTTGCACGAAAAAATCGTTTTCACTGCCATTTTTAAAACATGTTCAAAATTGACCCTAAAAAAAAACCATCGTTCTAGTATACACACCTTTCGTTTGTAGCACTGTTTTTGATATTTTTTTGGCGTTTTTAGGCCAAATTTCCTGTTTCAAAGTTTATATTGTTTGAATCTCCCCAAGCTCCTCATCACTCTCTTCTCCATATTGGAAATAAACCAAATTCATAGTTTTCGCATCCTCCACTAGAATCACACAATCCTATTGCTCATACATTGGAGGAGTCATACATAGCAAGCACTATTATGAAACAAAAGTTTTCTTCTTTCTTCATGTTTGCTTGTTTTCTCAGATCGAAGGTGTGTACATGCTTGTCTTCCATGTGAATTGTGACAAAAAACCATGATACATCTACATAGTTCCTTTCATTTTCTTTCATTTTTTTCTTTTCTATGGATGCATTGTCTCATGTTTCTTGTATGTTGGTTTGCTTGAATATCCTTGTTTTTAATCATGTTGCCGCTTACATGGCTCAACCAATGCACCGACGACTGCATTGGAAATATCACTTCACATGAGTTATCCCATGCTCTTCTTAGCTTAGGAGTAGGAGTAGTGTTTGGTTTCTTGTTTTGTTTTACTTACTCTATTTTTCTTTGTCTTGCTTCTTTCCTTTGCTTGTTTGCTTGTGCACTCATAGGTTAGTTCTCGAATGAAACCGTGTTTGGATTCTTAGACAAGGTGAAACCCAAGAGGACTTGTACAATTATAACCACTTGGTTATCTATCTATTCCATATATTTATTAGAGACTTGCATTTCCTCTAATCGATGATACCCTAATGGAAAATACGTTCCTTTCAGAGAGAATCATGGTGAAATCACGATGCTTGCACTCTTAACTAGTACCACCTACTCTAACCAGTTTTCTATATTCTGTTAACCCTTGTCCACTCAGTCAAGTAGACTGAGGAGAGGGGAAAAACCTTAACAAGTATGCCAGAGTTATATATAAACATCCTTCTCTTAAGGGACAACCTCTTCTGCTCTCAATAAGTCGGGATCCCTCTTCCACCTCATGAAATAAACAAGTTCCTATGCACAGTTCTTTGAAAAATGAAAAATGAAATGAAAAAAAAAAATAAAGATGAAAGAAGAGAAAGCCTTCTTGTGCAAAGAGGTGAAGAAAGTAACTCCATTGGGGTACTATTTAGGTTCACTAGAAGCAGATAAATACTTGTGTTTCTGAAGTGACTCCACCGAGGTATTCTCTAAGCCTGCCAATATCGAAGCAACACTAGAGATGAAACTAAAAATCTGACAATCTATATTACTTGTGCATCAATATACCCCTCATCCCCAATTGAAACAATGCAGTTTGACTTGGCTTGGTATGTGTGTTGTCAATAGAGAGAATGGTTAGGACTACATATCTAACCCAAGCTAGTGAAGAAGCCATGACAATCAAAAAATTGAACAATACTTCCGAAAGAGTTAGAATCACTTTACATGAGAAAAGGTCCATAGAGAGAGCTGGAGTGTTACACTAAAAAATGTCACCATGACTATTTACAGTTAGTATGGCTCTATCAACGGTCATGCTACCCTCTTAGGCAAGTCTTATGCCTCTACTCTCCATGTCAAACTCCAAAAAAGAGAGAAAGTCTTTATAAATGTATTTATCTCTGGGGACGCAGGTTCTCTCAACCTTACCTGCGGGGACGCACCCAATGTTCACAAAAGCTGCGTCTTTGGATGCTCTGTATGTAAAGGGACAGGTGCGTCCCCCTGTAAAGGTTAAAATGCGCAAGTTTCATCTTTAAAAAGTCACTTGTGGTCATTTCTAGAGCATTCTAGAAGGTTGTTCGACGTGTATTGAGCGCCTCCAGATGGTTCATGCACTCCTACCAAAGAGGAACTTATCCCATCAATAAGGGAGCTATCCCATCCAAAGAGGGGATTATCCCATTGATGGTGGACCTGATTAAATTCCTCTTGAGCACTATAAATACAGGCATTGGGCCAGAAGGAGAGGAGGTTGGAAGCTATACATTTCTAAGGGTAAATGCTGCAGGAATTAGGACTCCCATTTAGAAGCTTGTGAGGAGAGATTGCCATCTTTGCTTGTTCTATTTGGAAGTGGGTGAGCTTTGTCAAAGTAAAGGAGAACTCTTGATGGACCCTGGGAGGGACTTTCACAACACCAAGGCTCAGGTTGTATTTGTTCCTTTCGTTACCTATTAATGCAAATGAGTCCATTCTTCTCAATAACTTGTTATTTATGAGTTGTTTCATGTACTCCTTGGTCTATGTGTTAAATATGTTTTATTCTATGACATTATCAAGTGCTATTTAATCGTTTGATTGTTAGTGTATGCAGGTTTCAAAGTGAAGGAGGAGCTCATCCGGATCAGCGGAGCTGGACTGCTACAACAGTGTTGGACTACAGGTAGGATCTAAACACTTGATTTCCCATATAGTAAATGCATGTTTAGAGAAGGATTGCTCTTGTTTGTCTTGTTTGTCACTAGAGAGTCTTAGGCTCCTAGGGAGGTTGGTTGTGTCCGCACAATCGACTCTTTCCGCCTGACAAATTGGCGACTCCACTGGGGACTCCATTGATGTGAAAAGTCTTTTCCTTTGTATGAACTTTGCTCTGAGAAAATTGGTTTATTTTTCTGGTTTTTGTCTCTGTGACTTTGTCTTTGGGTGGGTTAGCTTAGGGTTAGATTTATTTTGGTTTTTCTTGAATTTTTCAGTAGGACGCACCCTCTGAGTATTGCACAGTGCGTCCCTGGACGTACTGTCGCTGTGTGCACAGAGCGGGCCCGCACCTGTTCTAACGGGTCGCCTACGTCCCCTGCTAAAATTTGAGAAAATTCCATTTTTTGCATTTTTGCTCTTAGATTTTGCTTTTTCTTAGTTTTTACTGCCCAGATTCATTAGTCCCTTGTCAAAGATCTTCACCTGAACTTGTTTCGATAGCATTGAGTGTTTTAGTGGATTTCATAGAAGTTTAAGCCCTAGGGTTTGATTTTTGAGTAGGTCTTGTAGTGACTTTGACGGTAGAAGTTGTCAAGCCTTAGATCTCTCTGGTTTTGTCAGCATTCTTAGAAGTCAGACCTGTCATAAAGTCTATCTGTGAGAGCCACTTACCATTGAGTTGTCTCTTTGGGCAAATTTCGAAGTGCTTGTTGATTGAGTCTTTAATTCCATTTTACAAAAAGATTTGAGTTTTGTTTTGACTAGTCTTTTGATTCTGCATTAGCTGGTCCTTGATTTGATTTTGGTCAAGTAAAACAACCTAGAATCATCTTTGTGAGCTTTTGCCTTGTTAGGTTTGCTTAGAGTAAATTTCTTTTGATTTGCTTGTGAGTCAAGTTTTCATAGATTTTATAGCTTTTGAGATTGATTTTTGTTAAAATAGGCTTATATGCTTTATTAAAAAGAGAAAATACAAAAACATCTCCTTTGAAAAGTTTTGTTTCAAGTAGCTTTGAAAAGTTTTGAAAGAAAAAGAGTTTTTCGTGCACGTAAGGAGTGGTCATGTTTGTATGCTTGAAAAGATAAAGAGAATTGTTTCTTTGATTGTCTTTACTGAGAAAGTTGTTTTCTATAAAATTTGCATCTCTCAACTCTCTTAGTTAAGAATTTCATTGAAAAAGGAAAGTAGCGTAAATCATCTTAGGTGCATCTTTGTAGTGGTTTGAGTCGAGTCTACACACCATTGGTTTCACTTCCGCTACCTTTTGTCTTTAAGGAAAGACCATAAAATTAACGCTTAAAGTAAAATTGACGTAGTAACTTTTATTTACTAGGGCTCTGAAACACCAATTTAGATCAGGCTAGTGTCTTGGAGTAGGTGAGTAATTAACTCTCCAAGACAACAAAACCAAACAAGTAGCTTATCTTGTGATAGAATAAATCCAATTGTCTCATTTGTACTCTGGGAAAGCTCCTCTTAAAGGAGAAGCACGAGCTCGTGTCCGAACCAGTGAGGGGATCAATCCCCCCTCGTTGGGAACGACGCCAGACACGCACGTATTACAAACGGTAAACCTCGGATTAACCATTGTCGAGGAGCCAGGGGTCACTTGTCAGTAAACCTTGGATTATTGTCAAGGAGTCGGCAAGGGGATTGAGCTTGCTACTCTGCCCTTGCGTGCTGTCGGAGTTTAGACTGTTCCCCCAGGTGCATTTGTTGCAGTTGGTAACCTTAGTGACCATTATCTTTAGGATTCTACTGAGGTGACGGTGGAGGGAAGGTCCCACTGTACCTGGAGCAGACGTCGGCTAGACTCACTTGGATTTTCTGGGGGGTTCACTTCACTCGAGACGGTTAAAGTGGAGGAACTTGGTCCAGTCTATTCATTAAGCAGGTTGCCGGGGTAACTGTTCCACCCGCCACTTCTGTACTGAATCCAGCGATGTTGGGCTTCATCACCAACTAGCGCTTTCGGTCTGGAAGGCTACTGTTTGTGTTTGGTTTGACGCCCTAGATTTCTTTAGGCGTCTGATTCAAATTTGTTTGGTTCTTTAGAGACTTTAGGTGGTTTGATTTGAAATTTTATTTTGTTTTCGTGTGTAGTAGTTAAAAGTTTTTAGCTGTGGCGGAATTACCGAGACAGTCCCGTAGACTTCGGGGCCAGTCTCCTGAAGTTGTTTCTGTGACCGAATTGTTGAGAAGATCCCGTAGACTTAGGGGATCACCTCCTCGAGACGACCCGGGTAATCTAGAAGGTTTAAAGGTCCTTGTAACTCCTCCTAGTGGAACTAGAGTAGGTTCACCTGAAGAAGGAGAATCTTCCTTGGTAGTCCATTCAGATTACCAAGGCTTAGAGACAGGTTATAATTCCGAAGCTGTTACAGTTTCTGAGCTTGTTGGTAGTTTTTCGTCTGCTAGTGATACAAGCGAAGAACCTGAAATATCTGAACCTGTTACTCCGACTTCTAGTGTTCCTGATTCACCGAGAATAGAAAGAATTATCACCGAAAATCTTCCTACTGGTTTCATTGCTATTGAAGAACTTGCTCCAGAAGAAGAAATAGGCGTCTCTAACCTTGAAGATCAACTTACTATTGATCTAAGGGAGTGTGAATCTATCTTTTACAGTCCTCCTAGAAGTACTACTTGGTCCATTTCGTTAACCAATTATTTAGACAACTTTGGGCTAGGTTTTTCTACACCTCGTACTCCTTTTCCACCTGGAGGTATTCATACTCCTGTAAATATGTCTGGTCAGTCGTCCGTGTTTACTCAAAGTCCTGAATCTTTCTTACACGGCGGTCCTTCTGTTCCCACCGGGTATCAATCACTTTCTGGTACCTTTGCGGGGGCATCTCCTCAACCCGTTGATCATGGGTTATTAGTTGGAAACAGTGGTAATATACCATTGGGTGTAGGAGACATTTACATGATGTCAGGTTCAGTTCCCGTTTCCCAACCTCAAGGTGGCCAATTACCGCCTGGGGGGCAGCCTCAGTTAACGCCTGGGGGGCAACCTCAAGGTACACCATTTGTGTCTTGGGGGCAACCTCAAGGTCAGTATGCGCCTATGGTGCAATACATGCCTCAAGGTCAACCCCAGCCTCAATATGTACCCCAGGGTCAACCTCAGTATCAATATCAACCTCATGGATGGCAACCTCAAGGATGGCAACCCCAAGGGTATCAACCCCAAGGGTATCAACCTCAAGGGTACCAACCTCAAGGTCAAGGTCAACCCCAGTATCCGTATTTACCTCAAGGTTATCAACCTCAAGGTCAATACTCGAGTCAAGGTTATCAACCGCCCCAAGGTCAGTCATATGTTCCAAGTATGGGAACTGCACCTTACAATTATCAATCCTATCCTCAATCCGGTTATGGATCTCAGTATCCTCAACCTGTTACGGGTCAATACCCTGGAATGTTAGTGTGGGATCCATCACAGGGTCAACAGGTGTTGCAGCCAAGTATGTAGTTGGTACCTCAAGCTGGACAACCTGTAGTTTCTGGTCCAGCCCAGCAACCACAACCTGTCCAATCAAATGTTCAAACTTTTGTAACTTCGGTAGTTACTCAGCCGCCAATTGCACCTAGTACTCCATCTCAAACGGCTGCTGCAACTACCACCACATCTACCATACTTACTTCTGGAGTATCGACAGCTCCGGTTTCTACTGTCTCTGTAACCACTCCTCAGACATCTTTACCGTTGTCTGGATCTACGATTCAAACCACGGTCCAGATGCCTGCAGGACAGCCTGGTATAAGTACGGTTGTCACTACTCAACCTCAATTTGTTCACCAACCGTACCAGGGACAGTACCAACCTGGGCAAGCTGTCCAACAACCGGTTTACCAGTATCAACCGTATCCTGGGTACACTTATCAACAACCTCAACAACCCCAGTACGGTCCGGTTAATCCTGGTTTTCCAGGAGGATATAATATCCCAAATGCGACTCCTGTTCCTAGTTATCCTGGATATCCTCCTCCTGGGGCTGGTATTGTGACCCAGAGTTTTAGAGATCCTAACCGGCAGTTACCGTTTATCGCAACTTTGGATTTACCAGACTTGACGCGCCTAACGAACGATCCAATTCAATATCTTCAGTTCTGGCCGCCAATGCCAAATAAGTTGTCCAGTGATATACCCAAGTTCGAAGGTAAGTCTGGAGAGGATCCGTCCAATCATGTGATGACTTACCACCTCTGGTGTGCTTCAAATTCTATCTCGGATGATTCGATCCGCTTACGTCTTTTCCAGCGTACACTCATTGGTCTCGCGGCCAAGTGGTACATTGAGTTACCACGGGCCTCTTTTTACAATTTTAGCCAGTTAGCTACCTCGTTCTTAACTCATTTTCAGTTGCCGGTCAGATACGATAACGGCACGGAGTTATTAACTTCACTAAAACAATCGACGTCCACGTATATTTCTGATCACATTCATGAGTGGAGACGTCGAAGAAGGCTAGTGAAAGTTTTTATCCCGGACCAAATCTTAGCTGAATGGTTTGTTAAATCATTATTACCGAAGATTACTGAAGATGTAGCTAAGGCCAGAGTAGTTACTGAGGAGCAAGTCATTGCTCAGGCGCAATACCTTGACTTAGTTTACACTCAGTCGGGTACGTTACACGAGAAGATTCCGGATCTTCCAAAGTCGAATCAAATCGCTGCTGCTCCTTCGGGATCTCATGCCGCTGATGGTATGATTGGTATCGTGAATACAAAGAGCAAGAAGAAGTCTTCCAAGGCTTCAACTACTCCTATTATCACTTTGCCTGATTCCCCGACAGGAGAGTCTTCTCCTGAACTTACCGCCGATATTCACGCTGTAGAGTCATCTACGGCCAAATCAAAAAACGGTGGAAAGAAGAAAGGAAAGAAGAAGGCTAAAGCAGACAAGGCTCCGAAGGAGAAAACAGAAAAGTCGGAAACCAATGACAAAAAGCGCAAACCTCGATATCCTTGTCTTATTTGTGAAGAGGATCATTTTACGAGAGATTGCCCTCATCGGGCCGAGGTTGTGAAAATAGTCAAAGGTTCTCCCACTCCTGCTGTGTTAAAAAATCCATTTCCAGAGCAGGAGAATAAGATGATAGGTTCTTCCTCGAATGCCAGTGAAGAACCCATTTTGATGATGTCTCATGTGAGGATTGCGACTCGATCGCAAGATTATGGTAGTAAGAATCCTGTTGATGGTAAGGAAGCAGAATCTTCTCACTCTAACCCATCAACCTCAGCTCCTGGTTCCGATCCACTACAGATCGAGAAACCTAACCCGGACTTAGTAATCAAACCGCCCGCCAAGGGTGTACTTCGAAGGTCTGCTTTCAATCCACATGCGAGAGCAGCCCAGAATTACAACATTGTTGAGGACTTAGCTGTTTCACCCTCAGCAATGTCGGCATTAGAAGTGCTGCAATCATGCCCAGCACAACGAAAATTACTTTTGTCGGCTATCGGAGCTGTTGATGTTCAGGACCCGAATCTAATAATCTTCGATCTAGAAAATAGTACACCACGTCTCCCCCATCAAATGGCTTTCCAAATCCCAGTGATAGTAAAAAACAGGCCTATTCATCGGACTGTGATTGATGAGGGAGCTTCTACGTGTATTATGTCGATTCAATGTTGGAGATCTCTTGGTTCTCCTTCGTTGAACCAATCCCCCACCATCCTTAAGGCCTTTGATGGCCGTGGGTTCCGTCCGTTTGGTATTCTACAGGAATTTCCTATAGGGGTAGAAGGTAAAACCGTTAGTCTGGATGTGGAAGTGGTTGATGCCCCTCTAGACTACAACCTTCTTTTGGGTCGAAGTTGGTCATATGCTATGACAGCGGTCGTTTCATCGGTCTTCAGAGTAATTAAGTTTCCATATAACGGTAAGATCGTGACTATTGATCAGCTGACATACTTTTCATCCGACCCAGCCTCTTCAGAGAGTATCCAGCATGTCGGTAAGACGACAATCCCTTATAGGGACGTTGGCGTAGGTTTAGTTAAAGATTCCGGTTTACTGGGAACTTTTCCTCTCCCTCCACTCAGCGTAGATCCTTCATTTGCATCAATTCATATGATTACATCAGAAAACATTATTTATGATGATCCTTGGATTGTCCCATCTGAATCTGAGATAGACTCATTCGGTGATGCTATGCCTTTGAGTCCATATGAAATTGCTTATGAAGCTGTCATGTCTTTTACCGACTTGCGTTCAACCCAAATCGACCAAATGAATGTGGTCAGTGAAGAATCACTTTTCACCTCAACCTTAGAACGGATAGCGTTTCCCGAAGTCGTGTCATCTGACGAACAACTTCGCGAAATCCTAAGTGTAGACGATCTACCATGGGAAGATCTCCATCACAGATCTTCGTTTTTACCTAAGGATGATGCATTTGAAAATGATTTTTCATCTATTTTTACCGCTGAATATGTCAAAGACGCTCAGGATCCAACGAAACATTCTGATTCAGAGTTGAATTTAGGGAATATTTCTCGTACTATTCCCATTGATATTTCAGTGAAGTCCGGAATTGAGGATAACATTCATATAGGTGCCGCATGTACAGAAGATGAAATCCAAACTTACAAGGCCCTATTCCAAGAATTCCGCGATGTGTTTGCCTGGTCTTACGAGGAAATGCCGGGAATCGATCCTGCCATTGTTGTTCATGAAATAAAGACCTACCCGGATGCTAAACCCATCCGGCAACGGTTGCGTCAGATTCACCCTCGAAAAGCGGCTGCGATTAAAGCAGAAGTCGAAAAGCTGTTGAAAGCAGGTTTCATTTATCCGATCCCGTTAACGGATTGGGTATCGAATATTGTTCCGGTCAACAAGAAACAAGGAACAATAAGAATCTGTATCGACTATAGGGATATAAATCGAGCTTGTCCAAAAGACAACTATCCTACGCCTTATATCGATCAAATTATTGATGATTGTGCCGGAAGTGAAATGTTTTCCTTCATGGATGGTTTTTCGGGCTATAATCAAATCAATATTCTACCTGCCGACCAACCAAAAACGGCATTCATTTGTCCATGGGGGACATTTGCTTATTGCAAATTACCTTTTGGGCTTAAGAATGCCGGGGCCACTTTTCAACGGGCGATGTCTTACGCATTTCATGACATCAAGCACATTGTGCAACCGTATCTCGATGATTTGCCTGCTCATTCTTTACATCGAGCTGATCACCTTGTCCACTTACGAGCAATCTTTATGAGGTGTAGGCATTATCGAATTCGGTTGAATCCCCACAAGTGTGTTTTCTGTATAGAAACAGGTCGATTGCTGGGATTTGTTGTTTCAAAAGCCGGCATTCGCGTCGATCCCTCGAAGGTCGAAGCTATCATCAAATTGCCTCCTCCTTCGAGTTTGCGCCAACTCCAAAGTTTGCAAGGGAAAGCGAACTTTTTACGCCGATTCATCCCAAACTACGCCGAGGTCACTAAAGGTTTTACACGGTTGTTGAAACAGAACGCTCAATTCTTTTGGGACGAGATTGCCCAACAATCTTTTGATGCACTTAAACACGCGTTGACCCATGCACCGTTGTTGCATCCTCCCAACTACAACCAGGACTACTTCTTATACCTCGCAGCTTCGCATTCCACCATTGGAATGGTGTTAGTTCAAGAAGATGAATTCGGAGCAGAACATGTGATATATTATCTCAGTAGGACCTTAAATCCCACTGAGCTAAAATATTCGCATGTGGAGAAATTGGCCCTGGCAGCCGTTCAAGCTGTCCAGCGTTTTCGTCACTACATTCTTCTCCGTAAAACTACAGTTATTTCGGATTGCAACCCTATGATTTACATTTTGACAAAACAACTGCTAGGGGGCAAGTACTCTAAATGGATCGTTATCCTGCAAGAGTTCGACTTGGAGTTCGAGAAGTCCAAGTCTAAGAAATCCTTAGTTTTTGCGGAATTGATGTGTGATTTCCCGCGTGCTGACACAGAGACTGTGGCAGAGGAGTCCATTGCGGACGAATCTTTGTTTCTTATCAGTACTTTAGATCCGTGGTACGGGGATATAATCATCTATCTCCAAACCCAAACCTTTCGGCCTGAAGCTTCAAAGGCGGAACGTCGAAAAATTCGGTTTCAATCCCAGCAATACAAAATTATTGGAGATACACTTTATCGCCGGGGGGCAGACTTAGTTTTTCGACGTTGTTTAACTCACGAAGAGGCTGAGAAGGTTTTGAATGATTGTCACTCTGGAGCATGTGGCGGTCATATGTCTGGGTATGCCACAGCTCAGAAGGTGTTGCGCGCTGGTTACTTCTGGCCATCTATGTTTAAAGATTGTATCATTGCAGTCCGGAAGTGCCACAACTGCCAAGTGTTTGATCGAAAGATGCGCGCACCACCTGCTCCTCTCCACCCTATAATTGTCGTTGGTCCATTCGCCAAATGGGGTATCGACTTTATTACTTGTAACCCTCACTCGGCCGGGGGGCATGCGTATATCATCCTCGCGGTTGATTATTTCACTAAATGGGCCGAGGCGATGCCTACATTCGACGCAAGCGGCAAAACAGCTGCAGTTTTCGTATTCAATCATATCATAACTAGGTTTGGTGTCCCACAAGCAATCATTACTGACCATGGGAGCCATTTTCGAAACATCATGATGACTGAGCTTACAAGCCAGCTTGGTTTGCGCCACGATAGCTCTACTCCTTATTATCCGCAAGCCAACGGTTTGGTTGAGTCTATCAACAAAGTTCTGGTTATCATGATCCGACGAACCATTGGTATTCATCGGTCGAATTGGCACAACATGTTATTTTCAGCGCTATGGGCATACCGAACCTCAGTGAAAACTTCAACAGGGTTCACTCCTTTCCAGCTAGTTTATGGCTTGGAAGCTGTGTTACCCATTGAATGCGAAATCCCATCACTTCAAATGGCTGTCGAATTACTTCCAGCTACTTCCGAAGAGGAGAAACGTTTATTGTACTTAGCTAAATTAGATGAGACTCGACGTGACGCTACATTGGCAATCGAGACTCACGCGAAGCGAATGAAAGCTCAGTATGATAGAAATGTGACCCCTCGAAGTTTTTCGGAGGGAGACCTAGTGCTATTATATGATCAAGCTAACGATAAGCTAGGTGCTGGAAAATTCGTTCCTATGTGGCATGGACCCTACATTGTAAAGCGAAAGCTAGCAAAAGGGGCTTATGAGCTGGTAGATTTTGATGGGGACTCTTTGGGTAAACCCAGAAATGGACTTTACCTAAAGAGGTATTATGCTTAAATGGTGGGTATGGAGAATTTTTAGTTAGGTTAGGTTTTCTTTCTAGCTAGTATGTTTGTTAGTTAGTCAGTGTGCTTAGCTTAGCGAGTGTGTTTTTCGTCGTTATTCTGGCTTATCTTGGTTTTACTCTTGATATTGCAGATGTCGACGCCTCTCCAAACATACATTGGATTTGCTGATGGTGCTTGTCGTAGTACACGGAATATCTCTTCCGCAGCTTGGGTTATCTATTCACCCTCTGACGAGTTAGTTTCTATGCATGGGGTAAGCCTCGGTCAAACAACGAACAACATTGCAGAATACAGTGCAGTGGTTGAATTATTATCCGAATCTATTTCATTTGGAATTCGACGTTTGATAGTGAGGTTAGATTCTGAACTTGTTGTATTACAGCTTAATAGAGTTTATGCCATTAGAAATCCTGTGTTATTAAGGTTGTTTTTGAGAGTGCGTCTCTTGGAACGTGAATTTGATTACATTGAATATCAGCATATTCCAAGGTCTTTAAATACATTAGCAGATGCAATTGCTTCTCGAATGTTGGACAGACATTTACGATAATCATGCAAGTAAATTTAAAAACATTTCATCACATATGTTAAACAAGATAAGCCGGTAATAGTGATATATATATAGATAGGAGTGTGTCAAAAAATATACATCGTCTTCGATCATAGGTTGAAAAACACCTTATGATCGGCAAAAATGATAAAGTACAAAAAGTCAAAAATGTCACATGTGTCTACAAAGTGACTAGCCAATCACTGGTGGTGCTCCCTATACGACACCACTGCGCGGGCTACCTTACACAAAAATCTCCTAAACGGTCCAGGGACTGCGACTACATAGCGCTGAAGTCTGATAGGAATATCATCTATGGTAGTCTCAGGCATATCCGCCGTCAGACGCTCTAGATCCTGCTCCAACTCAGCTAGTGACTCTGCAGCCGCGTCCTGTGGGGCCGGTACCGGTGCAACTGGATGTCTCCTCTCAAAAGGCCGGAGGTTGGCTGGGCGCTGTGGACCAACATCTGCATTTTGAAAATTTTACTGTCAGTTTTGAGACGATATATATAAAAAACAAAAAATATACATAATTTGAAAACTTGTGAAAAATAAAGTACCTCTGTCATCCCATTGTTCTCCCTGTGGAAGAACCATGTCCGGATCACCTCGAAAATCTACTCCGGCATACGGAAAGTCCTGGATCGAAAAAACCTGGTCCTCTAACCAGTGAAAATAACTATCAGAGAATCGAACAATCGCCGCGCCCTCGTCAGGATGCCGGGCCATCACCGCAACCCATCGTACCAGCTTTGGCTCCCGAGGACCCAAGATATCAACAGTGAGTTGCTGAGGGATCAGCATCGGAACTCTCTCTAAGGCAAAGCTCACGACTAGAGGCCCATATCCAAAGGTCTTCAGTCGTCCGTTCTTTGCCCTAGTCAGTTGGCTCTTCATGTTAGCCGACACAGCATCACACCAGTTGAAAATGGTGCCTTGGTAACAGTCAACCGCCATTCGCATTTGGGACCCAGAGGCAATATGTAAAGCGGCTGCACCGCAAATTCTGGTAACCGTGAAAGCTATAACTTTGAGTTCACGCAGAGAGATGTGTTTGATTTCCACGCCTTTCGCATGGTGTGCATTGGGTGTGCACCAATCTGCCCGGAGACTAGCAAGGGATTGGCCACCCGGCCTAGTCCCGGCTAGATTGATTTGCTCGCCTCTGTTTGGCAAGCCAGTGAGAAAGTATACATCAGAGGGCTCTATCTCGAGCTGATGCCCTCCGATGTAAAAGCATTGCTCTTGAAAATTCCATCTCTCAACCAGCCATTCCAAGAATCTCACCTGAGCCCTCATGCCAGGTATGGCCCAGTATTTATATAGCCCGCATGCTTTTAGGGCATCAATGGAAGTTTGATGTTCAATTGCAGCTAAATCAACATCCTCGTGCTCTCTTTCTCTCCAATCCAACATGGTGAGTGCCCTACACACCAAGAAACAATGATTAGAATTAATTTGGGGAAATTTGAATGGTTATTTGTGAGGATTGGGGTTTCAAATTCCGCATTCCACGGAGGACACACCCCGCGTTTAGAACACAGGGCGTCGGGACGCAGCTGGCCTGAAGGTGGGCTGCGTCCCCCGACCATTTTCCTGTATAGGAAAAAGTCGGGGGACGCAGGTCACCCGAAGGGCACCTGCGTCCACCGCAGAGCGCATTTTGAAACCTAAACCCCCCAAAAAACAAAACTAAAACCTAAAATACAATTTTAATCGGATGAAATTGAAGAGTAGGATGTTGTAAAATACCTGGAAGAGACGGCGTTCGATTCTGACGGTCGGATTTTCCGCAGCGACCACGGGAAGTTTCTTACCAAAAGCCCTTTTTTCAACCTCAACAGTAAAATGGTAAAAATGACATGGTAAAAAGTCTTTTTATAGGTTTTTTGGATGAATTTGTTCATTTTTCACCATGGAAGGATGTTTTTCGATGTATTTTTGCCTATCTTAAACAGGTATGAGTAATGTGTCGTTTTTGTGCAGGACAAAGGGATTTAGAGGGAAAATTATCATTTTTCACGAACCAAAATATCAGAGTCATCTTTTAAGCCCTTTTCTGACTCCTAAAAAATGAAAAGATTGCCGAGCGTTTCTTTTACACTCGTTAAAACGGAATTAAAAGACGGTCCCCTTATAGCTCTTTTCTGACCGTAAAATCAGGAAAAGATTGCCGGGTTTTTGTCGTTTCAAACTCGATACAGAAATAAAACGACGTGTCCTTGATCGCTTTTTACTTTTCAGGTCAGTGGCACTAAATATGAAAGTACTCCTTGGTCGCAAGATCAAGCGGTTCCCCCAGGTATTATTTTATACTTTTTCGGGCTTGAGGGACACAAATCTACGAAAAAGTTCAACTTGGAGTCTTCTTAAGTTTTTCAGACTCTCTAAAATTGAAAAACGTCGAGTTTCTCCTATACTGGGCTCGTTAAACATTTCACAGTAAAGGACCTGTTCAATTACAAACAGGAACGAACCACTCCTTCCTAGGGTTCGAATCAAAACTAGGTTGGATTCATCCGAAGGATGAGCTTATAATCAAGCATATGTTATCCTCCTCAAGCTTGTTAAAAATAAAGAGGTACTTGCCAGAAATGGTGGGGGAAAAGAGAGAAGAATGAGCCTATTTGTTACCTTTTGTCTCAGAAGAAACTTTATTACCACTCTTGAACACGACACTTTTCATTCACCTGGGTTGGGAAATCCTTTACCTCACAGTTGATCAAACCACTTTGAAAGTCTTCAGCCGGGTTCCGGGGATTAACTTTGAGTTATTCATCACCAAGCCATCTGTTGTGTCGTTATGTGTTCAAGAGGTCTGCAAGCAAAACTTTCATCTGCAAAATACTTGTCATCCATTTGACCATCCCTGAGTCAGTCCTTACAACAACATTTCTTCAACTTGAACAATGATTTTGTGTTGCGGGCTTGCCTACAACGGGTCGCTTTCTATCGACATCAGCACATTATCTAGAGAGATGACTTAGAAATCATCAGTACCTTGAAGTCTGCATGCATCAATGGCAGGTTTCTCGCCTTTGACGTCAGTTTACATCATTGACTTTCGATCGAAGGATTCCGTGAAATGTTCGACATCAACTCATTCATTCACATCTCATGGATTGTACTGGGTACTTTGAGAACCATTGACATTACTGGTGGTCTCTCTCACGCTTGTTAACAGTTTACATCATTGACTGGTAATCAAGTGGTTTCTACCATGTTCGACATCAACTCATTTATTCGCATGGCTAGAATCGTACCAATTCGGGAAGTAGAAATGAAGACCCTGGATCTAGTTTCCACCATCCAGGCTGCGAGGAGTTTTGTATTCATTATCTAAGTAGACTAATCATAAACAGATGGCTGCGCCCATACTGTGTCTACAAAAGTCTATGATTATGATGTACTGCAAGATCATTCCTGTATCAGAGTAGTTAGTCTGTTAGTTAAAGTTTTAATCTGAGTATGGGAATGCCTACCTCAGTGATGATATAATCTTATACATGTATTTTGTGTTGAAAATTGCAGGTTCTGACCAGGCTCTCCACGAGATAATCCTTGAAATGATAAAGTGCTTCACCCTTCCTAGATAATACAAAACCCTAATCTATTACAGGCTTCGTACTTTAGGGGGCAATCTGTTACACTAAAAAATGTCACCATGACTATTTACAGTTAGTATGGCTCTATCAACGGTCATGCTACCCTCTTAGGCAAGTCTTATGCCTCTGCTCTCCATGTCAAACTCCAAAAAAGAGAGAAAGTCTTTATAAATGTATTTATCTCTGGGGACGTAGGTTCTCTCAACCTTACCTGCGGGGACGCACCCAATGTTCACAAAAGCTGCGTCTTTGGATGCTCTGTATGTAAAGGGACAGGTGCGTCCCCCTGTAAAGGTTAAAATGCGCAAGTTTCATCTTTAAAAAGTCACTTGTGGTCATTTCTAGAGCATTCTAGAAGGTTGTTCGACGTGTATTGAGCGCCTCCAGATGGTTCATGCACTCCTACCAAAGAGGAACTTATCCCATCAATAAGGGAGCTATCCCATCCAAAGAGGGGATTATCCCATTGATGGTGGACCTGATTAACTTCCTCTTGAGCACTATAAATACAGGCATTGGGCCAGAAGGAGAGGAGGTTGGAAGCTATACATTTCTAAGGGTAAATGCTGCAGGAATTAGGACTCCCATTTAGAAGCTTGTGAGGAGAGATTGTCATCTTTGCTTGTTCTATTTGGAAGTGGGTGAGCTATGTCAAAGTAAAGGAGAACTCTTGATGGACCCTGGGAGGGACTTGCACAACACCAAGGCTCAGGTTGTATTTGTTCCTTTTGTTACCTATTAATGCAAATGAGTCCATTCTTCTCAATAACTTGTTATTTATGAGTTGTTTCATGTACTCCTTGGTCTATGTGTTAAATATGTTTTATTCTATGAGATTATCAAGCGCTATTTAATCGTTTGATTGTTAGTGTATGCATGTTTCAAAGTGAAGGAGGAGCTCATCCGGATCAGCGGAGCTGGACTGCTACAACAGCGTTGGACTACAGGTAGGATCTAAACACTTGATTTCCCATATAGTAAATGCATGTTTAGAGAAGGATTGCTCTTGTTTGTCTTGTTTGTCACTAGAGAGTCTTAGGCTCCTAGGGAGGTTGGTTGTGTCCGCACAATCGACTCTTTCCGCACAATCGACTCTTTCCGCACATCGAAAAGCATCCTTCCATGGTGAAAAATGAACAAATTTATCCAAAAAACCTATAAAAAGACTTTTTACCATGTCATTTTTACCATTTTATTGTTGAGGTTGAAAAAAGGGCTTTTGGCAAGAAACTTCCCATGGTCGCTGCGAAAAATCCGACCGTCAGAATCGAACGCCGTCTCTTCCAGGTATTTTACAACATCCTACTCTTCAATTTCATCCGATTAAAATTGTATTTTAGGTTTTAGTTTTGTCTTTTGGGGGGGTTTAGGTTTCAAAATGCGCTCTGCGGTGGACGCAGGTGGCCTTCGGGTGACCTGCGTCCCCCGACTTTTTCCTATACAGGAAAATGGTCGGGGGACGCAGCCCACCTTCAGGCCAGCTGCGTCCCGACGCCCTGTGTTCTAAACGCGGGGTGCGTCCTCCGTGGAATGCGGAATTTGAAACCCCAATCCTCACAAATAACCATTCAAATTTCCCCAAATTAATTCTAATCATTGTTTCTTGGTGTGTAGGGCACTCACCATGTTGGATTGGAGAGAAAGAGAGCACGAGGACATTGATTTAGCTGCAATTGAACATCAACCTTCCATTGATGCCCTAAAAGCATGCGGGCTATATAAATACTGGGCCATACCTGGCATGAGGGCTCAGGTGAGATTCTTGGAATGGCTGGTTGAGAGATGGAACGTTCAAGAGCAATGCTTTTACATCGGAGGGCATCAACTCGAGATAGAGCCCTCTGATGTATACTTTCTCACTGGCTTGCCAAATAGAGGCGAGCAACTCAATCTAGCCGGGACTAGGCTGGGTGGCCAATCCCTTGCTAGTCTCCGGGTAGATTGGTGCACACCCAATGCACACCATGTGAAAGGCGTGGAAATCAAACACATCTCTCTGCGTGAACTCAAAGTTATAGCTTTCACAGTTACCAGAATTTGCGGTGCAGCCGCTTTACATATTGCCTCTGGGTCCCAAATGCGAATGGCGGTTGACTGTTACCAAGGCACCATTTTCAACTGGTGTGATGCTGTGTCGGCTAACATGAAGAGCCAATTGACTAGGGCAAAGAACGGATGACTGAAAACCTTTGGATATGGGCCTCTAGTCGTGAGCTTTGCCTTAGAGAGAGTTCCGATGCTGATCCCTCAGCAACTCACTGTTGATATCTTGGGTCCTCGGGAGCCAAAGCTGGTACGATGGGTTGCGGTGATGGCCCGGCATCCTGACGAGGGTGCGGCGGTTGTTCGATTCACTGATAGTTATTTTCACTGGTTAGAGGACCAGGTTTTTTCGATCCAGGACTTTCCGTATGCCGGAGTAGATTTTCGAGGTGATCCGGACATGGTTCTTCCACAGGGAGAACAATGGGATGACAGAGGTACTTTATTTTTCACAAGTTTTCAAATTATGTATATTTTTTGTTTTTTATATATATCGTCTCAAAACTAACAGTAAAATTTTAAAAATGCAGATGTTGGTCCACAACGCCCAGCCAACCTCCGGCCTTTTGAGAGGAGACATCCAGTTGCACCGATACCGGCCCCACAGGACGCGGCTGCAGAGTCACTAGCTGAGTTGGAGCAGGATCTAGAGCGTCTGACGGCGGATATGCCTAAGACTACCATAGATGATATTCCTATCAGACTTCAGCGCTATGTAGTTGCAGTCCCTGGACCGTTTAGGAGATTTTTGTGTAAGGTAGCCCGCGCAGTGGTGTCGTATAGGGAGCATCACCAGTGATTGGCTAGTCACTTTGTAGACACATGTGACATTTTTGACTTTTTGTACTTTATCATTTTTGCCGATCATAAGGTGTTTTTCAACCTATGATCGAAGACGATGTATATTTTTTGACACACTCCTATCTATATATATATCACTATTACCGGCTTATCTTGTTTAACATATGTGATGAAATGTTTTTAAATTTACTTGCATGATTATCGTAAATGTCTGTCCAACATTCGAGAAGCAATTGCATCTGCTAATGTATTTAAATACCTTGGAATATGCTGATATTCAATGTAATCAAATTCACGTTCCAAGAGACGCACTCTCAAAAACAACCTTAATAACACAGGATTTCTAATGGCATAAACTCTATTAAGCTGTAATACAACAAGTTCAGAATCTAACCTCACTATCAAACGTCGAATTCCAAATGAAATAGATTCGGATAATAATTCAACCACTGCACTGTATTCTGCAATGTTGTTCGTTGTTTGACCGAGGCTTACCCCATGCATAGAAACTAACTCGTCAGAGGGTGAATAGATAACCCAAGCTGCGGAAGAGATATTCTGTGTACTACGACAAGCACCATCAGCAAATCCAATGTATGTTTGGAGAGGCGTCGACATCTGCAATATCAAGAGTAAAACCAAGATAAGCCAGAATAACGACGAAAAACACACTCGCTAAGCTAAGCACACTGACTAACTAACAAACATACTAGCTAGAAAGAAAACCTAACCTAACTAAAAATTCTCCATACCCAGCATTTAAGCATAATACCTCTTTAGGTAAAGTCCATTTCTGGGTTTACCCAAAGAGTCCCCATCAAAATCTATCAGCTCATAAGCCCCTTTTGCTAGCTTTCGCTTTACAATGTAGGGTCCATGCCACATAGGAACGAATTTTCCAGCACCTAGCTTATCGTTAGCTTGATCATATAGTAGCATATAGAATTGTGCAATCTCTCTAGGCAACGCATGGCTTCTTTTCCAAAAAAATAAAAAAGAAAAAGAAAAGAAAAAAAACATCCCTAGAAAGCAAGGATCTATTTTTAGCAGCCCAGAAGAGACACTTGAGTTATTTTGGAAATTTTTGCCAAGTATCACTTTTTCCTTGATTTTTGGTCTTCACTTCGTAAACCCTAAATTGACCAAATATATGTAATTAATTCTTCCATAGATCATTTTCATATTTGATCTTGGAGCTTCATCATTCTTAAGGAGATCAAGGAACCTTTGGTGTAATCGTCATTTCGTTTCCGGGTAAGTCTTGATTTTCTAGTCTTTTGTTGCTTTTTCTGTCACTTTTGTTTGTTTAGCTTGTGAGAGTGTTGTTTCACTTGAATGATCATAGGTGTTTTAACTTTTTTTAGCTTGTATAAGTGTTGTTTTAATTTTTGCATTGTCTTTCCCAAGTGTCACATGCATTACCCAATTTTGCACTAACAGTCGTGGTTGCAATGACTCTCTCCTCATGCTTTGTTTTCCTTCAGTTTTATTAATTCTTTCACTTGTTTCACTTGCATGTGTCATCATTCACTTAGATATACACTCAGAGTCACACCATCCTTCAGATATGTTTGATTTCACATTCCCCTTGGGCATATCTGGGCTTCCTTAGCCCAGATTACATTTTCACAGCATGCGATGTGCATTTCTAGAGCTCAAGGCCTCAACCTTGGCTTTTGGAATTGTACAGTGGTTGCATGGACCTGGTCCAACTGCACACTCAGTAGTTCTACGAGCCAACGCCAAGCCTTTGTCACTGAGACTACGCAATGTGTAGTCTCACCTAGTATGTGCCCAGAATAAACTATGCATTGTGCAGTTCTAGTTAGCAAGACCTCCCCACTGACTACTGGTATTGTGTAATGTGCAGTTCCAACATCTAGTCAGTCACCTCTACGAATCAGGATTGTGCAATTCATCCTAGCACTAACCTGGTTTGTTGCTTGTTTTGTTCTTGAAGTTGCTTTTGGTTTTAAGCTAACATTTGTATGCCATGTGTGTCCTCTCTGTCTCTAGGTACACCATTTTTTGAGCATCTCTCTAGCAGTTATAGTTAACATGGTCTCCAAGAGAGCTGCATCAAAGGATATTGTCGAGAGTAGTACTAGGGAAGCAGATGAGAAAGTCTTAGTGAACTTGTGAGTTTATGGAGATACTCAGTTGTTCATTGAGAAAGGCATGAATTTAACATGGAAGCAAATCAAGGATACTTTCATAGAGGAATTCAAGGAAGACTTAAAGGATCGGCATGTTTATATCAATATCGAACAATCAAGCTTATACAAGGTTGCATGAAGGTACTCTACCTTCCCATGTGAGACATCATCAATTGGATTGTCTCACACAAGATCCAAAGACTATGACAAATGAGAAGTGCTAGCAGGATAGAGCTTGCCACGTTCACATTATGGAACTATCAACAAATGTATCATTTACCTCAGTCGGTGAGTCACATGGACACACTTTTCTATGCCACCCATAGCTTTTTGAACAACAAAGATATTGTCAAGTGTTAGATGAAAGAGTCATCAAAGTTCAAAACAAAACCCAATCATGTTTACAATACTAAGTCTCTTAGGAAGGCCTGCCAGTTCTTAATCATCTTTGCATGTCAATTATATGGTGAAGAGAGCACAAAGACCTTTCCTAAAGGTTGGTTGGTTGTGTTGGGCCAGTTGGTGAATGATGGAAGGCCATTCAACTAGTTGGACTTGTTAGCTCTTTAGTTGAAATTCCATGTGACTAACACTCGAAATATGCCCAAGGATGAGCAAGTGAGATTTTACATGTATGCATACTTACTTGATGTAATATGTGCCCAACATAAGTTTCTTGGCATGAGTTGGACATGGACATCGAAAGAGATTGTCGTCAACATTTATTACAAGTTTCTTTCCCACTTTAGCTACCGAGGAGTTATGGTGAGGCTGATTGACCATTTCATTATCCCGTTGTAGAAGTTGATCTCTGAGCAGGATCCACCTTGCATGTCCCAAGAGGCAATAGAGGCAATACTTGACATTATAGATTGGTATGCCTCACTCGGTGGCACCTTCATTAGGATGTTTGGCAAAGAGAAGCTTTTGCATGTTCTACCAAGTCATGCCATGGAAAATTTAGTCATGCAAGATGTCTCATATCACATCTCCACAAGGTTATCAGTAGGGATACATAGGAGGAAGAAGGCACCATGGCTCGCTCTTCCTTTGCAGATTGGATTGTAAGAGATTAAGAGCTTGAAGGATCCAGATGCCGAAGCTAAGGAAATAACGAGGTTCAAGTTCCACATCAAATACTTTAATTTGTATGATCCCCATGGTATTTCCAAGAACCACTGTGCAAAGGTGTATTATCCATGGATCGACGGGACATTTCATTGGCACAAGTTGGACCCTTGGAGTTATTGCGACAATGACTCTAATCTCTGTCAGCCGGTCAATATAGCCACAACTTAGAAAGCTTCTCTGTAGATAGAAACAAAGTAGGAAGCAATAACAATAATAGCAATAAACGGCAAGCCAATGCAGGACAAGGGAAAGAGGAATATTACAAAAACCTAGAGGAAGAGCAAAGCTACAAGATGAAAGAAGATCCTATCTTTGAGAAAGAAGCTTGGTAGTGAAGGAAAAGAGGGAGCAGTGGCTACAGAGAGCAGAGCGAAGGAAGACAAAAAAGAAAAGGGTGGAGGAAGAAGAATAAAAGTTGTGGAAAACATAGAAGAAGTTGAAGGAAGAGCAAGAGCTAAGAAGGAGAGAGAGGGAAGAGAAGCAGAAACATGAGGAAGAAGAAACGGAAGGCGTGATGACAGAGCAAATAGCACCCATCCAGGTTGAGGGGTCAGAATAACTGGAAGTTGAAGAAGAGGGTGAACAAATGTAGGATCGGGAGCTTGCTCAACAAATTGAGAAGTTGATTGAAGTGACAAACATGGAGTTGGGGCAGGAGCCACAGGATCAAGACACTGTGTTGGGATGGGGTCCCCTAGGCCAGTTTTGTGGAAAAATCCCAAATTTTGATGTAATAAGATGTAAAGTCTCTGCAAATTATGGATGCGGAGTGCGCAGTTACTTAGGAGTCAAAAAGGGGTTTTACTCTTGTTCATGTAAAGTTGAGTCAGTTTTTGAGATCTACCCATGGTCTGTGGACCATGGGATTGTATAAATAGGTGTGTCTAAGAGAGTCTAAGGAAAATATATATTTGTCTATGGGTACAGATGAAGAAGTCTAGCGTAGAGAAGTAAGTCTCAGTGGGGAAAAAGGCTCTGCAACTTAGTGTGCAGAGGCCTAGAGTAGTGTTCGCAGCTAGGTGCACGGACCCCTACAGATGAGTGCACAGGGAAGTATTGAGTTTGTAAACCTATACTGAAGATCAATAATGAAGATTGTTGCAGAAATTCCTATGTTTTATCTCTTTATTTCTCTTATGTATGATTGCGATATATACTATGATAAAATGATGTCTTTGTAAAATAATGACGTATTGATGCACATATTTTCTTGATCTGTCTTATTATCTTAAGACAATTAATGCTAAGTGATTACATGAAGATCATAAGACATTCTGTTAAATTTATCGAAAACTTAAATAGATCTGAGTAAATACTAATCTAAGGGTAATCTATGGTGTGCGTAAGTAGCTAATTTTCCTGTTCATGGTTCGCAAAAGCCAGCCGTAGAACTTCGCAGTGGTCTAGAGCCCGGTTGAGGGAAATTACAGCACTAAGCCTTAAGGGCTTAGAGATCAGCGTGAAGGTATATCCAGGACATAGAAAGACATCACACTGATCTCTGGATGCAGAAACTTGGTTCCAACACCCCCTATACTACTTCGGGTGAGACTTCAGTCCATGCTATGTAGATTGATGCTAAAAGGGCTAGTAGTGTAGGGATTTGTATGGCACAGCTAACTCTGAACCTAGGTCAGAACCCACTAATCCATCAAATGGTTTCTTTCTCAGGACCAGGATCTGCATAAACAGATGTGTGATGTCGCATCACTGGAATCTGACCAAGAAGGAAATTGAAATGTGGTTGGATAAAAAGATCCACGAATTCATGGTGTAGGAAAACAAGAAACCGTGCCTAACAAAATAACAGTGGTTGGATAGATATTTGTACAAAAAAAATAAATGAAATTTTCTTCTGCACCTTCTCGATTGAACTATACGAGTGGATAGCTAAATTGGCAGATGGCCAAGGAAGGTGTAGGCTTGACAGTCCAATAGTGTGGACTCTAGAGCTAGTGCAGAGGTTGGAATATTTTGAAGATACGATCGTGCGTGATGTTGACCATTGGCTTGATCGGGTTATAGGAAGATTTGTTACAGAGTTTGCGGTCGACACCTCAGTTAGTTACAACGAAGCAGAGAGACGCTTCTTCAAGGGATCCTAAGGTAAGTATCTAAGATCTTTGAATACTTGCATTAAGATATTATTGTGTGAAAAATAGGTTATGCCACTACCTTGATGTTTGGAGCTATGTAAAGTGGGAATATCTTCAAAGATAGGGGAAGAACATGTCTGAATTATAGTGCATTGATTGGACCTCCTGTGAGTGACGATGAGGGAGGAACATATGCTTCACCACAGAGTGTTGTCAAGTTAATAAGATAGGGCTTTCTCCAGATACCATCCATGCCACCACCACCTTCACCCCCACAACATATACCTTCACCCACACCACCACCACCACTGCCACCATTCAACATGTCGAATACAATGAAGTTTATAGTTTTCAAGGGCTTAGGAAGTGAGGATCCAAATCGGTTTTGGTTTGTTGCGAAGGCTATGTGGAGAGTACAACAGATCATGAATGATAATATAAAGAAGGCGCAGTTGATTACTGCTCTGTAGGATCACGCACTGACATGGTACATTAAGTACTACACTCATAATCCATTGGCGTCATTAGTAGATACTCAAACTACTTTGTACAAATAATTTGGTAAGCCTAAGTCTACCTCACTATTAGTAATTGGATTTAAGGAAATCACGATGAGGCCCGGTGAAATGTTGTGGGAGCTAGATCAAAGACTGAAGTGTGGGATCCATGAAGCTAATATGAATCTCACTGATAGTTAGCACCATGATTGATTTATACTCGCAATCCTGCCCCACCTAAGGATTTTTTTATCGCAGCAAAAGATAGGAACTCAGGTGGAAGCTCTGGAAATTGTGATGGGATTGCATGAAACACATATTTAGGACGTGTCTTTGGGAGTCCAACAAATTCACTCGCAGTTGTAGAACCTCTGTTTGGAATTGCAGAGCTTGAAAAATGAAAAGGAGGCCAAGATAGAGGTGCACGAAGAAGTCTGGTGCCTCAAGTGTAAGAGCCAGGGGCATGATAAGGATCATTGCCCTGTCTTCGTGAATTATATCCGGGGGGGGGGGGCGATGATTGCCCCAAGAAAGGAAGCTCTAACAGGACCAAGTATGGGGCCTATGCTATGGTGTGCTATTTGTCAGGTGGCTGGAAAACATGTCACAAATAATTATCATTTGCTGCAAAAGTTTGTACAAACACCATAACAATTGTTTTGCGATTTATGCAAATTGGTGGGCCATGATTAATGCCACTACCATAGCTATGAACTAATGATGGAGAGGACGCATACATATCAAATGCAAGTAGAATCTCAGAATCTGTATCAAGGTATTGGGGAGCATGTGGAGGATCTCAGGGGCGCAAATGTGGCTGAGGAGGAGGAGGACCTGGTAGAGTTTGTGGACAGGTCATTTTATATAATTTTAGAACACCAGGGCACTACACAAAGGAGTTTATGAGTCAGACATGCCTGTCATGTCAATACTACACTCAGTTTGACCATACAATAGAGGAATACCCTGTTTTTATAGCTAAGATACAGGAGAATAAGGAAAATCCTCAACATCCTACCCATAACTTACAGATGATGAGGGCCAAGCCCCATGAGGAAGATCCAAATGTAAATATCATGCTGTGAAACAAAATAATGACTAGTAATGATAAAGGAAAACAACCTAAAGAAAGTGGGTGGGTCTGCAAGGCCCCAGAAAAGGAGGTTGGGTTTGATCTGGAGCGTGCGAAGGAAATGTTTATGGAGGCGAAGAAAAGCTTTGTTGAGGCCTCTACCTTAGGAAGTCAGGAAAAACTGCCAGCAATCGGTGCACCTACAGAGGTTGACCCCTCTATGCTTACCACCTTCTTGGAGACTTGTATGAAACTACTACGTGATATAAAGGCTATGAAAGGGCTACAAGAATTGATAAAAAAGTGTGTTGGGAAGGAAAATGCTCCTGAAGGACACTGTGTAGTCAGAAAGATTGGCAAACATAAGACAAGGACAGGGTGCGAGATGAGGCTCACCGCGCAAATAGGAGACTATGAGATGGACCAGGTTATTTTGGATCTGGGATCTGATGCAAACATTTTGCCTAAACAAACATGGGAGAGAATGGGGAGACCAGCGCTGTAGTTGTCTCCAATTCAATTGAGGATGGCAAACCAACAGAAGATTATCCCTATGGGACGATTGCATGGAGTGACCATAGATATAGAAGGTGTGAGCGCGCTGGCTAATTTTGAAGTAATAGAGATTGTTGATGACAACAATCCATACCCCGTTCTCCTTGGTATTAATTGCACTATTGAAATGAATGGGGTCATCAATTTGAAGAAGCAGACAATGTCATTTGAAAGGAAATCACTCTGTGTTGTAGTACCATTGGACTCTACAGAAGGACCGTTCTATACCGAGTCGGTCCGCAACTATGAGGAAAGTGATGATCACTTGGATCAGATCTATAAAATTATGGCACAAGACCAAGATTGGGTTAATCCAACAACTGATGGATGGATTGCATGGGACTGTGAAAGCTCTTTTACCTTAGACTTAGATGAAGAATTGGAGAACTGGAAAAATAGGTTACATGAACTATCTATGCTGCGCTGCAATATGATGACTAAATCACTGTGCTATGTGTCATTGGAGGTAAGAAATTTACCTTATTACAATGGTTTAACCGATGTATATAAGTTTTTGGATGATTTTGAAAGAGAATTCTTGAAGGATCATCATTTTCAGGCTCTGGATTTGGCACTGTGTGCTAACACCCATTCGATGGTGGGGTACGCACAAGGACATCTTTGATGAATGATGCGATTACAAGAGAATGATGAGAATGCGATTTGGTCATCCTAAAGTGTGGTTAACTAAGAAATATTTTGGGAGGAATGATCTGCATGATGATCTAGAAAAGTGGACTAAATTCTACAGAACAGAGCCACGGCTAGAGTGGGTGTAGTTGTTTTGTCACACTCTGGATATAATCCCTATGAATTGGTACCTAGAAACAAAGCTTTTCCATGACACTTCGGAGTGGGATATCTTAAGGGAAGGCTTTTTAATGACCTTCAATTTTGAAGATGGATTTGAAATCATTGATGAGGTGCTATAGGAGGTTAAGGCATCGATCTTCAAAATTCCATAGGATCCTCTAGAATTGGTTCAACCAAATTGGAGCACCTAGCTGCACCATGCGCTGGAATGCTATAATGTGATTTCTGAAGGTGAGGATGAGGATCCAAGGAATAGAAATATCCTAGAAATGAAATGTCACAGTAAGGTCTAAGGTCCGCAGATAGAGAACTTGGATATCACCGCACCATTGAAAACTAGGAAAGTGAACATTGGTAATGAAGCAAAACCAAAATTTGCAAAGGTTGGAGATTACTTGGATGAAGCCATAGTGGATAAAGTTGCTGAGTTACTCCACGAGTACTAGGATATTTTTCCTACCAAATTTTCGAACTTGAAAGGCATCATTGGCGAATTGGGTGTGATGAAAATAACTTTGAAACTGAATGCGAAGCTCGTTAAGCAGAAGCCATATCACCTTAATCCCAAATATAAGGAAAAGGCCCGCTTGGAGTTGGACAAGATTCTTGAAGAAAACATTATCGAACCTGTGGAGGAATCTGATTGCGTGAGCCCAATGGTAGTTTAGGAAAATACGCAGAATGGAGAGATAAGGATTTGTGTAGATCTAAGAAAGCTTAATGATGCCTGCATCCATGATCCTTTCCCGACGCTGTTTACTGATGAGGCACTAGAGAATGTTGGAGGGTAGGAGGCCTACTCATTCATAGATGGGTTCTCTGGATGCCATTAGATTAAGATCATTTCGGAAGACAAGAGAAAAACAACATTCGTGACAGAATGGGGTTGTTTTCAGTATACGGTGATGCCATTTGGACTCAAGAATGCACCAATGATATTCTCTCACGTAGTCATCGCAGTGTTCAAAGAGTTTATTCGCAAATTCTTGGAGTTATATTTTGATCACTGGACAGTGTTTGGGTTAGTAAAGCACCATGATACATGCTGAAGATCGCAGATCACTCTGAACCTGAAGAAATGCTTATTTTGTGTCCCCTTTGGGATTTTGTTGGGTCAAGTGGTGTTCAAGCAAGGACTAATGGTGGATCTACCAAGATCACAGTAATAGTCAATTTGGAGGCCCCAAGGAGTGTCAAACATTTGCATGCAATATTGGGCCATACTAGGTATTATCTAAAGTTCATTAAGGCTTATGCTCAGATTACCACGCCTATGGAGAAGCTACTCAAGAAGGACGCTACATTCTGTTGGGATGAAGAATGTCAACGTAGTCTGGATCAAGGATAATTTTAGGGGCGAATGTTCGCCCTTTGGCGAAATTAAGGGGTTTTAAATTTTTATTGGGCGAATATTTTGTATCATAGTACATTTTTACAAATCACCTCAAATAGCCCACCTTATTTTAAGGGAGAGGGTAAAAAAGGTAAATTTAGCCCTTGAAATTAGGAGTTACAACCTTCCATTCGCCCATTTTCAAGAATAGGTTTTAATTAAGTGAATCCATTCGCCCATTTTCAAGAATATGTTTTATTTAAGTGAATCCTATGGGCCAAATACCATATTTATAAAAGAGGTATGGTAAATTAATAAAAATATAAATAAATGAGAGGTATGGTAAATAAATAAAACATTTTTTATATTTACTCCATAAGTCACCTTATATACATGTAAGGGTGTAAACAAATAAAAATATAAGTAAAGTGTAGGTATGGTAAAGAAATAAAACGTCTTTTTATACTTACTCAAAAGGTATGGTAAATAAATAAAAATATAAATAAACTAGACGTATCGTAAGTAAATAAAACCTCTTTTTATATTTAATCCATAACCCTCGTTCTATTTATGAATGCTCAAGAAAGAGGTTTGATTTAAGTGAATCCTATGGGCCAAATACCATATTTGTAAAAGAGGTATGGTAAATTAATAAAAATATAAATAAACGAGAGATATGGTAAACAAATAAAACATTTTTTTATATTTACTCCATAAGTCACCTTATATTTACGCACACTCAAAAACTCGGTTATTTAGGTGAAACCTATGGCCAAAATACTATGGGACAAATACCATGGACTAGATTGTTATTAATACCATGCAAAAAACCATTATTAACCCTAATATTAGAATTAATAAAAATAAAAATGGCACATGGTATTGACCCATGGTATTCACCAAAATGGTACATGGTATTGACCCATGGTATTCACCAAAATGGCACATGGCATTGACCCATGGTATTCACCTGGAATGTAGCCTATTTAATTGGGGGAATTAAACCAACATGTAGCTTATGCTAAGATTCACTAGGACTTTACAAAGTTTTATTATTTAGTGAAAGACTCGCCAAGATCTTACAAGATTTTATAATTGAGTAAAATATTCGCCATGCCTGGTGAGAGATTCGCCAAAAAATTATATATACATATTATATTATTGATAAAATCGCCTTCCATTTTTCCTATATACCATGGATATTCGCCCATTTATTATATTTATAAATTTAGGGGGGGTTCTTAAAATTTTCCCTGGTCTGGATGCATTGAAAGAAAATATGCTCACTGCATCGATCTTGGTCTTCCTAGATTTGAAGAAGGAATTTCATGTGCATGTTGATGCCTCGTGTAATGAATTGGGAGCAGTGCTCACACAAGCTGGCAATGGAGAGATGGATCACCCTATAGTTTTTTCGAGCAGGAAATTATCAAAGGTTGAGAAGAACTACTCCACGATAGAGCGCAAGGGATTGGATATGGTATATGTTCTCCAAAAATTTAGACATTATCTACTGTGCCGACATCTCAAGATGTACACAGACCACTCCACCTTGAAGTACCTAGTCAAAAAGCCTATCTTGGGGGGGAAAGATATGCAGATGGTTGCTGCTGTTTCAAGAATATGACTTTGAGGTAATTGTGAAGCCAGGAAGGTTAAATGTAGGACCTAACCATTTGTCGCGAATTGAAATGAGGGAGGAGCCTACTAATTTGAAAGAAGGCCTGCCTGACATGAATCTCTTTGAGGTGCGCATAGTAGATAGCTACGTCTTTTCCGTTATTATCCTCTTTTTGACCACAGGGATGGCTCCAGTGGGATACACCAATCAAAAAAAGAAAGAGTTGGTAGTATGCACCACTGATTTCTCAGTAATTGAAGGTCATTTATACAAGATGGGTTCAGACTATATGTGCTTGATTTCAAAAGAAAAAAAAATCCTTATGGAGGCTCATGGAGGGGGTGTAGAAGGGAATTATGCAAGAAAGCCAACAGTGCAAAATATTTTTTGCGCTGGGTTTTGGTGGCCTACATTACATAAGGATACCAAAGCATATTGTACGGCTTGTGATGCAGGTCAAAGAATGGGTTGGTCATCGTGAAGGGATGAGCTGCATCTAAATCCTCAATTGTCATTACAACCATTTGAGAAATGGGCTATTGACTTTGTAGTACCAATTCAACCCCCAGGCAAGAATATAGGTTCGTGCTATATCATCACCATGATAGAGTATCTGACCAGATGGGTGGAGGCACAGCCTGTGAAGGATTGTACAGGAGCCACAATAGCTAAATTCTTATTTGAATATGTTTTAACCAAGTTTTGCTGCCCAAAAGTGTTGATGAGTGATCACAGTATGCACTTCCTCAACGAAACGATCATCGCGATGAAAAAAAGAGTTTTAGGTTTATCATCAGAAGAATATGCCATATCATCCTAAGGCTAACGGAACAGTGGAGGCCTTCAATAAGATATTAGAGAATGTGTTGACAAAGGTTTTCAACACGCAACACAATGATTGGGACGTGCACGTACCAATAGTATTATGGGCATATAGGACTTCTTGTAAAAAACTAACAGGTAAGACACCTTTCCGGTTGGTCTATGGCATAGAAGTTGTGATGCCTATGGAATATATCGTGCCTAGTCTACACATAGAATCTTTCACAGGGATGGTGGATCATGGAGCCTTGGAATAACAGCTCACGTAGTTGCTGGAGCTCGAAGAAGATAGGTTCATGGTTGTATTTCATCAACAAGTTCAGAAGGAACATGAAAAAGCATGACACGATCTACACATCAAGCTGCGCACGTTTAAGGTAAATGATTTGGTATTATTATATGATAGTAAGTTCGATAAGTTTCCAGGAATGTTTCGGATGCATTGGTTGGGGCCATGTTATGAAACTCTCTCACAAAAAGATAGAAAAGATAGATCAATGCCTTAGAATTCAGCCTCTTTGAAGGGGCAACCTTCTTTACATTATACAAATGAATGATTCTTTGATGATTCAAATGACAAAACCTCATTTCTATATATAAGAGTCTAAGGAGTCACAATATAACCCAGCTAACCTAACAATAATAATATAAAGGCACAAAAATAACAATAGAGGGATTATATGGGGCACAATAATAACAATATGGGGACAATAGGGGCACAAAAATATTAATAAGGGATATAACTACAATAGTAATGGGGTAATCACTAGCATTATAGGGACCTAACATGCCCCTCCCCTTCAAAAAAAGTGTTGTCCTCAACACTTGAGTAGTTATGGATGATTTTGTATAAAATTATCATCCTCCCATGTGGAATCTTCAGCAGATAAGTTCTTCCACTTGATGAGATACTCCGAAATTGATCGATTTCGTAGCTGTCGAGTTCTTGTTTCTGTAACTGCTTCCGGTTCCAATATAATTTTTCCTCTGTTGTCAAGTTCTGGCAATATTGTTTGAATTGGGAGCTTGTTGCCTATAACCTTCTTTAAACATGAAACATGGAAAACTAGGTGCACTCGAGAAGTTGCAGGAAGCTCCAATTTGTATGCCATAGTACCAATCTTTTGCAACACCTTGTATGGACCGTAATACTTTGGTGATAATTTATTATCCTTCCTAGCTTGCTTGAGGGACATTTGTTTATATGGTTGTAGCCGTAGGAATACCCAATCACCTACATCAAAACTTCTTTTGCTCCGATGTTGATCTGCCTATTGTTTCATTCTATTATGCGCCAACACGAGGTTATCCTTTAAGAGTTGGAGGATTTGTTGTTGATGCTCGATGTGATGTTCCACTGCTTGAACCTTAGAATTTTCTCTTAAATATGATGTGATGGATGGTGGCTAATATCCATAAAGTGCCATAAATGGGGTCATTTTTGTTGCTGTATGGAAGGAAGTGTTATACCACCATTCAGCCAGAGGCAACCATTTGGCCCATTGTGTCTGTTTATCAGATACAAAGCAATGAATATATCCTTCCAAAAATTTGTTTACTATCTCAGTTTGCCCATCATATTGAGGATGATAAGATGAGATATGAGGTAACTGAGTACCGAGACAAGAAAATGATTTTGTCCAAAAATTTCCAGTGAAAATGGGATCTCTGTCACTTGCAATAATCTTTGGGTTTCCATGTAGCTTTTGAATTGTTTCCATAAATGTAGTAGAAACTGTACTAGATTTAAATGGATGTGATAATGCACAAAAGTTTGCATACTTGGTAAGTCTGTCAACTACCACCATGATGACACTCTTTCCCTCAGACTTGGGTAAACCTATGATAAAATCCATTGAAACCTCCTCCCAACATTGGCTTGGAATGGATAAAGGTTGTAATAGACCCGGGGTCTTAATTGTTTCAATTTTATTTTGTTGGCAAACAAAACATTCTGCCACAAACTTTTGAATATCTGATTTAAGGCCATCCCAAAAAAATTCCTCCTTAACCCTGTGGTAAGTTTTTAAAAATCTTGAGTGCCCTCCTAAGGGAGAAGTGTGCAATTCCATAATAATCTTTTGTTTGAGTTGGGAATTCTTACAGAGGTATAAGCGATCTTTGTACCATAACGAATCATTTTTCCAGCTAAATGTATCAAATGTACTGGAATCTTTTTGTAACTTTTGAATAAGTGCCCACACTTATTCATCATTCTTCCATTCCTCCCTTGCTTCATTTATCCAATCTGGTTGGATAATAAAAATGGCGCACAACAATGCTTCCACACCCTCATCCTTTCTTGAGAGTGCATCTACCACGACATTTTCCTTCCCTTTTTTGTAGATGATTTCAAAGTCATAACCCAACATCTTTGTGACCCACTTTTGTTGCTCTTCACAGGATAATCTTTGTTCTAAAAATTATTTAAGTCTATCATGATCCGTTTTTACCTTGAAGTGTCTTCCCATTAGGTAGGGTCACCATTTCTTAAGTGCATGTAGTATTGCCAACATTTCCTTCTCATAAATGGCTTTGTGTAAAAACTTTCCCTTGATTGGACGACTTTCAAAAGTAATGGGTCTTTCATCTTGCATTAAAACAACACCAATTCCATTTCCTGAAGCATCAAATTCCACAATAAAGGTTTTTGTGAAGTATGTTGTTGCTAAGACCAGTGCTTGGCAAATTGCCTCATTAAGATGTTCAAAGGCCTTTGTTGCTTCTGGAGTCCATGAAAATGCATCTTTCTCCAATAATGTTGTTAGAGGTGCTGCTATTCTCCCATAATTTTTAACAAACTTGCGATAATACCCTGTCAACCCGAGAAATCCTCGCAGATGCTTTATGGATGTGGGGATTTTCCATTCCTTGATGGCTTTAATTTTGCTAGGGTCTACCTTAACTCCTTCATGAGATACAATATGACCCAAATATTCCATCTCTTGTACTCCAAAGATAAATTTGGATCTTTTTGCATATAATTGTTTCTCCTCCAATAGTTGTAGCACCCTGTCAACATGTTCAACATGATCCTTCCAAGACTTGCTGTAGATTAGTATATCATCAAAAAATATTGACACAAATTTTCTAAGGAAGGGTTTGAAAATGGAATTCATCAAACCTTGAAATGTAGAAGGTGCATTGGTAAGGCCAAAAGGCATGACCAAAAATTCATAATGACCCTCATGAGTTCTAAATGCTGTTTTCAAAATGTCTTCAGTCTTCATTCTGATTTGATGATATCCTAAATGAAGATCCAACTTGGTGAAGTAAATTGATCCATGCAATTGTAATTCATCAATGACAGGAATGGGAAAATTATCTTTAATAGTGAGCTTGTTGATCTCCCTATAATCCGGACACATGCGCCATGATCCATCCTTCTTGTGCACCAATACTACTGGAGCAGAGAAAGAACTTTGACTAGGTTGAATTATACCAGCCTCTAGCATTTCTGCAACCATACATTCAATTTCACTCTTTTGGGCATAGGAATATCTGTACGACCTGATGTTTGGAGGAACACTTTCTGGAATCAGATGAATAGCATGATCATGATCATGAATAGGAGGGAGACCTTTAGAAGTCTCAAATATCTTGGAATGATTGTCCAATACTTTTTGGAGATCTGGAGAGATAGATGATTTCGATGTGGAAACATCTAGCGAACATAATTGTGCAATTACACCTCTTTGTTCCTTTTTTAGAAGCTTTGTCATACCATTAAAGCTTATTATATTTCTCGGTTTCCTTGCAATACCACTTAATTCAACTTCCTTTCCTTCCACAAAAAATTTCATGAAAAGTTCTTGAAAATTAAAAGCTATTGTACCCAAGGATTGTAGCCATTGGACTCCTTGTACAACATCAGCACCTCCCATTGGAATGGAAAGCATTGGGCTAGTCAATACATATTCTCCAATGGATAGCTTGATACTATGGCACTTTCCAGTGCAATTTTTGTTCCTCCATTTGCAATCATCACTTGACACTCTAGTGCTGGATATAGGAAGCAATTCAATTCCTTTGCTACCTTACAATGAATAAAATTGTGGGTACTTCCTAAATCAATCAACACTATTACCTTTTTATTCATGATTTGTCCTTCTATCTTGATGGTTTGAGGAGTGGTAATTCTTGCCAATGCATTACAAGATATGGTCAGGTTCATTTCTTCTTTATCTAGGCTTTGTTCCTGGAGTATATCCTCTTCTTTTGACCTTTCTTGCTCCTTTTCTTCTTCCTCTTCACAATATATTTATAATAATTTCTTCTCAGCACACTTATGACCTTTAGTGTATTTGCTATCACAACTGTAACAAAGCCCTTTTGCTCTTTTTTCTTCCAATTGTTGTGGTGTCAACCTTATAGGTTGTGGATGACTAGGGGCAATAACACTTCCATCTTTAAGGTTGTGAGTGGCATGCTTCCTGGTTTCCATAATGTTTCTTTCCATTTTTCTTGCTAACATAAATGCCTTCTCTAATGAATCAGGTTCCCAAAGGCGAACATCATGTTGGATATTATCCTTTAAAGTCCCTATCAACACATCAATCCTATGCTCCTCTGGAATATTTTTTACCCTTATGTCCAATTTTTGGAACTCTTCAATATGCTCCATCATTGAACCCTTTTCTTTGAGACTTATCAATTGGCTAAAAAAAGTGTTTCTTTTTGTATCCTCATAATGTGCTGTCAATTCTTTCGTAAAAATTGCCCAAGTGATAATTTGTTTATGAGAGAAAAGCCATTGATACCATACAAACTAATTTGGTTCCAAATATAAAGTTGCAATACGTACCTTTTGTGTGTTTTGCACATTATTGAGATCGAAAAATTGCTCCATCTGTAATATCCATCTTGCGGGATCCTTGCCATCAAACTTCCTCATATCGATTTTTGGAATATGGTGGGTCTTCGATCCAAAATTAGATTCTATGAAATCATGATTAACATTTATTTTGTTCGCATCATGAGTTTCCTTTACTACCCTTTCACCATTTGTAAGTATTTCTTGTATAAAATTTGTCAAATCTGTCTTCAAATCTACCATGTCTGTCTTCAAATCTGTCTTCAAATCTGCCACGTCTCTCTTCAAATCTATCCTCAAATCTATCTTCAAATCATCCATCTTAGCTTCCATGCCCTTTATCTTAGATTCCATGCCATTTATCTTAGCTTCTGTTAGCTTTTGTGAAAGTGACATTTGTTTCACTTGGTCTTGTAATTTTGATATATCATATAGCATTTCTTCCTCTTCTTCATGAGTCATGCTAGAGATTTCAGGTTGCTTACTAGGTGTTTGCATTTTCTTTCCTCGGGGCATCAATTACCGATAATAATTCTCTACTATTCCCTTTGAATTCCTTCAAAATAATTTTCAAACCAAGCTTAAGCAAAAATTTAAAAAAATCTACACACCTTTTTTCACTTTGTAGGAACTTGATATTGCCTCTGATGTATCTCTATAATTTCGGATCATATCCAGTTTTGAAATTGTGATTTGTAGTAGCCCTCTATGTCCTCTTTCCAATGCCACTATTCCGATCCAAATTGGATTCTCCAAGGAAGAGTTATGCCAAATCTCCCACAGTGACCTGATTATAGACTAGTTCAGTTGAGGGAACTTGTACGACATGCCACGTGTCCCTGTTTCAACCTTTGGCTCTGAAAAATATATAAAAGAAACTACAATCCGTCCTCTTTCTGTAACTTCTTCTGAAACTTTAATCCAATTCTTAGAGAGAAAGTTATTATGATTTTCCCCAAGTCACCTGTTTGGAATGTAATTCAAGAGTTTGCAAAAAGACCAACTTCCTCCGATCATATCTCCAAAAATATAGAGCAAAAAGATCTAAAATTCAGATCCAAGGTTCAGTGTGATTTCTTCTCAAATGGGTTTTGTTTTCACTTTTGAAACATTGTAGAAAAAAATTTATAGAGAAAATTTCACGATGACCTATTTGGAGCAACGAAACCCTAGAATCCAAAGCTCTGATACCAAATGTTATGAAACCCGCTCACAAAAAGATAGAAAAGATAGATCAACGCCTTAGAATTCAGACTCTTTGAGGGGGAAACCTCCTTTACATTAAAAAAATGAATGATTCTTTGATGATTCAAATGAAAAAGCCTCCTTTCTATATATAGGAGTCTAAGGAGTCACAATATAACCCAGCCGACCTAACAATAATAACATAAAGGCACAAAAATAACAATGGAGGGATTCTATGGGGCACAATAATAACAATATGGGGACAATAGGGGCACAAAAATATTAATAAGGGATATAAATACAATAGTAATGGGGTAATCACTAGTATTATAGGGACCTAACATGCCATATGTCATCAAAGAAATCACAGAAGGGGGCACAGTTCAGCTCGTAAATCTGAACGGAGAACCTTTTCCGGGCAGGGTGAATGGAAGTCGGTTGAAGCCGTATGCAAGAGATCCATATCAATGACTACATGATGTAGCACAATGTTGGTGCTCTAGGAAGCTGCAAGGGAGCATGGGCCTATAAACTACATTGCCCAGTTTTGGGGGCTACGCGATAGAGGAGCTCTGTGGAAAAGGGTGATGTCACAATGCCAGAAGTGATGTGAAGGGAGTTGTGCTATGGAGGGCGCTACCACGTAGAACAACTAGAAAATGAACATTAAAGTCATTGTTCATGACTTGACAGCCATGTGATGGTTAAGAGGAGTGGTGGCGCAACATTTAAGGTTGAAATCTTTGGAGATCTGCCGCCGAAATCAGCATTAATGGACAAGTTTTGGGGGAAATGATCGTATTTGAATTCAAATTCCCCTATAAAATTACGTGTGCCAGACCAGTAGAGAACAATTTTCACCCTTAGAGTTTTTGAGCTGTGTTTTCGGTCGCTTATGAATTGAAAGTTTTTCAAAGATTTGGTTGTAAGATCTATGTTTGATTATCTACCCGAGGAAACTAGGAAATTCATTTACAGCATGATGTTAGGACTAGGCGAGACTAGAAGAAACAAAGGAACTATTGCCTCTAAAGGAGTGGCTCCAGAGGTTGTGCGCATGGAGGTTCCAGCTTTTATGCCTACAGCACCAAGGTCGCCTAGGGCGAAGCCTACACCAGTGCGTGAAACCCACAAGCTGAAGAAAGACAAGCAGAAAAGGCCAGTGCCAGTGCGCGAGTCACCTAGAAAGCATTCTACTACCCAGAAGAAGGACAATCAACCTAAGAAGGTTGTAGACTTGGAGGCTAAAGAGGGCACTAAAGATATCGAGGTTGAGGGCACATAGCCCATATCCAAGTTGTAGGATTATATCCCTCCACGTAAAGTAAAGGTGAAGGTCACCAAGGACCCAGACATGAAGAAGTTCTTCATTCCTTTCCCCCTGCTATGAAAAAAGATAACCTTCGAAGGTCCGTGCCTGGTGCGGGTTCCCCTATTAGAGATGGAGGATTGGGACTTGGCTGACCATGAGAGGTTCCCCCAACTTGCGACGGAGAATTACATGAAGCAAGTATATTACAAAGACTTTGGTGTCACTATGTTGGAGCCATTTCAGTAGATCCATGAAGTAGAGTAGTCCGGGTTATTGAACCTATTGTGGGTGCCCTACTACCACTGCTCTAAGGTAAATACCACTTGTATACAACAACTACTGACTCTTGTGCACGATGTATGCTTATGGATTGGCGCACCAATCCCCATCACAGACATGCTCGTCCATAGGATCATGTTCCTACCACATGAAGGCTTGAATCTGGCCAAGGCATTTGGCAGAAAGACAAGCGAATGGGACTTAGCAGAGAAGATGAAGTCGAAATTTGAGCTTCTCAAGAAGCTACGCGAGTACTCCATAACATCCATCAACAACCCCGTGGTGAAAATTTCCACCCAGATACTCGATGACAAGGTCATGAGGAAGTGTCGTGCGAACGAGGTTTCGACACCCGTGATCTCATTAGATGCACAATGCGTGGACAGTGTGTAGTTTAACTAGTTTTACTATTTATGTAGTGAGTTCCTTGTGAATTTCCACGGGGCTCAAGATGAGAGCAAGACCTTCCACTACACGTGGTTTCTTCTCTCCAATGTGCTAGTTTCTTAGGAGCTGTCGGACCATGAAGGACCCCATGCAGGTCACTGAAATGAAGATTTTAATGGTTTTGATGAAAGCGAGTATCTTCATGGCTATCAACCAGCACCCACGTTGTCCCCAACTGTGTATGAATAGTTTCCCGAGTATGCAGAATTGAAGGTAGACTTCAACTACATTTATATCCGGGCGCAGAAGAATCCAAAGCAAAAGTGGTTTAATCTACCATATCTTGCCACGGATGATGTGATTTAGGAAGTAATTAAGCACTAGCTAGCAAACTGATGCTCTGCATCTGACTCGGCTACGGGTACAAGTAAAGGCATGGGGAGTTCAATAGAGAAAAGGAGGAAGGATGTAGCGAAGTAGGCAGCACAGAAGTTGGTCGTGTAGCGAAAGAAGGAGGCTGAGGAGAAGGCCCAATTGGAAAAGGAGTGTGATGCAAAACAACAGGCTGAACAGGAGAAGTGTGACCCCGAGCGAAGCGGTAAATCCACTTCACCCACAACCGAAGAAGAAGAGTAGTTGGTGCAGGGTGGTGGAGGCGATGAGGGACATAACAATCCATTCCGGGTAAAGAGATATAGAGAACATCAGAAGGAGGGGTCCCAGAAGAAGACAAAGGAAGCTAAGGCAACACTGGATCCCATTACGCTGATGGAGGGTGATCTCGATGGGATCGAGGACAAAGTGCACGACACTACATCAAAATGTTGTAGTAGTTTGAACAACAACACTTGCAGTACTTAGGAAATATTCAGAAGGGTCTGTGCGAACTGCAGATCCAGACCAACAAAATTCAGGTGGGCATATGACAAGTCAACGCCGCACAGATGAGCTTGGCACCCAAGATAGGTTAGGCTGCAGAGCTAGTCAGGACAGTGGCGCTTCTAGAAGGGCCCCTGAGCACAGATTTGGTCGATGATAGGATCATCATTAGCACCTTAAAGAACATCAGCCTCAACATTGGAGCGCTCCCCAACGAATATCTTCACACGTTGCAGATAGGTGTGATAGTGGAATTGAGAGTGCAAGAGCAGTGCATTCTCAGTCTAATCAGTGAATACAAGGTGAATGAAGAAAAAATGTTATCTGAGAAGATGGAGGCCCTGAGGGAGAGGGATACAATATAGGCGTAGAGTGCCCAATTGGAGGCGATGGTTGCAGAGGCATGCGGGACAATTCCGGAATTGCACATACCTGAGGAGGCACTGCTCGAGGCCAAAATCTGAAATCTAGTTGCGAGCGTCCATGAGGTGAAGGCAAAGGTGGCAAGAGTTTAATTTGAACTCAACATGAAAATCATAGAACTGGAGCTTAATTCACAACCTTCGACCTGGCCCGAAATCAGGAAATAACGCGAAGCTGCTGTCAAGGAAGGGATAACTACTGTGGATTTTGCGGTTGTTAACTGCATAGCTTTATTCGAACAAGCCATGGAAGTGGTGATGGCCCTGCAGGAAGATCCCACCATGAAGATATTAAACACAAAGATCTGCGAGCTCCAGCAGTAGTACGATGAGGTTAGGGTGATGGCACGCTCCATAGTGCAGGGCCTTACCAAGTTATAGGAGGCGAAGCAGCTCCTTGCACAAGTGGAAGCAACGCAAAAAAAGAGGTAGTGCTTAAGGCATGGTTGGGACCTTGGTTGGATGAAGCCTACCAAGTCTCAGCCAACATATAGTAAAAGATGATGAACTTGCAGTTCACATAGCAGAAGATCAAGCGATCCAGCAATGGACCAACAACATAACAACTCGTCGAGCAGGTGAAGAAGGCAGCCATGCAGAGTGTGAATGAAATAGTAGTTGTGTAGGTGGATTTGGAGGATATTTGCAGCAAGATCACTATGCCAGTTGAGTGACTCGAGGGTGAGTCACGACCTTTACGTTGGGGGCCTATTGGGATGGGGTCCCCTGGGTCAGTTTTGGGGCAAAAGCCCAAATTTTGATGTAATAAGATGTAAATTCTCCGCAAATTGTGGATGCAGAGTGCGAGGTTAGTTAGGAGTCAAAAATAGGTTTTACCCTCGTTCATGTAAAGTTCAGTCAATTTTTGTGATCTACCCATGGTTCACAGACCATGGGATTGTATAAATAGATGTGCCTTTGAGAGTCTAGGGCAGATATATGGTTGTCTATGGGTACGAATGAAGAAGTCTAGCACAGAGAAGTAAGTCTCAGAGGGGAAAAAGGCTCTAGAGCTAAGTGCGTAGAGGCCTAGACTAGTGTCCACAGCTGAGTGTGCAGACCCCTGCAGCTGAGTGTGCAGGGAAGTATTGAGTCTGTAAACCTATACTGAAGATCAATAAAGAAGCCTGTTGCATAAATTCCTGTGTTTTATCTCTTTATTTCTGTTATGTATGATTGTGATATATGTTGTGATAAAATGTTGTCTTTATAAAATAATGGTGTATTGATGCGTGAATTTACTTGATCCATCTTATTATCTGAAGGTAATTAATGTTAAGTGATTATGCGGAGATCATAACACTTTCTGTTAAATTTATCAAACACTTAAGTATATTAGAGTAAATACTGATCTAAGGGTAATCTATGGTGCACGCAAGTAGCTAATTTTCTTGTTTAGGTTCCTAAAAAGACAACCGTAGAATTTCATGGAGGTCTAGAGCCCGGTTGATGGAAATTACAGTGCTAAGCCTTAAGGGCTTAGAGATCTACGAAAAGGTAGATGTAGGTCATAAAAAGACATCACACTGATCTATGGATGCGGAAACTTGGTTCCAACATCCCCCCATATTGTTTTGAGAGGAGCCTACTAATTTGAAGGAAGGCCTGCACGACTTGAATCTCTTTGCAGTGCACGTAGCGGATAACTATGTCTTTGCCGTTATTATCCTCTTTTTGACCACAGGGATGGCTCCAGAGGGATACACCAATCAACAGAAGAAAGAGTTGGTAGTACGCGCCACTGATTTCTCGGTAATTGCAGGACATTTATACAAGATGGGTTCAGACGAGATACTCCGATGATATGTGCTCGATTTCAAAAGAAACAAAATCCTTGTGGAGGCTCATGGAGGGGATGCAGGAGGGAATTATGCAAGAAAGGCAATGGCGCAAAATATTCTATGTGCCAGGTTTTGGTGGCCTACATTACATAAGGATACCAAAGCATATTGTATGGTGTGTGATGCATGTCAAAGAATGGGCAGGCCATTGTGAAGGGATGAGCTGCCTCTAAATCCTCAAGTGTCGTTACAACCATTTTAGAAATGGGCTATTGACTTTGTAGGACCAATTCAGCCCCCAGGCAAGAAAATAGGTTCGTGCTACATCATCACTGTGATAGAGTATCTGACCAGATGGGTGGAAGCATAGCCTGTGAAGGATTGTACAGGAGCCACAATAGCTAAATTCTTGTTTTTTGCTAGATTTCAATCACTGTGGAAGTTTTCTGTAGCATGATCTGGATTACCCATAGTTTCTAGTTCATTCTGCCGACATTTCAATATGTGTTAACCAAGTTTTTCTACCCAAAAGTGTTGATGAGTGATCGCAGTATGCACTTCCTCAACAAAACGATCATCGCGCTGACAAAAGAGTTTCAGGTTTATCATCAGAAGAATACGCCATATCATCCTCAGGCTAATGGAATAGTGGAGGTCTTCAATAAGATATTAGAGAATGTGATGACAAAGGTTTGCAACATGTAGTAGAATGATTGGGACGTGCACGTACCAGCAGTATTATGGGCGTATAGGACTACTTGCAAAAGACTAACAGGTTAGACACGTTTCCGGTTGGTCTATGGCATAGAAGTTGTGATGCCTATGGAATATATCATGCCTAGTCTTCACATAGAAGCTTTCAGAGGGATGGTAGACCACAGAGCCTTGGAAGAACATCTCACGCAGTTGTTGGAGCTCAAAGAAGACAGATTGCTAGTTGTATTTCATCAACAAGTATAGAAGGAACGTGAAAAAGCATGGCACGATCGACACATCAAGTTGCGAACATTTAAGGTAAATTATTTGGTATTATTATATGATATTAAGTTTGATAAGTTTCCAAGAAATTTTTAGATGCATTGGTTGGGGCCATATGTCATCAAAGAAATCACAAATGGGAGCATGGTTCAGCTCGCAAATCTGAACAGAGAACCTTTTCTGGGCAGGGTGAATGGAAGTCGGTTGAAGCTGTATGCAGGAGATCCATCTCAATGACTTCATGAAGTAGCACAATGTTAGTGCTCTAGGAAGCTACAAGGGAGCACGGGACTATAAACTATATTGCCTGGTTTTGGGGGCTACATGATAGAGGAGCTCCGCCGAAAAGGGTGATGTCACAATGCCAGAAGTGATGCGAAAGGAGTTGTGCTATGGAGGGTGCTACCATGTAGCACAACCAAAAGATGATTGTCCAAGTCATTGTTCATGATTTGATAGCCATGAGATGGTTAAGAGGAGCGGGGGGGCAACATTTAAGGCTGAAATCTTTGGAGATCTGCCACTGAAATCACCATTAATGGAAGAGTTTTGGGGGGAATGATCATATTTGATTTCAAATTCCCCTATAAATTACACGTTCCAGACAAGCAGAGAACACTTTTCACCCTTAGGGTTTTTTAGCTGTGTTGTCGGTCGCTTATGAATCGTAAGTTTTTTGAAGATTTTTTTGCAAGATCTATGTTTGATAATCTACCCGAGGAAACTAGGAAATTATTTTATAGCATGATGTTAGGACTAGGTGAGACTGCAAGCAACAGAGGAACCATTGCCTCTAAAGGAGCAGCTCCAGAGGTTGTGAGCATGGAGGCTCCAGCTCGTATGCCTACGGTGCCGAGGTTGCCTAGGTCGAAGCCTACACTAGTGCGCGAAACCCACAAGCTGAAGAAAGACAAGCAGAAGAGGCCAGTGCCAGTGCGCAAGTCGCCTAGAAAGCATTCTGCTACCCAAAAGAAGGACAATCAACCTAAGAAGGTTGTAGACTTGGAGGCTGAAGAGGGTTCTAAAGATATCGATGTTGAGGGCACATAGCCCATATCTAAGTTGTTGAATTATATCCCTCCATGTAAAGTAATGGTGAAGGTCACCAAGGACTGAGACATGGAGAAATTCATCATTCATATGCCCCTGTTGTGAAAAACGATAACCTTCGAAGGTCTGTGCCTAGTGTGGGTTCCCCTATTAAAGATGGAGGATTGGGACTTGGCTGACCATGAGAGGTTCCTCCACCTCGCGACGAAGAATTACATGAAGTGAGTATATTACAAAGACTCTCGTGTCATTGTGTTGGAGCTAGTTCAGTAGATCCACGAAGTAGAGCAGTTCAGGTAATTGAACCTACTGTGGGTGACCCACTACCACTGCTCTAAGATATATACCACTTTTATACAATAACTACTGACTCTGGTGCATGATGTATGCTTATGGATTGGTGCACCAATCCCTGTCACTAACATGCTCATCCACAGGATCACACTTCTGCCACATGAAGTCTTGAATTCGGCCAAGGAGTTTGGTGGAAAGACAAGCGAATGGGGCTTGGCAGGGAAGATGAAGGAGAAATTTAAGCTTCTCAAGAAGCTGCATGAGTACTCCATAACATCCATCAACAACCCCACAGTGAAAATTTCCACCCAGATACTCAATGACAAGGTCATGAGGAAGTGTCGCACGGACGAGGTTTCAGCACCCCTGATCTCCTTAGATGCACAATGTGTGGACAGTGTGCAGTTTAACTGGTTGCACTATTTATGTAGTGAGTTCCTTGCGAATTGCCATGGGGCTCAAGATGTGAGCAAGACCTTCCACTATGCATGGTTTCTTCTCTCCAATGTGTTGGTTTCTTGGGAGCGATTGGAGGACAGTCAGTTTCCTCCATTGGAGGCAAGGTTGCCGGAGGCTACATAGTTTGCTGCCCTTTGGGCCATGAAGGACCCCACGCAGGTCACCGAAACGAATATTTTAATGGTTTTTATGGAAGCGAGTATCGGCATGGCTATCAACCAGCACCCACATTATCCTCAATCGTGTATGAATAGTTTCCCGAGTATGCAGAATTCAAGACAGACTTCCACCATGTTTATATTCGGGCACAGAAGGATCCAGAGCAGAAGTGGTTTGATCTACATATCTTTCCATGGATGATGTCATTTAGGAAGTAATTAAGCACTGGCCAGCAGACTGACGCTCTCCATATGACTTGGACGCGAGTACAAGTAAAGGCATGGGGAGTTCAATAGAGAAAAAGAGGAAGGATGTAGCGAAGTAGGCGGCACAGAAGTTGGTCGTGCAGTGAAAGAAGGAGGCCGAGGAGCAGGTTCGATTGGAAAAGGAGTGCGATGCAAAACAACAGGCTAAGTAGGATCAACGTGACTCCGAGCTAAGCGATAAATCCACTTCACCCGCAACCGAAGAAGAAGAGTAGTTGGTGCAGGGTGGTGGAGGTGATGAGGGACATAACAATCCATTTTGGGTAAAGAGATACAGAGAACATCAGAAGGAGGGGTCCTAGAAGAAGACAAAGGAAGCTAAGGCATTGCTGGATCCCATTACGCTGACAAAGGGCGATCTCAACAATATCAGGGACAAAGTGCACAACACTACATCAAACTATTGCAGTAGTTTGAACAACAACACTTGCAGTACTTAGGAAATATTCAAAGGATCTGTGTGAACTATAGATCCAGACCAACAAAATTCAAGTGGGCATATTACAAGTCAGCGCCATAGAGACAAGCTTGGCACTCGAGATAGGTCAAGCTACAGAGCTCGTCAGGACAGTCGGGCTTCTAGAAGGGTCCCTAAGCACAGAGTCGGTCGATGATAAGATCATCATTAGCACCTTAAAGAACATTAGCCTCAACATTGGAGTGCTCCCCAATGAATATCTTCACGTGCTGCAAACAGGTGTGATAGCGGAATTGAGAGCGTGAGAGAAATGCATTCTCAGTCTAATCAGTGAGTACAAGGTGAACAAAGAAAAAATGTTCTCCGAGAAGACGGAGACCCTGAAGGAGAGGGATACAATCTAGGTGCAGACTGCCCATCTTGCGGCCATGGTTGCAGAGGCATGCAGGACAATTCCAAAATTGCACATACCTGAGGAGGCACTGCTTGAGGCCAAAATCTAAAATCTAGCTACGAGCGTCCATGAGGTGAAGCCAAAGGTAGCAAGAGTTTAATTTGAACTCAACATGAAAATCACAGAACTAGAGCTTAAGTCACAACCTTTGACCTGGCCCGAAGTCAGGGAATAACACGAAGCTACTGTCAAGGAAGGGATAACTACTGTGGATGTCACGGTCATTAACTGCATAGCTTTATTCAAACAAGACATGGAAGTGGTGACAGCCCTACAGGAGGATCCCACCATGCAGATATTGAACACAAAGATCCACGAGCTTCAACAGCAGTACAACGAGGTTAGGGTGATGGCACGCTCCATAGTGCAACGCCTCGCCAAGTTGTAGGAGGCAAAGCAGCTCCTTGCACAAGTGGAAGTAACGCAAAAAGAAAGAAGTAATGCTTAAGGTATGGTTGGGCCCTTGGTTGGACGAAGCCTATCAAGTATCAGCCAACATATAGGAAAAGATGATGAACTTGCAGCTCACATAGCAGAAGATCAAGCGATCTAGCGAAGGACCAACGACATAACAACTAGTCGAGCAGGTGAAGAAGGCAGCCACGAAGAGCGTGACTGAAATATTAGTTGTGTAGGTGGAGCTGGGGGATATTTGTAGCAAGATCACTATGCCAGCCGAGTGACTTGAGGGTGAGTCACGACCTTTATGTTGCGGGCCTATTGGGATGGGGTCCCCTGCGTCAGTTTTGGGGCAAAAGCCCAAATTTTGATGTAAAAAGATGTGAAGTCTCCACAAATTGTGGATGCAAAGCGCGAGGTTAGTTAGGAGTCAAAAATGGTTTTTACCCTCGTTCATGTAAATTTGAGTTGATTTTTGTGATCTACCCATGGTCTGCAGACCATGGTGTGGAGCGATAAAAAGGTGTCTTTTGAACTCCTAATTACCTTCACATTAATTATCAACCCAGGGACGAATTTTTATTTCAAGAGTGTACTCAGTCTGAGGCGGCTATTTACTCAAGAGTAATGTTTAGTAGTACAGCGTTCAGAGAACACAAGAGTAGACGGATGCTAAACTATGACTAAATTACTTCAAAAGGATAAAATCACACAAGACAGCTTATCAGTCAAGGGTGCGGAAGCGATAACCCATCCCTCTAGAAACTGATGGAAAGGAAATTAGAGCATGGACCATAGGTCTGGGAGCTAGGCAGCGACTGCTGAGGCTCACTACAGCCTTAGACCTTCTCTCACACCAAAGCAGCAAATGCAAGTAAATGGAACGGCAGAAAGTAAAATAGAATAGCAAATAGGAAATGGAAGAGCAAGTCTAAAATGGAACGGCCGTAAATGGAACAGCAAACTGGAATTAAAGGAACCGAACAGCAAAACTAAGTAATTGAAAAGACACAACAAACTATAAATGTAATTGAATCAGCAACCTTAATCCAGCAGCATGAACATTAATCGCAGTTATTGAAGCAATTACAATCGCAGTTATATTTGAGTAGTAACTTAATTGAACAACCATGGCAATTATAAATGAGCAGCAGTTAAATGGACCACGGTTCTTAATTAGACAGCGCAGTATTAGATCGAAATTATCAGCAGTACATTTCAAGTTATAATTAATAATTCTATCACTCACGCAATCCAATTATGATTTCAATATAACAAAGTAATTTCTGCGAAATGTTCATAAACAAAAGATCGCTGAACAAAACAATTTAAAGAAATGAAAAGGAAAACAAACCGTCACACAGCAGCAATTTTAAATATATGATACACAGCAGCAGCGTACTCCACCAGAGGCTGGGCCCTTAGCCGCCAGCGGACGCTGCTGGGTTACTTCAGAAGGAAAAGAGTGAACAGCAATGCCCAAATTATGTATTAATCATTAAAGAGTGAAATCATTACAATAGTTGAAGCTTTGAGACTTACAGCATAAAACAATCCTTCCTTCCTCCTATCCTATCATGAATCCTTGCTTCTAAATCTCTAATTCAAATCATCAATTCGCCATCATTCGAATCCCCAAAGTCATCCTGAAGTCTCTTCAAATCATCCCCATCTCTGATCTCTGTTTTCATTTAAATAGAGAGAGATCAGAGAGAAGTTACAATAAGGATAAGTACAACATGATTCCTATTACAAAATTGGTTTGCTTCTAACCATTTGATCAACAAGAACAAGGCGAATTTGGCTTTGCAGCTGAGATTTGGAGGACAGCCGCAACTGCAAATCTGAGAAAATTGTGCTCAAAAAACCCTGCGTTTCTCTCTGTACAAGCCGAATTTGGGCAAACCATTCTTTGATAAAGTTAATTCGGCCCGTTCTGGACAAAACCCATGTTCTGGATTTCTCAAATTCATCTTCATTTGCTCAGAATCTCAACCGCAAAACTGTCACTCCTTAAACCAGCGAATTTCTGAGTTGGTCGTGCTCAAAGAACCCTACGTTTCTCTTTGTACAAGCCGAATTTGGGCAAACCGTTCTTTTAGAAAGTTAATTGGGCCCGTTATGGACAAAACCCATGTTCCGGATTTCTCAAATTCGTCTTCATTTTCTCAGAATCTCAACCGCAAAACTGTCACTCCTTAAACCAGCGAATTTTTGAGTTGGCAGATTTAAAAATCAAATCTTCAATCTGGAAGTTACCTTGGAGGCTAAAAATGGTGAATAATGTTATAACCAACTTATTAGAACTATCATTGATAAAATAATGCATAATCATCAATTTATTAGAAATAAAGGAGAATAAATAATATTCATCCATGAGAGCATAAATCATTTATAAAATGGATTTAAATGATAAATTATAATAGATGATATAATAGAGAAGAGTAAAAATGGATGAAATAAGTGTTACAAAGTGGTCATATTCATGGCCCAACACATGGGATTGTATAAATAGGTGTGTCTTAGAGAGTCTAGGGCATATAGATGGTTGTCTATGGGTACGAACAAAGAAGTCTAGCACAGAGAAGTAAGTCTCAGAGGGGAAAAAGGCTTTAGAGCTAAGTGCGCAGAGGCCTAGAGTAGTGTCCACAGCTGAGTGCGCAGACCCCTGTAGCTGAGTGTGCAAGGAAGTATTGAGTCTGTAAACCTATATTGAAGATCAATAAAGAAGCCTGTTGCAGAAATTCCTGTGTTTTATCTCTTTACTTCTGTTATGTATGATTGTGATATATGTTGTGATAAAATGATGTCTTTATAAAATAATGATGTATTGATGCACGAATTTACTTGATCCATCTTATTATCTGAACGCAATTAATGTTAAGTTGTTACACAAAGAACATAACACTTTCTGTTAAATTTATCAAACACTTAAGTAGATCATAGTAAATACTGATCTAAGGGTAATCTATGGTGCACGTAAGTAGCTAATTTTCTTGTTCAGGGTCTGAAAAGGCCAGTCGTAGAACTTCGCGGAGGTCTAGAGCTCAGTTGAGGGAAATTAAAATGCTAAGCCTTAAGGGCTTAGAGATCTACATGAAGGCAGATGTAGGTCATAGAAAGACATCACACTGATCTATGGATGTGGAAACTTCATTCCAGCATCCCCCCATACTGTTTCAAGTGAGACTGACCTAATGTCGAAATCACCTGAGGTCATCGTTTAGTCTCCACCACCTCTAATGTCATAACCAATCCCAAGCGAGCAAGGAGAGGTTGTTCTCCTTGATGATGATCCAGTGATATATGTGTATAATCTATCATTTCTCGAGTTGTAGAAGAATATTGTATAGGCATGGACAAAGAAATTTTCAGATGATCACACATCACCTGCATTCATGAAGGAAAGGGTGATAGTGCTAGATGTTAGATAACATGCAGTTGCCCTTGCCGATGCCACCTTAGCTTATGCATGAGCCACAAGTTCTAATTTTTAGTTCTCATTGGCTGAGAATGAACAAGTGGCAAATAACTTGTAAGCAGCCATGCAAGATGCAAAACAAATTAGTGAGTACAGTGAAGTTTCTGCAATGGTAGAGAGGAAGAAAGCAATACATGATGAAGTATCAACACTTGTGACTACCATGCAAAATCTCTATGACATATTCATCACTGTGCATAGAGCAGTTTTCCATGTGCATGACTTACGACAGCGAAGAATTTTTTTTGTTCAAACTCTTAGGGACATACATGTTGTCATTGCCCATGTGCAAGAGTGAATAATGTGGTACAAAGGGACCCCGCTTCACTTTCCAAAGGTGATGAAGCCTCAAGTAGAGCTGGAGAAAGAAAATGTCTAGATGTTGATCCATAACTATGAGGAAATCTCCCCATTCGTCGCCATCATATAGGCCTCATATGCACGATTGTACAAGATTTTGGATGTCATGGTGAGAACGCATATGATCCCTTCAATTGGTTCCCTCACTGAGGCTAAGCATAAGAAGCAAGTTCGGATAGAGATCGATAGGTAAATGGAGCATCTAATGTGAGAGGCCACTAGGGATGACTTGGAGCTCATCACACATAACATGCAAAAGTACATTACTGGTACCGTCATGGTCAACACCATGTTGCACATGCTTCAGGACGAGTTGGATGTAGGTTCCAAGACCATATACCCAAATGCTATGGAGGCAAGATTCTGCTACCAAAAAGGCACCATCAAGTAGTTTTGGGACATCATCTTATAGTACCAAGATTGGCATGAGTACGTGATCGAGAAGCAACAAGTGGAGGTTGCCAAGTTAGTCTTTCCCCAAACTTTGGAGTCATAGTGTTTTGTCTTGTTAGGATGTTTCTAGTCAATTTTGTCTCACATGGGTACATGTGGAAAATGTAATACTATTTGTCAATATGTTGTAAGTTAAATTCCAAGTGTCATTAGTGGAATGTGAATAGTCACTATGTAATGTAATGAGTTATTTGTAAAGGAGTTGAAGGGTCATGACGATAGTCAAAGAGTCATAAAGGGGAATGTCAAGGGTCACCCCATCCTTTGTTACAAATAGAACCTCATAACTCATAGAATAGGCTTTAGGGAACCCAACTTTTGGCTAGGCTTAGGCTTAGAAAAGGCTTGGGAGTATTGTGGTGAGCCTTGGCTCCTCCACAGTGTAGAGCAAGTACTCTTCTTTGGAGGAGTAGGTGTTCTTGACTGTAATGTTCCACTAATGGTGGCTAGTGGTTTTCAATGGTGTATATATGGATGGGACTTTCACTTATAATAATAATAATAGAGCCAAAATGCTTTCATTCATATGTTGTTATTGTAGTTGGACTATTCTAGTTGCTTTAGCAATGTTTGTTGTTTAACTTATGCATTTTCTTATGAGCTACTTTGTATGTGATTGTATGAATCTTGTTGAATGCGTGTTGTTGGATTAACTCGTCACTTTAATTTGTGGACCACTTCACATTTTAGCTTATGATGTCATTCTTCTTATGTGTTCCTTTCAGGATGTGTACTATTATAGGCTTCTAAGGGGCACACTTCCTTTTCCACACCATGTGTTAGAACCCCCATGCATCACACTTGACTCATCGCAAGGTCACAAACTTGCTTCCACTTAAAGTCATCATACTTATCTCTGCGCTCTACCATGGTCAAGGTAATACATTACCACTCACTGTTAGGACTCCTACTCCAAATGATCTAAGGTCTAGTTGGGACTTCTTAACGGGGAGATCCCCTTGAATTTTGGCAGGTATAGCACCGTTGCCAGGGGTAAAACTTTGTCGCTTCAACACTGCACCTTTTCATGTTATTCTACACACATAAATGTTTCCAACATCGCAAGAAGCGTGTCAATCAGAGTCTGTATGCAAAAGTTATGCCACTTAGAAGTTGACCTTCGTGTTTTCACACCTATAATTTAGGAGGATGCCACATCAACCGACATTATTCATGGGAAAAGGGCTAGACATGTATTTTTGATATAAAATACTCTATAAGAGTTTATATTGTAACTCTATTTAAGATTTTATGTAGTCAAACTTAACCACTAGTAGGCTATCAGGAAGAGGAATTCCATTCTTTTGAGAGTGTTTTGTTCCATAGTTGAGCAAAGATAGCCAGGCGAGATAGGTGGTAAAGCACACAGAGAGGATATATGCATTGTAGCAATCCATGGGCCCAAACATTACTTCTTTGTATCTGCAGCCTTATTTTCCTGACAGAGAAAGAGAGTGAAGTGACCTCACCTTCGAGTTGAGTTTTATCCTGAAAGGGTTTCCAAAAGCATATCTTGTGTCTTATGTGTGTGTGAGAGAGATTATTTTTTTGTTCTCTAATTTTATGCATAATTTTCGTTCGCATGCATGCACTAATTACAATTAAATTTACATATGTATAAGTTTAATAAAACTGTAATAGTGTAAAATTTCAGAATTTAAATATATTATTATCAGATCTATTGTGACAAATTGTCCAGTGGAATATCCATGATATTTTACATTTTAAAGGGAGAGTTTCAACTAGAGTCACAATGTATATTTTAGTGGAAACAACTCATGCTCTAGAACAGAGCAATAAAGCATGTTAAAGTGCAATGGAAGCACTTTAGGCTCAATGAAGTTGTTAGGTAAACTTGACTCAAGATAGAGTCAAAGTTGACCAGGTTAAATAGTGATGGTTTTGGGGCACATGGTATTGTGCACCCATAGTATTTTTCCGGTGGTATTATATGTAATGGAGCTTATAAAAGGCTGGAAGGACTTGATTGTAATGCAAGACCTGGAGGTGAGCGGTGAAGGCTCACTTGGTCAGATTGGCCAAAGTTTTGGCCAATGCTAATGAGATCTTATTAGGTTGGGTTTTTCCCCGGATTTGGGATTTTCCAGGATAAACATTTGTGTTTATGTGTTTATGGTTGTTGCTGGTTATTTTCTTATGTATATTCCTCTCAGTAATTAGTTATGTTATGTAGTAAATTTCTAACAGAAGTTACATGGGAGATGGTTGATCATATGCGGGCATTATATCCTTCGATATATATATATATATATATATATATATATATATATATACACCAAAAACTCATTTTCTTCAACTGGAAAATAAAGAAGGATATAATGCCCACATATGATCATCCATCTCCCATGTAACTTTATCGGGCCTAAAGTGCTTCCACTGCACTTTAATATATGTCATTATAAATGCCACATAGAGCTATGTTATAAAGCTCTAATAAGTTGTATGTTTTCAAGGATTTCAACAATTGTCATTGTAAATATTGCATCGAGCTATGTTATGAAGCTCCGTAATCAGTATGTTTTGCTAGACATCAGTGTTATAGAACACCAAGGATGAAGTTCCCCAAGGAGGAAGGAGTTTGTAATAGCCCCAGGTTGATTTATATGTAAATAACATAAGACCAAGGTCATGGGACACGTATTCCAAGCCAAATGGAGGGAAAAACATTATAGTGGGCATCACTTGTAGTTTATTATTGGCTATGGAAATTGGCCAAAGCATTGGAAAAGGTAAAGAGGAAATAAATAGTAATTTAATATGAGAAATAAAGGAAAATAAAAGAAAAGGGAGATGGAGAGACGTAAATATGCATGCAAGGGAAATCAGAGAGAAATTAGAGGAAAATTAAAGAAAAGGGAGAAAGGAAAGGAAGAGGCTAGACATTAATGATAAAAAGGCATCATAGAAACAATTCACAACTTTTTTCAGTTCTATATTTGATCACATTGAGGAATAGAGCTCTATCAGAAGAGAGAGGAAGAACTTAGACATAAGAAAACAAGCAAGGGAGCACAAGGAAAAGGTTGGAAAAGTAATTACAACAAGGGGACATTACAGGTAACATGTTGCATGTGTGATTTCATTGTTGAGATTCGAATGCATGGTACATGCATTTGGTTATTTGTTTTCTTTCCAGTCATTGGTGTGGGATTTGCCTGGATTGACAATGGATTTTAGCCTTGCCTTGCCATTTCCTTGATAGCAATGGTGTTGTGGGTTGCTTTTTTGGTTTAAGCTTTATATGGTCAGTAGACTTTGGATTCTGGTAAGGTGGTCCCACGAAATTCCCAAGGGTCAAGGGTGGAGATGGGATTTCTCCTAGTACTTTTGATAGAAGGATGGAGACAAGAAAATTCCTCTAGGTATGGTGAAGAAAGTTGGAGGCATCCAAGATTGTTTAGTGTTAGTAATTTCTAGACTCGTTTAGGTGAAATCACTGTGGTTGAGGGTTGAGGTGGTTTGGCCTCTAGAAGCCCTGGTTGGTTCTATTTTGGTTTAACCCATATGATCCCATATGCATGTTCGGAATATGGCATGGGGGTGATTGGTTGAAAGAGATATTTGATTCAACCCAATCTACGGTCAAGTGGTACATGGAAGTCCTTGACTTGGTTGGCATTTTCATATGTTAGTATAATTTATTTCGTTATCGTGATCAATGAGCACATGTACTGGTTATTGTATTTATTTTATGACTGATTTGTCATGGATTCATCCTGGTTATATGCTAGTTATAGGCATGGTTAAATGATGTGCTCTTCTTATGGATCTTGTTCATGATTTGATAAGTTATTGAATGGTGATGTGAATGCATAGGCTAACTAGTGTTGTTTAAGATTTTTTGAGAAGGCATTGAGCCTTCTTGACGATTCCTTGATGAAGCTAAGGAGACTTGAAAATATATGCATTCATGACCTATAAATTATCATGTTTACCATATATTTGACAAAATTTTCTTGTGTTTAGAAACTTCTGAGAAAGATCTAACCTTATCGCTTATTATATAGACTTGTCATCAATTTAAACTTGATTCTGGAAGGTTTTGGGTTGCTTTGGGCAATGGCCTATAGGATAGCCCTGAAAGTGTGGCACTGATGTCATAGCTACAATCATGGAACTAGGAGATTTCAGCTACAACCACATGGAGAGAGACCTATGAGTGCGACTAGAGCCTTCTCGCCGCACTCACAACAGTTTATGCATGCGACTGGGTTGTGGGATCAATTAAAAAGAAGTTTCAGCTCAGGGTGTGAGCACCATGGGTTGTGTTCTGAGATCAAGGTGATCCGATGTCCCTAAGAGGTACCACTTCCATAACTAAAATTTGGATGTTGGGTCATGTCATAGTAACTTTCAACTCATGTTTACCTAGAGAGCTTGTAAAAGTGGGTAAATGTGGGATGGGGTGGTTAGAATATTTATGTAACAAAAATGGAATATCATTGTAAACGCTGGAGAGGCATGCATACCCCTTTGTCATGTGTTCTCTAATTACATGATATTTTTGTCAAGTTTAGGTTAGTAGCCTTTGTTAGAGGCTTCTTCAACATCCTGGAAGAGTGTGCCATGCACTGGATGGATACCCTTGGGTGGACCATATTGGTTGTAGGCTTCGTGAGGTGAAATTTTATATCTATGGGGAGTTCATCAAGAATTTGGATGAACCATGTACATAAAGGACTTCCTAATATACCAACAGTTGTATCAGTTAGGTATCCATGCATTCTAGTAGATGGTTTTCCTTTATATGGACATCGACAATTTGATGATGTCGACATGATTGAGGTACAAGGTGTAAGTGCCAAGTTTGACATGAAGTAGATCTTGTTGGAAAAAAGGATCTTTAGTGTGATGTTTGCTACAAAATATTATGAAGACCTTAACAGATGAAGATTAAAACATGAATACCTTAAGAGATGAAGATTAAGACAAGTAGTCGTTATGGGGGGGTGTTAGAATATCTAAGAACTACTTGTATATATGTGCATGTGATCATTACGATTGTTTATAATAGTTATTATATGTAAAGTTTAGACTCTATGTGAAGGAGCCTATTCCTAGTGTTTAGGAGTTTGATGAGGTGTAGTTGGTTGAGAGATTTTCTTCTACTAGTTAGCCTCCTAGATTAGTGTGTAGTTGATATATTTACTTAAGCAAGCGATTGCATGTCCGAGATAGTTTGCCTATCTTGAGGCAATACTATTTGTGCCATTACATTTATTAATACATTAAGAGTTCTCCCAATTTATTTGAATATACTTACACTGTCAATATTTTCAACATTCATCATGTCACTTGAAAATGATTTCATTCCTTAATCTCATCCATTAAAGATAACATCAACTAACTTTTATATATATGACACTTAAATTTATAACCTTTTAAAAACCATACATATTTTTTAATAATTAAATTTGATAATTAAAATATATATATTTATTAAATTAAAATTTATTTTAAATATCATTTTATTATTATTAAAATTAATATTTTTTTCCTTAAAATATTTAAATAAATATAAATTTACCCATAAACAAATCCACTTAAACAACAAAAATCACACAATAATTTGCCTTTATAAAAAGCAAAATGGATATAATAAAATAAACCTAACATGTTTATCCCAACGAACCTTTAACATAGAGATATAGATAACAAATATAACATTAACATAGATATATAGATAGCGAACATAAAGTAGTATTGGACTATTACACATGCATAGGTTTAAGACAGCCCAATATTACCTTGACTTACATATACATAAAGAGCAAACATTTATTGATATTGAGCTATTACTTATGGATAGTTTAAAGATAGCTCAATATTTTATTTAGCTACAAGTAGGCAACCCCATTGGTGCATAAGTATCTCTAATAGTCCAATCATAACCTAGACTTAGTACTGGACATACTCATTCCTAACATAGTAGTCGCTGTGTGGACGACGACGTGGGGGAGGAGGAGGTGGTGGTTGATCAACAACATATGTATCGCGTCTATAGTATTGTTGAGGCTTTTTGTTGTAGGGTATGGCTTGGTGCCTATATCCCTCCTCGTAACCATCTTCTTCATCTGCAAAAAACAAAGGAAAAAATAATTTATTTTATTTTATATTTAATAGTTAACTTTATTAGATATTTAAATTTATAACGAAAACAAACTCTCACAAATTTATCACTTATTGAATTTAGGCTTCTGTGATCTATATCAATTTAGAGAAAAATCTTCGAGGAAAATCACATAAAAAAAATATATATATTCTACTATCTAAATAAAAATACCATTTATAAAATATATTGTTATATTTTAAATATTTTTATTATATATATATTTAACGTTTTGAAAATTCACTCTCGAAAATTTATAACTCAAATTTATTATTTCAACAAATTCATACTAAATTGTTGTGAGAAAACTTAAACAAAGCATATACCTTTAATAAAAAAAAAAAAAAACTCCAAAAACATATCAATAAACTAAACCCCAAAATCATACCAATAAACTAAACCATATAAAAAGAGCACTATTTTCACTCAATCTCAAACATTATGAATGGAGCCTTACCAGACATAGCATACCACATATAAAAGAAGCCCTATGTTTTCTACTAGAACTCAAACATTATGAATGGAGGCTTACCAGATACCTCATACTCTACACGTTCTTGGTAGGTGTGGCTGCCATGACCTGTATGAACTAGCAAGACAGTTAGACTTTTTAAGTCAGAAGCAGTAGTAAAATGTAATTTTCTAATTATATAGATAATGAAATAATGATTATATGTGGAAGTTTAGTCTGGTCAAAAACTATATAAATTAGAGAGCTACAAGCCCGCAATTTCTTTGATGGAGAAAAGAAGTATATAAACCATACTAATTACCATGACGAGGAGGATATTCATGCTGTGAGACACGGCTATATGATCCTCGAGGCGGGGCAGGATCGTAGTCATCAAAAGGGACAAAGCCATGTGACCGAGGCTTAGAGCGACCGACCATGAACCTTGCGCTTATACCTCGATCGGTTTCGCCATCATCCTCACCATTCGTTTCTTGGGCCACCTTCTCAACCTGAGGGACTTCCTCCTTTGCCTCTCCTGTTGGATATCCCGCGGGTGGTGCCTGTTTTTTAGTCGCAGCGGCCATTTCTGGTTCTTCTGGTGCACCGAAAATTCTGATCCACAGCACAAACAAAAATCTTCAATACATGAAGTATTTATCAATTTTAGATCAACAATAATTTAACTATAGAAAAGGCGATCAGTGAGAGGTTACTGAACTTGACTTCACCGGGATCTCTCTGCTCTACAATACTGCTACTGTCCAATTGCATGTATATATATATATACGTGTAAACTGGGCTGAAAAGTACATGAAGAAATTAAGCGCGGTGTGGAATAATTTAGTCGAGTAGATATGCTTGGATTCGTTAATAGCTGTGCCTCGTAAGGCGAACTACGCTGGAAGAATCTCACTTTTTTAGGTTTTGATCCAATCACACTAAAGTGAAGAATCGATTCCATTTTATCTTTACTCTCCATTATTTTAAGTTTATGCTCACGGAAGAATATTGCAGCCATTTTGCAACGACTGTTTCCCAGATCATGTGGTTGGCTGTGGTTGTTAAGGGAATCCCATGCTCGAAGTTTAATCCATATGTTATTGAGAAAATCTTATGGAGAGTGGTTGAGGGTGGGAAAATATTATGAAGAGCGGTTGAGGGTGGAAATTATCTCTGATCTGAAAGGGTTTTTTAAAGTTTTGATGGGAATATTTTACTGGTAGGGCAAGTAGTTTTTCTATTTAACATTACTATTAAAGTTAATTTTAGCATGAACATAATTTTTTGAAAAAAAATAAGTTGAAAGTGAAAATCCTATATAAATAAGACATCTAGATTTATAAGAAGAACTTTCGCATAAATCACATGAAGAGAGACATTTGTCGACGCTTTTTGAACCAACCAGTGTGGCTCATCGTCACGACAACTTGTCTTGACGTTTCGAACCGACAAATGTCTCTCTTCATGTGATTTACGCCTAAGTTCTTCTTATAAATATTATGGATCACAAGAAGCCTCAATTCAACATCTAAATTTGTTTTATATAATTTTAATAATAATTTCTTATACATAGTCTTACCATTTTTATTAAAATAAATTGAAATAATAATAATTATAATAATAAAATTGGAAAACCCCATAATAAATTACTTATAAACCACTTTTCTATGTCTTATTTTTACCAATTGTTTACCAAATTGACAATATTGTAGAAAATAGAAAAACTTAGAAAAAAAAAATTAACAGGGATCACTCAAAATACAGCCTGAAACGGGGAACATATTCATAAATAACAGAGACCAACAAATGAAAAACGTCTTTTGAAATAATCGCTTAAAAACGTTATAAACAGGTAACGATGTTTACGGATCAAAAGTGTTTAAGGTTTTGGTTAAAGCAAAACCTTCCGTTCATGTGGCGGTTAGTCCAACAACCTTCAACATAATTCAGAGGAATTGAACTTAGGACTCCTGCTATTATAGAAATTGAACTTTAATTAGAACTGAAAAAATTGCTACTGACTGCTCCACTAAACTAGTTTTTATACTGTTTTTTAAGTCAGAATCTTCAAGAACTTTTGACCTCCCCTGTGTGGAGGTGGCGATGGATTTCAGAGCTTGAGCACATGGGGTGGTGGAGGTCGATTTATTTAAGTTATGGAAAATATCGGTTGTGTGTAAGTTAATTTTTCTTGTTTTGGTATCTTTTCGGATCTATATAGGAGTCTTGCAGTGTGTGATTGTTAATTTGGGTTATAAGGGTCACTTGTCTTAGTTTCTTCATGTCAATGGCCCTTTGAAGTTTAGGAATTTTTGTGAGTTTTTGGGGTTGTTTGGTGTGAGATCTATTTAAATTTATCATTATTGGTAGTGGCTTTAGCTTGTTAAGGTGGCAAGGATTGGTCTAGGTAGGTGTATTTAAGAATCAAGGTTGGTGTTGTGGGTGGGATTGGGAATTTGATCTTGTTTTGTTGGGTTGTTCTTGTTTTGCAGTCTTGGGATGGTGCTTTCTGCATCCAATGGTGGAGGGAGAAAATATGGTGGACAAAGAGCTGTCAACCTCTGCCTTCTCTATTGGATTACCACTAAACCTTTAAATCTACATATGGTGCTACTATGACGAGTTAATTTGTTGGTACTGAGTTTTGTAGAGGGGGTTAGGTCAGATTGCGTGCTCGTTTGTAGGTAGGGGAAATCCCACAAGGAATCTAAGTTGTCTCTTGGTGAATTATCAATGCCACCAAGCTAGAGGTACAGGAGTAGGAGGGGTGCTGGTGGCAAAGCCCAGACTGGTCAGAGAGGGGAAAGGATCTTTTCCCATGACTCCATGGAGACATACTCCAATGTGATTACATTGGAAATGTGCCAGGAAATCAGGGATCTTGAGAAATTTATGGAGGAGAGGAAGTATATGTTCAATTTTGAACTACTTGAGGATTGTTAGGTAAGTAACACTTCATTGGCAAATGAATACATTATTGGGTGTGTTTTTGTAACACCCTCCTCCCACATCTACCCAAGTAACCGACCAATTGGGGTAAACATGTGACGAGAGGCTACTATGATTAGATTCAATCTCCTAGGTGACCTTAAGGAAATGGAATCAATGGAAACACATCATACATACCTTCCACATCAGCTGCAAGACCCTAAGAACCATCCCAACACTTCTAGTAACCAACCCCTGGGTCCCACTGAGGTTTTAGCCCACTTGACCCCTTGATGCTCCCATGATATGGACCTGACAGCGTCCGGGCGGCTTTGGATGCTCTCATGCCAAGGCATGCCAACGTTCAAGGATTATTTTTCCTAGTGTTGTGCCAACGTCTCGAGGATTTGAACCACTTTTTCAGACCCATAGCCGAGGTCACTGCCCAAAATTGAATGAAACATTTAGAATAGAGAGATAACAAGGAAACAATAATGAAAATGTAAATACCTGAACAAGCGCTTAACTAAGCCCCTACTAGCCATGACATGTGTTTTAACAAATATGTAATCTACAAGTGTAAACCACAGATTTAAGCATAGGTGTTAGATGATCCAAAAATACTTTATTATCATAGGTTATAAAATTGAAATAAAATAATTATTAATTTAAGAAATTAAATTAATAATTATTCTGGAATGATTAATTATTTTAGAGACAATTAGAATTAGTATATTGTTGTAACAAGATATGACTCTCCAAATGAGTCGTATCTTAGGCTCTATTATAGGAGATTAGTTAGCTAGTTGGTTTGAATAGCATTTATTGTAAATGGACACTTGTAAGTGATCCATAATTAGAGGTAGTTAGGACATGGAGCTTATAAATAGCTCATTGCAAGAGTGTTTGGTTGTTCGGGTATAAACTCTTGCAAAATCAATTATGTAATTGTTTTTTTCTGATTAATAAAATTACGTGTCTGAGGACACTTCTGCCATTATTGTGGTATCAGAGCTCCAATAATGTTGCAGTGGATTTGAGGAGATTCCAACTCAACAAAGTCCTGGAAAACTCCATTCAGTTGGCCAGCAAATCATTGGTATGGAAATTGTACAGTTTTGTTTAAAAGGAAAATAAATTTTTTATCATTGATTTTAGATTTTTTAAAATCTAAAATTCATTTTTTTATTATAAAAATTGCCTCTGCTTGTGTCTCCGATTCTTATCCCTTGGGACCATCGAGCCTGATTGGGATGTCTGCACAGAATCCTCTTTACAGTTTGTACCCCAAAGATATTTATTTGCATACAGTAGGCGCCTTGCAAGTTTAGATATCACAGCAGAATCTGTAGAAGAATCTGCTGCAAGTGCTCCCAGTGCTGCTGCTCGCAAACGGAGGATTGAAGTCGCTGAAAGCCGTGACGAGAGCACCCTGTGAATCGTTCTCTATATCCCAATTAGATAATGACATTTCTGTAATGAGAGTGCTATGTGAGTTTTAATAAGACAGAGGGTTCCAAATTTGAATGATTATAAATCTGGCACAAAGAATGGGTCATCGTGTTTATATAAATGTATGCACAGAAAGGTATTGGTTAAACAGTTGCAGGGGATCGTTTTGTTCCTTTACCACCGTTTTCAGTTGGACAGGTTCATTCTTTTGATCTAAAAACTTCAGTTTCATTTGAGCCAGAGTTCCACGCAAATTGCTGGCATTTTTTGTTGCAGAGAGAATTGCGTTGAACAAACCACTGTTGTTATGCACTTGTTTAATATAATTTCTTCTGAAATCGGATGCAGCATTGGATTTATCTCCATGGAGTGAATTCATTCGTCCGAGGACATCAAATCTGCAGCAGTGGGTTTTTCATTTTAATGGTTTTGGGTCTTTAATTGGTTTGGTAAATTACAGCATGCCGGTGGATGTGAATGGTGGCTGCGAGTTCGAATAGCACTGTCCATATCGTTCTCTAATTCATTTGTTGCAAGATGCAGGTTTGAATGATTTGAAAGTTACGGCTTGAAAGAGCTTCACAGAATACGATCCGCAATTAGTCGCCTTCTCATTGTATGATTTACTCTAATGCCCACTTCACACACTCTGTTTTGTTGCGGTTGCATTAAGAAAGCAGTTTGCAGTAGATGCATGGCGAATACGTTGCTGGATCTAACCTGGAGTTAAAGCAAAAGCCATTGTAGGAGGTCTTTGGTTTGAATCAATTCGGCAGTCGATCCAACGTTTTACAAGTAAAAAGATCCAGCGAGCATTTGACAAGTGAAAAGATCCAGCGTTCAACAGTTTTTTTTAAAAAAAAGGTGAATCTTCACTGGAGAGAGAAGGAATATTTTTTTTATTTTGTAATGTTAATGAAGTGATAAGTGGAGTTTTGTTTTTTTTAATGGAGTGATAAGGTGTAATTATATTTTGAAATTTGGTATTTTAGTGGAGAAATAAGGTGCAATAGAAATTTGTAAGTTTTGGAGCAATAAGGAGTTTTTTTTTTAATTTTTCAAAGGAGATAAATGTAACTCAAAGTAATTTTACTTTGAGGGGGGGTAATTTTTTTTTACCAGATTGTGCAAAAGCACCATTGTAAAAAGTCAAATTTTGAAAGTTGCCCTGTAAAAATTTGAGAAATTGACTAGAGCCAAGTGCAAAGCTCAGTCAATATTCTCCTGTTTTGATGACTATTCGAGGGTCAAAGCCAAGCCCCGATAGATCGTGTTTTTGCGTGGTGTGTTGTGTTGACTATATTGTCCTTTCTGTTCTGCTTCTTGGTGCGTCTCTTCATCGCTAAAATGTCTAAGTTGATTAACTTATTTTCTGATTCCGACAAACTTGAGGGCACTAAATCTTATAAAACGTGGCATCGTCTTATTGAAAGTGTTGGCATTATGATTCAAGTGTTGTCCTTGATGGCAACTCACTCAGAGGTTGGTACAGGTGCTCAGAGGTTGGTACAGGTGATGGCAACTTAATCAGAAGACAGATCTTAGTACAGCAGGCCAAGAAAGTTCATACACGCAGGTTCATTAAGCCCAAGTCGCGTGTACACGCAGGTTGGCTTCAGTAAAAGAGCGTGTATGTGGAAAAGTACCTTTGGTCCGTGGCGGTTAGTCCTTGGAAGTTGTGCATATGGTTTCGGACCATGGTGTCTCGACGGGCGTGTCGATCCCTCGTTTTGAGGCTGATGGTATTGGGTTACTATGGTTTTGGCTCTTGGTATTGAACAAGGCCTAAGGCTATATAAGGAGAAGATCATTAGGCAAGTTGGGCAAGCAATGTGTGTCTGACTAAGTGAGAAGATCTGGTATTATTGTTTATCTGTTCGGGACGCTTGGCAAGGGTCGGATCTGACAGCGAAGGCATAAGAAACTATTTATAGATCTGCACGCGGGTTGCCCTTGGTGAAAGCGCATATACACGCGGTTTTGGTACAGTGAAGTAGCGTATGCATAATAAGATTTGATATTTCAGGTTGTTGCTGATTCTGGTGGTTGTTGCAGAGTTCTGGGCTCTGGTTTGGGTTCTGTGTTCTTGATGACAGGGTTTCAGTGATTCAGTATTGGGTTGTTTAATGAATTATGATGCAAGTATAAGTTGATGATTGTATTGCAGTAATGTTTGTTCTGTACTCTTGGATCCAGTCTGAAAATTGATGAAACGTGGTCCCTGAAGGTTGTAGGGTCAGCACCTACGTACTAGTAAATGGATCAGCTAGTACAAGAGCTGAAGGGGTTGTAGCTCCCTTCCAGAAGTAGTTGGAAAACGAGAGAGGGTTGTAGCCCTCTGCAGGTTGTAGCCTGCGTACTGGTAAAGGACTGCACCAGTACATTGTAAAAGAAGTTTCTCATTAAAGAAGAAAGAGACGAATTGCAGCAGGTGGTTTTCACCCACATTGGGTTTCCACCTTATATCATGGTGTTCATGTGTGTGGCTCTTGTGTGATGTTCTGTTCTGTTATATTGCACCTGTTTACTGTTAATATGCTTAATAATGTTCTGATGCATTTACAGAAGAGTAAAGCTAACTGAATTATAAGATCTCTGGGTATACGCTTGTTGCATTAGACACAGTCGCGTGTACACGCGGGTTCACTTAATGAAAGTAGCGTGTATGTTTCTGAGCATTGAAAAAGTTTTATAGTTCTTATAATACTGATTCACCCCCCCCCCCTCTCAGTATTATTTCCAACAATTGGTATCAGAGCAGGTCCTTCAGAGGAAGCTTGGTCACTTGAAGGAAAAGATCCATCAGAATGGCTAATCCAGAAAGAGAGGCACACATCAGGCCACCAGTCTTTGACGGGAACAATTTTACTCACTGGAAGATAAGAACCACTGCATATCTACAATCACTTGGAGCGGAAGTTTGGGGAATCGTAGAAGGAGGATACAAATTCCCATCAGCAACTCCTACAGATCCAGCAGAGAAAAAGCAATATGAGCTCAATGCCAAAGCTGTTACTGTCCTATTGAGTAGTTTGACTCAATCAGAATTTATGAAGATCATGCATTTCAAATCAGCTAAGGAAATATGGGACAAAATCGTTACAAGCTACGAAGGAGATGATCAGGTAAAAAGAGCAAAGCTTCAAACTCTCAGAATCCGGTATGAAACTCTTAAGATGCGTAGTAATGAAAGCATAGCTAATTATTTCCTGCGTATGGATGAGATTGTGAATTGTATGAGGGATCTGGGTGAAGAATTTGAGGAAGTTGTCTTAGTTGAAAAGGTTTTGAGATCTCTATCTACTAAATTTGATTCTAAAGTATCTGCCATAGAAGAAAAGGAGAATGTGCAGAAAATCACCATGTCACAGCTTCACGGGATCTTAACTGCTTTTGAAATGCGACAAGAGGTACCACCAGAGGCCGCATTCGAAGTGTCAGAGGAAGAAGATGAGGTAAATTTTGTCAAGAATCTTGAACGGGGAACTGGACGGTTCAAAGGTAAGCTACCTTTCAAATGTTTTCTATGTGGTAGAGTTGGTCACTATGCTGCTAGATGTCCTCATAACAAAGGAGAGATATCTGAAGAAGATGGTAGAAGCTATTATACCCATATTAAAAGTTCATCCAATGATAGTGAAGATATTAGAAGTCTCATGGCACATAAGAAGAAGAATGCTTCATCCAATAATAGCGAAGATATTAAAAGTCTCATGACACATGAAGAGAAGAATGCAGAAACTGAAGAAGTTGCCAAATTAAAAGAACAATTGGAGACAGAAATCAGGGTAAGGGAGCAATTGCAGGATATAGTAAAGGATCAGAGTACAACTATTCAGAGAATTGAATCAAAGATCCTCTCTTTAAAAGAAGATCTTAAAAAATCAAGAGAACAGAACAGAGAAGATCTTGAAGATCAAGAACATGAAGTGACCAAACTAAAGCGACAAATGGAAGAAGGAAGAAAAGCTGAAGAAGACCTAAGGAATCAATATCTGAAAAAGGAAGAACAACATCAAGTTGAGGTAAATATCTTGAAAGGTAAAATAGAAGAAAAGGATAAGCTTTTACGATAGTCTTGGATGATATTCTTAATAGTCAAAGGTCTCCTGCTATCAAGACTGGTCTTGGTTTTCATGAATATGTTGAAGGTGAATCTAGTTCACAAGGTGAGGCAAAAAACTCTAATGAGAAATCTGAAATGCTCAACAAGGAACAACCAAGGAAAGAAATTCCTCAAGAAAGATCCTTTACTCCTAACTATGGACGTGATAGACGATTATTTCCTCCACTAAATAATGTTGAATGTTATGTATGTCATAATCTTGGACATGTTGCAGCCAGATGTAGACGTAGAATGGTTCAAGAAAGATCATCGCATCCCAGGTATTTCAGAGGATATTGCTTTGCCTGCAATGCATATGGACACAAAGAAATTGATTGTGATAGAAGGAACATGAAAAATGTAAGGTGTTATACATGCAACAACTATGGGCATAAAGCAAGGGAATGCAGGAGCAGATTTCAAAATTCAAGACAAGAGGACCATACATCATCACAGTTGCAGGAATTGAAGAAGACAGAGACAGAAAGGTGTGGCATAATTCAGACAGCGGACATAACAGACACAGGGGAATCTGAAAGTGATGAAATTCAGTATTCCATCTTGCATACGCTGATATAACGAAGAGAAGTCGCGTATATACACGAGTTACAGGCTGCAAAGTCGCGTATATGAAGAAAGGGCAGCAAAACAGACCCAGGTTCAGTCATGGTTGGCTCAGGCTCAGGGGGAGCAGAACAGACTCAGGAGATGGTTCAGTCATGGTTGGCTCACATTCAGGGGGAGAATATAGTTCAAATAATTCATTGTTGGCATTATGGTTAGAAGTTGCTGATGAAACTAAATGATACATCTTATTGTTTGATCAAAGGAATAGTATTGCAAGCTGATTCTTATGGTACAGATCTGAATGGCTGGTCTTAGAACATGCATCTGCTCAGGGGGAACATGGATGGACTGATACAACTTGGCATATACAAAGGGGGAACCAAATCAGAAACTTCAGCATGTACTCAGGGGGAGTATGGTCAGCAGTGTGGACAGTAGAAGGTATACCAAAGAAGAGAATATCTTGGTCCGCCCTTTGCCCTTGATGTCAAAGGGGGAGAGTGACTTGGTGTGGTGGTTGCCATCAAGTCCAAAGGGGGAGATTGTTGGCATTATGATTCAAGTGTTGTCCTTGATGGCAACTCACTCAGAGGTTGGTACAGGTGCTCAGAGGTTGGTACAGGTGATGGCAACTTAATCAGAAGACAGATCTTAGTACAGCAGGCCAAGAAAGTTCATACACGCAGGTTCATTAAGCCCAAGTCGCGTGTACACGCAGGTTGGCTTCAGTAAAAGAGCGTGTATGTGGAAAAGTACCTTTGGTCCGTGGCGGTTAGTCCTTGGAAGTTGTGCCTATGGTTTCGGACCATGGTGTCTCGACAGGCATGTCGATCCCTCATTTTGAGGCTGATGGTATTGGGTTACTATGGTTTTGGCTCTTGGTATTGAACAAGGCCTAAGGCTATATAAGGAGAAGATCATTAGGCAAGTTGGGCAAGCAATGTGTGTCTGACGAAGTGAGAAGATCTGGTATTACTGTTTATCTGTTCGGGACGCTTGGCAAGGGTCGGATCTGACAGCGAAGGCATAAGAAACTATTTCTAGATCTGCACGCGGGTTGCCCTTGGTGAAAGCGCGTATACACGCGGTTTTGGTACAGTGAAGTAGCGTATGCATAATAAGATTTGATATTTCAGGTTGCTGCTGATTCTGGTGGTTGTTGCAGAGTTCTGGGCTCTGGTTTGGGTTCTGTGTTCTTGATGACAGGGTTTCAGTGATTCAGTATTGGGTTGTTTAATGAATTATGATGCAAGTATAAGTTGATGATTGTATTGCAGTAATGTTTGTTTTGTACTCTTGGATCCAGTCTGAAAATTGATGAAACGTGGTCCCTGAAGGTTGTAGGGTTAGCACCTACGTACTAGTAAATGGATCAGCTAGTACAAGAGCTGAAGGGGTTGTAGCTCCCTTCCAGAAGTAGTTGGAAAACGAGAGAGGGTTGTAGCCCTCTGCAGGTTGTAGCCTGCGTACTGGTAAAGGACTGCACCAGTACATTGTAAAAGAAGTTTCTCATTAAAGAAGAAAGAGACGAATTGCAGCAGGTGGTTTTCACCCACATTGGGTTTCCACCTTATATCATGGTGTTCATGTGTGTGGCTCTTGTGTGATGTTCTGTTCTATTATACTGCACCTGTTTACTGTTAATATGCTTAATAATGTTCTGATGCATTTACAGAAGAGTAAAGCTAACTGAATTATAAGATCTCTGGGTATACGCTTGTTGCATTAGACACAGTCGCATGTACACGCGGGTTCACTTAACGAAAGTAGCATGTATGTTTCTGAGCATTGAAAAAGTTTTATAGTTCTGATAATACTGATTCACCCCCCCCCCTCTCAGTATTATTTCCAATAGAAAGCACACTCATTTACAATGAATTATGGCAAGGAATATGTGATGGAGATGTTAAGCCTAATAAACCCACAGATGCAGATCCACTGGCAAAATGGGAAATCAAGAATGCTAAAGCCTTAGCTCTTATTAAATCGTCTGTGAATGATGAAATGTATGTACATATAGAGAATGCCATAGATGCATGGACTGCCTTGAAAACTTTTAAAGACCTCTTTGATACTCAGCCAGAATCAAAGAAGGTTGATCTACAGTTAAAATTGTTGCAACAAAAATTAACTGAAGATGGTGATATTCTTGAATATCTCTCCAGACTTAAGAATATTAAGCAGGAAATTATTAATGCTAGTTTTCCCGCAATTGATGATAGCTTTATGGTCACAATTGTAATTGCTGGGCTTCCTTCTTCCTATACGCATTTTTTAGAGACTTTACAAGTAACTGGGAAATTAGAAAAACTAAAGTTTGATGAACTTTGTGAAATGTTAAGGCAACATGATAAAACTTTTGGGAAGAAGAAGAAAGTTGGTGAAGATGTTTTTCTCACAGAAGCCAGCACAAGTAAGTCATCAGCAGATAGTTCTCGAGGAAGAGGCAGATGGAATCAGAATCAAGTAGCACATAATCGAGGTCGAAGCCAAAGCAGAGGCAACAATTTTAACAGAGGAGGAAGAAATAATTTTCAAGGTAGAGGAAACAACCAAGGAAGAGGCAATTTTCAAGCACAAGGATATAATAGTCAAGGTAGAGGACAATCTCCAAATAGAGGTCAAAGCAGAGGCAGAGGACAATCTTCAGGACGAGGAAGAGACTTAAGTCAAATTGTGTGTCGAAGATGTAACAAAGTTGGCCATTATGCTGAAGATTGTCGAACTTCACTTAATAAAATTCCCAAGTTTCAGCAGCATTCAGCACAATTTGCAAATGATCAAGATGAAGATAGCTCAGAATATGTTTTTACTTCCTCACCAGCATCCCAAATTTCATCTCATCTTCGAAGTGACTATGAAGATGCCTGGATCTTGGATTCCGGGGCAACTCAGCACATGACATGTCGACGTGATTTTTTCTGGAATTTTCAAGAATGCCAACTTAATTCAATTTTTCTTGCTGATGATACAAAACATACTCCTTATGGAAAAGGAGTCGTAAAAGTTTTTCTCCCTGACATTGGAGAAAAATTGATTTCCAATGTATGGTATGTACCCAGTTTCAAGAAAAATTTGCTCTCTTTAGTCACGATTCGACAAGCAGGACATCAGGTAATTATGGAAGATGGTTTAGTGAAGATTAATTCAGTGAAACAGAACTTGAAAACAGTTATGACAGGTTATGAAGATGGAAAACTGTTACGGATGAAAGGGACAGTTATTCCAAGGCATTCTGATTTTGCAGGGGCAGTGACTACAGGTATTTCACCTATCAGACTATGGCATGTAAGATATGGACATTTGAATTTTGAGAGTCTTTCTCAATTGCAGAAACAAGGAATGGTTAAGGGACTTCCCACATTCAAAAGGGAAAATGAAAAATGTGAAGCTTGCATTTATGGCAAACAAAATCGAGAAATTTTTCCAACAAGTTCATGGCGTGCAAACAGGCAGCTACAACTAATTCACATTGATGTTTGTGGTCCACTACAAACCTCATTTGGTGGTTGCAAGTATTTTTTACTATTCATTGATGATTTCAGCAGAATGACTTGAGTTTACTTCTTGAAGAACAAGTCAGAAGCATTTGATAAGTTTAAAATTTTTCGCCAACTTGTTGAAAATGAAGTCAAAGAAAAGATAGGTACTCTCAGGACGGATAATGGGGGAGAATTCACTTCAAATGAATTCAAAAATTATTGCAGTGAAAATGGCATAAGACGACATCTTACTAATGTTTACACTCCACAGCAAAATGGAGTAGTCGAAAGAATGAACCGCACTTTGTTAGGAATGGCAAGATCCATGTTAACCTTCAAGAGGTTAAGTCCAACATATTGGGCGGAAGCAATACATACAACTGTCTACTTAAGAAACAGATCTCCAACTGCTTCTTTAGACGAAATCACACCTTATGAAGCTTGGTTTGGTTTCAAACCTCGAGTTAAACATCTTATAGTTTTTGGGTCAGTGTGTTATGCCTTAGTTCCGAAAGAAAAACGAACTAAGCTTGACTCAAGAAGTTTAAAATGAAAAATGATTGGCTATTCTGATGAGAAGAAAGGGTATCGTCTTTTGACCAATGGAAAATTCATTGTGAGCAGGGATGTCATTTTTGATGAAACAGAGAGTAAGAGTGCTGAAGAAATTGAAAATCTTCTTCACAAATTAGAAATTAAGGGAAGTAAAAGACATGGAAAAATGCAAAGTCAACCAACTTCACCAAATTGGTATGAACTTGATTTTCCTTCCTCTGAAGATGAGTCATCTGGTCCATCTACATCAACAACATCATCTGGGTCTTCTAGCAGTTCATCCGCATCTCCAAGCAGCAGCAGTTCTTCAGACAATGAGTCTCCACATTCTTCACCTGAACGACGAACATCAGTTTATATTAATCCTCTTTACAATGATGGGGACTTTACAGAAGCGCAAACAAGTGAGCACCAACTTCTGAAATGGGCAGTTCAACTTTTGAAAGATGTAAAGCCTGATGAACAGAATAAAACTGGCACCCGAAGGGCACATAGAAGTGAAGGCAATTTTTCCTTGATAGCAAATGATTTTACTGAACCTTCCACATACAAAGAAGCAGTAAAACATAAAGAATGGCAACAGGCTATGGTTGACGAATATAAAGCAGTAATTGATAACAACACTTGGAAACTTGTTGATTGTCCAGCAAATGTTAAACCCATAGGATGCAAATGGGTTTACAGAATTAAGTATAATCAGAAGGGTGAACTTGACAAGTATAAAGCACGACTTGTCGCAAAAGGTTTTGCGCAGCAGGAAGGCATTGATTATCAAGAAACCTTTGCTCCAACAGCTAAATGGAACACCATCCGATTAACACTTGCATTGGCCGCTCAAAAAGGCTGGAAGGTTCATCAAATGGATGTGAAAAGTGCTTTTCTCAATGGGGATTTACAGGAGGACGTGTATATGACCCAACCACTAGGTTTTGAAGTGGAAGGACAAGCACATAAAGTCTGCAAATTGATCAAGGCTTTATATGGGTTAAAACAAGCTCCCCGAGCCTGGTATGCCAAGATGGATGATTACCTTAAGAAAGTTGGTTTTCAACGAAGTGAATCTGATGATACTTTGTATGTGCGACAACAAGGCAAATATCTGGTAATTCTTGTTATGTATGTAGATGATTTGATCATCACTGGCAATCATGATGATCATATTGCACAGGTCAAAAAGGAGTTACATGCAGGTTTTAAGATGACCGATTTGGGATTACTTCACTACTATCTTGGGGTTGAAGTCTTCCAACGTCCACATCATATTTTCATTTATCAGAGTAAGTATGCCGCAGAGGTTCTTCAGCGATTTGGCATGCAAGATTGCAAGCCCGTTCTCACCCCCATGGAGCAAAACTTGAAACTTTCAAAATTTGAAGGGGGGGAAAAGGTGGACAGTACAACTTACAGGCAGTTGATTGGCAGCTTGATTTATTTGACAAATACTCGTCCTGATCTATCTTATGCAGTCAGTATTCTTTCACGTTTTATGCAGGAACCACGAGACAGCCATTGGAATGCAGCCAAAAGAGTTCTTAGATATATCCAAGGAACAAAAGATTTTGGTCTTCTTTACACAAAGACTAAAAATTTTGTACTTGGTGGATATTCCGACGCCGACTTTGCTGGAAGTATTGATGATTGAGCATCAACATCAGGTTATTTAATGAACATGGGGTCAGCAGCAGTATCTTGGAGTTGTAAGAAACAAGCTACAGTGGCCACTTCTTCAGCAGAAGCAGAGTACATTTCAGCATGGGAAGCAGCATGTGAAATTGTTTGGTTGCGCCGAATTTTGCAGGACTTGGGCATTTCTCAGGCAGAAGCTACATCATTGTTCATTGACAGCCAGTCAGCCATCAAACTTGCCAAGAACCCAGTTTTTCATTCAAAGACAAAGCATGTGGACACCAAGTATCATCATATCAGGTCTCTCATTGCCAAAGATGTCCTCAAACCAGTTTATTGTCCTTCCGAAGATCAGATCTCCGACATTTTCACCAAACCGCTTGGCAGAATAAAATTTACTAAGTTCAGGGATGAACTTGGTATCTATTGTAATGTATCTTTGGATCATAGGGGGGAATGTTAGATGATCCAAAAATACTTTATTATCATAGGTTATAAAATTGAAATAAAATAATTATTAATTTAAGAAATTAAATTAATAATTATTCTAGAATGATTAATTATTTTAGAGACAATTAGAATTAGTATATTGTTGTAACAAGATGTGACTCTCCAAATGAGTCGTATCTTAGGCTCTATTATAGGAGATTAGTTAGCTAGTTGGTTTGAATAGCATTTATTGTAAATGGACACTTGTAAGTGATCCATAATTAGAGGTAGTTAGGACATGGAGCTTATAAATAGCTCATTGCAAGAGTGTTTGGTTGTTCGGGTGTAAACTCTTGCAAAATCAATTATGTAATTGTTTTTTTCTGATTAATAAAATTACGTGTCTGAGGACTCTTCTGCCATTAATAGGGGTGTCATACTTATATGAGAATCGCTATGAAGCATTGTTCCCTTATATCATTTTCTACATTACCATCTATTAGGTCAAAGCTTAATTTTTCATTCATTTAAAAGTAAACATATGAGGAGAGCCATACATAGATACTGTCATAAAACATATACATAAGCAACATAATAACAACAAAAATACCATGAATACTATAGTCATAGAATCCACATATAAACCAGTACATTTACACATGAAAACCAAGGGAATGAATTTCTCATTAATGAATGTAGAAACCAACCAGGGATGGGACTACCACGTTCCACCCGACCATAGATTAGCTAAGCCAAATATCTCTTCATGTAATCACCCTCGTGCCATATTCCAAGCAAGAATGTGGGACTCATAACCAACCAAAAAGAACCAAAAGAGTATGGATGCTACCGGAGTTCTCCACCTACACTGTGAGAAATTTTAGTGCCTCTTAGTCTCCCTAGATTTACCGTAATCCACAATATCATCTAGGGATCACTAGGCCCTACATCGAGACCCACTCTCTAGGATTTATGATACATCCCATCTTAGGACTACTATTCCTAACGACGACAAATCCACCTCTTGGCTTTACCATATATCTTGTCATTCACCGAAAAGGATTTATAGGCACACCAAGGTACACAATCCTAGATTTACCGCAACCCACAGTCTAGCTCAGGGGTTACTAGGCTAGTGGATTTACCATGATCCATAGTCTGGTTCAGGATCACTAGGCCATGTTTTTATCATTTCGTAGATCCACCCCACTCAACTTTGAATCCATCCAGCAATCCAGCTCAACCGAAGTATGAGAACCCATCTCATCAAAGTTATTTGGAAATGGCAAGGCTAGGCTGAAAACAATGTCACACCTACCAAAACCCATACCATGACAGAAAAAAACCACACGTAATACCATGCATGCAAAATCTAGCAAGGAAATCACATATGCAAAACAATACCTGCAAAAAATGTTGATTTAGATGCTTCATTATGCTCTTCCTTGCTTGCTCCTTCCTTTCTCTTGCTTTCTTCACCTTTCTTGATCCAATGCCCAAGTGCTCCAAGAAAAATTCATGTCCAAGAGTGTGTGTGTGAGAGAGAGAGAGAGAGAGAATAATCATAAAGCTCCAAAATTGAACTGAAAGAAAGGCACCAACTAATCGTCAGTAGTCTTTTTTATCAATTAGGCCTCTATTTTCTTCATTTTCCATTATTTTCCTTCAATTTCCTCCTCACATGCAACGTATGACCTTTCCACTTTCTTTTCTCCTAATTTCCATTATTTTCATAAATAATTGTGCCAAAAATGCCATTTTGCCTTTCCAAAGCCTTAGTCATTTCCTTTGTCAATTTCCTTAGCAAAAAAAAACCAAATGAACACACACTAGGATGTCTGTTATGAAACCAGCTCACAAAAAGATAGAAAAGATAGATCAATGCCTTAGAATTCAGCCTCTTCAAGGGGGCAACCTCCTTTATATTACACAAATGAACAATTCTTGGATGATACAAATGACAAGACCTCCTTTCTATATATAGGAGTCTAAGGGATCATAATATAATCAGAGCCGACATAAAAGTAATAATGTAAGGGCACAATAATAACAATATGGGGACTACATGGCCACAACAATATTATAAGGGGGTTACACTAATAACAATAAGGGGTTAAACTAGTAGTATAGGGATCTAACATGCTCCTCTCCTTCAAAAAGTGTTGTCCTTAATGCTTGAGTAGTTTTGGATGCTTTCGTATAAAATTATCATCCTCCCATGTGGAATCTTCAGCGGGTAAGTTCTTCCTCTTGATGAGATACTTTGAAATTGATCGATTTCGTAGCTGTCAATTTCTTATTTCTGTGACTGCTTAAGGTTCCAATATGATTTTTCCTTCCTCGTCAAGTTCTGGCAATATTATTTGAACTGGGATCCTCTGCAACTTTTGAATGAGTGGCCACACTTCTTCGTCATTCTTCCATTCATCTCTTGCTTCATTTATCCAATCTGGTTGGATAATAGAAATAGCACAAAAAAATGCTTCCACATTCTCATCCTTTCTTGAGAGTGCATTTGCAACAAAATTTTGCTTCCCTTTTTTGTTGATGATTTCAAAGTCACGACCCAACATATTTGTGACCTATTTTTTATATTCTTATGAAGATAATCTTTGTTCTAAAAGGTATTTAGGACTATCATGATCCGTTTTTACCTTGAAGTGTCTTCCCATTAGGTAGGATCACCATTTCTTAAGTGCATGTACTTTTGCCAACATTTCCTTCTCATAAATAGCTTTATGTAAATACTTTCCTTTGATTGGACGACTTTCGAAAGAAATGGGTCTTTCATCTTGCATTAAAACAACACCAATTCCATTTCCTGGAGCATCACATTCCATAATAAAGGTTTTTGTGAAGTCCAACGTAGCTAAGACCAGTGCTTGGCACATTGCCTCTTTAAGATGTTCGAAGGCCTTTATTTCTTCTAGAGTCTGTGAAAATGCATCTTTCTTCAGTAATGTTGTTGGAGGTGCTGTTATTCTCCCATAATTCTTAACAAACTTGCGATAATACCCTGTCAACTAGAGAAATCCTTGCAGATGCTTTATGGATGTGGGGATTTTCCATTCCTTAATGGCTTTAATTTTTCTAGGGTCTACCTTAACACCTTCATGAGATACAATATGACCTATATAGTCCATCCCTTGTACTCCAAAGAAACATTTAGATATTTTTTCATATAATTGTTTCTCCTCCAATATTTTGAGCACCCTGTCAACATGTTGAACATGATCCTTCCAAGACTTGATGTAGATTAGTATATCATCAAAAAATAATAACACAAATTTTCTAAGGAAGGGTTTGAAAACGCAATTCATCAAACCTTGAAATGTAGAAGGTGCATTGGTAAGGCCAAAAGGCATGACCAAAAATTCATAATGACCCTCATGAGTTCTAAACGTTGTTTTCGGAATGTCTTCATTCTTCATTCTGATTTGATGATATCTTGAACGAAGATCCAACTTGGTGAAGTAAATTGATCCATTCAATTTATCCAATAATTCATCAATGACAAGAATGGGAAATTTATCTTTAATAGTGAGCTTGTTGAGCTCCCTATAATCTGGACACATGTGCCATGATCCATCTTTCTTGTGCACCAATACTATTGGAGCAGAGAAATAACTTTGACTAGGCTGAATTATACTAGCCTCTAGCATTTCTACAAACATACGTTCAATTTCACTCTTTTGGGCATAGGGATATCTGTATGGCCTAATGTTTGGAGGAAAACTTCCTGGAATCAAATGAATAGCATGATCATGGTCATGAATAGGTGGGAGGCCTTTGGGAGTCTCAAATACCTTGGAATGATTGTCCAAGACTTTTTGGAGATCTGGAGAAATAGATGATTTTGATCTGGGAACCTATAGCGAACATAATTGTGCAATTACACCTCATTGTTCCTTCTTTATAAGCTTGTCATACTGTTAGAGCTGATCATCTTTCCCAGTTTCCCTGCAATACCCCTTAATTCAACTTCCTTTCCTTCTGCACAAAATTTTATAAAACGCTCTTGAAAATTAAAATCTATTGTACCCAAGGATTGTAGCCATTAGAATCCTAGTACAGCATCACCACAACCCATTGGAATGGAAAGCATTGGACTATTCAATACATATTCTCCCATTGATAGCTTGATATTATGGCACTTTCCAGAGAAATTTATGGTTCCTCCAATTGCAACCATCACTTGACACTCTGGTACTAGATATAGGAAGAAATTCAATTCCTTGGCTATCTTACAATGATTAAAATTATGGGTACTTACAAAATCAATCAACACTATTACCTTTTTCTTCTTGATATGTCCTTCTATCTTGATAGTTTGAGGAGTGGTAATTTGAGCCAATGCATTATAAGATATGGTCGGATTGATTTCTTCTTCATCTAGGGTTTGTTCCTGGTGTACATCTTTTTCTTTTGACGTTTCTTCTTTGTTTTCTTCCTCCTCTTCACAATCTATGTAGAATAATTTCTTCTTAGCACACTTATGACCTTTAGTGTATTTGCTATCACAACTGTAACAAAGCCCTTTTGCTCTTTTTTCTTCCAATTGTTGTGATGTCAACCTTGTAGGGTGTGGAAGGCTAGGAGAAAAAAAAACTTCCATATTTATAGTTGTGAGTGGTAGGCTTCCTAGTCGCCATAATTTTTCTTTCCATTTTTCTTGCTAACCTAAATACCTTCTCCAATGAATCAAGTTTCCAAAGGTGAAACTCATGTTGGATATTATCCTTTAAATTCCCTATGAACACATCAATCCTATGCTCCTGTGGAATATATTTTACCCTTATGTTCAATTTTTGGAAGTCCTCAATGTGCTCCATCATTGAACCCTTTTGTTTGAGATTTATCAATTGGCTAAAAAAGGTGTTGTTTTTTGTATCCTCATAATGTGTTATCATTTCTTCCATAAAAATTTCCCAAGGGACAATTTATTTACGAGAGCAAAGCCATCAATGCCATACAAATTCATTTGGTTCCAAATATAAAGCTACAATACGTACCTTTTGTGTGTTTTGCACATTATGGAGATCGAAAAATTGCTCCATCTGTAGTATCCATGTTTCGGGATCCTTGCCATCAAATTTCCTCATATCGATCTTTGGAACATGGTGGGTCTTCAATCCAACATTAGAGTCTATGAAATCATGATTAACATTTCTTTTGTCCTCATCATGGGTTTCCTTTACTACCCTTTCACCATTAGTAACCATTTCTTGTAGTAAATTATTCAAATTTCTCTTCAATTCTTCCGTCTTAGCGTCCATGCCATTCATCTTAGCTTCCATGCCATCCATCTTAGGTTCCATGTCATCTGTCTTAACTTTCATGCCATTCATATTAGCTTCCATGCCATTCATCTTGCCTTTAGCTACCTTTTGTGAGAGTAAAATTTGTTGTACCTGGTCTTGTAATTTTGATATATCATGTTGCATTTCTTCCTCTTCTTCACGAGTCATGCTAGAGCTTTCAGGTTGCTTACTAGGTGTTTCAATTTTATTTTTTCGGGGCATCAATTAATGCTAATAATTCTTCACTATGCCCTTTGAATTCCTTCAAACTAATTTTTCAAACCAATCTTATGCAAAATTTAAAAAACCTGCACACCCTTTTTCACTTTGTAAGAGCTCAATATTGAATCTGTTGTATCTCTATAACTGTAGATCTCGAATATATGAAATCACATCCTACAATATCCCTTTGAGTCCTCTTTCTAACTCTGCAATTATGATCAATATTGGATTCTCCAAGGAAGAGTTATGTTAAATCTCCCATGATGACCTGATTATAGACTAGTTCAATGGAGCGAACTTGTACAAAATGCCACGTGTCACTGTTTCAACCTTAGTACCTAAAACTAATATACAAAAAATATAGCTCGTCCTCTTTCTGAAATTTCTGATGAAATTTCAATCTGATGCTCAGAACAAACGTTATGACGATTTTCCTCAAGTCACCTATTTAGAATGTAATTCAGGAGTCTGCAAACAACCTAACTTCCTCAGATCATATCTCTGAACATATAGTGATACATGCTCTGAAATTCGGACCCAAAGTTCAGAATGATTTTGACTCAAATGGGTTTTTTTTTAGCTTCTGAAACGCCATAGAAAAAATGTTATAGCGAAAATTCCACGATGACTTGTTTGGAACAGCGAAACCTTAGAATCCAAAGCTCCAATACCAAATGTTATGAAACTAGCTCATAAAAATATAGAAAAGATAAATCAACACCTTAGAATTCAACCTCTTGGATGGGGCAACCTCCTCTACATTACTCAAATGAGCAATTCTTGGATGATACAAATGACAAGACCTCCTTTATATATATAGGAGTCTAAGGGGTCATAATATAATCAGAGCCGACATAACAGTAATAATGTAAGGGCACAATAATAACAATATGGGGACTACATGGGCACAAAAATATTATAAGGGGGTTGCACTAATAACAATAAAGGGTTAAACTAGTAGTATAGGGTTCTAACAATGTCTTTCCCAACATTCAGCTTGGAATAAGTGTCCCATCAACTGTGGTTATTATTTTTAACTTTTATTACATGGAATTTCACCAGGGTTGTTATAGAACCCTCCCCCTTGGGGGACACCGTCCTTGGTGTTCAACCACACATATACCTCAGTGAAACCACTATAGAGAAAACATGCTTCTCATGGAGCTTTATATCATAGCTCGATGCAACATTTACAGTAATCACCCTGTTGAAAAGAAAACCATCATGATAACATAAAAACATGGCATCATCACTACATGATAATTATACTAACATGACACCCATACTGCTTATTGGAGATTTATAACATAGCTCATGGAGGTATTTACCTCCACATATATATGTACATATACCAAAACATCATCAAACATGTACCAAATACACATACCAAAACACCATACCAAAACTGCTTTTCCTCAACTGGAAAAAAATGATAGATACATCACTTACATCTAATCCTCCATCTCCCATGTAGCTTCATCAAGCCAAAAGTGCTTCCAATACACTTTAACTTACTCGATTATTTGGTTCTGGAGCATGAGCACCTTTTTTTGCAATATACATTGAGGCTCCAACTGGAATTCTCCATCTGGTTCCACCTGCAATACAGACCAGTCAATCACATGATGAACATATTTAACATGATTCTTAAGCAATGACACATGGAAAACATCATGGAATTTTACTGTCAGAGACGGTGAAAGTTGATAGGCTACTGGCCCAATCCTATCAATAATACTGAAGGGTCCACAAAACTATGGTGCCATCTTGGCACATGATCCAATCCGTAAGGAGCTCTTCTTTAGTTTGATTCACAATTACACCTATTCCCCAACCTAGAACCCCTTGAGAAACCTGTTCTGATATACATAACTCTTCTACATATCCCGTGTTACCTTTAGATTCTTTTCTATAACATGCATTTCTCGTTCCATGTCCGCCAACATGTCTGGCCCAATTAACACCCTGTTAACTAGATCGCTCCAACTGATGGGAGTATTGCAACTTCGCCCATACAATGTCTCAAATAGACTCATCTTCAAGGATTCATAATACCCATTTTTGTAAGTGAACTCTACCAGTGGAAGATACTCTTCCCTCTTTCACTGTTGATGCATCACGTACATCCTCAACATGTCCTCCAATATCCTGTTGACCTTCTCAGTTTGTCCATCTGTCTGTAGATGATAATTTCTACTAAAGGCCAACTCTGTGCCCAAACCTACAAACAACTCCTTCCAAAACATGGAAGTGAAATTTACATCCCTGTCTGACACAATCTTCTTTGGAACACCATGCAATTTGACCATATCTTGAATTAATACCTATGCTACGTCGCTAGATGAGAAGGTAGAATTCACTAGAATGAAGTGTGCAACCTTTGTAAACCTATTCACAACAGCCATGATGGAATCATGTTCTCTCACTGTCCTTGACAATCTGTGATAAAATACATGGAAATGACCTCCCATTTCTTCTTTGGAATTGTAATCGACTGTAGAAGTCCACCTGGATGCTTACACTTTACCTTCACACGTTGACAATCAAAACACTTAGCCACAAACTCTGCGACATCCTTCTTTAGATTCAACCAATAATAAAATTTCTTAACTGTGGTCAACGTATTTTGGTAGCCTTGGTGACCTGAATATGATTTTGTGTGAAACTCCCTCAAGATCACCTTCTTAAGCTCACTACCATCTAGAACATATATCCTATCCATAAATCTAACCAATCCATCTGCTGTAAGACAACAGCCCACATCTTGTGCACCTGCACCTATAGCACTACCTATACATGTACCTATACCTGTGCTCTGTTGCAACCTGTGCACAATGTCCATATAACTGACATTCTACTGACCTACCTACAAGATCCTATCTTGTAATTCTATTCCATAGGAGCTCATGGTCGCTAAGTGATTTACCTGTACCCTCCTGCTAAGAGCATATGCCACCATGTTCTCATTTCCTTTGATGTACCTGATCTCAAAGTCAAACTCATTGATCATGGACAACCATCTAGCTTACTAGGTATTCATATTTGGTTGGTCAAACAAATACCTCAAGCCAATGTGATCACTCATCAGTACAAACCTCTTTCCAATAAGGTAGTGCCTCCACATCTTCAATGCATATATGATTGTTGTTAACTCAAGATCATGCGTCAGATAGTTCTACTCATGCTGGTTTAGTTTTTGTGACTCATCGCATACCACCTATCCATCCTCCATAAGGACCCCAACAAGTCCTTTCTTGTAAGCATCTGTGCATACTACAAACTCCTTGATCTAGGTGGCTCCAGGGACACACACAAGACAGAGAGGGCATATGGAAGCTCAAAAATCAAAGTGATTAGAATGCTTTTGAACTAGGACCAAAGCGTAAATCTAAACGTCCTGATTGTAGCGATGTAAATGCTTCGTCAATTCGAGATCGTATGATGGAGAACGAGCCAGTCAAAGTTGGACTAAGGGCCAAGTTTAAGTGTCCTACAATTTTGTCGACCCCGAGGCATGAAACCTAGCTCCAAGAGCAGGTGAAATTGTTGCCTCTTTAATTTGTCTAATAACCTTTATGTTAGACAAAATTTTAAAAAAATTCCTATTATATATAAAATAAATAAATAAAATATATGAGGTGGCGGGCCACCATCCCCGCCACCCACAAAACACATTACAAAAAAAAAAATATTTAAGAAGAAGGAGTCGATGGGCCATGACCCTTGTCGGCCCAACTGCTTTAACAAAAATTATCTATTGATTGGGCCGGCAGCCATCACCTCACCGGACCCTCCAACCAAACACCACATTAAACATGATACTCGGGCAGTGGGCAAGCCACCTCCGGTTGACCCAACCCACGCCCCATCCCGTGACAATGTTACTTTAAATGGACCGAGGGTGGTGGGGCTTGAACTTGCTCAGTTGGTGTGACCGGCCCGCCTCCCAGGCACCCTTACACGTAATGAAACCAATACACGCAACCCCCAAACATTCATGCAGCCATTGTACCAACAACCATGGTACTCCAACACTTAAATGCGCCCATGTACAGCTAAACGGGCCTCCCAAAAGATTGCACGCCAATTAAAATTAAATGGTTAAAATAAAACTTTGTTGCGTGCTATTTTGGAGTGGGCGGGGTTTGAACCCGACCCAGCTCCATGCAATCCACCAACCATACCAACGACCCACAAGGGTCCTCATTGATACCTCTGCCAGAAAAATGATATAAACTCATCATTTCATCAGTGCGCCTGTTATCACAAAAATAAGAGTTTACATTGTTCCTAATCATGGTCTTAGATAAGTGTCAAGTCATTTTATGTTTTAATGGGTAGGTGATAGGTTAGGAGTCTCAAAAGTCTCATTTTTGTTTCCAAATAAAGTTTAACAACCTTATTCTATGTCTCAGAAGTCTCACATTCTGTTTAGAAACTCATATCTTAAACCATTTTGATTTTTTTTTTGGAATTAGCCCCGAAACCACGTTTTCGTAGTGCAGACAGTGTAAAATGTCTATTTTGCACTACGAAAATGTTGCTCTTTTAGTAGCACTTTTCCCTGCATGCTACGAAAGCGCAGATTCGTAGATAGCCTTTTCAAAACATCAATTCATTGAAATTCTGTTAAATTTTCATTATTAGGTGTCAGCTAAGAGTTAGTTCTTAAGCATGCGGCCATCCAAAATTCATCATTTCAAATTTAGGGGTCATCATGATAGGTAATTTCAAATTCGAAAGGGCTGGCTAGTTTCTTATTGCATTTTACATGCAAACCCTCAAACAGATCGTTTTTTGAATGGTAAGATTATGGTAATTTCTTACCAAGGTTTCTCTCATCCATAATTCAAGCGAGGCTGACCACCATAAGCAAGTGAGGCTGATAAACAGAATTTCAAGCGAGGCTGGTTTGTTACAGGAATTCAGAGGCAAAGATGATAGAAGAAAGGAAAAGTCACAGGTTTGGTCATTGTTTAAGAACAGAGCCTAAAAGCACCGAGGTCTTAGCCAGAGATAACTTAGTTGTGAAAGCCTTCAAGAAAGCAGGATGTTGGAATTTTTGTAAAAAATTGCAGGGAGGACATACTCAGGTGACAAAGGAGTTTGCACTACATTTCACTAGCTCAAACACAAAGGTTGGAATCCTAAACTTGAAAATTTCTCCAGAAATCATAGCTTTGGTGACAGAGATTCCTAGGGGGCAAGATATATGGTTCAAAAACTTCAGATTCGACATGGAACCATGCAAAGTGTTTCTAAAGCCAGAGTTTGCATAAACAGACTTAATAAGGCAATTCTAAGGAACTACATCAAAAACATCTATGTCAACTTTCTCTTCAACAACCAACGTTATTTCACCTGTGAGGGAAGATATCATAAAGTTTATCCATATCATTTTAAACTCCTGTTGCATTTTACTGGTATGATTTTTTTAGATTTGCCTTACTTCTTGTATCAAAGTATAGCTAAGATGGCAGATAAAGTGCAATTGAAATCTCAAGGATATGAAACTTCCCTCTTTCATCATCGTCTAATTAAACTAATAGTTTTACATGAACTTAAAAGGATCAACAGAGAATGGTCTTCATTTTTGTTTTATGTGGTTTTGGAGTGGAAAATCAAGACACAAGCATTAGCCCTAAGGTTAAAGAAACTCCATTAGCAAAACCTGCAAGTCTGTAATGTCCAGGTCAAAATGATTTGTTAAGATGAAACCCAGAAAGCAGGTGAAAGAGAAAGTGAGCAAAACATCAATGGTTATTCTTGAGACTCCTAAATCCATAGATGAAAAAATAGCTAAAGTTAAAGAAATGACACAAGAATAGTCAGCTAACAAACCAGTTCAAAGCTGATTGACTAGAAGTCAAATTGCAAAGGAGAAGGGTAAATCAGTGATCTCAGGAGAAAGTCCAAGCTTGAAGGGTAATTTAAATGATATTTTAAAAGCCATTGACATTGCAGAATCCCCTTTGGTGTAGGCAGATGTCATAGAGTTTGATAAAGGAAAGTCGAAGAAGATGAAATCCTCTAAGAAACTGAAATTTGAAGATGATGTTACAACATTTGTGTTCAAGCCCAGAAAGCCCTTAACCATGCAATCCAAAAAGATGAAAGAGTCCAATATTGAGTTAGGGAAAACAAAAGAAGTTTCCACTGTTCAGGAAGAGTTGATATAGCTTTCATCACCAATACCTGAAGGTCACAAAAATAGAGTTTTTTCTACTCAAACAGAAAAATCCAGTTACGAAGAAATGGAAGGAAAGTTAAGAGCAGCTAATAATGAAATTGCTAGACTAAGAATGAGAGCAAGAAGGCACGTTGCTGGAAAGATATATTTCAAAAGGATAAAGGCTCTTTGGGGAGTTGAAAAAGTTTCCAAACCAGAAATAGTCAACAGTGAAACTCAGTACTTTACTTGGACTGTTCCTGCAATCAAAGAAGCTAGATTTGTAAGGAGGTCGAATGTTGAGTTGAGAGCTACTAAAAGGAGAGTGAAGAGATAGATTGAAGACCTAGAAATACAGTTAACAAAATCTAAAGAAAGGCTACAACAATAATGAAACAGGGTGATGAAAAAGGGCAGTAATGGATATACCTTAAAACAATTTTGGTATTAAAAAGAAGGTCATCTGTGAAGAGGAACATCTTATAAGGTTAAGTTGTTTTGATTTTTGGTGATCATGTCAGTCTTTATGAAATTTTGAAAATTCCCAAACTATAGATTTTTTAAAACTGTGTTGAAAAAAGAGCATACACAATAGTTTCGTAGTGTGCTACAAAACTATTGAAGGTGACCTTTTAGCACTTTATAGATGTATTTTGAAGGTAAGGTCTGATAAATTCCAAGTATTGATGTTGCTGGGAGATATATGAAGATCATAGATGAAGTTTCAAATGGTAGTGATGCAGAAAGAATGCTTCAAAGAAGTACTTCATAAGTGATATAAAGGTTGCACTACGAAAACAGACTATCTTCATAGCACAATCATGTTTCATCCTCTTTTCCATCTATTCGAGGTTCCCTTTTTTGCACAAGTGGAGAAATGAAGTCTTAATGGATTACTAATACATGCCACATATATGAAACAATCATCAACACCAGCAAAACTACTCGAAGATAAGCATAAAGGATTAAGGGCTTAAAAGGAGGAACTATGTTTCCTTGTTTTTAGGACAGTTAGGTCATGAATTAGTAGGGTCTGCAATAATACTAGAGACATCATAAAGCTCAAAGACATGGATTAGCAGCTGATTAAAGAATGTATTTAAGTCATGGATAAGGTTGTTGAAGCATGTTTTAGGAGTTTCAGTCCTTTTTGTATTAGGCCTCTTAAAGATAGTTAGCTGTCAGTTTGTAATTAAGAAGTTTGTTTTATGAATAGATAGGTGTCAATGTTAGGAATTCGAATTCTCCTAAGGAGGAATAATAGAATCCAAGGTTGTAAAAACTCTATATAAAGCATGAGAATCGAATTCCTCAGTGTTGGTAATTTTATTAGCAAAATAAAGCTGTGTTATTGTAAGAAACTATGGTTTTTCAAACTTAATACAGAAATCAATTTACTACTCAAGATTCACAAGGGGTTTATGTGTTTGATGTTCTTATGGCCTTTTTCAATTACTTATTTGCAGTGGTATGAGCTTGTGATACTTAAAATTCATTGGAAAATGCTCTAACTTCCTTCACATACTTGTAAACTGTGTTGATTCACTGTGTTACTATTTTACTTATAAGCCTAAACTCCAAGTGCCTTGACTTCCATGTTTTGTTGATCATGATGTTTTGTTGAAGACTATCTTGACTCCATAGCCCAATAGATGTTTGCTAATATTTTATTCAACCATTCAACCATTTATACATTTTTGTCCACTTTTATTCCTAGAGTTAGCCATCTAATCATTAATCAAAAATCTTAACCCTATTGAGAGAGCCCTCTCAGGTTGAGGAGGCTAAGCCTCAACCAAAAGATTGGTTTGAAAGAGTTACTCAGAGTCTACTTAATCAGTAGCCTATCAGGGTCGAATTTTGTGATAACAGTGCCCAAGCATGGAAGAGCAGGAGCGTTCACGAAAATCGAGGCAAATTTTTAATTAATTTTAATGCAGGGTGAAACCATGAACCTGAGAATAACACAGGCAGAACCATGATTGGGCGAAATTCTGAGGAGGGTGAAATTTTAGCAGTGTCCAAATTGGACAAACATTAGGTCGATATTACACATCTAAACGACATGAACTTGATGGCGCAATCAGTTTCTTGATCTGAGCAGTAGATTTTCAGAGAGCCTAGAAGAGGGAATCTTTGAGGAATCTAGGGGGAATCTAAAAGATTCCTTAAGCCCCAGATTTCCACTTTCTCAGAATTCAGAAATTTGACAGTCGATTTTTCACTATTCAACGCCACAAATCTGATAGTGAGTTCATATTTTCCATTTGCTCATTTCATTTTTCAGCCACTTTTCAAAGTGGAGTGCAGGTGTCAATATTCATGTGTGAGCAACCATTCCATGCGATTCGACATCATGAGATCGATGGTACGAACAACTTCAGTAGCTTGACACCCTTTTCTTCAAATGACCCTAGGATGTGAGGTATATGCAGTGTGTTCATGTACTTATTTTTCTCTGCATTGTGCTGCACAGATCCCTGTTTGATGTTTGAGGTGGGATCTTGTTTCTTACTTGTTTTCATGATTCCTACTTGATGTGACGCGGAATCATTTGTGGGATGTACTTGTTGTCATGATTCGTCATGTTTTTGTTGAGATCCCTTTGTTGTATGTTGCTGGGATACTCATGTGTCATCATGTATGATTGCATTGAGATCCCTTTTATGCCATGTTGGTGGGATGCTCATCATGCATGAGTTTATGTCATACTGATAGGAGTCCTTTTTGAATGAGAGTTCCTACAGTAGAGCGTCTCCTAGAGCCACTCTTGCACGAGGGAATTTTCGTTGTATGATAGAAACATCACCTCTTATGTACATCATCACTATTGGCAGCACTTAATGTAGCAACCTACACCATCTTGACACCGGGGCCCGGAGACGTAGTCCCTCCTGGACAAACTCCATTATCAATGGCTTATGTTTTCATGTGTTGATGAATGTCATGTTCCTCTTCTTTACAACATGCAGATGTATTCATTTATGTTCTTTTAGAAATGCAATTTAACACATCACAAAAGTAAAAGGTCTTGGAAGGGTCCTTTGTCACACTTGGACCCAGATCACTCCTTGTCCAGATCTGCAATCTTTAACATTGTAGCATGTGTCAAAAACTAATTAAGCTACGCAAAACTGGCATCATACTCCTATGTCCATTCAAACTTCTTACCTTTCCTTTGTAATGATTTAATAGGATAACTGATATGTGAGAAGTTCTTGATGAACCTCCAGTAATAACCTACCAACCCCATGAAGGATCTCACCTCATCTACATTTCTAGGAGCTACCCACTCCATGATGGCCCTTATATTTTCTGGATCTATTGTAATGCCCTCCTTCGAGACAACATGCCCCAAGTAATGTACCTCAGTTTGGAAGAAACTACACCTACTGAGATTAGCATATAACTGATGCTCTCTCAACAACCTCAACGCTGCTATAAATGCTTGGCATGCTCTTCCTCATTTTTAGAATATACCAATATGTCATCAATAAACACAATAACAAACTTATCCAAATACAAACTCAACACACTATTCATCAAGAACATAAATGTAGCTAGAGAATTAGTCAAACCGAATAGAACTATAACAAATTCATAACGCCCATACCTGGTCTGGAATGTGGTCTTATAATGTCCCCTTCTTTGATGCATACCTGATGGTATCCTAACCTCAAGTTGATCTTAAAGAATGATGTTTCTCCCTTCAACTGATCAAATAAATCATCAATCCTCAGTAATGGGTGTCTATTCTTGATGGTCACTTTTTTCAACATCCTATACTCAATTCATAATCTGAGAGTTTTCTCCTTATTCTTCACGAATAGTATCGGTGCACCCCATGGTGATACACTTGGCCTAATGTATCCCTTATCCATCATTTTCCTCAATTTCAGATTCAACTACCAACTTAGGTGTACTCATGCTCTAAGGTTCCTTTGATGCCAGATATGCCCCTGACACCAACTCATTGGAAAAGTCTACCTCCTTGTGAGGTGGAAACTCTGAAATATCCTTGGGAAATGCATCTTGGAACTGCTGTAGAACTGGGTATCTTCTCAAAACATTTGCATCCTCAACCTCCATATATTTGTCACTAGAAATGTGCACTACGAATAACATACACCCTTTTCTGCAACTATTCTTTTCTCTCATAATTGTCACCATCCTAATTGATGTGGCTTTCTTCTTTGCTTGTAAGACTCTTGGTTTCCCATTGTCATCCACACACTCAATGGCCTTGTCATAATAATCCACCTTGGTTCTATGAAGGTACAACCAATCCATGCCCAACAACATACTGTATGATCCCAATGGCAATACATTCAAATGTGTTTTGATGGGCATAACATTCAAATCAAATGCACAAGCTCTTACCCAATGGTGAACTCGCTTCTTTGTACCTGTAGCCAAATTCACTAGTCGAGACTTTTCATGAAATTCCTTACTCAAACCACACTTATCCACTAAGTTAAGACTAACATAGCTATAATTAGATCCAGGGTTAATCAAAATAGAAATAAATTGATCACCAAGCTTACCCTCCATCTCAATGATAAATGCATGGTGCTCTGCTTGTCTGTTATCCACAGTTGCATAAATACGAGGAATACTCTACCCCACATCCCCAATAGTCTACGCCTCCTTTGCATTGTATATCATAGGCCTATCACCTTAATTCTGCGGAAAATCTCTCCTAAGGTGTTCCTCACCACATGTCCAACACTCCAACTGTGCAGTATCTTTACCTCTATGGTGTTGCTATGATCCATGTCCCTATCTAACTGCATTAAACTTCTTTTGAGGTGCCACAATTTTCTTTCTCCCCTGCATTTTGAGGCCTTTCTCTATTAGGCTACCATTTACCTTTACCTTTGTCTTTCCCTTTCCATCCTTGCTGAGATTCATTCTAAAAATTTGATTGTTCATAGAAATGCTTCAATTTCCCAATGACTTCCTCAAGTGACAGAGGCTCATAATAATTGATCTGATCTCTACATGCTAATGGAAAACCACTGACAAATCATTGAACTTTATACTTTTTATCTTTAAGATACGGTACATACCTCAATAGCTCCAGAAACTTGGTTGTGTACTCTTCATATGTCATTGACCCCATATTTAGCTCGTAAAATTGTTTGGCCTTATTGTCGTAGTACCTTTCTGACAAGTATTTCTTCCTGAATATCGTCTTCAACTCATGCAAAATAAAGTCCTCTATCTTGATGTCTCTAACCCACATCATTTCTTCCCACCAAATGTATGCTTTACGTTTCAGCCTAGAGATAATGATTATAGCCTTCATGTTATCTATGTAATCATGCAACTAAAACAATTTGTTCATCCTGTTGTCTCTTAAGAAACCAATTTCTTGGTTGTTGAGAAATTGTGCTTAATGTTATCACCTGGATTGAACCTCAGGCTGAAGGAAGGCAATGCCAGGGTAACCAAAAACCACACTTAGCCAAGTAGCTAGCCCTACTAGGCCGGGAGAGGGCTCTCTCCATAAGGATCTTAGCCAAGATGATTGGACCAGGAAAAGGATATTAGGCTAGGTATAGTAGCACAAGGTTTGATTTGATTTTGAAGGGGTTTTTCTGGATCAGGACGAGCCAGACAGTTAGGGCTAGGGAATTAGGTCAAGATTGCAGGGTGTTCAATGGGGCAAGGTAGGTATAAGGCCTAGCACTCTAGGGTTTGATGGGTGAGGTGTTTTAAGACTAGTGAGAAGCTAGGAAGAGCATGCGATTACTATCGATCCTTCCTAAACTATAGAAAACATATAATGGTGAATATTTCCCCAAAGCAGAGCAGTGATGTTATGAATTCTGCCTATCAACTTGAAAACATTCACTTAGAAGAAATGAAATGATTAATGAAGTACACAAAACATATTAACATATTATCAAAAGAGAAGAAAATGAACTAAACTCCATACCACATGGATCCCAAAGAAATAGTTGCAATTTTTATTAATCTCCTGCTAAACTACTACAAAGGATGTACAATCAAGGCATAAGCATCTAGCTGAGTCCAACCCTTTACAATAAGAAAGAAGAAGAAGAAGATATAGGCATTGTTTAAACCTCCTCCCATCCTCAGGGGTCGAATCCCTAAGATGAGGAGTTAATCCAACCAACACTGAACAAGAAACAATAATATAGGCATCTTAACAGCTTGCCTCTAAAAGTGAAAAACTGATTCATTTGAGCTCAAATTGACTTTTAATGCAATGAATCTACCCTCTACTACTAATTATCCATCATATTTACATGCCAAGTCATAATTACAATGGTAAAACATCCTCCATGAGAGAAAATCAATGAACATAGTAAAAAAATGGAAAACTAGCCACCCTGTGCAAAATTTGCCCTACGCGTAGTGCCACTGGCCCAACGCGTAGTGCCACTTTCAAGTCCCGTTTGGAGACCTTCCTAGCATCCCAATTGAGATCATGATAGCTAATTGGAAATATCTTGAAGTCTACTTTCTAAAACACCTGGTATTGTGGCATTTGAAGATATTTTGACCCCTCAAAACTTAATTCTCCCAAGACTACTTCTGTGTGTCCAAAAAGTGGTAGAAAGGTCATTGTTAGGTGGCTTTTGACATTTTGGTGGACCAGTTCTGCCCCCAAAACTTAGAAAATCCATAGGGTGCATGTACTCATCTCTCGAAATCCAAAAGTACAAACCATTTGTGCATTGGTTGCCCATAGGAAAAGTGTAGCACCAGTGGCACTGCGCGTTGAGGCAGATTTTCTGTGTGTGAAGTTTCAAAATTTGCAAATGATAAAAATTCTTCCAAACTTGCCCAAAATTGATAAGAAGCACTATCATCAAGTATCCTGATGAGCCAAGTAAGCTTCAGCAAGAAACCTAAGCCTATCCTACTCCTTTTTTCCTTTTAGAGCCTACCTTAGCCTAGCTTTCATCTTTTTGACCCTCATGTTGCAAATTTTATTTCGAGTCCTGTAATGGTAGGCCATGTGCCTGATCATCTGGTTGTATCTATTGGCCTTCTACAACAGCTTCTCCAGGTAAAAATTGACTCTCTCAAGCCAAGCCTCTCTATCATATTCAATTTCCTTCTCAATAGTATTGAAAATGAAATTAACTCAGACAAATAGATAAAGCACACATAAAAACAACTCAGACAAATAGATAAAGCACACATAAAAACCTAGACACAAAATATTGGCGGAAAAAGGCTTCAGCTTCATGGCTTCCTTAGGCATTCTCTCTCATTCTCATTCATTAAAATAATTGAATATAGTGTTACAAATAAATAGATGAGAGATAGTGTTCTCAAGATAGTGCGTGCTATCTTAGACACTTTTGGTTGAGATAATTTCTCCTTTGGTTGAGATAATTTCTCACCAGACACACACCAATATAGGAGTTACCTAAACTAACTCCTATCTTAGAGGAACAACCCAAGAGTTAGGCACAAATTCCTAAGTTGGAATATTTAAATAATTAATTAATTTTTGGATTTATTATTGTTTTATGAGAGAGGCTAACAAATAGGAGTCAAAGTGACCTATGCCTCTTTGTCACCTTTCCATTTTACTTTGAAACATTCTAGCTCCATGAGGACTTGCTTATCTCTCAACTGCTTGTTCTCTTGTTCCAAATATGTGATGACATACTTGGCCCTCTCCAAATTGTCCATCAAAGCTTGGACTTGAGCCTCCTTTTCCTGTATGATGATTTCCTTTATCGTTTCTTCGTCCTGAGCCTCTAAGTCAATTATTTCCATGCCATGATGAGTGCAACACTACTCTGGCTCATCATGCTCTGTCAAATCAAAGTCCCTCTCCTTCTCCTCATCGTCAAAAATCTCCTCCGACATATTTTCTTTCTCTTTTTGCAGCTACTGCACCTGTACCTATTGTGTTAATGAAGAAGGCAAAGCCCCTTCCACATCTTATGGAGCTAGCATTTGCCTATGGGTTGATGAAGAAGGCAAGGTATCTTCCACATCCTATAGAGCAAACACTTGCCTATCAGTTACAAACAATCTCCTTGTGCCCCTCTGATATGTCATGTAAGTCTCGAGCACCTCAGTAGTTTTAGTCTCTTTGGACTCCTCATCTGTTTTCACCTTAGCACTGCTAGAAGGTCGCCCTGCTTCTTGAGACACTGGTGGAGGAATTGGAGGACCCCAGAAGATGCCATGAGCGATAAATGTCTCCCAAGAGATGTGGAGGAGGCTAAGGTGATGAAGCACAATCATTTTGATCAGGGAGTAATGATAGAGACTAATCATCTGCTAAGGGTATGGCTTCCTCTAAACAAAATGAGCCATCTTCTCAATATTACTAAACAAGAAATAAGGGAGGTTTAACATCCTCACCCTGGTAAAATGCATGAGAAGCCTGATGTGATAGGTGTACAGCCTGGAAAATTTTCCCTCAAGAGTGAAATATTTCATGATGATTTTCATCATGGGGACATACTTGTCTATAAGAAATCTGAAAGGAAAAAGTATTTACACCTCATTTCTTTACCGGGGTTTAATATAAGGCTCATAATAGTGTTAATATACGTCCTGTGCCTTGTACCACTTCTCCTCTACATTTGGAATCCTCATTGCATCTGCAATGATGGAGGGTGAGACTATGAATGTTACCCCAGCAAAAGTCACCTTCTTGTCTTGAAGATGAGCTACAAAAAGTTTGTTGAGCTCAGGGTGGTGTTGAACTCTCTCTACCTGCTCACAGAACTCAGAGCAGCCAAGATATATGAAACAAGTGATAGCCAACTAAGAGGCCTACAATTCTCTAAGGTTTGATTGCTCTTCTCTACTAATTTTGCCTCCCCTGTGTGGTTTTCTCTGATGCCTAGCTCTATCTACTGAGGTGTCACTGCCTATTTTTTCCTCCTCCTCATAGTCTCAGTCTTATCTGTCCATGTTTTCAAGGCTTGAGGTTGTATGAAGGGAATGAGCGAGAGTGATTAGGAGTGAGGGGATGGGAGATGACTTTATGGGCTAGAAAATGAATGAGGGAGTAGGAATTATAAAAATGAGAGGGAGGGCTTGGTTTGTTTGAGATATTTCCTTTTGTGAAGAGCGATAAAGGGATGGGGATGTTAGCGAATGTAATAGGGAAATATTTAGATTTGAAGGGATAGGTGATAGGAGGGATAATTGGGTTTAGGGTTTAGGCATAACTAGGGGAAAATTTAGGGTTTCATATTTACCATGGGGAATTATGCTTAAGAGTTTGATTTGAAACCAATAATGAAGCATGGGGGGATAACGTAATTGTAGTGAAGGGAAGATAGGACAATCTTGAAGTTTTTATGAAGTTTTTAGGCCTTTCTGGCCCTTTTTCTCAATGCGCAGCGCCAACCCACAAACACGTAGTGCCACCTCCTGAACGTGTAGGGCCACTTCAAGACAACTTTTGACTACCTTCCTAGTGTCCAAATTAGGCATGGGATGGCTCATGGGAAATATTGTTGAGTCTACTTTTCAGAACATCTTGAATTTTTCAATTTGGAGCTCATTTTACCTGTCAAAAGCTCAATCTCCCAAGACTGGTCAAAATGTGAAGAATGAGGCTGCCAAAATGTGGAGTCTTGTTTCAGTCAACTTTTGGAGGTATTCCTCAACTCCCAATTGAGCTCATGATAGCTAATAGAAAAGATATATGTATCTAGTTATCATTTAACTCATCAAGCAAGTCTTTTGGACATTCCATCTAGGAGAAAAATTGATTTTACCAAGGTCACTCCAAAAGGGCAGCAATTGTCCTGTGGAAAATGATTGTTTGGACATTTCTCCCAAACCATGAGACCTGTGTAAATATTGAAGGAGGGGTTTCTTCTTAGGTCTATTATGGACAAAAACCTCCCTCACATTTGTCAAAATCATATTTTATTGCTCAAAAACATCATTTGAATAAAAACTATCCCGATATGTGGAACAGGGGATTCGTAGAAATTAAGGGAAATGAAGGGGATGAGGGACTTCTAAATTCTTAAGAAAATTTTGGGAAGTAGGGAGGGATTTGGAAAAGTTGAATTTCAAGGATTAAGTGAGGGGAAGGGGTCCAAAAGGGAAAAACACAGGCCTAACCTAGAAAAGTGTCAAATTGTAGCAATAGGCTAGGGTTTGTGGGAAAATGATGAATTTGAGGGATATCAGTGATGGGAAGTGTTTAAGAAGATATATTAAGGAATGGGGAAGGTGTATGAGCATCAGGATACAAGTTTTGTTGATGATTTGACCATTCAAGAAAAATTACCTTCAAAACCATAGGAGATGGAAATGAGCCTTACCTAAGCACAATTGAAGTACAAACAAGGTGTAAAATGACCCATTGGAACTTGAAATAATGATGAAGACTCTTTGAATGATGGTACAATCAGCCGAATGGTGACATGGACCAATACTTGGAAAACTTAGGAAGGAGTAAAAGCAATTCTAGACCTAATACCTAGTGACCCAATTTTACTTGAAGACTCACTGAAATGACAAAATTTGTCTTTGACACCCTAAGACCACTTTGTAAGAGCATGTTTGATCACTGGTGGAAAGCTGCAAAGACTGATACTAACATTGGCTCCATTGGGGATGGTATTTCCTTCGAGGTGCCAAGAATGTCGTAGACCAAGTAGCCTTATCCATTGGGCATGGAGTAAAAAAAAAAAAAAAAAAACTCAATCTAAAATACATGACTAAATACTGATGAATCAAAGACACAAACTGACTTTTACTCAACTAAAAACTGACTCAATACTAAAACACAACTAACAAACTGGAAAAGATGCTCAAAATGGAGCTTATTCAATAAAACCTACTCTAACTGTTCCATTCATCACCTGATCAAGTGAAATGAAACAACCAATGCAACCAAGTAAGCATTCTGGCTACTGTTTGAATTCTCTGCAAGTGCTTGTTTATGAGAAAGAAGAGAGAACTACTGAAATGCAACTCCCATGAAAACTTGTAAATAGATCCAAATTTTCCCAGATTGAATAATATGGATGCTCTATCTGACTCCAAAAATACTGCATAAGGATCTTGAAATTCATGTGCAATGGGACTTAGCCCATCCAATGGATTACTTTGCTTCTCCTCATACCATGAATGCAAAAATTCATCTAAGCTTTGTGACGAGACTCCTGCTAAAAATGACAAAGAAACCGACTACCAGATCAAGTTTGTATCAATACTTTTTTCAAGCTCACAGTTAGCTAATGGAGAAGGACTTTGACTGCAGATATCATCCAACACATCAGCTATTGGATTGTGAAAAACTTGAAAAGACTGTTGTAACCCATTTTCTATTGGTTCCAATGAGATTTCATGATTTTCTATAGGTTGCTCATCCTTTATTGAAGATATATTATGCAAATTTCCCTTCAAAAACTGAAATGATTCAAAACATAATGGTATGGAATCATCTTGCATCATTTGATCATATGTTCTAGCTTCCAAGTCTTCATCTGCAACCTGACATTCAATGGCATTCGGGGGCTACAAATCTAGATATGAGAAGTCTTGAACAAGGATTTCATTTCCCTCTAGATGGTCCAGATCAAAACTTATCGACGGTTGATTTCTGATTGCACGAAAGTTGTCTCTGATGAACTAAAACGAAGTAAAACAAAGAGGCAAAGATCCTTCACTTACTTCAAAATTTTCTGCACTTTCCTCCTCACTTCCATAGCTGATATGCAACGGCTGATCACTATATTTGAGCTACTGAAAGTGAACTTCCTCCTTCCACAAACCAGCTGTTGATTTGTTTGCAAGATTAGCTTCTGTTTGGAGAACATAATCATCATCATACTAATCAAACATAGGCAAATCATCAGTGTAAAACACATCATCAAGCATACATGTTAGATCAGTAGATCTCTCTTCTCCAAGATGATCTATAAAACAATCATTATCAGATTTATGACAACTGGGATAAGAAAGAAAATGTTTTGGATCAACCACTAGTTCTTCTTCAATCAGCGAGCCATGGTCTTGAACAGCATACTCATTCCTTGTGGTGATCTTTTGCATCATCTTTTTCGCTGCACTTACAAAAATTTTGAGCTTTAGCTCTAAAGATGTCGATTCCTCTGGATCTATGTTCTTCATCTCTTCTTCCTTCAACTTTTCCCTTCTGATCAGAAAATTAGCCTCTACATCTATTGCACTATTCTGCATCTCTTCAAGTGTTGTAAGGTTCCTTTCTCTCAGCTGAAACTCCATTTCCAGATCAAAGGCTTCTAGATGATGCAAGATAGCTAAATCAATAGGAGGCCTTATATTAGCAGGCATCAAAAAATAGACATGGTTAAATCTGGCAGAAAATTTTTGTACTATCTCCCCTAGCTATCTTCTCAACTAGTTATACTCTTCTAGAATCAAGAAATGGTTTTGTATGACCACCCACATTGTCGAGCAGTAAAAAGGGTCTTTTTTACCTCTATTTACCCTACATTAATTATCAATCTAGGCACGATTTGTTATCTCAAAGAGTGTACTTAGTCTGAGGCAGTCATTTGTCAGAGTAATGCTAGTAGTATAGTGCTCTTAAATACAAGAGTAAACGGATGCTTGAAATAAAATCTATTTTCAAAAAGAAACTTTTAGCACTCTGAGATCTAAATCATTCACTTAGAAAACTACAACAACTTATCAGTCAAGGGTGCAGTAGTAATAACTCATCCCTTTGTAAACTGATGTAATTGAGAAGAAAATTAAGGAAAAGATCATCAACCTGGGAACTGGACAACAACTGTCAATATTCACTACAGTTTCAGATCGTTTGTGCACACTAAAGCAATGATAATTCAAATGGCAGGAAATAGAACAATTCTTAATCTATTTAACTCAATTGAACAGCAAATCTTTAACCTACGAAAATGGAATAGTAATTGCAATATTCACTCAAAAATGATTTAAACAACAAACAGAAATGGGATAGCAAATTAAAGGAAGCTATGAAATACTGAATAACAACTTAAACCAAATGTAAATGCACAACAACACTTTCTGTTAAAGGAACAGTAATCTGAGTTTCGGCATAACAATAGTTAATCCCAGTTATGAAGAAACAACAATTGTGATCACGGTGGAACAACAGTTCCAATGAACAACAATCACATTTGGAAGTAAACTGTAGATAAATAGACAGTGATACCGATTTATAAATACGCAACATTGTTACTCTGTAATCGAACAACAATGGTAATATGTTAAGGAACAACAATGTTATATGATAATATCAGTTTGTCAAAGGAACAACAATACGATATAACTTTAGAACAAGTAGCATAACATTCCTGTGCAGAGAATAACCTTACTATTCGAATGGGAATCGAAATATAATAGAGCTAATACATGAAATAAGGAACAACAGATTACTGAGCAAAATAGATAAGAGAAAGCAAACCACACACGACTTGAAATCAAGAATTAATGGTACAGGAAGCAAGTGATCCACCAGGGCCAGGCCCTTAGCCTCCAGGGACGCACTACTTATAATTACTCCAGAATTAGAGATGGAACAACAACAGGATTTATATATTAAGCATCAAAACAGAGTTACAGCAAATCGCTCTTTTAGAGAGTTGATGATCAAAGTTTCAAGTACAATAGTGAATTTCATAAAAACAACAGTAGTCCTCCTTTTGGCTAGCAATGTTGCCCCTTCTTATAATAGTCGAGCGGAGATATCAATGATACAAAGAATCATTAAGGTAGCAATCCCTCAGGATCAAAGGATCCTGAGGGATTCGCCATATTGTTAGCTCTCAGTTATCTTCTCATTCTCTTGCACCAATTTGGTATCTCCTCTTCCTTTTCCTGGTTTGTACGCTCCAGTATAGATCTTCTTGTTTGGATGCGGTTCCCTATCAAAGGGACATCAGTTGATGGCATCTTGTTGTTTCCTTCAGATTGGTGATTTTTCGTTTTCCCCTTTTTCTGCATAGAAAAGGGTAATTATTAGTCATCTTACGTTGCACACAAATATTCTAAATTTTATCATAATCTCTCATCATATACCTATTTCATAATGTAAAGAAGTTATGAATTTAAAGAAAAGATGACAAAATAAGTGATAATAACATACCTTCTCTAGTGCTCAACACACATGTCAAGAAAAACTTTGACAAACTGCTGGAAATCATAGATGCTCGCATCAGGCAGGGTTTTGAACCAACTCTTAACATTGCCTTGAAAAGAAAGAGAAAAAAGCCTAATACTGACATCTTCTTCATCAACTTCAAAAAGGTCAAGGAAAGACTCAAAACTAAGTACATGTCTCTTAGCAGTGTTGTTGTCACATTCACCATCAAATCTTGGTAAATATAGGTAATGATTTTTAGGGAAAGCATGGGATATAGGAGGTAAAATCAGAGGCTTGTATCTATTTGGAAGTTTACAAGGTATAGGAATATATACAGAAGCTATAGAATTATTCTTGATCTCTTGAGGCTCATTAGTTTGAAGATGGTCATCATAAGATTCAGAAGAAGGGTCTTGATCAAGATCAAAAGCATGTGAATATTTTGTATTCGCAATCTTCAAAGGGAAGGAATCACATGCAGGTTTAGGATCTTTTCTCAAATACAATATACTTTGTAAAGCCTTCTTGAAATTCTAAGAAAAAGAGAAGAAATAGTTTATAACAAAGAACATAATGTCTTGGATGAAATTCCAACTTGAATACCTGATCTTTCCATATTGTCCTTCCATGTTTTTGCTGGTCGGGTTCATCCTCCAGTGGAGTCCTTGGATCTCGAAACTAATTTAGAGTCACCAGGTGAATGATTTCAGCCTTCCGGTGTCTGATAATTGTTCACCATCAACAATCAGATCTAAACTTGATACATTTTGCTGAGGAATGTTGAGGAACATAAAACTACATTCCCCAGTATGGTCGCCACTACATCATCACCTGGATTGAACCTCAGGCTGAAGGAAGGAAATGCCAGGGTAACCGCAAACCACGCTTAGCCAAGTAGCTAGCCTACTAGGCCGGGAGAGGGCTCTCTCCATAAGGATCTTAGCCAACATGACTGGATCAGGAAAAGGATATTAGGCTAGGTATAGTAGCACAAGGTTTGATTTGCTTTTGAAGGGGTTTTGTTGGATCAGGAGGAGCTAGACAGTTAGGGATAGGGAATTAGGTCAAGATTGCAAGGTGTTCAATGCGGCAAGGTTGGTATAAGGCCTAGCAATCTAGGGCTTGATGGGTGAGGTGTTTTAAGAATGGTGAGAAGCTAGGAAGAGCATGCAATTACTATGGATCCTTACTAAACTGTAGAAAACATATAATGGTGAATATTTCCCCAAAGCAGAGCAGTGATGTTATGAATTCTCCCTATCAACTTGAAAACATTCACTTAGAATCAATGAAATGATTAATGAAGTACAAAAAACATATTAACATATGATCACAAGATAAGAAACTGAACTAAACTCCATACCACATGGATCCCAAAGGAATAGTTGCAATTTTTATTAATCTCCTGCTAAACTGCTACAAAGGATGTACAATCAAGGCATAAGCATCCAGCTGAGTCCAACCCTTTACAATGAGAAAAAAGAAGAATATATAGGCATTGTTTCAACCTCCTCCCATCCTCAAGTGTGGAATCCCTAAGATGAGGAGCTAATGTAACCAACACTGAACAAGAAACGGGAATATAGGCATCTTAACAACTAGCCTCTAAAAGTGAAAAACTAATTCATTTGAGCTCAAATTGACTTTAATGCAATCAATCTACCCTCTACTACTAATTATCCATCATATTTACATTCCAACTCATCATTTACAATGGTAAAACATTCTCCATGAGAGAAAATCCATGAGCACAATAAAAAAATGGAAAACTAGCCACCCTATGCAAAATTTTCCCTATGCACAACGCCACTAGCCCAATGCGTAGTGCCACTTTCAGGTCCCTTTTGGAGGCTTTCTCGACATCCAAATTGAGATCATGATAGCTCATTGGAAAGGTTTTCAACTCCACTTTCCAAAACACCTAGAATTTGGGAATTTGAAGCTCATTTGATCCCTCAAAACTTGAATCTTCTAAGAATTATTCTGTGTGTCCAAAAAGTGGCAGAAAGGTCATTTTTAGGGTGTTTTTTGACCTTTTGGTGTACCATTTATGCCCCAAAACTTAGAAAATCCATAGGGTTCATGTACGCATCTCTCTGAATCCAAAAATTCAAACCATTTATGCATTGGGTGCCCCTAGTAAAAGCGCAGCGCCAATGGCATTGCACATTGAGACAGATTTTTTGTGTGTAAAATTTCAAAATTTGCAAATGACAAAAATTCTTCCAAACCTGCCCAAAATCGGTGAGAAGCACCATCATCAAGTCTCTTGATGAGCCAAGGAAGCTTCAAAAATCAAGCTAAGCCTATCCTCCTCCTTTTTTCCTTTTAGATCCCGCCTTAGCCTAGCTTTCATCTTTTTTACCCTCATGTTGCAAATTTTGTTTCAAGTCCTGTAATGGTAGGCCATGTGCCTGATCATCTGGTTGTCTCTATTGGCCTTCTGCAACAACTTCTCTAGGTGAAAATTGACTCTCTCAAGCCAAGTCTCTCTATCATCTTCAATTTCCTTCTCAATAGGAGTCAAAGTGACCTGTGCCTCTTTGTCACCTTGTTGTTTTACTTCGAGAAGTTCTAGCTCCATGAGGACCTGCTTGTCAATAAACTGCTTGTTCTCTTGTTCCAAATATGTGATTACATACTTGACCCTCTCCAAATTGTCCATCAAAGCTTGGACTTGAGCCTTCTTTTCTTATATGATGATTTCCTTTATCGTTTCTTCGTCCTGAGCCTCTAAATCAATTATTTCCATGCCATGATGAGTATAACTTTGGCTCATCATGTTCTGTCAAATCAAAGTCCCTCTCCTTCTCCTCATCATCAAAACTCTCCTCCGGGATCTTTTCTTTCCCTTTGTGCGGCTGTTGCACCTATACCTGTTGTGTTGATGAAGAAGGCAAATCCTCTTCCACATCCTATGGAGCCAGCATTTGCCTATGGGTTGATGAAGAAGGCAAGGTCCCTTCCACATCCCGTGGAGCAAACACTTGCCTATCAGCTGCAAACAATCTCCTTGTGCCCCTCTAATATGTCATGTAAGTCTCGGGCACCTCAGTAGTTTTAGTCTCTTTGGCCTCCTCATCTGTTTTCACCTCAGCACTGCTAGAAGGTCCCCCTGCTTCTTGAGACACTAGTGGAGGAAGTTGAGGACCCATGAAGATATCATGAGCAATAAATGTCTCCCAAGAGATGTTGAGGAGGCTAAGGTGATGAAGCACAATCATCTTGATCAGGTAGTAATGATAGATATTGCTAGGGTATGGCTTCTTCTGGACAAAATGAGCCATCTTCTCAATATTCCTAAACAAAATAAGGTAGGTTTAACATCCTCACCCTGGTAAAATGCATGAGAATCCTGATGTGATAGGTGTATAGCCTGGAAAATCTGCCCCCATAAGTGAAATATTTCATGATGATTTTCATCATGGGGACACACTTGTCTTCAAAAAATTTGAAAGGAAAAAGTCTTTTCACCTCATTTCTATACCGAGGTTTAATATAAGGCTCATAATAGTGTTCATCCAGGTCCTGTGCCTTGTACCACTTCTCCCCTACATTCGGATTCTTGGTTGCATCTACAATGGAGTGTGAGACTATGAATTTTACCCTAGCAAGAGTCACCTTGTTGTCCTAAAGATGAGCTACAAAAAGTCTGTTGAGTTCAGGGTGGTGTTGAACTCTCTCTACCTGCTCACAGAACTCATAGCAGCCAAGATATCTGAAACTAGTGACAACCGACTAAGAGGCCTGCAATTCTCTAAGGTTTAATGGCTCTTCTCTGATAATTCTGCCTCCCTTGTGTGGTTTTCTTTGATTCCTAGCTCTATCTGCTGAGGTTTCACTACCTGTTTTTTCCTCCTCCTCATAGTCTCGGTATTCTGTGTCCATGTTTGCAAGGCTTGAGGTTGTATGAGGGGAATGAGCGAGAGTGATTTAGGAGTAAGGGGATGGGAGATGATCTTGTGGGCTAGAAAATGAATGAGGGAGTAGGAATCATAAAAATGAGATGGAGGGCTTGGATTGTTTGAGATATTGCCTTTTGTTAAGAGGGATAAAGGGATGGGGATGTTATGGAATGTAATAGGGAAAGAGTTTAGAGTTTTATGGATAGGTGATAGGAGGGATAATTGGGTTTAGGGTTTAGGCATAACTAGGGGAAAATTTAGGGTTTCATATTTACCATGGGGAATTATGCTTAAGAGTTTGATTGCAAACCAATAATGAAGCATGGGAGGAAAACTTACTTGTAGTGAAGGGAAGAGATGGCAGTCTTGAAGTTTGTATGAAGTTTTGAGGCCTTTCTAGCCCTTCTGCTCAACGAGCAGTGCCAACCCACAGATGCGCAGTGCCACCTCCTGAATGCACAATGCCAATTCAAGACAACTTTTGACTTCCTTCCCTGTGTCCAAATTAGGTGTGGGATAGCTCATTGGAAATCTTGTCGAGTCTACTTTCCCGAACATATTGAATTGTTCAATTTTGAGCTCATTTTCCCTGTCAAAAGGTCAATCTCCCAACACTGGTCAAAATGTGAAGAATGAGGCTGCCAAAGTGCAAAGTGTTGTTTCAGTCAACTTTCGGAGGTCTTCCTCAACTCAAAATTGAGCTCATGATATCTCATTGAAAAGCTCTCTATGTCTAGTGATCATTTGAATCGTCAAGGAAGTATTTTGGACATTCCATCTAGGATAATAATGGATTTTACCAAGGTCACTCCAGAAGGGAAACAACTCTCCTGTGGCAAATGATTGTTTGGACATTTCTTCCAAACCATGAGACTTGTGTACAAAATGAAGGAAATTTTTCTTCTTGGGTCTATGATGGAAAACAACCTCTCTCGCATTTGTCAAATTCATATTTTATTGCTCAGAAACATCATTTGAATAAAAACTATCCCAATATGTGCAACAGAGGATTTGTAGAAATGAAGGGAAATGAAGGGGATGAGGGGCTTCTAAATTATTGAGAAAATTTTGGGAAGTAGGAAGGGATTTTGAAAAGTGAAATTTCAAGGATTGAGTAAGGGGAAGGGGTCCAAAAGGGAAAAACATAGGCCTAACCTAGCAAAGTGTCAAATTGTAGCAATAGGCTAGGGTTTGTGGGAAAATGATGAATTTGAGGGATATCAGCGATGGGAAGTGCTTAATAAGGTATGTTAAGGATAGGGGAAGGTGTATGAGCATCAGGATACAAGTTTTCTTGATGATTTGACCATCCAAGAACAATTACCTTCAAAACCTTAGGAGAGGGAAATGAGCCTTACCTAAGCATAATTGAAGCACAAACAAGGTGTAAAATGACCCATTGGAACTTGAAATAATGATGACAACTCTTTGATTAATGGTACACTTAGCTGAATGGTGACATGGACCAATACTTGTAAAACTTAGGAAGGAGTGAAAACAATCGTAGACCTAATACCTAGTGACCCAATTTTACTTGAAGTCTCACTGAAATGACAAAATTTGACTTTGACACCCTAATACCACTTTGTAAGAGCGTGTTTGATCATTGGTGGAAGGCTGGAAAGACTGACACTAACACTTAGGACATTAAATTTTATTATGCATGTCACTTATTTGTATCTTCTATCTTCATGTGAAGGCCCTGAATAACCTGAATTTTGACCCTTAATATTTAGTTGATATGAAAAGCTCAACATTCTATGTGATGTTGGATATAAATGATGTGTGAAGAATGTCCTAGGAAATTAAATATAATATGTTGTATTTGATAGGAACTATTATATGTAGCTTAGAAGAAATACAAAGGTAGGAGCTTTAAATATGGAAGCACTCTTTTAAGGAATTTTAACTTTATTCACATTAGTAAAAAAAGACCTGCAACTTCATTACCATATTTAAAGAAAGGAAGAAACATAATGACACATAAATCATACCCAACATTGTATGGAAAACTCCTCATTCTTTCATTAATCATCAATTTATCAAGTATACAATAGCATAGTCTTCTTGTTCTTCAAAATTCTGACCTCCTCTTTTTCTATAATTTTCCCTCTTTTTATACATCATGGGACAGTTGGTAACTACCAAAACTGTCAAACTACTTCACTACCTTCTAACTATCTAAAGTAAAAGTCATTACAAAATATTACATTAGAGGCTAAAAGACACCTCATTTTTCTCAAGAAATAAGATAACATGAAGTAATAGAAATTAAAGTATGATTGCTGATTGTTGCTCACTGTTTGAATCTGTGGCTTGAGTAGATGGTCCTGTTGATGCATCTTCAGTACACTATATCATCCATTCTTTTCATTTCCTCCATAATGGTACATTTGACTTTGGTTCTTCCTCTAACTTGTCAAGTACTATTCTACAAGTTGTAATCCTACTATAAGTAGGCTTATCTATGAAAAAAGTCTTCACCATCCAGAGAAGTTTAAAATATTTGTTGAGGTAGTGCACAATGGTGGCTCCCTTTAATACTATTGTCTCTTCATGAGTGTTATCAACTTTTCTCTTTGCCTCAACTAGCAAAGTCCGATATGTCTTCCAGGGCAGAAAGTTTCCTTGTAGATCCTAGCAAGAGGGAAGTCCAGCGCCGACTCTTTTATCAAACAAGATGTTAAACTTGGAAACTACTTCTTTCATATCATTTATCTTCTTCTTAGAAGTATTCCTATAAATATTTTTGAAAATCATCTTGTTGAAATATATTGCACATAATGTTCTATCTGGCATGTCATGCTCCTCCAATTCTACACTAGATTCAGAATTAATGAAATCTATCATCCTCTTTGCAACTTTTATCTATCTAAATCTTTTTGTTTATTTTTCATGACTACCTCTTCCATGTCTCAGACTAGTGTTTTCTCTTCAGATATAATAACAAGAAATTCTCAAATGCCCTTTGTAACCTCAATGACTTCATCCCATAGGATTTCATTGGCTTGAATTAAGGACATATTTCCCTTCTTTTTTTCCTTTAGCCTTTTGATTTCATCTTCAGCCCTTACAAGATCTTCCCTATACTTCTTTGAATTTTCTTTCTCCCTTCTGTCTTCTCCTTCACTAAAATTCAATATATTGCAAGCTGTTTCCAATTCTCTTTGTGCTTTATTTACATCATGCTCAACGATTTTAAGCTTTGCTCCCAACTATAAAACTTGTGTTGCTGGATCATCTGTGTTGGCTGGCATTACTATTGTACAAACATGAGTGTCTACCTGTCGTTGCAGCTTGTCCAAACATTCTTTAAGTAAAGAAACTTCTCTAGTTTTCTGCAACACATCCTGTAGGAGCTTTCCCTTTTCATTTTCCACTTCAGCTATCCCTGTAGCAATGGGATGCTCACCTTTAGGTATATTCAACTTCCTTTTCAAAACCCCAATCTCTCCCTTAGCAGATTGCAATAATTTCTGAATAGTAGGTTGGTCATCAGAATTGACACCTTTTTTAATGATAATTTTCTTTATCTCATCCACCTAAGCATTCAAAGCCCTGGAGTTGGCTTTCTCCAACTTTAATTGCTGAATCACCTTATTTAGCATTTTTTCTACATTGATAGTTGCTACAGTTGTCTTATGTAAATCATTTATGATCAATTGCCGAGTTTACATGTGCAAATTGATCTTGTCAAGCATTGGAAGCTTGTGAGTGTCAACAGTTAAATTCACAGTGTTGAAATTACTAGTGGACCCCACTGATATTTCAGTAGGATGAGAAAAACCAATTTTAAGTTGGCTCCTCTCCAAATCCATAGCAGATAGAAATCTAGTTTGTTCAGGAGCAACTTGAGACTCAGCTTGAGCCTCCATATTTAGCTTCACCTTCTAGTTTCTCTCAGCTATTTGAGCAAACATACTTTGAATTAAAGGAACCTGATCATGAACAGGTTCTATGAAAGATGGGGACATTGTGGATCCTTCTATTTCTCCTAATTGAATCACCAAACCAGGTTGTGCTGAAGACATTGCATCCATAAGCTTAGTCCTTTTTGCTGCTTCAGATTCTTCCTCATCTAAATCAATGACTTCTTCTCTAACCCTCTTGACACCTTTTTTTGTGATACTAGGGGTTTCAATCTCTGTCCCCTGAGTGTTTTGCAAACCTCCATTTGCCAATTTCTCTGTTTCAGGTCTACTTTCATGTACAAAGGCTGAATATCCATTCTCTAGCCTTCTCTTTGAAATAATTTGATGAGGGTCATAAGCCCACTCAACCACCTGTAAAAGACACATATCATTCAATAATTTCTCGACCTCTTGGGCAGCCTGTCTAGTGTTCACAATAAAGGGTCCCACTACTTTAGGCAACTTAAAGAAATATCCTTTCTTCATAGGAACAAAATGAACTTGATCTACATTCAAGCTCTGCCTGATAAATTCAAGCAAAAAAAGCCTCATTGGCACAAATTTTGGTAACCTGTAAGGCTTAATAGAGGCTCCATAAAACCTAATCTCTGCATGCTGTTCAAAGATAAACCAATCTCCACATCTCATATCCTTACTCAATTGAAGAAATTCCTAAGCTTTAGGAAGAAAATTTGGGGGAAAGGTTCCATTCAAGATTTGATAAGCCACTGGAAGGAATAAAGAAGTGAACTCAAATAAAACACTATCTTCTGGATCACCCCTTATCAAGTCTATCTAGATCACCACTGATTGCTTCTTTTTATTGATGTCAGCAACATTTAGTCCCAACTTTGAAAAATGTTCAGCATTCTGGTACAGAAATAAATAAGTAATAACTGAAGGAAACTTGAAGGACCCAGTGAGAGGAAAAGTCATAAATTGCGTATTGATAGTATCCACCCAACATGCTGGAATGTCTAGTACTATCTCTGGCTTCATCATTAAAGAGACAAATCCCAGTATTACTTTATCAACCTGCTTGGAGTCTTCTTTTCCTAGAATCTTAGAAATTACTTGCAAAATAGGTCTTATATCAACTACAAATATTTCTAAAGAGAAGAGATTCCCATCTAGGGAGAATTGACCAGATTTAGGTGCTAGGAAAGAGGTAACATGAGAAAGTTCCTGAGGAGACATGTTATCATAATATGAAATGAGAGACTCTTCAGTAAAGGTGGTGTAAGTTCCAGATACTAGGTAATTCAAAGCTTGATGTATTAATTGTGAAGTTACTTGAAAAAAATGCTCCCCTGACTAATTCATTACAAAACACTTCTTGGGGTACATTGCAAAGGCTAGCCATTGAATAAATTCAGGGAATAAATGAGTCCTGGGGACAAAAGCTGCTAAAACATCTAACCTAACCATTTCCATGAATATAGGAGACTTTTTATGGTTCAGAATGACCTCTTGATACAGTGAAAGATGCTTAATTGTGCAGATGGTATCAAAAATATCATGTTCGGCGTCCATTAATGGGGTATGGATGATTGAGGAAGAAATTACTTGCTTGGCCATGGTGACTATAGATGACAGTTGCTGGTGACATTTGCTGATGACATTTTCTAGGATGGTCACTCACTAAGACTGCTGAACTAGATGCAAGGTTGCTTAGTACTAAAAACAAAAGACTAATGCAATGGGGTTTTACTTTTATTTTGTATATATGATAATCAAAACGGAGGGAAATCCTGTAATTAATGTAACTAATTAATGGAGTGGCAAATGAGGTGACGGGGTACGGTGGGTGAGGTGGACAGTAATGAATGAGGGTGGAAGATGACGTGGAGGAGATGATATGGAGTGAAAAGATGGGGGTGGCTCGCTACGGGGGTAGGAAGTGTATGTGAGGTTCATCCGGCTTGAACCCCCGTAGTGATATCACGTTGTAGATCTCAATCAAATACCTTGACGTCATGGTCAACTGCGAGGGTTGGGCCTGAGTTATAACTCGTGCTCGTTGTTTCCCTGCAGAGCACTTTACCCCCCTCTTGAGATCTCGCTTTCTTATATCTCATGATACCACTCGAACTTTAATATTTGGGTCGGGGCCCCACCTTATATTGGATTTGAATTCCATCAATAATATAAAATAAATCATTGTTTTCAGACTTTCAAACTCTCTTTTGATTTTTAAACATAATATTTTATTTTTATTTTTATTTTTTGTGATAATATTGAAAATGAAATTCAAATAATGATGGATGCTACAACATCTGGCTCCACCTAGGGATAGTGCTTTTTCCATGGAAGCACTAAGAACTACAGATTAGTGCCTTCACCTTGGGCATGGAGTCATATATTGCTTTGCCAAATTAATTCTATGGAAATTGTACAATGAATTCACTCCAGTATCTACAATAACATAATGTTTGTTCTTTAGAATTGGAAATAATGTTTGAGGTACTGCCCATTGACAGGCAGCTGTAAAGTTTCACCATCAAGATTCTCCAAGAAGAATGTATTATTTGTCCTTACTTCTATAATCCTGAATGGGCCATACCAGAGAGGATCAAACTTCCCATGTTTTCCCTTATCTTCTCTTATAGTATCCCACCTTAACACCAGGTCTCCAACTTTAAAATCAATTTCTTTGGCTTTTCTGTCAAAAATACCCTTCATTTTTTATTGATACATAATCAAATTATCTCTTACCTTATCTCTACTTTCACTCAACTCCACTACCTTATGCATCCTTCTTATTAGAGCATTGGGTTCTTCTTTTGCCTCCTGAATCATTGCAATCACAGGCTTCACAAGCTGACTAGGAAATAGAGCTTGAGTTCCATACACTAACTCAAAAGGTGATTTTCTTGTAGATATTTTCATAGTCACTCGAACGACCCAAAGAGAAAACTTTAATTTCGAATCCCAGTCTTTCTGATTCTCTGCAATAGTTTTCTTAAGAATTTTCATCAATGTTTTGTTAGTGGATTCAACCAATCCATTTCCCTGAGGATGATAAGTTGTTGAATGAGATAAAATGACATTATACTTCTTAAAAAAAGAAACAAACTTAATTGAACTGAACACTTGAGAATTATTAGTTATGATTTTGACAGGGCACCCAAATCTGCTGAAAATGTTTTCTTCTAAAACTTCATCACCACCTGGTCATTTGCCTTTTTAGTAGGTATAGCTTCTACCCACTTGGTGAAATAATCAGTAGCTGTAAGAACCCACTTGTGTTGTCCACTTGAAGGTGGGTTAATTTCTCCAACAAAGTCTAGCCCCCATTGTCTGAATGGTTCTTCTATGAAGACTGGGATCAATGGCAAGGGAGCTAACCTCTTTTTCTCAGCAAAAAGCTGACACTTCTGACAACTTCTGACAAACTTATATATATCACCAAATAAGGTGGGCCAATAAAAGCCTACCTGGAGGATTTTGTGTGCTATATCCTTTCGGCTGTAATGTCCACCACATAACTTCTCATGATAATCTTTAATTCTCTATGTAGATTCATCTTCTGTCAAACATAGCAATAAAATTCCCATAGGATCTCTCTAATACAATCTGTCCTTCACAATCACATATGGTTGTGCATTAATCTTTAATGCTCTATATCTTGTTCTATCTAATGACTGGGGACAAGAAAGAAAACATAAATAATGAACTATGTGCTTGTACCATTCCGAACATAAAAATTTATACTGGATCTTCATACTTGGATTTGATTTTTCTTCACCCTCTTCAATTATTTCCTCATTTACAGGTGTTAGCAAGTTGATTCCCAATGCCTGAAAATTTGACTCTGTCAGCATCTTCGCCAATCCCTGCCCTTTCACTAGCTTGGTGGGCTTTATGTCCAGGTCATATTCTTGGATCTTAGCTATCCATTTTCCTCTTTTACCTTCCACATCACTCTGGACTAAGACATCCTTCACTGCAGCATTTGGCACATAAGCAATGATCTGTGACTGTAACACATAAGTCCTGAAAGCCTTTAGGGCCTTTACCAAGGCATATACCTATTTTTCAAGAATATTGTATTTGAGTTCAGCATCTCTGAGAATCTTGCTAAAGAAAGCAACTGGCTGCTCTTTTCCTTCATCATTTTTCTGTAACAAAACAACAACTATTGAATTGAGTGATGCAAATGAAAATATTTGAAAGGGATTTTGATAATCAGGGCTAATCAAAATTGGAGCTACTTGTAATGCTTCTTTGATCCTAGAAAATGACTCTCTGGCTTCCTTGGTCCAATGTACTTCATTTTCCTTCTTCAACATATTGGTAATCTCCTTTACAATTTCAGCATAATTGGACACAAACCTCCTTAAAAAAATTATTTTTCCTAGAAATTTTTGAATGTCTTTCTTACTCATGGGCAGGGGTATTTTTTGCATAGCTTGCACCCTTGCTGGATCTATCTTTACTCCATCTCTAGAAACAATGTGCTCCAACAATTTTCCTTCTTCTAGAGCAAAAATAGACTTCTCAGGATTCAAAGAAAGCCCAAATTTTCTGCATTTCTCGAAAGTCTTTTTAAGATGGTCCAAATGATCTTCAACTAACTTAGAGAAACCAGTGATATCATCCAAGTATATCACTAAAAACTTATCACCCACAAATGCAATGTCCATAGCCCTCTGAAATGTTGCACCTGCATTCATCAACCCAAAGGGCATTCGAGCATACATGAAGGTTCCCCAAGGAGTTGTGAATGCAATATTTTTTTGATCTTCTTTATCAACAACCACCTGGTTATACCCAGAGAACCCATCTAGAATTGACATTCTGAATGATCCAGTTACCTTCTACAGCACATGATCCATTTTAGGTAATGGATAGTTATCTTTTAAGGAAGCCCTATTCAGATTTCTAAAATCCACACATAACCTTATTTCTCCATTTTTCTTCCTTACAGGTACTAAATTGGCCACCCAGTCAGAGTATCAGAGTGGAACTATTATCTTGGCATCAAGAATCTTCTTAACTTATTTTTCAATCAATGGTAAAAGCAAAGGATTGATCTACCTAAGCTTTTGCTTAAATGGTTTAATCCCTTCTTTCAAGGGAATCTTGTGCTGAATAATTCTTACATCATATGTCTTGAGATCCTCATAGGACCAAGAAAAAACATCAGTGTACTTCTTGAAAAGCTCAATATATCTCTCTTTATAATTAAATGGAACTCCCTTAAACAATTTGACTAACTTGGGCTCTTTCTGGGTTCCAATATTGTGATCTTGAATCTGCTCATCCTGTGAAACTTTCTCTAAACTAACAGCTACATCATTAGAGTTAAAAAGTCTTTCAAGAGGGACAAGTCCTCTTGGCAGAATATTATCTTTCAATTGAATAATTTTCTGATTAACTATGGAATTTTTAAAACCACTTACTTCTGCACCTTCTGTTGTTTCATCTCCATCTTGATCAATTTTGGTGCCTTGAAAATCTTCAATCATAGTCAAGAATTCCTTAATCTTCTAATAATCCTGAAATCCATGCCAGTGTTTTATGTTATCTAGAACAGAAGGCATGTGCCTCATTTCAACCTCATATCTCAACCTTGAATTTACAAGAGGCCTCAAGGTACTAGAAGCCACAACCAAGCAGTCTGCTAACCTGTTCCCATCTCTTGGAATGAAATGTACTTTGAAAGCCTAAAATAAATTCTCGACTAAATCCCACACTTCATTTCTATATGCTCTAAGCCTAGGGTGTTTTCTTTGACAATGATTTTTAATTTTCCTTATAATCAAATCTAAATCTCCAAAAGTAGAAATAGACTAGACTCCCATTTGTTTTGTTGTTTGAAGAGCAATAATTAAGGATTCATATTTTGCCACATTGTTAGTTGATTCAAACTCTAAATTAAAAGAAAATGGGATCATGTTACCTCCAGGTGTAATTAATAGGAAACCAGCTCCTGTTCCTTAGTTAGAATAGGATCCATCAAAGAAGCACTTCCACACCCCTTCTGTTTGCAAATTTGTATTTACACAGGCTGAAGTAAGCTACCTCTGATTATCTTCAGCCAACTCTACATTATCATGTAGCATGAAACAAGAAAAGTCATATTTTTCTTGGTTGTACACAGGGTTATTACTTGCTCTGTTCTTTGTGATTGTTTTCACAAATCTTGTTTCTCTATACAACCTTCTATCCTCTCCACCAAAAATTGGTATGATAGCATAAGTAAAATCCAACTTCAAAACTCCCCCCAATTTAACCCCCCATGACCTAGATAGTAACATTCAAAACCTAGCAGAGATATCTGCTACCACTACATCCATTACCAAACTTCTAGCTGGGATCTAGGCTAATGACACCACCATATCCTTAATGACCCCAAGACACTTGACTTTATTTGAATCAAAAGAATATAGGTGTCTGTAAGGTTTAGTAACTTGTAGGTTTAATTGTTTCATTACTGATAGTGGCATAAGGTTGTGTGAAGCTCTTGAATCAAACATACAATTATGCAAGAGGAAATCATGAATCAATAAAGAAATGTAGAAAGGAGGTGTTGAAGAATCTACCTCCTCCACATGTGGACCGAAAGCCACTATTGGTTTATCTTCTTGTAGATTCACAGTGTCATTTATATTCACATTCTGAGACAGGTTGATAAACTTAGCAATCTCTCTTTGATAAACTGGTGTTTTGACCAACTCTGTGAGGGGCACTTGAATTCTGATTTTTTCCAACTCTTTAGTGAGACTAAATACATGGACTTTTTTGGTATTATTTTCATTTTCATCTTCACTTTTCTTCATCACTGAAATCTCTTTTGGAATGGAAACAATTTTTTCTAAAGGAATTTTATCAATTTTATCTTGGGAAGACTCACCTTGAAGTATCTGAGTTTTTCTATTTGTATTTTATTGTTGCTTTCCTTTATTTAATTGTTTTTCAAGTTGTGGTTCTTGTGGAGTCACCTTTTGTAGGGGAGCAAGAACTTGCTGCTCACCTTTATTTTCTTGAATTCTAGATCTTTTCCTTGATCTCAAGTCATATTTCTTATGTAATTTTTCCTGCATAAAATCAGTAAATTGCTTCCAGTATTCATCAATTTCATTTTCATCATAAATGGCATCTGTTTCAGTATATTCTTCTCCCTCAACACCTAGTTCATCTTCATCTCCTACATACAATGTGGAAATATGATCATCATGATCCTTGGAATGCTCTGGTACTTCATCAAGATCTGCCTCTAAGTAAAGTGGTGCTTGAACCTGATCTTGGTCTTTTCTTTCCTTTTACAAAATTTGCAGAGGTTGTCTTCTATATTGGGGATTACAGTTTCCATTTTTCTGTACTTGCCTTTGATAATTATTACTCTCCAACTCCAATTTAATCAATTTGCTAGACAAATTTTTAATTACATTATTCATATCCTCTAATGTTTGACTTTGAGAGGATTCCACTTTGGCCTTTCCCTTATCTTGGGTAGGTTGTGCCTCTGGTGCTTTACCTGTAGCCACCAGATTTTCTTCTATTTCTAAAGCATCAGTTTGGATCTGATCAAGGGTTGTGGATCTTCTTTCCCTTAATGTAAACCCAAAATATGATTCAAATGCCCCTGCAAAAGTTATTTTTTCACTAGTAGGAGGGGGCTTGATCTCCACTGGAAGACTGTTGTAAAGTTTATTAAACCTTCTAATGAACTCAACAACACTTTCATCAGATTTCCTTTTAATAGAATTGAACTCTATAAGTGAATACCCATGATCTCGTTTCTCTCCCCATCTCTGGGTGAACTGGCACTCCATTTATTCCCATGTAGGAATAGAGTTATTAGGAAGCCCTTTAAACCACTTTCTTGCTTCACCATCTAAGGATTGCACAAAAAGTCTTAAAACAACATCCAAGTGTTCAACATTGAGATTTTATGCAAAATTACAAAACGTTGCTATATGCTTCTCTGCTTTTGTTCATCTCCCCCTGAGAAATGGCGAAGAATTTTTACATATTATTGAGGCACTGGATTCAACTGTTGAGGCAACTAAATAGGTGCATACCTATTCAACAAGAATGCAGGTGCCGCCATGTTTACACCTGAACTTACTGAACCTTGAGTACCAGTAGATGTAGAACCTGTCTGAGGGGTAAATGGAGTATGAAAAGGTTGCAATGTAGATATAGGTTCAAGTCGAACAACTATAGCAGAGATATTTTCGAATACTAAGAAAGATACAAACTCTAAAGACTGTTCTTGATAATTAGGTTCTTGAAATGAAGTGGATGTAAAAGGTAGTTCTTGATCAATAAAAGGTGAATGTTTGGATGAAAGATGTGTTGAATTGCTTCTAGGTCCAAACAGTGTAGGACTTAGTGTAAATAGAGCTTTTGGCTTTCCAACCCTCTTGGAAACTAATCTCTTAGGGTCTGAAAGGGCTTGAGCTTTCTACTGTGAGTATATAACCTTGTATGAGGCCGTTTTGAAGCTAGAGTTGTTGTTCTCTATTTAATATAGCCAAATATTTCCTCCTCACTAAACAACTAGAGGAAAATATTAAAAACCCAGGGAAAAATGTTCTTGCTTTCGTTCCTCAGCAACGACACCAATTAATGTTGTCTCTTAAGAAACCAATTTCTTGGCTGTTGAGAAATTGTGCTTAAGACATTAAATTTTATTATGCATGTCACTTATTTGTATAATGTATCATCATGTAAAGGACCTGAACGAGCTTACTTTTAACCCTTAATATTTAGCTGATATGAAAAGCTCAAAATGCCATGTGATGCTAGATATAAAATTTTTGTGAAAAATGTCTTGAGAAATTAAAGATAATATGTTGTATTTGACAGGAACTATTATATGTAACTTAGAAGAAATACAGAGGTAGGAGATTTAAATATGGGAGCGCTCTTTTAAGGAATTTTAACTTTATTCACATTAGTAAACAAAGACCTGCAACTTCATTACCATATTTAAAGAAAGGAAGAAACATAATGACACATAATAGAGAAATAACGAAATCATACCCAACATTATATGGAAACTCCTGATTCTTTCATTAATCATCAATTGATCAAGTATACAATAGCATAGTCTTCAAGTTCTTCAAAATTCGAACCTCCTCTTTTTCTGTAATTTTTCCTCTTTTTATACATCATGGGATAGTTGGTAACTACCAAAAATGTCGAACTTCTTAACTACCTTCTAACTGTCTAAAGTAAAAGTCATTACAAAATATTACATTAAAGGGTAAAAGGCACCTCATTTTTCTCAAGAAATAAGATAACATGAAGTAACAGAAATTAAGGTATGATTGGTGATTTCTCCTCGTTGTTTGAATCTGAGGCTTGAGTAGATGGTCCTGCTTATGCACCTTTGGTCTGCTCTATCATCCATTCTTTGCATTTCCTCCATAATGGTACGTTTGACTTTGGTGCTTCCTCTAACTTGTCAAGTGCTATTCTATAAGCTGTAATCCTACTATAAGTAGGCTTATCTGTAAACAAAGTCTTCACCATCCAAAGAAGCTTAAAATCTTTGTTGAGGTAGTTCACAACGGTGGCTCCCTTTAATACTATTGTCTTTTCATGAGTGTTATCAACTTTTCTCTTTGTTAAACACACACATGGCAGAAACATAATCTAAAAGATAAAACATGAGATTACATTTTTATTAACAAGTGATATACATTTATAGTACATGGTTTGACCGTTGGGTTACACATCCCAAGGTCTCTTGGACTCCTTTTTTCTATTCGGCTTCCACACTAACCCATTGAGGATTAGGTGTCCAACATTCCCCACCTTAATTCGAAGGGTTATGTATGATTCCAAGAAGAGAGCTATAATAAAAAATGTGTAAAAATGCAAGGCAGCACTAGGCTGAATGTTCTCTCTAAAATGTTGGTATAAAGGGTGGTGGTTTAAGGATGACCACCAACACTGGAACACTTAGTGTAGTTCCCAAAACTCTTCCAAAACTGGCAAGAAGCTGAAGTCTTCTACTAGAGGAAGTGCTCCTATTGTTTTGAAGAGGGAAACCTTCAACCATGAAAGGGAGGTCTCACCCCGCATAAAAGGGAGAACTTCAACCTGAAAAGGGAAGTATCAACCTGTGATGGTTTAAGGATGACCAACAACTCTGAAATTCTTAATGCAATTCCTGGAACTCTTCCAAAACTAGCAAGAAGATGAAGTCTTCTGCTAGAGGAAGTGTTCTCAATTTTTTTCCTAGAATTCTTCTGAAAATGGCAAGAAGCTAAAGTCTTCTGCTAGAGGAAGTGTCCCAGATTACCAACTGAAGGCATGCTCAGGGGCATCTTTGTTTTTGGCTACAACTCTAAAACTGGTGTGGCAGGTTGTGGCTCAGGTTCGCTTGATGTGGCTTTGAAGCTTGTAGATGACCATCATTTCCCCCCCTGTCAGATACAAGGTGAGATGATAGAGAAAACTCAACTGCAAGACTGTTCAATACTCTAGAACAAGTTCTGACATGTGATTGGAATATCTTCTTCGTTGTTGATTCCCATTGCCAAGAAGCGATCCATCTAAGATGAATCTTTGTTCTTGCAGGGCGTTTTCTTACGAAGAATCTGTGTGAATAATGGGTGGTTTTATGACAGTTCTTACATGGATGAAGATAAAAACAGTGATCTTTCAGATGGCCAACTTGGTCATAGTGTTGGAATTTCACAATCTATTGTTGTTTCTATGGAAGAGGAGTAGAACCTGGAATAGATCGAGGTGAACTGTCATGAATGAATCCAGCACTCTGAAACTGAATGGGCTTGGAGTAGTCTGGAATATGAAAGGACACGTCCTTGTCATATCCAAGACCAGTTCTATGCTTGCTATGGAAAAGCTCTTCCCAAGGTCTGATGATGGGCTTGGGAAGTGCAAGCTGAACTTCCGTATCTCACCTTGCTACTTTATGGGATTCTGTTTCAATCTTCTGAACATAAATAGGTTCAGAATGACTCCTCTGTTTTAATTCTTCTTGTTGTAGTTGAGATTCGAGTTGCAAAAAATAAATTTTCTCTTGTGCATTTTGTAGACAGACCTAAATGTCTATGAGAGAAACTTTGTTGACTTTTAATGTATCATGATTAGTAGACAATATTAGAGTTTTGAGGAACTCTAATACTTCATTGATTCTAGCCATTTTTTCTTTAATGTCAGAATTACACCTTAAAAACTGATCACAACTACTACTCAATGTAGAAGAGTAATACCCACTACCAATATCCTTTATAAATGTGTAGCAAATGATCAATGTGCAACCAACAAGCACCAATTACAATTCATATAAAATTATATTTTACTCATGACTAGCACTTTGTTCTGACAATATAACCGACTAAACTTTTCTCCACAAAAGATTACTTTTATTTGTCAAAACAATCATTGCCTTTATACAACGCACCAAACTCTTATGCAGCAATCAAAGTAACAAGGAATCAATGCATATATATGTAGACAAAAATCATAATGAGTTTTAAATATAATGCCACACTGGGGTAGCAACAACTGCAAACTTGCTTGGATCCTTCAAATACTCCTTCACTTTCTCGGCCAGTGGAAAAGAATAGTCAAGTTCAATAGAGACTGCTAATACATTCTTGTAACGATTGATGATAGCATGTGGAATAGCTGCAATTGTGGGATTACAAATCGCCAAAGAAAGAGTTGTACCTAATCTCATAAATTGCAAATTTCTTGCTGTGGTGTGCCAAAGATGGTCTTCCAGAACTATTCAGACGCACACATATGCCCAGTAATTAATTCATGCATCATATGATACTCGGCCTTCAAAATACAAATACCAAATATAGCCCTTCAAAAAAATTCAACACAACATACTAGGAGTTATGCATGGACTTGGCTCCATTCCAACACACTGCCTTCAAAATGTACAAAAGTGCTTGGCATGCACAACGATGTTGGAGAGTATTCAACGCAGAAACACAAATCACGCTCCAGTATTCAATCAAAGAGCTAAATATTCATCACATTCCAATATTCATTATAATGTCTCTTTTATTCATTACTCAATGCAAATCAATCACGATATAACCCAACGTGTGCAAAGAATAAATAACTAAGTTCTAGAAAGACTGCGGGGCTTTCCCTTACATAAATATATTGCACTATAGGAAAAATGTGAAGGGCGCCAACGTTCTCCTCCTCCTAACTCCTCGTGGGCCATTTCTGGTCTAAGATATAGAATTGTAATCAACGTTGCAAAGTTCAATTGTAGCTTTCGTTCTATTGTAGCTTTGTAATACTCACAGTTGTAGCATTGTAACATTCAATTCAGCGTTGTTTCCGAAGTCGAGCAAGAGGAGATACTTGCAAAAAGGCCTAAATTCATGAAGTCACCGAGACATCAGAAGTGGAAAGTGGACAGTGTGACAGTGGAAAACGTGAAGGCGCCCCACTTCATCTCTACCTATAGCTTCCACTTTCAATCAATTATAGTACTTGACCTTCCTTTTGTTTTGGATCGCATTCCGACTAAGAGCCTCCTCAAAACAGGAATCTTCGGATATCAAAATCCATTTATGATAGAGGGAGGAGCCCAAAAGTAAGTAGTAATTTTTCCAATGGAAGATCCATCCATGATAAAGTCAAACACCAATGAGGATTAAAATCCCTTGCATCATCTCAGCCATCGGCGGCATTCACATATTTAACGCAGAGTGAAGGTATGAAAGCTCAGACCAATGGTGTGAGCCACACCATTTTGCACCTCTCATTCTAGATTCAACATTATAGGCCATATGCGTTCACATCCACGTCTATTGTGATACCATCAGCATTACAGCATTCAACGTAAATGTATTAGAGGACTGTGTATGGAGGAGGGTCGTGGAGGAAGGTGTGAGATGGTATTAGACTGTGTATTCAAACTGGACAACTTTAATGTAATCGGGCAGCGTTAAAGTATACAGGGTAAGCAACCATATGAATGATGTATGCGGGATGATGAATGCCAAATAGAGGAACTCCTCACAGATTCAAAAAGGCACAAGTACCATTTCTACCCTCTCCATGAAGAATAAACAATGGGGTGAAGAAACGAACCATCTAAGTCTCCGAATAATTTTGAACGAAGTTAGTTTGCCTTCCCATAATCGATCTCCCCTCACAATTTATTCTCATTCATCTTTCCTACCCCAACTCACAACCCAAAGTACAGGCACGTTATTCTTCCTCGAAATATTGTTCTAAGCCATCCGATTACCAGACTTTTGGAAGAGCCATATTCCAAATGTTTGCGCTATAGATCATATGTTGGCTACGTTTTAAAATTCTATACTTCGATACCCATATTTGGTCAGAGATTCCAAACCACTAATGGGCATGCCAACTGTTAGGAGCAAAGAGAAAATGCAGTCGGACAATTATGTATAGCCCAGGGAGTGCAGAGGGCACAAACAATGATTAAAAATACCATATGGCAGAGAGCCCAGAGAGCCCAGAGAGAAAATATGGCAGAAAAACTGATACAAAGAGTTACAACTAATTTTAGGAATGCTAAAAATAGGGCTGGAGAAATCACAGAGGTTGCAGCTAGAATTTAGCTGAGTAAATATTCATGAAATGCATAAGTGATGGCAGAAATGACCTGCACATAAAGGCCATAAAACAAATGACTCAAAGTAATTATGCAGGGCAAGAATATGCCTGCTCTGATACCATGTTAAACACACACATGGCAGTAACGTAATCTAAAAGATAAAACATGAGAATACATTTTTATTGACAAGTGATATACATTTATAGTACAAGGTTTGACCGTTGGGTTCCACATCCCAAGGTCTTTTGGACTCCTTTTGTGTATTTGGCTTCCACACTAACCCATTGAGGATTAGATGTCGAACACTCTTTGCCTCAACTAGCAAAGTCTCATATGTCTTCCATGGCAGCAAGTTTCCTTGTAGATCCCAGTAAGAGGGAAGTCTAGATCTGACTCTTTTATCAAAAAAGATGTTAAGCTTGGAAACTGCTTCTTTCATCTCATTTATCTTCTTATTAGCAGTATTCCTATAAATATTTCTAACAATCATCTTGTTGAAATCTATTGCACATAATGTTCTGTCTGGCATGTCATGCTCCTTCAATTTTGCACTAGATTTAGAATTAATGAAATCTATCATCCTCTTAGCAAAATTTGATCTATCTAAATCTTTTTATTTTTTTTCTTTTTGATGACCACCTCTTCCATGTCTCAAACTAGTGTTTTCTCTTCAGATATAATAACAAGAAATTCCCAAATGCCCTTGATAACCTCAATGACTTCATCCCATAGGATTTCCCTGGCTTGAATTAAGGGCATATTGCCCTTGATTTTTTCCTTTAGCCTTTTGATTTTATTTTCAGCCATTAAAATATCTTCCCTGTACTTCTTTGCATTTTCTTTCTTCATTCTTGCTTCTTCTTCACTCAAATTCAATAGCTTGCAAGTTGTTTCCAATTCTCTTTGGGCTTTCTTTACATCATGCTCAACCATTTTAAGCTCTGTTCCCAACTGTAAAACCTATGGTGTTGGATCATCTATGTTGGCTGGCAGTACTATTGTGCAAACATGAGTATCTACCTGTCATTGTAGCTTGTCCAAAGATTCTTTAAGTAAAGAAACTTCTTCAGTTTTCTACAACACATCTTGTAGCAGCTTTTCTGTTTCATTTTCCACTTCAGTTATCCCTGCAACAATAGGATGCTCACCTGTAGGTAGATTCAACTTCTTTTTCAAAACCCCAATCTCTGACTTAGCAGATTGCAATAATTTCTGAATAGAAGGTTGGTCATCAGGATTGACACATATTTTAATGATAATTTTCTTTAGCTCATCCACCTGAGCATCCAAAGATTTGGAGTTGTCTTTCTCCAACCTTAATTGTTGAATCACCTTATTTAGAATTTTTTCTGCCTTGACAGTTGCTACATTTGTCTTATGTAAATCATTTATGATCAATTGCCGAGTTTGCATGTGCAAATTGATCTTGTCAAGCATTGGAAGCTCGTGAGTGTCAAAAGTTAAATTCATAGTCTTGAAATTACTAGTGGACCCCAATGATATTTCAGTAGGATGAGAAAAACCAATTTTAAGTTGGTTCCTCTCCAAATCCATAGTAGATAGCAATATAGTTTGTTCATGAGCAACTTGAGGCTCAAATTGAGCCTCCATATTTAGATTCACCTTTTGGTTTCTCTCAGCTATTTGAGCAAACATACTTTGAATTAAAGGAACCTGATTATGAATAGGTTCTATGAAAGATGGGGAAGCTGGGGCTCCTTCTATTTCTCCTAATTGAATCACCAAACCAGGTTGTGTGGAAGACATTGCATCCATAAGCTTAGTCCTTTTTGCTGCTTCAGATTCTTCCTCATCTAAATCAATGACTTCTTCTCTAACCCTCTTGACACCTTTTTCTATGATACTAGGGGTTTTAATCTTTGTCCGCTGAGTGTTTTGCAAACCTCCATTTTCCAATTTCTCTATTTTAGGTCTACTTTCATGTAAAAAGGCTAAATATCCATTATCTAACCTTCTCTTTGAAATAATTTGATGAGGTTCATAATCCCACTCAACCCCTTGTAAAAGACACATATCATTCAATAATTTCTCGACCTCTTGGGTAACCTATCTGGTGTTCACAATAAAGGGTCCCACTGCTTTAGGCAACTTAAAGAAATATCCTTTCTTCATAGGAACAAAATGAACTTGATCTACATTCAATCTCTACCTGATAAATTCAAGGGAAAAAAACCTCATTGGCACAAATTTTGGTAACCTGTAAGGCTTGACAGAGGCTCCATAAAGCCTAATCTCTGCATGCTCTTCAAAGATAAACCAATGTCCACATCTCACATCCTTACTCAATTGAAGAAATTCCTGAGATTTAGGAAGAAAAGTTGGTGCAAGGTTCCATTCAAGATTTTATAAGCCACTGGAAGGAATAAAGAAGTGAACTCAAATAAACGACTATCTCCTGGATCACCCCTTATCAAGTCTATCTAGAATACCACTGACTGCTTCTTTTTATTGATGTCAACAGCATTTAGTCCCAAATCTGAAAAATGTTTAGCATTCTGGTATAGAAATAAATATGTAATAACTGAAGGAAACTTGAAGGACCCAGTGAGAGGCAAAGTCATAACTTGGGTATTGAAAGTATCTACCCAAAATGCTGGAATGTCTAGTACTATCTCTAGCTTCATCATTAAAGAGAAAAATCCCAATACTACTTTATCAACCTGCTTGGAGTCTTCTTTTCCTAGAATCTTATAAATTACTTGCAAAATAGGTCTTATATCAACTACAAATATTTCTAAAGAGAAGAGATTCCCATCTAGGGATAATTGACCAGATTTAGGTGCCAAGAAAGAGGTAACATGAGAAATTTACCGAGGATACATGTTATCATAATATGAAATTAGTGACTCTTTAGTAAAGGTGGTGTAAGTTACAGATACAGGGTAATTCAAATCTTGATGTATTAATTGTGAGGTTACTTGAAAAACACTCTCCCCTGACTGATTCATTACAAAACACTTCTTGGGGTACATTGCTGAGGCTAGCCATTGAATAAATTCAGGGAATAAATGAGTCCTAGGGACAAAAGCAGCTAAAATACTTGACCTAACCATTGCCATGAATATAGGAGACTTTTTATGGTTCAAAATGACCTATTTATACAGTGAAAGATGCTTAATTGTGTAGAGGGTATCAGAAATATCATGTTTGACATCCATTAATGGGTATGGATGACTGAGGAAGAACTTACTTGTTTGGCCATGGTGACTGTAGATGACAGTTGTTGATGACAGTTTCCGGGATGGTTTCTGACTAAGACTGCTGAACTAGATGCGAGGTTTCTTAGTACTAAAAACAAAAGACTAATGCAATGGGGTTTTAATTTTCTTTTGTATATATGATAATCAAAACAGAGGGAAATCTTGTAATTAATGTAACTAATTAATGGAGTGGCAAATGAGGTGACGGGGTACGGTGGGTAAGGTGGACAGTAATGAATTAAGGTGGAAGATGATGTGGAGGAGATGATATGGAGTGAAAAGATGGGGGTGGATCGCTGCGGGGGTAGGGAGTGTACGGGAGGTTCATCAGGCTTGAACCCCTACAGTGATATCAGGACATAGATCTTAGTCAAATACCTTGACGTCATGGTCAACTATGGGGGATGAGCCTGAGTTATAAATCATTCTCATTGTTTCCCCGCAGAGCATTTTACCCACCTCTTGAACCCTCGCTTGTTTATATCTCATGATACCACTCAAACATTAATATTTGGGTCGAGGCCCCACCTTATATTGAATGTGAGTGCAATCAATAATATAAAATAAATCACTGTTTTCGTACTTTCAAACTCTCCTTTGATTTTTAAACATAATATTTGACTTTTTTATTATTCTTGTGATAATATTTAAAATGAAATTCAAATAATGATGGATGCTACAACACATACCATGTATCCAAACCTCTACATCTTCTTACTTCTTCACATCTCCATCAAAAGTAGGTGCCTTTGCTTTCTTAAACTCATCTGGAAAGTATCCCCTATCACTCCTCATGTACGGATGATAACGATGATGATCATGATATCTGTCAAAACTAGAACTAGAATAGTATTTGTACTTATCACCCCTCATATCCTGAGTGTCCAACAGCCTGCCATCTCTCACCATGTCAGCTCTATCTGACCTATGTGATCTAGGTTCGGTTGTGACGAAGGACCCTTCTAAGACCTTTTACTTTCGTGATGTGTTAAATTTCATTTTTAAAAGAACATAAATGAATACATCTGCATGCTGTAAAGAATAGGAACATGGCAATCATCAACACATGAAAACATAAGACATTGATAACAAAGTTCGCCCAAGAGGGACTACGTCTCTGGGCCCTGGTGTCAAGATGGTGTAGGCCGCTGCATTAAGCGCTATCAATAGTAATGATGTACACAAGAGATGGTGTCGTGATCATACAAGGAAAACTCCCTCATGCAGGAGTGGCTCTAAGAGATGTTCCACTACAGGAACTCTCAGTCAAAAGACTCCTATCAGTATGACACAAAACTCATGCATGATGAGCATCCCGCCAACATAGCATAAAAGGGATCTCAAAGCAAACATGCATCGCAACACATGAGTATCCCATCAACATACAACAAAGGGATCTCAAAACACAACATGATGAATCATGACATCAAGTACATCATATAGGTGATTTAGCGTCACATCAAGAAGGAATCATAAAAATGACTAAGAAACAGGATCCCACATCAAACATCAATCAAGGACCTATGCAGCACAATACGTAGTGAAAGAAGTACATGAACACTGCATATACCTCACAACCAAGGGCCATCTGAAGAAGTGGATGTTAAACTACTGAAGCTATTTGGACCATCGATCTCATGACATTAATCACATGACTGCTCACACATGGATGTTGACACCTGCATTCCACTTAGAAAAGTGGCTGAAGAATAGAATGAGAGAATGAGAAATCTGAATGCACCATTAGATTTATGACGTCGAATAGTGCAAAATCGATTGTCCAATTTTTGAATTCTGAGAAGTTGGGAATTTGGGGCTCAAAGAATCTTTTAGATTCCCCTTAGATTCCTCAAAGATTCTGCTCCGTGGGTGGATTGGAAATATGTAACTCAAAATCTGAATCTAACCTTGACATTGCGATCCCTGCGGAAAACCATGAAAAACGATTATAAACTTGACTATATTTCGACATGGAGAAAAATTACCTCGGGAAAATTTCAAGGATCATGATTCCGCTCCCTGTTTCTACAACGATCATGGTTCCACCTTCATACTGAAAATGGCTAAAAGATGTAGAACTCTGATGGAGACACGAAAAATGCCATTGCGTTCGTGGCGTTGAGAAGTGATGAAACCATATAAAATTTGTCAAAATCTGACAAAGTGAAAATTTAGCTCTCCTACAAAACACTGCCTCGAACTACGTGCACAAGATTCTGCCTTCTCTGTCTTGAAATTCGTGCCTGCTCTTGGTTCCTCCATGCCCAGGTGCACTGTGCAAAAAGGTTGATATATTGCCGAGTGGGTGAATAACCCAGTGAGGGTCGTTGGCGCATTGGTTAAATAAAAATTTCGTTCAGGAGGGGTCGGGTGGTCAAACCCCTCCCCTCCCATTTTTAAATGTGAATTACTTTTATGTTTAATTATGGGGTGGTGGGTCCATTATTTCAGTGGCCCACACCCCTTTTTCCCTACCGTCGGTTCCCGTGGAGCACTCACATTTAATGCGCGTTAGTTTGGGGGTTGTACATGGTCCATTTATGGGTTCGTTTTTGGGGTCGCCCACTTGGGGACCAGCTGCGTGGGCCGGGCGGGTTCGACCCTTGCCGGTCCCATACTAAGTGTTATATGGTGTGTTGAAAGGGTTTAGGGGTGTGGGCCGGATCCACTATAGGTGGCTCGTGCCCACCCCATTAATAAAATGTATTTAACGGTGGAGGTGGAGGGCTCGGTGGGGTGATGGCCGTCGAGCCAAAATATATATATATATATATATATATATATATATATATATATGATTGTAATGGGAAGAGGAGGGGCCGGCAGGGTTCACCGCCTGTCTGCCAAAATTTTTTATCTGTTATGTAATTTTGGGATCCGAGGGCGGTGGTGGGGGTCATGGCCCGCCACCATATATTATATATTTTTTTATTTTTTTTAAAGAGGGGGTATTTTTTCAAATTTTTAGAAAATAAGGGATGTTGGGAAAATTAACAAGGCCACAATTTCGACCAATTTTGGGAGCTAGGTTTCATGCCTCAGGGGTCAGTCAAATTGTAGGACACTTAAACCTGGCCCACAACCCAACTTTGGCCAAAACTTTGACTGGCTCATTCTCCCTCATACGAGTTTGAATTGACGAACCATTCACACCTTCACGATCAGGACGACGAGATCTATGCTCTGATCCTGGGTTGAAGTCATTTTGAGTACTTTGATTTTCGAGCGTTCATAAGCCCTCTTTGTCCTATGTGTCTCTGGAGCCACCTCGGATCAATCCTCCCCACTGAGGAGGTTTTGGTCCTCCAAAAGCATGAAAAATAATCTGCAACTTCTCTATCTCTTGTTTGCATCACAAGCGTCTTGAAAGGTCTTGCTTCCATCTCCTTCACCTTTGTTCTTCGGAGGATTAAGCGATGAGCCGACACCTCATGACCAATTAATGACCAACTAATGATCCACGCTTTCCACACTTTCCACGAGTTTATAACACATACTCGGTGGTCAAGTTTACATCAAGATGAACGCAATGCCTCAGCTATGAAAACAAGGCCAACATATCATTGTTGCTTCAAAAATTGATGGAACACTCATCATCATTGCAACACATGATCTATAAATATAAGGCCTAACACTATTTGATGGACAAGCGATGGAAACACGACATCACTTTCACAGTTTATCATGCAACATAAACTAAGACTAGACATCATTGTTGCTGAACAAGTGATGGAAAGCATGTCATCACTTTTACATTTTAAAATGCAACAAATGATTTACAAAAGCATGACCATGAAACGACAACATGTCTAGAAACCATTTTTCACTTATTAATGTGAATGGGTCACCTCTTTGTGGTGGTTTTTCTTGTCAAACAATTGTTTCACCTGGTTCATGCACTGACACTTTGTCATTAAGGTTCTGCTCTGGATGGAGCCTCCAACAAGTGGCTCTTTGATGGCCACTTTTGTCACAATGATTGCAGTACATCTTATTCCTCCAAATTTTATTCCTCCAAATTTGCTTAACCTATTTCTTTACATGCTTTTTAGAGGGTCTTTCATGCCTCATCCTTTTGTGTGCTGCCATTCTTTTCCAACACTTAGAAAATGTATGGTTATGTAATCCACAAAAGGTGCATGTTTTTCAATGCCATGTTCTTCGTTCATCATTAACAACATGATCATAATCGAAATGAACATTTGAATGTTGAGAGTGGTTATACCTTTCCTTGCTGTCTCTGGTGTAAGTATGGCGATGAGAGCTTGCCTCATCTCTTTCCCTGCAATGGAAACTGCCATGGGATGATGGGGATGTTCTCCCATCATTCTCTTTCCTTTATGATTTCAACGATGCCTCAGACATATCTGACACCTTCTAGCATTCTCCTTTAGTGTATCTTGAGCCTGCAAATCATTGTTCATGAACAACCTCCAAAGGTTGAGTTATTCCTTGGTTATTAACACCAAGTTCTTCTTCCTCCTCGTGCCTCATACTTGTAAGGAGCCTCATGTTTGTCCCTATAATTGGGATCTCCAAATCTCCAATAGAACTCATACTACGTGAAGATGAAACTGAAAGGAAATCAACATCTTTTACCTCCTCTTTCAATTTAGAAAGTACTAATGAGGGTTGCTCATCATCTATTGTTGGTGGTTCACTAGTTGTCTCAGCGCATTCCCCAACTTCCTTTCTGACATACCCAAGTCTTGCCTGACGGGGTAATTCCTCTACTTTGATGGGGTTGACAATGCCTTGGCCATTCATGCCCAAGCCTTTTCCTTCATACCCCATTCTCTTCAACAGTTTGGAGCCAATTCCTATGGTATGATTTTCAAAAAATAGTGAAATCATCATCACGAAACATACATGAAGATGGACAACTACTTTTTACCTCACATGGGTCTCGCTGCATCTTTTCCAAGGCCTCGTCTTTTGCTTGTAGCTATTGTAGAAAACTTTTTTTTTCCTCTTTCTCTTCATGTATACGCATCTTCAATTCAATGTTCTCTTTTTGAAGATTATGTTTGTTATGCTTCAGTTCTTCCAGGGCCTCTTCTGTGGCTTGCAACTGAAGCTGCAATCTCTCCTTTTCCTCTCTCTCTTTCTGTAGAGTTTCATACATTATATCTACCCTTTTGGAAATGTTTAGCATGGTCTCGTACATCACTTCTTCATCCTCTGTCGCTGCACGTTCCGTTGTTCATGCTACAATTCACATCAACACAAAGACCACTCTGATACCACTTGATCCAGGTCCGGGTGTGACGAAGGACCCTTCTAAGACTTTTTACTTTCATGATGTGTTAAATTGCATTTTTAAAATAACATAAATGGATACATCTTCATGTTGTAAAGAATAAGAACATGGCAATCATCAGCACATGAAAACATAAGACGTTGATAATGGAGTTCATCCAGGACGGACTACGTCTTTGGGCCCCAGTGTCAAGATGGTGTAGGCCACTGCATTAAGTGTTGTCAATAGTGATAATGTACACAAGAGATGATGTCGTGATCATACAAGGAAAATACCCTTATGCAGGAGCGGCTCTAAGAGATGTTCCACTACAGGAACTCTCATTCAAAAGACTCCTATCAGTATGACACAAAACTCATGCACAATGAGCATCCCGCCGACATGGCATAAAAGGGATCTCAAAGAAAACATGCATGGAAACACATGAGTATCCCATCAACATACAACAAAGGGATATCAAAACACAACATGATGAATCATGACAACGAGTACATCACATAGGAAATTACGCGTCATATCAAGCAGGAATCATAAAAATTATTTTGAAACAGGATCTTACATCAAATATCAATCAAGGACCTATGCAGCACAATACATTTCAAAAGAAGTATGAAAACTAGATATACCTCATAAACAAGGGCCATTTGAAGAAGTGGATGTCAAATTGCTGAAGTTGTTGATACCATCGGTCTCACGGCATGAATCACATGACTACTCGCACATGGATGTTGACACCTGCATTCCACTTAGAAAAGTGGCTGAAGAATAGAATGAGAGAATGGGAAATCTAAATGCACCATCAGATATATGACGTCTAATAGTACAAAATCGACTGTCCAATTTTTGATTCTGAGAAGTTGGGAATTTGGGGCTCAATGAATCTTTTAGATTCCCCCTAGATTCCTCAAAGATTCTGCTCCATTAGTGGGCTAGAAATATCCAACTCAAAAGGAAAATCTAACCTCACCATTGCAATCCCTGTGGAAAACCATGAAAAATGACTATAAACTTGACTGTATTCCGACATGGAGAAAAATTACCTCGGAACAATTGCAAGGATCATGATTCCACTCCCTGTGTCTGCAACGATCATGGTTCCACCTTCATACTGAAAATGGAAAAAAAATGCAGAACTTTGATGGAGACACAAACAACACCATTGCGTTTGTGGCATTGAGAAGTGCTGAAAACATAAAAAATTTGTCAAAATCTGACAAAGTGAAAATTCGGCTCTCCTACAAAATGTTGCCTCGAACTACGTGCACAAGATTCTACCTCCTCTATCTCAAAATTCATACCCGCTCCTGGATCCTCCATGCTTGGGCGCACTATACAAAAAGGTTGATATATTGCCAAGTGGGTAGATAACCTAATGAGGGTCGTTGGCGCATTGGCTAAATAAAAATTTCGTTAAGGAGGGGTCGGGTGGTCAAACCTCGCGCCTCTTATTTTTAAATGCGAATTATTTTTATGTTTAATTGTGGGGTGGCAGGTCCACTATTTTGGTGGCCCGCATCCATTTTTCCTTGCCACCAGTTCCCGTGGAGCACTCATATTTAATGCGCGTTAGTTTTGGGGTTGTACATGGTCCATTTATGGGTTCGTTTTTGGGGCTGGCCATGTGGGCCGGGTGGGTTCGAACCCCGCGGGTCCTGTACTAAGTGTTACATGGCGTGTTGAAAGGGTTTAGGGGTGTGGGCCGGGTCCACCGGAGGTGGCCCGTGCCCACCCCATTAATACAATGTATTTAATGGTGGAGGTGGAGGGCTTGGCGGGGTGATGGCCGTCGAGCCAAAATTTTAATATCTATCTATATATATATATATATATATTATTTATTGTAATGGGGAGAGGAGGGGCCGACGAGGTTGCTTGCCACCATATATTTTATATTTTTTTATTTTTTTTAAAGAGGGGGACTTTTTCAAAATTTTAGAAAATAAGGGATATTGGGCAAATTAACGAGGCCACAATTTCGACCGATTTTGGGAGCTAGGTTTCATGCCTCAGGGTTGGTCAAATTGTAGGACACTTAAACCTGGCCCACAGCCCAACTTTGACCAAAAATTTGACTAGCTTGTTCTCCCTCATATGAGCTCAGATTGACAAACCGTTCACACCTCCACGATCAGGATAATGAGATCTATGCTTTGGTCCTGGGTCGAAGTCATTCTGAGCACTTTGATTTTCGAGCATTCATAAGCCCTCTTTATCCTGTGTGTCTCTGGAGCCGCCTGGATCACTGTGTCTACCAAGAGAGCTACTACGATATTCCCCATTAGATATGTCCTCTTCTCCATGTCTGATCTGAAGTGGCCCTTGTCACTATAATTCTGACAAAGTTTGAAGGAGTATTGCATTAACCTCTACTTGTTTCTCTTGTGCTTGTATGATCCTATCATTGTCTGCCTTACAATTCCTTATTTATTACTTCAAGCTTTGCAATTTGTTTGCCAAATTATAAGAGTGCCCACCTAATATGAAATTAGGGTTTAACATCTTGTTTCACTTACAAGAACCTCTTACTCCAAAGCTTAACAATTATTTGATCTAGCTTATGTTGACAATTGCGGAATTAAGTACTTGAAACAGGTGTATGTCTTTTTTTGTTTTAACTGTTTAAGTGCTTTAAGTTGATTTGTTTCTGCTGATATTAGACACACATAACAACCATATAATGCAGCAAATAAACATCAACACATAACAAAAAATTTAATCTAGGAGTTCACCCGAATATCGTGGGCTACGTCTCCTTGAGCTTCTGTCAATTTGACTTGGCTCTTTGGGATTATGGCTTCAATTATTTTACAAGTTCCACACTCAAATCCAATGGTTATTGACTGAACCAATGGGCTTAGAAAACCATCTATATCCATGTCATGGCTGTCATCATTCTGCAAACAGATTTGAGATCCCTTGGACTTGATTCCTTCAATCGGTGCACTGAGCTTCCTCGAACTTCTTGATGGCACAACCTCTTTCATAATTCTTCAACTTTCTCTGAAACCTCTTCTACTGTCTCTAGCACATATCAAACATCAACAATAGACTGTTCATTTGATCAAAATGAGTGTTGCATCCCCGATCTAAGCCTTTCTCCATGGTTGGCACTAGGATGCCTCAAAATTTCTTATATCATCTCAGCCTTTAGAAGTCTTCAAATGCTTCTGTAAACCCTTGCAATGGATTCATAAGGCTCATTATATTCAATAATGATTGTTGCTTCGCTAAGAACGGATACTAGTAGCTCCTGCAACTGCCTCCAACCCTTGGTGGCCCTGAGCTCCAAAATGTACCTGGATGAAATTCTCCTTGAAGATGGATTCCTTAGCTTCTATGGACTATTCCATTAGCTTCAGAAGGCATCAATTAGCCTAGCCAACCTCTTGTTTCACTCTCTTAGGTCAAAAATCAGTAACACCTAGTGATCCTCCACTAAATTTGGTTAACTAGAGTTAACTGTCACTAAATTTGGCATACCGCCCTTTTTTGGCACTCCACCAAGCTTGATCGCTGGGCTGACTGTTAGCTTAACCGTCAGGCGTGCATGTGATGGGTTATCTCTTGGTGGTTAAGGATAAGGTCGTTGATTAATGTGCAAACCGTGGTCTATTGGCAAACATCACATGTGGTCGGTTGTATGGGACCGCTGGTGGTCTAGTCCCAAAACCGCAAAGAATTAAAATTTAAATATAAATTTAACCCTTAGAGGTTAAGAAACAACATGGAGCGCAGTTGGTAATGCGTTATGCTAGCTCGCTGGAGGTCATGGATTCGATCCACCAAAATTTTACAACACCATTCCAGGGCCATGTGGCAGCCTCTAGGCTTGCCACATGTCAGCTCCTGATTGGTCACCCAAAAGGAATATTTTGGGGAATATTCCAAGGAATATTCTTTTTTTTAGTATTTTCCAAAAAACAATTTATCCTTGTAAATTACAGGTTACTGGACTTTTTCAAATGGCGATAACTTCTTCATACGGTGTCAGTTTTTTGAACCGTTCACGGTGGCGGAATCAGGAAGATGAGATCTATCCATTTGTTCAAGTTCGACACTCTTTCGAACACTTTGAAATTTTGAGCTATCATTAAAGTCCTGGATCAATATCTGATCACTCCTCCCCATTGGGAATCTTTTGGACCCCAAAAGACTGATATACTGATCTGAATAGTAGATGAGAGTACATGACCCTCTTCCTTGAGCCTTCATACACTTTCCTACATGGCGGGTGCCTTTGAACCAAATCTCAAAGGTAGTCGACACTTCCCTTCCTGGATGTGCTTGTCCTCCTGTTAAGAATTGTCTTCCTTGAACTCATTCAGAATTTACAAAAGGTAGCTGAACATTGCTTCCAAGCCACTTCCATGGTGACCTTTGCTGCTGCAAATCTTCTTCAACAGATAATGTCAAAATACAAGAAGATGACTTGACGACATAAATTCTTGCTCCATCAAAAGAAACAAATTTCACATCATGTGAATCATCATCATGTCTTTACATCTTGTATACAAATGATCGACTAAATCACAAGTCGACTAAAACATGCCCTTTCAAACATTTGACCCTTCAAGTCAAGCATGTACAAAAATAATTTTAATGGTTCTTTTACAAAGATGAAACACTTCGTCATTATCTCCCTTTTACAATCTCGGATACCAAATCAACTCTTCCAAGTCGACATGACATTACATGCATGTTTAAACAAAACAATATGATGGTCAATAACTTTCCATCAGGTCAATTACATACATGTTTGAATACAAGGAAATCATTAACATCCTTGTGTTCATACATTCCATCCTTATGCATTTATTCGATTCTTAAACTTTCTCTTAAGTACAATCATAAGTACAAGATCCTCGATCACATGTACATGTACTTTCAAAGCTGAAATGAAGATAATTTTGCTACAATAAAGTGAGTCTACATAATCAACTTTTCCATCCTGCAACTTGCATTCCATTAGCAAAGAGATGCAAATAAATGTGACACATTTCTTTTCTCATCAAAAGACATGTAACTTTAATTAGATAAGAACTCTAGCCATTTCTTACCAATCCATACCAGAGGTGCTTCCTTTAACTTCATATCGACATCAACATGTGGATCATCCTGAAACACATCGATTATGGAAACTTCCTTTCCATTCTTACCATACTCTTTCTCCACTTTCTTCAAATTTTGTGGAAGCATTGTTGGATTCAAATTCCCACACCTTTCAGCAGTATGTCCTTGCTATGGAAATAAGTACAACACATGTTCATCTTCTTAATAGCATAATTTTCCTTGTCCAATGGACCTTTGGCTTCTTGCCTTCTTTCCTTCAAACGTTTCCTGTATGTGGCCATTCTCTCCCAACATCTAGAAACACTATGGTTAACCAAACCACAAAAGGAACATGCAATTGTTTTCCAATGCTTATGTGGAAATTTACCATTCTTAACATAATCAAGAGAAGTGTGATTGAAATCAGATTTATACCTTGTTATACAACAAATTGACCTCCTCATCAACTCAGAGGGGAAAGACATGATAGTTGAAACAAAGATCACAATCACAGGCCTTGATTCCACACTAACGCTAGCTGTGCACTAACAAATTGCTTTATAAAGCTTGTTACCAAGCCTGGAGGTGCGTTAGTGACCCTACTAAAGCATGTTGCTAGTATGGGAACAATGTTAGTGAAACTTGGTGAAATTCCAAGGGTTAAAGGAATGAATTGAATCACAAATATCTAGATATTTGTTCCTAAAATTACTCAAGAAAAGCAAGGAAACATCCAAATTCTACCTATTTGGAGGATTTCTCATTTGAAAGAAGGAGGCAAATGGGAAAGAGCTTAAAAGCATGGCAAGTTCATTGCTTTTTCCCTAGTGAACTCAAGGAGGATCTTGGCAACACTAACTCAATTTCTATAAAAGCAAAGTGAGGGCTATTGTGAAAGAGGTCAGAGGATTTGAAAGGATAGCATACTTGATTGTTGAGCATTGACTCATATCATAAGAAGTGAGCAAGAAGGGAGAGAGAGAGAGAAGCTAGCGGGGTAAAGGAAGGTTGATACAACAGATGGTTGTAATCACTCTTCCAACATTAATATAGAACTGCAGTTGTACTGTCTACTTGTGGTGTTGATGCTATCATTCATTTAGTTGTTTGTTCAATGCCTATTAGCATGAGTAGCTTAGTTGTATGAAATTAGATGTTCTTTTATATATTCATGTATTGTTTATTAGAGTTGTATGCTGTGATTACACTTGTTGCTTCTATGTACAAGACTTGATTTGGAGCCGGCTTTGAGGGAGTTCCACTTGGCTGCATTGTGATCTCCAAACAAATATACATGGAGACTTGAGGTAATCTACTTCTAATGCTTTGATAGTTAATTATTGTCTATGAACATGGATGTAACTTTGTACAGTTGTAGATAATCTTACAGTTTGCCGAAGGTCCCAGGAAGACCTTTGAGGGTATCTACATTCTCCATACACCGTGCATTTTATCCTATAGCAGAATTGGCGACTCCACTGGGGACTATACATCTAGTTCCCGGTTTACCCAGACTCTTCTCTATTTTCTCCTCCTTCTAAGAGCTCCCTATACTTCTGCAATCCCTTTCTGACCCACCAAAGATCTTGTTGCATCTTGCCTACAAGTATTCACCTCTGAATCTGATCTTGAAAGCCCTTTGTTTGATTGATTTCCTACACTAACGCAGGTTAGCAAGCTACACAGAGCTTTATAAAGCACTGTGCCTATTCACAGGGAGAATTAGTGGGCCTACTAACTCTCTGTAGCCACTGTTACAGAGTGTTAGTCTCCAAATACCTTGATTTTTAGTAGTGTCTGAAAGCCAAAGGGATAGGAAACCTTCTCATGGACTGAATGAAGATCTGTAACTATATTTTTCTAGCAAAATAGGTGTCCTGAAATTTTTTTTTTAGGAAATAATTTTTGTTTCTCTTTCTTAAAAGCATTTTTATGAAAGAAAGACTCAATTTTTTATTCACCCTTTTGTTTAGCTGGTTAAAAGCTGCTCTATTTTGGTTTCAAGTAGTTGTTAAGAAACATTGGAAAGAATTTCTTTGGTTATGCATGTGTTAAATGATTGAAATGCATGGAAATAATATGAATATGTGAAAAACTCTCACTTGTAGAATACAACTTGTTTTCATCAAATTGAAATTTTTTTAAGGCATTGTTTTTTGCATTATTTATTGAGTTAGCATCTCATCACATTTCATATGTCAACTCCCCTACTGAAGACAATAATCAAGTACACATAAAATTTACCTAAAATCAATCACTAACACTTTATTGAGCAAACAAACATTAGCTAGGATAGGATCTTGGGTAAGCAGAGTGAGTAAAACTGCCCAAGATCGAACACCAAACTAGTGTCATTAAAAGAGAGAAAAATTCCTTCTGCACTCATACTACCGGGAGCACTCTAGTAAAAGTGGAGCAAAATACCAGACAACATCGAACTGTAAGTGAAGGTAGCCCGACTTCTCTTACAAATCCTTTTGGTATTCTATGTATTGGGGATCCCTTCGGGGATTTCGAAGCTGAGTTAGGGACTCAAGTATCCTACCCATACAGCGTGCTATCTACGACTATGTCCCCTCTGGTGGTGTCTGTGATATGAGGTATCTTTAGTGGCCAAACTTATAGGGACTTACATAAGGTCACTGGGACAGCCTGTCCTGGTACCTAACATAGATGGACCTACTCTCTCTTCAGTCTTTGGGAGGGTTCTCATCCTCACAAGAGTACTTGGCCCCTCAATCTGAGGTTTGGGCGAAGCTCTAGAGTAACCGTAACTATACATCTGGCCAACCTTCTCTATTATTCATTGAGATACTAGGTTTCATCTCCAATGATCAATGTTTATTAGCCAGGTTCATTTCCCTCTGTTTACTGATTGATCAATTTAGTGTACTTTTATTTTTTTTAGACCCTACGTGTTATCGTTTTGAGACTTTAAAAAAAATCACGATAAAATTTATTGATAAAATTAACGGTTACCATGGCTACATCCAGCCTTCGTCATCACTTTAGATGATTGCTAGGACATCCTCCACTCATTGTGGAAGATCCGCCGAGCTCCAGTGAACCGGATTCCCCATCTTCGGGGAATCAGTCTCCTAGATCTCACAAGGAATCTATTTGGACAACTGACAATTCGACTTTGCTAGAGGATTTCTTCACGGAAGGATTTATTCCTAATTTGAACCCTCTACTCATGAATCCGTTGGACCCACTTTTGATTCTAGCGGAACATCTACTTCTTGTTTCTGCTGGTAGAACATTTCCACCCATTCCGTCGATGACTAACGGGTCGTGGAACTTTGAAGACGCTTACGGTCTTCCACCACTTCCCCAGTCGACAGTCACCACAACGCCATCAATGGCGAACCTCGCTATCCCATTTGTCCTAGGTACAACCACTCACATGACACCATCTACTAGTGGAACCCAGCCGATGTCGGGTTCCACCCCTTTAGTGTCAAACTGCATACCTTCGACAAGTGCCACATACAACGCTCCCTATAACACTCAATGTGGCACTATGGGCGCGGTTCTCATCTACCAACAACATGGTCAATCACCATTGTATAGTACAAACCCCCTGATCCATATACCTGGGGGGGTTCCCAATATGCACATGACGATAGGGAACGTAACAATTCCCCCTCCATTCTCAAGCATGCATAGTCAACCGCTAATTGACATGAGCATTCCCTCTGTCAATCAAAGACAGATGGTTAGTTCTGTGTCGGATGGGAATCCTCAAGGGGTTCCTAAGCAATCCATGGGGGCACCCTACTCACACATTCAAATGAGTCACGGGGGCACTGCTTATCTTGGGGGAAATTCTATACCCCAGTATCAAAATCCTCATGTAAATCTACTCTACAACACCATACCTCAAAGCAACTGCTACACCATGCAACCCATGTATAATATTGGGAGCCAAATGATGGGAGGAGCACAAAGCTCCTCAAGTCATCTGTCGTCACCATGGTCTGAGTCGGGGGCACCAAACTCGCTTCCTTTCTTGGCAACATTGGATATAACCTACTTATACAAGCTGACGAAGGACCCCATCTATCATAACTTACAATGGCCACCAATCCCGCATAAGATACCATTGAACATCCCAAAGTTCTATGGAAAACAAAGGGAGGATCCAGGCACCCATATCACCACCTACCATCTTTGGTGTGTTTTAAAATCTATGGTGGATGATAGTGTCCGTTTACGTCTTTTTCCTCGCACTCTAACTGGAAATGTAGTGAAATGGTATATTGAGTTACCACGCGCATCAGTAAACACCTTCAATGCTTTAGTGATGGAATTCCTAAACCACTTCTAGCTACCCATCCGCTATGAGACTAGGACAGAGCTCCTCACTTCATTTCATCAAGATACTGCCACCCACATCACTATTCATATACATGAATGGAGACGTAGGCAGAGGTTAGTCAAATCTCCCCTCCTAGACTTTCTCTTAACGGACTGGTTCTGCAAGTCCTTACTCCTGCAAATTGCTAGAGATGTCACTCTAGGTGGTGTAGTCACATAGACCAATCCATACGTCATGCCCAACGCTTAGATCTGATATATTCACAGTTGGCACTCATTACGACATAATCCCCAATGTCCCTGGTAACCCCAATGTTTCCGCTACTCAGCACCATGGAGTGCACGCTGACGAGATTGTCGATGCAACCTCTGGGGCTGCTGTAAAACAACTCAGCGGTCACATCGCCAAGATGTTGGTGGAACCCCTACAAAATTGACTACTCTTCCTGCCACTGCGATAAAATCTGTGCAGTCTACGCAAAAATCTGGTGGCAAGAACAAGAAGAATAAGAAAAAGACCGCTCCTTCTGAGGATCAAAACAAAAGGCCGCTGTGCCCACTGACGAGGAAAAGGATAAACCCGCCAGATATCCATGTAAACTCTGTGTTGAATACCACATGACCTGGCATTGTCCGCGTCTTCAGGAATGCACATAATACCTTGCCAAAAGGGATACAACTGCAACCCCCACAAGGGGGCAACGATGGTTGGCAACATCCTTCAGCTAGTGAAGGATCTTCTACCGTTTACACATTTGAAACGGTAGAACTCACCACAAGAGCTAAATCTTATGGAGCTCCTATTGCTCATGCAGCGGAACCTTCCTCAATTCCAAACCCACTACCACCCAATGATTTGCATATTGAAAGGCCAGTTGCAGACCTTGTAATTCGACCCCCAAAAGGGGCACTTCGACGCACAACGCACAATACATTTGCGCGTGCCACCCAAAACTACAACATTGTAGAAGATTTGGTGCAAGCATGTCGGCTATGTTGGCGCTCGAAGTATTACAAACATGTCCAACACAACGAAAAGCTTTGCTTTTGACAATTGGTGGTATCGACCCAAAGGATTCCATGCTTGCTATTTTCGACATGGACAAGTGTAAACCCCCCCTTTCTCACCAGCTTGCATTTTAGGTGCTTATAACTTCGAAAGGTAAAGGTATACACAGAACTGTCATCGACGAAGGTGCTTCTACCTGCGTCATGTCGGCTTCATGTTGGCTCACCTTGGGTTCTCCAACCCTAACCCCGCCATCGAACTCCCTGAAATCTTTCAGTGGCCACACTTTCATCCCAAAAGGGTACTTGGCTAGCTACCCCATCACTTTGTATGGGAAAACGGTTACAGTGGACATAGAAGTCGTAGAAAAAAAACTCGACTATAATCTCTTGCTAGGTCACAGTTGGACATATGCCATGACGGCCATCATATCTACTGTCTTTTGCATCATCCTATTCCCATTGGATGGAAAGGTAGTTACAGTAGATCAATTGTCTTTCTGCACCCCTGATTATTCACCATTACCAAGTGGCTCTGTACCCCTAGTAGGAGGTGGAACTGACTCTTATGTCAGTTTAGGTACCAGTCTACTGAAGGCTTCTTCCCTCATGGGTTTTTTTCCTCTTCAACCGCCCAAGGTTTCACAGATGGTCAACATGCTTTCATCTATTCCTCATGAACTGACCGATCCATGGATCCTACCAGCTCCTTCAGACCTTGACACATTCGGAGAACAAATGCTGCTGTCACCAGCTGAATTGGCCTACCAAGCCATTCAATCTGCATCCACATCTCTGGTCACGTTGGTTACTACCAACGGTACCACTGCCCCTCCCATAACCGCTCCTCCTTTAGATCCACTCGATCAACTCCTACCTACGGACGAAGCTATTCGAGAAATCATGAGTTTTGGAGAGCGACATTGGGAGGATTGGCACCATCATGTTTTGATATCTGATTCGGACACGATGCCTCTTCAAATCCTATCCCCTGACATACCAAAAATCGTTTCCTCACCCTATACGACCATCCAAACTTTGGATGTGGAAGGAAACATGGGCAACACTTCAAAATCATTTCCCATCGATATTTCTGTCAAGACAGGCATCGTCGAAAACATCCAGATTGGAGCTGATTGCAATCTTGAGGAAATTGCAAGCTCCACCTACCTATTTAAGGAATCCCACGATGTATTCAATGGGTCTCATGAGGAAATTCCTGGCATTAATCTATCTATTGTCACGCATGAGATCCAACTTTATGATGATGAAAAACCCATTGAGTGTCAGATCCCTTCCCTGGAAATAGTCGTTGAACCCTACCCGGCACTACTGCTGAAGAAGAATGCTTACTATACCTTAAATAGCTGGATAAAACCCATCGAGATACCGACTTGGCACTCGAGGCTCACAAGCACTGGGTACAATCCCAATTTGTGAAAGAGGTTAAGCTTCGTTCTTACCAAGAGGGCAACCTAGTGTTGCTCTATCATCCAAAAGATGACCTCTTGGAGGCATGCACGCTTCGACCCTTATGGCTAGGTCCCTATGTCATCAAGAAAGTCCTCTCCAAAGGGGCATATGAATTGTAGAACTGGGAAGGAGTCCCGCTCAAGGAGCCCAGAAATGGACTCTATCTCAAAACGTATTATGCCTAGTATTGCACTAGGCATGTGCTTTGTCACATTACATAAGTATTCCAAAACCAAAAAAATACTAAAGAGTGTTGTTCTTTTATGGGATCTTTTCTTTCTCTAAAAGTATTGAAAAATCTCCGAGCCTTTCATCATTGGGCTCGTTAAACATATACAATGATGGTCTGAGCAACTCTTTTTCGATATTTTTCTAGCTCATTAAACTAAAAAAGACCAACTGAGCAATTCTTTTTAGGCACTTTTTTCTCGCTCATTAAACTAAAAAAATCCTGAGTTTTGTCTTTAGGCTGATTAAAAAATTTATAAAGATGACCCGAACATTATTTTAGGTACTTTTCTCGCTCATTAAACTGAAAAATCCCAAGTTTTTGTCACCAGGCTCGTTAAAACTCTATGGCAACAACCAGAGCACTTTCTTTTTTGGGACCATTTCTCGCTCTTAAATCGAAGAATCCCCGAGTTTTTCTCTCCTTCAGGCTCGTTAAAACATCGAAGGAGGAATGAGCAGTTCTTTTACCTCTTTTTCCTCGCTCACTAAACTAAAAAAATATACCTTGAGTTTCCTTCATTTGACTCGTTAAAATTTGATGAAGGTATTGAGTTTGTCGTCGCATGACTCATTAAAAATTCACGACGAAAAACGAGTTTAGTTCGTCTCCTCATACTTGTAAAAAAATGAGGTCGAAATCTATTGAACATAGGTTTCTCTTTATCCGGATTCAATAGATTAACTTACAGAAAAGTAACTGATCCGGGTATACTATTAACCTTTTGTCGCACCTAGTTAACAACTATGATAAAGGGACCACCATGGAGTTGCTCTATACGATATTTTCAGACTCTCTAACTATGAAAAAACCACCGAGTTGTCTAGTCTAGACTCTTTAAATTACACAGACAAGATATAGAGTCACTCTTTTTACGATACTTATTAGATTCTTAAAACATGAAAAAATCGACGATTTTACCTGTCTGGACTCATTAAACCAATTAGATATGGCAGAGAGTCGCTCCTTTTGTGGTCCTGTTTAGACTCTTTAAAAATGAAAATATCGATGAGTTTACTCGTTTGGACTCATTAAACTAATCAGATGGGTAAAGTTGACAATACAACTGCATTCAGTATTAGAAAGTGTGGTTTGGTAGCAATCGTTCCCTTGAACATGGCACTCCCTCAGATAAACCTTCCTTGAGACGGCCTCTCAATATGAACCCTACCATCCTATGAGTTTAGCCTATATACCCTGACGATTGCATCTCTATATCCTAACACTCTTTGGTGTTCATGAGCATAGTGTTGTCTAGTTAAAACCGTTGTCGTGCCTTCTATTATTCAAGGGTTAACCTTTTGTTTCTTCCATCAACCCATCAAGCATATCCTTCCATCATGCCCATTGTTCTTTAGACACAAATGCTCAAAATATTCATCAAAAAGAAATTCATTCTTGTCCCGTTTTGTGTCGATTGATGTAGGACACATTATTTCCTACCTTTTGACAGGTTTCTTCCTATTGACTTCAACACTCTATCTAGGAAGACAACCCAGAAACACATTCAGTGCCTTGGTACTTGCAGACATTAGTGACAGGTTTCCTTGTGTTTGATCAGGGGTTCTCATTATGGGCTCCTGGTTAAGCGATTCTAATGGGTGTTTGACAACAAAGACATCTTTCACACTCATTAGATTGTACTATGCATCTTGGAGACCAACACCATTATCGGTGGCCTTCCTCGTGTCTCTTAATAGTCTACATTATTGACTGGTAATAATATGATTTCGTGCATGTTTGACGTCAATGCAGATATTCACATGTATCGATCTATGTTGTTCGGTGAAGCGAAAATCAAGACCTTGGGTAGAGGCTTGCATCATTCAACCTTGTTTCCTCTCCCAAGTTGTGGATATTGTTTTTTGGAGATAGCTTATCAGGATGATTCTATTATGACATGGATCCACATTGTGCTTATCGGTAGCCAGCATTTGTCATATCTATTTGGAGAAAATCACTTTGACATAGCTACTGAGCATTGTAATACTCGACTTAGGACATGATTTTAGCAGTTTATATATATGTGTTGTATCAGGTTTCCGATACCACTCGAAGCTTCGATCCTCTCTTTCTTTTTGAAACGAAAATTATAGTTTTAGTAAAGTATTTCTACCATCGTTGCAGCCTCTGATCTCATACTTTAGGGGGCATCTGTTATACAACAAATTGACCTCCTCATCATCTCAGAGGGGAAAGACATGATAGTTGAAAAAAAGACCACAATCACAGGCCTTGATTCCACACTAATGTTGGTTGTGCACTAACAACTTGCTTTATAAAGCTTGTTACCAAGCCTGGAGGTGCGTTAGTGACCCTACTAAAGCATGTTGCTAGTATGGGAGAAGTGTTAGTGAAACTTGGTGAAGTTCCAAGGGTCAGAGGAATGAATTGACTCACAAAATCTAGATATTTGTTCCTAAAATTACTCAAGAAAAGCAAGGAAACATCCAAATTCTACCTATTTGGAGAATTTCTAATCTGAAAGAAGGAGGCAAATGGGCAAGAGCTAAAAAGCATGGCAAGTTCATTGCTTTTTCCCTAATGAACTCAAGGAGGAGCTTGGCAACCTTAACTCAATTTCTATATAAGCAAAGTGAGGTTTATTGTGAAAGAGGTCAGAGAATTTGAAAGGATAGCATACTTGATTGTTGAGCATTGACTCATATCATAATAAGTGAGAAAGAAGGGAGAGAGAGAGAGAAGCTAGAGGGGTAAAGGAAGGCTGATACAACAGATGGTTGTAATCACTCTTCCAACATTAATATAAACCTATAGTTGTACTGTCTACTCATGGTGTTGATACTATCATTCATTTAGTTGTTTGTTCAATGCCTATTAGCATAAGTAGCTTAGTTGTATGCAATTAGATTTTCTTTCATATATTCATGTATTAGTTATCAGAGTTGTATGTTGTGATTACGCTTGTCTCTTCTATGTGTAGGACTTGATTTGGAGCCGATTTTGAGGGAGTTCCACTTGGCTGCATTGTGATCTCCAAACAAATATACATGAAGACTTGGGGTAATCTACTTCTAATGCTTTGATAGTTAGTTATTGTTTATGAACATGCATGTAACTTTGTACAGTTGCAGATAATATTATAGTCTGCTGAAGGTCCCGAGAAGACCTTTGAGGGTATCTACATTCTCCATACACCATGCATTTTATCCTATAGCATACCTGTTATCACCTGGAGTGAACCTCAGGCTGAAGGAAGGCAATGCCAGGGTAACCACAAACCATGCTTAGCCAAGTAGCTAGCCCTACAAGGCCGGGAGAGGGCTCTCTCTGTAAGGATCTCAGACAAGTTGACTGGATCAAGTAAAGGATATTAGGCTAGGTATATTACCACGAAGTTTTGATTGGATTTTGAAGGGGTTTTCACTGGATCAGGAGGAGCTGGACAATTTAGGGCTAGGGAATTAGGTCAGAATTGCAGGGTGTTCAATGGGGCAAGGTAGGCATAAGGTTTAGCACTCTAAGGCTTGATGGGATGAGAGGTTTAAGACTGGTGAGAAGCTAATAAGAGCATGTGAAAACCATGGATCCTTCCTAGACTGCAGAAAACATGAAATGGTGAATGTTTTCCCAAAGCAGAGCACTAATATAATGAATTATGCCTATCAACTTGAAAGAATTCACTTAGAAAGAAATGAAATGATTAACAAAGTATAAAAAACACATTAACATATTATTATAAAGTAAGAAACTGTACTAAAACTCCATACCACATGGATCCCATAAAAATAGCTACAATTCGTATTAATCTCCTCCTAAACTGCTACAAAATGATGTACAATCAAGGTCTGAGCATCCAGCTAAGTCTAACCCTTTACAATGAGAAAGAAGAAGAAGGTATAGGCATTTTTTCAACCTCCTCCCATCCTCAGGGGTTGAATCCCTAAGATGAGGAGCTAATCTAACCAACACTAAACAAGAAAGAAGAATATAAGCATCTTAACAACTTGCCTCTAAAAGTGAAAAACTGATTCATTTTAGCTCAAATTGACTTCTAATGTAATGAATCTACCCTCTACTACTAGTTATCCATCATATTTACATGCCAAGTCATCATTTACAATGGTAAATCATCCTCCGTGAGAGAAAATCCATGAACACAGTAAAAAAATGGAAAAATAGCGATCCTGTGCAAAATCTACCCTATGTGCAGTGCCACTGGACCAATGCATAGTGCCACTTTCAGGTCCCTTTTGGAGGCCTTCCCAACGTCCAAATTGAGCTCATGATATCTCATTAGAAAGGTCCTCAAGTCTACTTTCCAAAACACCTAGAATTTCTTCATTTGGAGCTCATTTGACCCCTCAAAAGTTGATTCTCCCAATAATTCTTCTGTGTGTCCAAAAAGTGGCAGAAAGATCATTTTTAGGGTGTTTTTTGACTTTTTGGTGGACCAGTTCTACCCGAAAAACTTATCCAATCCATGGGGTACATGTACTCATTTCTCTGAATCAAAAAATGAAAACCATTTGTGCATTGGGTTCTCCTAGGAAAAGCGCAGCGCCGGTGGCGCTGTGCGTTGAGGCAAATTTTTTGTGTATAAACTTTCAAAATTTGCAAATGATAAAAATTCTTCCAAACTTGCCCAAAATTGGTGAGAAGCACCATCATCAAGTGTCCTGATGAGCCAAGGAAACTTTAGCAAGAAACGTAAGCCTATCCTCCTTTTTTCCTTTTAGAGCCCGCCTTAGCCTAGCTTTCATCTTTTTGACCTTCATGTTGCAAATTTTGTTTCGGGTCCTGTAATGGTAGGCCATGTGCCTGATAATCTGATTGTCTCTATTGGTATTCTGCAACAACTTCTCAAGGTGCAAATTGACTCTGTCAAGCCAAGTCTCTCTATCATCTTCAATTTCCTTCTCAATAGGAGTCAATGTGACATGTGCCTCTTTGTCACTTTGTCGTTTCACCTTGAGAAGTTCCAACTCCATGAGGACCTGATTGTCACTCAACTGCTTGTTTTCTTGTTCCAAATATGTGATGAAATACTTAGCCCTCTCCAAATTTTCCATCAAAGCTTGGACTTGAGCCTCCTTTTCTGGTATGATGATGTCCTTTATTGTTTCCTTGTCTTGAGCCTCTATGATCCAAGTGGATCTTCAGATATAATGGCATGGAAAAACTCAAAAATCCAAGTGATTGGAATGAAGTCAACTTAGGATCAGAGCATAGATCTTGTCATCCTGATTCCAATGATGTGAATGGAACTTCAATCCGAGTCCGGATGATGAAGTGATCGCACAAGGAAGGCTGCTTTTATCCTTAAGAAAATGAGGATTTTCCTTTGAAAATGAGTTTTGAGCCTTAAAGGCAAAATCAAAATTGGAGGATGCATAGAGGCAGACTTAGAAAAGGCACTGAGGAAACCCTAATCGCCGATATCCGACTAAATCGGATCAGCGGGCAAATGGATCAGAGGTCATATATATATATATATATATATATATATATATATATATATATATATATATATATATATATATATATATATATATATCTATATATATATATATATATATATATATATATATAGATATATATATATATATATATATATATATATATATATATATATATATATATATATATATATATATATATATACATATATATATAGATATCTGCGAATAGGTAGAGCGATCGATGACCAAACAATTGGCGGGATTGTTATCGGGACACTGGAGTGATCTATGAACGGGACACCAACGTGATCGGCTGATGCAGATATCAATGATTAGCAATCGACGGTTGGCAATTCCTTGGTTACATGACCTTAGGGATAGTGATACGCCGATTTGCGACCTCAGGTCGGATCCAATATGGAATATATGCCCGATTTCACCAGTTTTGAAGTCCGGGTAAATGGTTTTGGGGCAGATTTTTAGTGTTTATTGGGATTTTAAGGCCTTATCGCTTGAACGATAAAAAGGTCATTTTAAGAGGTAGTTACGCCTGCCGATCCTTCCATGAGACCAGCCTCCATTGTTAACCAGACAACCCCAATTTAAAGGGGATTCTGTCCTAAAACCCATTATAAAACCTGATCGATGGAAAGAGCAAGAGGAGGCATTTTGTTGCAGCATGCTGTTTCATTAGCAGGAGGCTGAGAGAGCATCTTTATCTATGTTTAGACAGTTTTACATGAATCTAGCCCCTTTCATTGATACGGACGCATTGGTGTTGCTTGCCTCTCCATCATCAGGCATCCATTTCATAGCCATCTTGCAGATCGGAGGTATAAGCCTCTTGTGGACAGTTGATGATTGTAATTCTCTTTTCTTTCATGCCATAAGAAAGGCCTCCCCATTATTGAGCTGGGCCCGGAGATGTAGTCCAAATTGGACGAACTCCGTTATCAAGCCTTGGTGTCTTCTTTTTGTGCTTTTTATGTGTTTACTTCTTCTTTTCTTATGTGCACATTTTTGTGTTACACTGCAATTTTACATGTGATTCTTTCTATACATCTATAAGCGAAAACATCCTGGATCAAGTGTTATCAGAGCATCGATTTTTAGATGTGAATTGCATGTTTTCATGCTAACAAGAGGCAAGCTTCAAAGAGTCGAAGGGAATCTAGAACCTTTCGATCCAGAAGTAGGGTGTGCACCTCCAAGGAGAAACATGGTAGAAGATGAAGCTCATCTTGAAGAGGAGAGTAATTTCAAAAAGACTTTCTATTCAATGGCAGAGAACATCAGTCAGCTGGTTTTAAGACTGGAGAAATCAGAGGAGAGAAATCTAGAAGGGCAAGGTTCAACACATGGGAATGGTGGAGAAGAACCCCTTCCTTCTCCTTTTGGTAGTGAAGGCTCTCCTTCCTTCCACCACCATAATCAGAGAAATCCAAAGGATGCACCTAAGAAACCTTTTTTTAAATTAGATTTTAAATTTTATCTTCCTATGTTTAATGGTGAAAGTAACATAGAGAAGCTTAATAATTGGATCAGGCAGATTGAGGTTTACTGCAGGATTTAGCAAATCATAGAGGATGAGGCAAAAATCCAGCTGGCCTCTCTATAGCTGGGCAACACAGCTCTCATTTGGTGGGAGAGAAAATTGCAGAGTAGTAAAAATGTGGGTAAGGTCTTTTCCTCATGGTCTGATTTCACTTCTGTGTTAAAGGAACAATTTTATCCCTTAGGATACAAATAGAAAGCTTTGATGAATTGGCAATATTTAAGGGAATGAAAAGGGTAGAATGTTCAGAGTTTTACAGAAGAGTTTAGGAAGTAAGCAATGAATTTGGGTATTGCACTTGATGCACCTGAAGTTGTAACTAAGAATATTGGCTCACTGCATAGTTATATTACGAATTCATTTTTATTGTTTGAACCAACCACTATTGATTCAGCCAGCATGAAAGCAATTCATATTGAGAACAAGGGCAAGAATGAAAGAGAGGATTAGTACAGAAAGCCACCATTCAAACCTCCCAATGGAAAATCCAAAGTGAAATGGAAAGGGAAGTAGAAGAAAATAACAGCAGCCAAAGAGGGAGAGCGGCCTTATTGCAATCACTCCAAGAAGGAAGGCCATGATGACGATCATTGTTGGAAGAATTACCCAGAAAAGTGTCCAAAGAAGTATGGAGGAAAAGGGAAGCAGAAAATAGTAGCAGTGGCACAGCAAGACCTTGGATCAGATTCGGGAGATGAAGCATTGGTCACAGCAGTGGGAACAAAAGGTACCCTTACACCCCCTGTTGATTCTAAATCGCATGAAAGTACCAATTCTGTAGATGATTCCCTTTCAAATGATAAAAAAAGAATTAAATTATTCCATATCAGGGTTGTAGTAAATCACACCAAAGTAGAAAATCTATTTGATACTTGGTCCCAAGCAAATTTAATTGCAGAATCCCTGGTAAAGAAGCTTGGCTTAGAGACAAAACCACACCCAAAACCTTACCCGCTGGGATGGATACATGATAAAGCGAAATTGAATGTAACCCAGCAGTGCAAGGTCAAATTTGTGATAACGTCTAAGCTAGAGACGAAGTAGAAATGGATGTAATACCACTGAATATCTGTGACATGGTATTAGGGAGCCCATACCAGTATGACAGAAAAGCAGTATTTCTCCGCCATGAGAATAAATATCACATCACCAAGGATGGGGTAGAATACATAGTGCAAGCTCATCAAAATAAGATTAATTCCAGCCTCATAAGCACTGGGCAAATGAAAAGACTAGTGAATTCTAGTAAAACATGCATGCTTATGGTTGTAAGGGAGAAAGAGGCCGAATTTGTTGATGTGTTCCAAGGCTACGATGGGAGGCATAAATAGGAATTAATGGAATTGATTTCTGATTATAATGAACTATTTTAGGAGCCAAAGGGACTACCTTCGAAGAGGGAAATCCAACAGGAAATCCATCTATTACATGACACCCCTCTGCCAAATATCTCCATGTACAAGATGTCAATGATTGAGATGGAGGAAATCAAGAGGCAAGTGCAAGAATTTCTGGACCAAGGCATCATTAGGTCAAGCTCCTCTCCATGTGGTTCGCCAATTGTTCTAGTGCCAAAGAAAGATGGTAGCTAGAGGATGTGTGTGGACTTCCGCGCCCTCAACAAGATATCGATGAAAAATCGCTATCCCATCCTACGCATAGATGATTTATTAGACCAATTAAAAAGTGTTGTTTATTTCACAAAGTTGGATTTGCACAGTGGCTATCACCAGGTCAGAATTGCAGAGCAGGATGTGTGGAAAACCGCTTTCAAGACCAAGCAAGGGTTGTTTGAATGGATGGTGATGCCATTTCGGCTTTGCAATGCTCCAACCTCCTTTATGTGGGTTATGAATGATATATTTCAACCTTTCATTGATGAGTTTGTTCTCGTGTATTTAGATGATATACTAGTTTTTAGCAAAAGTTGGTTTGAACATGTGAGTCATGTAAAGAAAGTGCTTGATGTGCTGAAGAAAGAAAGACTCTTTGTAAAATTGTCAAAGTGTGAATTCGGGAAAACCTCTTTGGATTACCTAGGTCATATTGTTGGTCATGGATAGTTAAAAATTGATCCCTCTAAAGTTGAAGCAATTGCAAATTGGCCTAAGCCTACTAGTGTAACTGAGATCTGTAGCTTTTTAGGTGCAGTCCAATATTGGAGGAGATTTATTGCTAATTTCTCTATTATTGCAGCACCTTTGCACACCTTGACAAGTGTGAAACAGGCCTTCCAATGGGGAGGAATACAACAGAAGTCCTTCAAAACATTAAAGGAAAAAAATTAGCACCGTGCTAGTCTTAGCCTTACCTGATCTCCAACAGCCATTTAAGATCGAAACCGATGCCATCGGTTATGCCATGGGAGCTGTACTAATGCAACAAAAGAAGTCGATTTGTCACCATTCTGAGAAGTTTTCTCAAGTTGTGATAAACTATCCCACCTATGACAAAGAGCTTTCTGCCTTGGTGCAGAGTGTGAAAAAGTGGAAACACTACCTGATCGGCAAAGAGACCATCATCCATACAAATCATCAGCTGTTGCAGTACCTTCAGTCACAAACCAAGTTGCAGCAATCTCGTCATTTCAAGTGGATGGGCTTTCTTCAACAGTTTCATCTGGTAATAAAGTATAAGAAGGGCACTAGCAATAAAGTGGTCAATATGCTATCTCACCCTCCTATTTCTGCTTCTGTTATTTTTCATAATGCTTCGTTATATTTTTAAAGTTATGATGAACAATATGCTAACGATGATGACTTTAAGGAGGTTTATGAAAAACTAACCCATGGTTCACAGGTGGACAACTATCACTCGTAGGGGAAATTGTTGTATCACCTTGGTAAATTGTGTATTCCCATAGGAGAAAGAGTACATGTAATTTGAGAGGCCCACACCTCTCTTGTGTCTGGACACTTTGGTGTCGAAAAGACTTTATGTCATGTACAAAGATTTTGTTTTTGGCCTCATATGAAAAACATTGTGACTCACTATGTAAAGGGTTGTGTGATGTGTTTTGTTTCAAAGCCCTCTAATAGAAAACTTGGGCTCTACACACCACTCCCTATTCCGAGTCGTCCATGGGAAAGTGTGTCAATGGACTTTGTAGGAGGTTTACCTTTGTCTAGGAAGAGTCACGACTATTTGTATGTTGTCGTTGACCATTTTAGCAAGATGTGTATTCTTATGCCTTGTAAAAAGCAGATTACTGCAGAGCAGACTACTTCTCTTTTCTTTTAGCATGTTTGGGTCCACTTTGGATTACCCACATCAATTGTGTCAGATTGGGACTCTCACTTCCTTGGAGAGTTTTGGACCAGCTTGTGGAGGATGATGGACACCAAATTGAAAAGAAGCATGACATTTCACCCGCAGACCGACGGACAGACAGAGGTTGTTAACCGTACCATGGTACACTTATTACGAGGCTATTGTGGGAAACATCCCAAGTTGTGGGATGAACATCTCCCCTATATACAACATTCCTACAACCGAGTAGTGCATTCATCTATGCAGCGTTCACCATTCGAGACATGTTTTGGTTACCTACCAAAGGACCCTTTTGATATGGTCTTTGGAAGGGAAGATGGCTCCAGTGGACGTAATGATAGGGACAAAGCTCAACAGTTCATTCAGCGAATCCAATTGATTCACCAAGTAGTGCAAGAGCAGTTGGAGAAAAGTCAAGCCCGTTACAAGGCTCAACATGATAAACACCAAGTCGACCATCAATTCCAAGTGGGTGACAAGGTGTGGTTCCACATCAGCAAAGACAAGATGAAGGGAGAAGGAAAGAAGTTGCAGCCAATCCGGTATGGACCATTCACCATATTAGAGAAGATTGGGAATAATGCCTTTCGTCTTGACTTACCAGTATATATGCAGATGTACTTAGTAGTGAATGTGGAGAACCTAAAGCTGTATGAACCACCTTTGATCATGGACACTGATGAGGTGGGTACAGTTCCTACAATCGATGATTTTGCACCAGAATATCTCGATGAGTTGCCTGAAGACATCATCCTCGACAGAAGAACCAGGACTTCACGGCAAGGAGATGTAGAATACCTTCGATTTGGATTCAAGGGGATGCACCCGAGCGAGGCCAGATGGCTAGAGAAAGAGAAAGTGAGGGAACAATTCCCTCACTTTCCAATTGACTAATGAAAAGATTTTGGTGATCCAAAAGCTCCTCAATGGGGAGGATTGATCCAGGTGGATCTTCAAATACAATGGCATGGAAAAACTCAGAAATCAAAGTGATCGAAATGAAGTCAACTTAGGATCAGAGCGTAGATCTCGTCATCCTGATTCCAATGGCACGAACAACACTTCAATCCGAGTCCAGATGATGAAGTTATCACACAAGGAAGGCTGCTTTGATCCTTAAGAAAATGAGGATTTTCCTTTGAAAATGGGTTTTGAGCCTTAAAGGAAAAATCACAATTGGAGGATGCATAGAGGCAGACTTAGAAAAGGCATTGAGGAAACCCTAATTGCCGATCTCTGACTAAATCAGATCGGTGGATCGGTGGGAAAATGGATCGGAGGTCATATATATATATATATATATATATATATATATATATATGTATGTATGTATGTATGTATGTATGTATGTATGTATGTATGTATGTATGTATGTATGTATGTATGTATGTATGTATGTATGTATGTATGTATGTATGTATGTATGTATGTATGTATCGGTGAACAGACAGAGCGATCGGTGATCAAACAATTGGTGGGATCGTTATCAGGACACTGGAGCGATCTATGAGTGGGACATTGACGCGATTGGTTGACACCGATATCAATGATTGACGATCGGTGGTCGGCAGTTCCCCAGTTATACGACCTTAGGGATAGCGATACGCCGATTTGTGACCTTAGGTCAGACCCGATATGGAATATATGCCCGATTCCATGCCATGATGAGTATAACACTATTGCGTCTCATCATGCTCTGTTAAATCAAAGTCCCTCTCTTTCTCCTCATCATCAAAACTCTCCTCCGGCATCCTTCCCTTCCCTTTGTGCAGCTGCTGCACCTGTACCTGTTGTGTTGACAAAGAAGGCAAAGCTCCTTCCACATCCTGTGGAGCTAGCATTTGCATATGGGTTGATGAAGAAGGAAAGGTCCCTTCCACATCCCATGGAGAAAACACTTGCCTATCAGCTGCAAACAATCTTCTTGTGCCCCTTTGATATGTCATGTAAGTCCCGGGCACCTCAGTAGTTCTAGTCCCTTTGGCTTCATCATCTATTTTCACTTGAGTACTGCTAGAAGGTCCCCCTGCTTCTTGAGACACTGGTGGAGGAATTTGAGGACCCCTGAAGATGTCATGGGAAATAAATGTCTCCCAAGAGACGTTGAGGAGTTTAAGATGATGAAGCACAATCATCTTGATCAGGGAATAATGATAGAGAATGCTCATCTGCTGAGGGTATGGCTTCTTCTAGACAAAATGAGCCATCTTCTCAATATTCCTGAACAAGAAATAAGGGAGGTTTAACATCTTCAACCTGGTAAAATGCATGAGAAACCTGATGCGGTAGGTGTATAGCCTAGAAAATCTGCCCTCACAAGTGAAATATTTCATGATGATTTTCATCATGGGGACATACTTGTCTTCAAGAAATCTGAAAGGAAAAAGTCTTTTCACCTCATTTCTATATCGAGGTTTGATATAAGGCTCATAATAATGTTCATCCAGGTCCTGGGTCTTGTACCACTTCTCCCATATATTTCGAAATCTTGGTTGCATCTGCAATGATGGAGGGTGAGACTATGAATGTTACCCCAGCAAGAGTCACCTTGTTGTCCTAAAGATGGGCTACAAAAAGTCTGGTGAGCTTAGGGTAATGTTGAACTCTCTCTACCTGCCCATAGAACTCATAGCAGCCAAGATGTCTGAAACAAGCGACAACCAACTGAGAGACCTCCAATTATCTAAGGTTTGACGACTCTTCTCTGATAGTTCTACCTACCCTGTGTGGTTTTCTCTGATGCCTAGCTCTATGTACTGAGGTGTCATTGCCTGTGTTTTCCTCCTCCTCATAGTCTCGGTCCTCTCTATCCATGTTTGTAAGGCTTGAGGTTGTATTAAGGGAATGAGTGAGAGTGATTTTAGGAGTGAGGGGATGGGAGATGACCTTATGGGCTAGAAAATGAATGAGGGAGTAGGAATCATAAAAATGAGAGGGAGGGCTTGGTTTGTTTGAGAAATTTCCCTTTGGGAAGAGGGATAAAGGGATGTGGATGTTATGGAATAGGGATAAAGGGATAAAGGGATGTGGATGTTATGGAATAGGGATAAAGGGATAAAGGGATAAAGGGATAGGGAAAGAGTTTAGAGTTGTAATCATAGGTGATATAAGGAATAATTGGGGTTTAGTGTTTAGGCATACCCAAGGGAGAGTTTTAGGGTTTCACACTTGCCATGGGGAATGATGTTTAAAATTTTGAAATGAAAACGAAAACTATAGTATGGGAGGTCAACTTACTTGCATTAAAGGGAAGAGAGGGAAATCTTGAAGTTTCTTGAATTTTTTAGACCTTTATGGCCCTTCTGCTCAACGCGCAGTGCTACCGCATAGACGCATAGCGCCACCTCTAGAGCATCGTAGTGTAAAATTAGATTGTGAGAATTCCCAGATGTGTAGTGCCAAGCCTAGACGCACAGTGCCAAACACTCAACATGCAGTGCCAACCTTGCCTACCTGAAACATGTAGCACCAGTCTGCCTATGCGCAACGCCAGTCACCACTACTCCAAATGCACAATGCCACTCTCTAGAAGCACAATGCCACTTTCCTTTGCCTAAAGCTCACTCAACCTTTCCTCTTCTCCTCACTTTTTTTACTCCTTGCTTACCAAATTAGAATGATAAAATTGAAAATGAAATGTGAGGCCTTATATAGGAGTAAATTTCGATTTTTCACTTGAAAAACCCACTTTCTAATGTTTCTTGACCTTCTCCAAAGCTTTGTTTTTTAATGCCTTTTCTTCTTTGTTTCTTTTTAGATGGATAATGTTCAATTTGAACTGATTTTTGTAGTGTTTCTTTGTCTTGCAATAAGGAGAGATGCTTTGGTGCAGATGGGATCATTTATTACATAAAGTGGCTTAAAATTACATAAAAAATACAAATTAACTCAAAATGCTCCGTTTTCACCTCAAAAACATGTTTTTGAGGTGAAAATCACATTAGTTTAAGAGACAAATATATAGTGACTATGACCTACAAGCCATCATGCTTGACTTATTTATCATCCTCATACCCTTCCTTCCCTTTATTTACACTTTTAAATCATGCTCTTGACCTTGGAAATGAAACCCTAAAACCTATTGAAACATGCCCTATGACCTAATGAAAGAATGATTGAAAATTGACCATGAAACCACAATTGAAGGCAACCTGAAGAAGGGTCAGCAAGTACACTCTATGAGGGAGAAATTATATTTTCTAACATGAAGACAACCATCAATGGATCAATTTGACATGACCTAATGAAATTATGTGAAATTTTCAGTATGGAACCCCTAAAATGAAAATGCAAAGAGAAAGTTTTGATCCCTGATGGAAGTATGCAGATAATGACACTAACAACACCTTTCTCTTTCACCTTCATTACCTTCATGAGGAGGTGAATCTAATGAAGAAGTAGCTCCCTTTGGAACACCATCAATCTCTTCAATGCTTTTAGAGCTTTCACAACTTTCTGGTTCAAGTGTATGCTTATGTACACCTTCTTCTTGCAAATGATATTTCAAACAATTGCATTCCCCAAGAATACAATATTTACAAACTTGAGGTAGGGAACCTGAAATGAAACTCCTTCTAGCAACTATTTCAGTTGCCTTCATGGCTGCTTTGGAACTTTCTCCATAATATTGTCCATAGCCAAGACCCAAATACTTAGGCCTTTCCTCAACCATTATTCGCTCAACTATGCCCAATGCATGTTTATCCAATCCTTTTCCTTCATACACCATTTTTGACATCAACTTGGACCCTATTCCTCTTGTATGTTTTTCAAAAGAACCAACATAAACATTCTTAGAGGAAATTGAAGACAAACTAGAATTGTTTACCTCTTCTTCAAGCTGATACTTGACTAAGGCTTCTTTGGCAGCAAGGAGTTGTGTCTCCAACTCATGCATCTTTTCTAGATCCATATTTGCAATATGAAGTTGTCTCTCCATTTCTTAAAATTTGTCAAAAATCAACTGCTTCTCTTCCTTCATGGAATTTAACTACTCTCGAAGTTCGGTGCTCATTTCTCTCACCATATCCATCATGATGACCAAATCTGGCTTCAAGTATTCATCAAAGAATCTTGTGAAAGAGGAGGATTTGGAAAACTCACTTGTAGAATTTGTTATTATCAAAATGAACAAAATCACTTCAAGAGAATTCACAAAGCTTTCAAATAACTAATGACAAATTTCTGAACTAAATGGCAGCAGAATCAAATTCTTATTCAAGCAACCTTTTGTACACAAACCCTCTTATGCTTCAAGGATTCTCTTGAGGTCCTTGGGGTAAGGAGAATGCCTTCATCCCTTCTTCCTTCTTGTCCTCTCCTGGACTTAGCTTTCAGTAGCTTTCCCTTCACCTTTTCAAACTCAAACAATAGTCAGTTTACAAATAATCAAACAATAGAATTTGACTATTTGAAGACCTTTTAAACAAGCAATCTTTTGCTCTGCCAATCAAGAAACCTGCTTTGATACCACCTGATTTGAAATGAGGGTTTAACATCTTGTTTCACTTGGAAGAACCTCTCACTCCAAAGCTTAAAAATTATTTGATCTAGCTTATGTTGACAATTGCGGAATTAAGTACTTGAAACAGGTGTATGTCTTTGTGTTTTATTTTGATTTGTTTCTATTGATATTAGACACACATAATAGTGATATAATGCAGCAAATAAACATCAAAACATAACAAAAAATTTAATCTAGGAGTTCACCCGAATATCGTGGGCTATGTCTCCTTGAGCTTTTGTCAATTTGACTTGGCTCTTTCGGATTATGGCTTCAATTATTTTACAAGTTCCACACTCAATTCCAATGGTTATTAACTGAACCAGTGGGCTTAGAAAGCCATCTATATCCTTGTCATGGTTGTCATCATTCTGCAAATAGATCTGAGATCCCTTGGACTTGATTCCTTCAATCGGTGCACTGAGGTTCCCTGAGCTTCTTGATGGAACAAACTCCTTTATAATTCTTCAACTATCTCTAAAACCTCTTCTACTCTCTCTAGTACATATCAAACATCAAAAATAGACTGTTCATTTGCTCAAAAATGAGCGTTGCATCCCCGATCTAAGCCTTCCTCCACGGTTGGCACTAGGCTGCCTCAAACGTTCTTGTAGCATCTCGACCTTTAGAAGTCTTCAGATGCTTCTATAAACCCTTACAATGGATTCAGAAGGCTCATTACAGTTAGTAATGATTGTTGGTTCACTGAGAACGGATACTGTTAGCTCCTGCAACTGCCTCCGACCCATGGTGGCCCTAAGCTCCAAAATCTCCCTGGATGAAAATATCCTTGAAGATGGCTTCCTCGGCTTCTCTGGACTATTCCATTGGCTTAGAAAGGCCTCATTTAGCCTATCTAGACTCTTTCTTCACTCTCTTAGGTCGAAAATCACTTCTGGAGTGCATTTAATCAGTAACTCCTAGTGATCCTCTAATAAATTTGGCTAACTAGAGTTCACTCTCCTAAATTTGGCATACCACCCTTTTTTGGCGTTCTGCCAAGCTTGAACGCCATGCTTACTGTTAGCTTAACCATCAGGTGTGCATGTGATGGGTTATCTCCTGGCAGTTACGGATAAGGCCAGTGGTTAATGCGAAAACCGTGGTCGGTTGGCAAATAGCGCATGTGATCGGTTGTATGGGACTATTGGCGGTCTAGTCCCCAAACCACAAACAATTAAACTTTAAATATAAACTTTAGCCCTTAGAGGTTAAGAAACAACATGAAGTGGAGTTGGTAATGTGTTGTGCTAGCTTGCCGGAGGTGATGGGTTCGATCCACGAAAATTTTATCCAGGGCCACATGGCGGCTTCTGGGCTTGCCACATGTCAGTTCTTGATTGGTCACCCAAAAGGAATATTCTAGGAAATATTCCAAGGAATATTCCTTGGAATATTCTTTTTTTTAATATTTTCCAAAAAATCAATTTATCCTTGGAAATTGCAGTTTACTAGACTTTTTCAAATGGCGATAACTTCTTAATATGGTGTCAGTTTTCGAATCGTTCATGGTGCCGGAATCAGGAAGACAAGATCTATCCAGTCATTCAGGTTTGATACTCTTTCAAACACTTTGAAATTTTGAGCTATCATTAAAGTCCTGGATCAATATCTGATCACCACCACACTACTCATCTGATTCATAGGGAGAGTCTTTGTAGTCTACCATCTTGCTATTCATTTTGATCTTTCTCCTACAAGGCATAATGTGTCAGGTAAACCAAATCATAACAAAAAAATGTACCTTAGTATAATTTGGGGAGGATACCTCATTTGCAAGATCATCCAAATTAGTGTGATACATGTATAAACAGAATCATAACATCATATAAACATATAACAACTAAGTGAACCAACACATAACATCATTCTAGCTAGATTCCATTCATCACTGCATGACCATATCACTACACATACTTGACTTCATGCATGACAACATCAGCCATACCAATGTACATGGACAATACACAATCATAAACATAGACGATTCACCAACATACATGCGGACAACACACCAACATAAACATGGAGAACACACGTGCATAAACACATATAATACAACATAAATGGAAAATACTTGTAAGAACAGGTAGCAAAATTTAACCAGGCATACAAGAACAATACATGTAAGCAACATATAACAACCTATAACCAATCATACACTCATGATGACATACTTCATAGAAACAACATCCTCTTTCACATGGCGACATCACTACAACCATGACTGACACCATGCATATTCAACAAGAACATAGATCACAAGAATGAATAACACACATGCAAACAACATGAATGCATGACCAACACACCGCTCATCCAGTCCAAGGTGTGAACCATGCTCTGATACCACTCTATAACACCCTCCTCCCACATCTACCCAGTAACTAGCCAATTGAGCTAAACATGTGATGAGAGGCTACTTTGATTGGATTCAACCTCCTAGGTGACCTTAAGGAAATGGAATCAACGGAGAGACACCATAATAACCTTCCAGATCAACTACAAGACCCTTAAGAACCATCCCAACACTTCTGGTAACCAAACCCTAGGTCCCACTGAGCTTTTAGGCCACTCGACCCCCAACCACTCCCATGATATGGACCTAACAGCATCCAGGAGGCTCTGGATGCTCTCATGCCAAGGAATACCAGTGTTCAGGGACTATATTTCCTAGCGTTGTGCCAGTGTCCCTAGGATTTAAGCCACCTTTTTAGGCCTAGAGCCTAGGTTGTTGAGTAGAATTGAATGACACCTTCAGAACAAAGATATAACAAGGAAATAATGATGCAAATGTAAATACATAAACAAACCCTTAACCGGGCCCCTACTATCCATGACAGGCGCTTATTCAAACATGTCATGAATATGTAATCTACATGTGTAAGCAATAGTTTTAAGCATAGGGGTTTCATACTTATCTGATAATCACTATGAAGCATTGTTCCCTTATATCGTTTGTTGCATTATCATCTATAAGGTCATAGATACATTGTTCATTCATTTACAAGTAAAACATGAGGAGATCCATACATAGTTATTGTCATAAAAAAAATATATAACCAACATAATAACAACATAAATACCATGAATACATCAGCCATAGAATCCACATATAAACCATTACATTTACACATGAAAAACCAAGGAAATGAATGTCTCATTAATGAATGAAGAAACCAACTAGGGATGGGACTACCATGTTCCACCTAACCATAGATTGGCTTAGCCAAATCTATCTTCAGCCAATCAGCCCCGTGCCATATTCCAAGCATGAATGTGGGACTCATAACCTACAAAAAAGAACCAAAAAAACATGGATGCTACCAGAGTTCTCCACCTACACCGTGAGGAATTTTAGTGCCTCCTAGTCTCTTAGGATTTACTATAATCCACAGTCTGATCTAGGGATCACTAGTCCCTACACGGAGACCCACTCTCCCAGCTTTACTATACATTCCAACTCAGGAATACTAGGCCTAACGGAGAGAAATCCACCTCTTGGATTTACTGTATATCATGCCATTCAGTGACAAGGATTCCTAGGCCCACCGAGGCACACAATCCTGGGTTTACTGCAACCTAGACTCTGGCTCAAGGGTTAATAGGCTAGTGGATTTACCATAATCCATAGTTTGATTTGGGGACAGCTAGGCCATGTTTTTATCATTTTGGAGATCCACCCCACTCAATTTTGAATCCATCCAGTTATCCAGCTCAACCAAAGTATGAGAACCCATCTCATCAAAGCTATTTGGAAATGACAAGGCTAGGCTGAAAACACTTTCACACCTGCCAAAACCCATGCCATGAAAGAAAACAACCACATGCAATGCCATGCATGCCAAATATAGCAAGGGAATCACACATGCAAAACAATACTTCAAAGAATCCTACTTTAGTTGCTTGATCCTGCTCTTCCTTGCTTTCTCCTTCCTTCCTCTTGCCTTCTTTGCCTTTCTTGATCCAATGCGGAAGTGCTCGAAGAAAACTCTGTGTCCAAGAGTGAGTGAGAGAGAGAGAATAATGAGAGAGCTCCAAAATTGAACTGACAAAGGGTACCAACTAACCCTCATAATCCTTTTTATCAATTCAGCCTCTATTTTCTTCATTTTCCATTATTTGCCTTCAATTTCCTCCTCACATGAAACTTGTTATCTTTCCCCTTTCTTTTCTCATAATTTCCATTATTTTCATAAATAATTGTGCCAAAAATGCCATTTTAAGTTTCCAAATCCTTAGTCATTGCCTTTGCCAATTTCCTTAGCCAAAATAAACCAATTGAACACCCACTAGGATGTCTTGCCCAACATTCAGCTTGGAACAAGTGTTCCATCAACCGTGGTTATTATTTCTAACTTTTATTACATGGAATTTCACCAATGTTGTTACAAGTTCTGAGGGATAATTAGATAAATAAGTACAACATATTCACCTCTCTAGAGGATGTCAAAATAATATTGATAAACCTAAGTTTTTGCATCAACAAAATTGATGCTCAACTCATGCATGTGGAGATTCATGTTCCCTATGACTCTGATGGTGGGGAGGCAAGGGATCCACCTAGTTCAAGTGCAAGGGTTATGGTAATTGTGTCATCTTCAGACAATGAAAAGTGACGTAGAATGGTGGGGGATGGTTTATGGTTGTATCTTGGAAATATTATTTTTTGTCTCTCAAAGGCCCTTGGTGGTATTTATTATCTCTAGATTACAATGACATAGTAGAGTCATGGCCTTATGTTTTTACATTGGGTTCATTTTTCTTCTTAATTATTTGGAGTGTCTTGGTCTCCCGATTGTTAGAAACACTAGTGTTCATGCGGTGGATGTGCTTTCCATGGTGGTTGTTTTTTGTTTATGGATGAGGTTTTTTGGGTGGTGGTGATCTGTTGTTTCATGGGCATTCGATCGTGTCTTCTTTTCAGTGGGATGGTGGCTTAATCTAGGCCCTTGTGGGCTTGCTTCCATGACTCATGGGCTGACTCTCGTGGCTCCCCAAGGTGCTGGTATAACATGACCTGTTTTGGTTTATACAGTGTGGTGTTGTCCTGGTCGGTATCTTTGTTTAGGGAGGGGCTAGGTCTCACAATGTCATGACACCTCAGCTGCTTTACACAACAAAGCTACATCTTTAGATACCTCCGGGTGGACCTGTGGGTTATGGGCCCACATATACATCAAAAGCATTCTAATTGGCAGATTTTACACAAAACCTATCCAATCACTGATTGGTCAACAAATAACGGAATACAATGTAACCTGACCAACGAATTTCGGTCCCACTATGAACGTTTAAGACCAGAACCCAAATAAATTAAACCCACATTGATAACATATTGAGTTCACCCGAAATTTTAACCTGAACGCACATTCAAGTGCGATTACCATCCGATCAGACACCCAACGAACTGCCTGGATGGCCAAAACTTATCGAGGTCTTAACCTTGTTGTATAAACCCTCATCACATCCGTCTTTTGAATTAATGGCAATGCTTCTTTGCACATGATATGCATCCGATCATCCATTAAACGAACGGTCCGATCACTCGAAACTATAAACTCTTTTTAATGAGTTCATTAGGTCCTTTTTTAGGATTAAACCTCAATGTCTGTAGCCACGTGATGACCATTAGATCTATGGATCTGTTGATCAGAAAATCCAGATCTACTCCTGGGTTTCTTCATGAATTCGTCAGGGTTCTCTCGTTCTGCCAATATTTTCCGTTGATCTAGACGATATGATGGTTCTCTTTGTGTTTATTCAATCTCCTCTGATGACTCGATCTCGTTCGCTATTGGTGGAATTACATTATAATTCACATTTATCTCTACCATACTCATTTAAGGCGAAGTTCATAGGAACTTCATCCTTTACACTCGCATACGCCTATCTATTAACTCACAGTAAAGAATGTATATCAAAATAGTACACAGACACACAAATACAAATAACACGTAGATGTACCACAACACGTATATTTCATATATATACATAATTCGATTACAGTCTAAGGAATCTCAGCCTTAGTCACAAATTAGCCCTGTGGCTATATTGTGTACAATCTCTCCCCCTAATACAACACACAGTTACACAATTTATAGAAATAACTACAGAATCATGGATCATTCTAAATCCATGATCTTCTCCTAGATCACTCAAACCAACCCCTAAAAATCTCTCTATACGCATACATGGAAGATAATTACATTTAATCAAACCTTCTAAAGACTTATCAATTCCATCAATTTAGCTTTATTTTAACAGAATTTTCCCTGTTTTACAATAGTTGTCCACATTTCCTCTTTCACAACTTTGGATTCTAACTTTAATGAAGGGTGCTCGGATGCTCCTACATTAGACTCTCAAGGTACAAAAATTTATGACCTCCTAATCATATGATTCTCCTTCATCCCTTAGCAATTCTACCCACATCCTTTGTGGAATTGCCTTGATGATCTTTTTGTGAGCTGTAAAAATACCTTTGTAGTCACAAGTCCTCCTTGCTACAGATGCGTCACCAAGCTTCTCTCCTCTATGCTTAGTCTTTTGGCATCTCTCTAGTTCTCTCTTCTTTGGAGCCATATGAGCACTCCATGCTCTAGGTTGCTGCAATCTTCACACTTCTTCTGCCACTTGCTATATGACAATAATAAGATCAAAAAACTCTCCAACATTCAATATAACTGTACCTCCTCCTTTTGTTCGCAAAATCCTTCTTGTAGGAAATATTTTCCCTGCTCTGATACCAAAAATTTATGATAGCTCAGCCACTTTATGCAGCAAAGCTGCATCTTTACATACCTCCGTTTGGATGTTCTAATTGGCGGATTTTACACAAAAGCCAGCCAATCACTGGTTGGTCAACAAATAGTGGAATACAACATAACCCGACCAATGAACGTTGGCCCTGTTAGCCCCTGAGGTACAGTGCTGCTATTTTTAGTGGAAATGTCCCCTATTTTAGCTCTGACAGCCACGTCTCCTCTTGCTCTACTTTGGCCATAATCCGGACTTCAAAAAATATTACTCTCGCATCTATAATTGCATCGGATCCTGATCCAAATGGATCCAAATATGCTCTCTAAGTCTTCAAAATCTCGTAAAATCATGCCAAAGATAAAAAAACAATCGAATGAGAAGAGCCCTTAGAATGGTAGAGAAGCACTATTAGGAGGCCAAAAACGGGTAAACATAGTGAAAAACAAAGCAATGGAGGCTTGAACAATGAATTCACATCAGCTGTCAGATCTGGCCGATCAACGATCCAGATCTGATCGACAAAATTGCAATTGGCCAACACAGTAGAGTGCTCACCAAACGGCCCGAGGTTATCGCGATATGTGATTGCGATTAATCACATCGTGATATCGCATCAGAGCTTCATAGAGGAGCGGGATATATATATATATATATATATATATATATATATATATATATATGTATATAGATATCTATAGATATATACATATACATATACACATACACACATACATACATACATATACATATACATATACATATACATATACATATACATATACATATACATACATACATACATACATACATACATACATACATATATATATATATATCTATATATATATATATATATATATATATATATATATATATATATATATATATATATATATATATATATATATATATATATATATATATATATATGCGATGCAATTAACCAGACCTGAAGAGGTTTGCGAATAAAAACATATATTGTTTCAAGTCCGGAGGAAGCCATTTTTTACATTATTTTCAATGTTTTCAACATACTTCCAAAATACAAAGGGAAGCCTTGGAACAAGGTTGAAGTGACTTGCAATAGCAATTGAGGATGGACCCGATAGACTAGATTTAAGGACTTTTGAAGTTTGGATGAACAGTGGTTGTGGCAGATTTTCATAGTTTAAATGCATTTCTCTTTGTTAACAGAAAGCATCCATTTCAGGGATTTCAAAGGCCAAGAGACAGAGGCCGGGAGACAGATGGCTAGGAAAGGAAAAATCCATAGCACAATGTAGCTGAATGAACAGAAGTGATCATGGAGCATCGCTGGCACAAGAAAGCCACCTGACAGTGAGGCGAATTTACTAGAATTGGTTAATATGTTGTTAGAAAAAGAGACCTCTGAGCTCATGTATGTCGAGTTATGGCATCAAGTAGTTAAAAAGACAGAGGGGATAAATTAAGACTCTTGAGCCTCAGAGAGCTTGGGAGCATTATAAAAAGCCTATAAATGGCTGAAAGTTAGAAGTATCAAGGGTTCAACATTTAGAGACTGTGGAGACTCTGCTCCTCTCAGCGTCTTATCTTCATTCCAATAATACAAGCTTCTTTTGCTATTATATGTTCAATCACCATCTTTTCCTCGATTCTAATATTACACTTCAATGGGTTATTCAAGTTTTCTTCTCTGTCGAATGTAATTGTCATCTTATCTCTGCGTTGATAAATTAGATTTGTAAGCTTCATTTACTTTCTATAGCTGGCCATTCAAGTGTTTATTTATGTATCTGCTAGTACAGTCAGGTTTCTTCATCTATTCATTGAATCTATAAACTATTGAGGATTAGTGGTTGAAATCCTTGTCAAGTTGAGTGTGTTCATGCATGTTTTGAGTGAAAATACAGTTTAAATAGTCATGTGACTTGATCCAAACCCCAATGCATTCCAATAATTCAAAGAATGATATTGAAGATTTATATGTTTCCAGGCATCTCCGAGCTACAACCCAGGAGAGCTTCCTAGAGTGCTAACATAATTGGCGCCGTTGCCGGGGAAAGGGGACTAAAGCTCAGCTTCCCTGGGAGATGACACAGATCCAGCTTTGATGATAGACAAAGTCTGGACACTTTTTCAGTTGTAATCATCTATTTGGCGACTCTACTAGAGTACTAACCTCTTGGCGACTCCACTTCATAGTTTTGGCTCAGTTTGTGAGGCATACTCAAAGAAATCCTCAGAAGCCACAAGCTGACCCTGAAAAAATCATCAAAGAAAGAAAGGCATTGCAGAAAGGAGCATCAGGTTCAAGTAGCTCTAAAGATATTCTATATCTCTTCAAGAAAATCATGTAATAGAACAAATACATATTGACAGTATAGCATCTAATACTAGCAGTGAAGAAAAAATCTCAGAGATTCATAGAGCTCCTTATTCTTTAGTTTATCCTTCCATTCTAAGCCCAAAGGAATCCTCTCCTCCTATCCATCATACTCCTTTATTCCTATCAGTCACTCCTCAACCCTCTGTCATTCAGAATTCCAGTCCCCTCATAGCCACCACAGCTATGGCAGGTCCACAAGCACCTACCAAAATGGAAGGAATCATAGCTGCTAGGTATGGACCTCTAGTACTGCCCACTCCTTTGAATGCCATGCCTACTAAAGAATATCAGAAGTATAGGCATAAGTTCACTGGGATTGAAGGTGTTTTAGTTTAGGAACATCTTGAATTATTCTATAGCTATGCTAATAACCTGGACATTAGTGAAGATGATGTATGGATGAGAGTCTTTGTCCAAAGTCTAGATGGAGAAGCTAGAAAATGTTTCAGAGAACTGACCCCAAGTTCTATAACAGACATTGAGGCTTTAGATGATGCATTCCTAAACCATTGGGGGGATAAGAAGGATCTAATCTACTACCACACTAAGTTTGGGAACTTAAAAATGGAAAATGGTGGGTTGTTGTCTGATTTGAATAAGAGGTTTACCGTATGTACAACAAGATACCAATTGAAGTAAAACCCACTACTACCCATGCTAAACTCACCTATACCAGCGCCTTTTATTCTAACTTCTGTCTACTATTGAGGGAGAGATAATGTGCTACCTTGGCTGATATGCATGACGCAGCCTTGGAAGTAGAATCAAACATCATGGCTACAGAGAAGCTCAAGGGAAATGTTGATAGAAGGAGACAGAGGGGTGAGTCTTCATCATCTTTAGATCCCAAGATAGATGAAATGACCAAGATGATAGAGTCATTAGCCTCTGAAATCTCCAAATTAAAGGTTGAGCAACACCCTGGGAAAGGAAGAGTTCCTAATGCCTTTTCTCCTAGAAATCCAAATCCATATAGAAGAGCTAATGAGCAGTTGCAGATTCCTGAAAGAATCAAAGATGCCAATGAAGACCAAAGTGTAGGTTTTAACCCCATACAGAAACTACCTGCATACGAATTCTAAATCACAGAAAATAAACAATGCAAGAGCATAACACATAAAACACATATACATAGAGATTTTCCCCTGGATCCCAAAACCAGGACTACCAGCTTGATTTTTCATTATATTCCTTTCAATGTTACAATACATATTTATACATGCCGAAGCATCCAATACCATGGACCGAAAACCATCGCGTCCAAAACCATGGATCGAAAACCATGGGTAGGTTCGCCCAACCTAATATAGGGTCCAAAAAAAATTTTCCTGGGGCACTGCCTCGGACCTCGTAGACGGGGGCTACCCGCCCCCCTCAAACCCCTCGGACAAGGGGGGCTGCCGCCCCCCCTGTGACCCCCCCGCTACGCAATCGGCACAACGAAGGGGGGCTCCACCTCCCCTCTAACCCCCCGGTTCACTACGTAGGTTAGTCATGGAAAGAATATAACACAACCCAACAATCTCCCACTTGTTGTTTTCTTTCCACAAGGGGGCCACAGGAGAGCTTAGTCATTTTTACAGCCCTGAAATTCCCATTGTTTCTCTACACCAAGAGAACTTTTCAAAGCTCACAGATTTTGTCAATGCATCTGCAGTATTCTTCAAAGTGTCCACCTTTACCAGCAACACCTTTTTGTCTTCTATCATATTCCTCACAAAGTGATACTGAACATCAATGTGCTTTGTCTTTGAATGATAAGCAGGGTTCTTTGCCAAGAAAATTACACTTTGGCTGTCACAGTCTATTCTTATAGCTCCCTGTACTAACCGCATACTTGAACACAATCTCTACAACCAAACTGCTTCCTTGCTTGCATGAGTGGCTGCCATGTATTCTGCCTCTATAGTTGATAGTGCCACTACAGATTGTTTCTTACTCATCCAATTGACTGCACCTCCAAATAGGTTAAACACATACCCACTTGTAGATCTTCTCTGATCCAGATCTCCAGCCGAGTCTACATCAACAAAGCCACGAATATCCAACACTCTGTCCAATCCTGGTCTTCCTTGGTAGCACAAACCATAATCACTAGTGCCACGCAAATACTGATGTCCAATGCTCCTTCCCTAGTTTTGACATAAACCTGCTCAATACTCCCACTGCATGTGCAATGTTTGGTCTAGTACAGACCATTGCATACATCAGGCTACCGACTGCACTTCCATATGGAACACGGGACATGTCCTCTTCCTCTTCTTGTGTCTTGGGACACTCTTCAGCAGATAACCTCACACCTACAGGAATAGGAACCTTCACCGGTTTACTATCCTGCATATTAAACCTCTGCAGTATTGTCTCGACATACTTCCTCTAGTTTAACCAAAGCTTCCTCTTTGCTCGATCTCTTTTAATTTCCATGCCCAAAATATAGTTTGCAGCACCAAGATCTTTCATGTCGAATTTGGAGGACAATTGGGTCTTTAAATCCTGGATAATTTCTTTGTCATTTCCAACCAGCAACATATCATCCACATACAAGACCAAATAAATAACACGGTCACCAATTAATTTAAAATACACACAATGATCTGCTTTGCTTCTGGTGAAGCCAATTCCCCGTATAAATGTATCAAATTTCTAATACCACATCCTTGGTGACTGTTTTAACCCATATAGAGACTTCTTTAACTTGCATACCAACTCTTTCTTACCCTTCACCGCAAAGCCTTCAGGTTGCTTCATGTAGATTTCCTCTTCCAAATCCCCGTGAAGAAATGTTGTCTTCACATCCATCTGTTCTACCTCAAAATCAAAAGCAGCAGCAATAGATAAAAGTAATCTAATAGAAGTTACCTTGGCAACAGTAGAAAAAATATCACCAAAATCAATTCCCGGCACTTGGTAATAACCTTTTGCTACCAACCGAGCTTTGTATTTCTCCACCTTCCCTTTTGCATTTGTCTTCTTTTTGAACACCCATTTTCTGCCAATGGGTTTCCTTCCAGCTAGCAACTCCACCAGATCCCAAACCTCATTTTTGTGCAAAGATGCCATTTCATCAACCATGGCCTCTTTCTAGAGTTTTCCATCCTCTGAATCCACTGCTTCCTTCACAGTTTTGGGATCATCATCAGTAACAGACAAAGCAAAATTTGAACAAAAAGTAGATGGACTATACCTTTCTGGCTGCCTTCTTTCTTGAATTGATCTTCTCAGAGCCGGAGTTTGTGGCTCTTCATCTTTTGATTCCTCCTCTGTTGTAGAGTCTGATTCTTCCTCCTTTAGCTCAAACTCTATCTTCTCAGGTTCCTTTGGTTGGACTTCATGTTTAATAACATATTTCACCTCTCTAAACACCACATCTCGGCTGTACACAACCTTCCTTGTTACTGGGTTCCAAAGCTTATAACCCTTTAAACCATCCTTATACCCAATAAATATGCACTTTTCAGATTTACTATCCAACTTGGTTCGTTTCTCCTTTGGAAAATTTAGATATGCATCACATCCAAATACCCTCAGATGTGAAAGAGAGGGTTTCTTACCATTCTATACTTCTTGTGGAGTCTTATCCTCCAACACTGATGAAGGTGACCTATTGACCAAGTAAGATGCAGTATCCACTGCCTCTGCCCAGAATTCCTGTCCTAACCTGGCACCACTGAGCATGCTTCTTGTCCTTTCCATCAACGTCTTGTTCACCCTTTCTGCGACTCCATTTTGCTGAGGTGTATATGGAGTAGTCTTCTGTCGTGCTATACCACACTTCTTACAGAATTCTTCAAATTCCTTGCTGCAAAAATCTCCACCATTATCTGTTCTCAACACCTTTATCTTCTTCTCTGTCTGATTTTCCACCAGAGCCTTAAATTCTTTAAACTTGTCAAAGACTTCAGATTTCTTCTTAAGGAAATATATCGATGTATTCCTTGAGAATTCATCTATAAATGATACATAGTACACAGACTTACCCAGTGATGGAACTTTCACAGGTCCAAACACATCACTGTGCACAAGCTCTAATATCTGTTTTGCCCTCTTAGCACCAGAGGGGAAACTCACCCGATTCTGCTTCCCATATACACAATTTTCATAGAAATCAAAATCCAGAGAGATATTACTCATACCTTCTACCATACCTTTACCATGAAGTATTTGAAGGCCCTTCTCTCCAATATGTCCAAGCCTTTGATGCCACAGCATGGTCTTCTCTCCAGAGACCACTAGATTTTCTGCTCCACTTTCAGGAACTACAGAACTGTTGCACCCATCAACAACAGTGCTACCTTGCATCTTGTACAGAGTTCCAGTCCGAACTCCCCACTTAAATACTAGTGCTCCCCGAACCATCTTGCAGGTATCCTTCTCGAACACTATTTTTACACCTACATCATCCAACTTGCTTACAGAAATTAGATTTCTGACCAATGCATGAATACGCAGAACACCCGGAAGTGTTCTAACCCTTCCACCTTGCAACTTCAACTTTACTTTTCCACTACCAATGATTCTAGCCTTCCTATCATCTCCTAAGAAGACATCACCACCATCATATTTCTCATACCCACAGAACCACTCTCTATGGGGAGTGAAGTGAAAGGATGCACCTGAGTCAATCAGCCATGCCTCATGATCTACATGTGTACTTGAAGAAGCCAAGTACACATCCCCACCTTCAACTGAGGTGGTTTTCACCTCTGCAGATCAGATCCCTTTCCTTTATCAAGAGCTTTAGATTTACAGTCCCTTTTGAAGTGCCCTTCCTTTCCACATTTCCAGCACACCACCTTTATAGGTTTTCCTGGAGATTTAGATCTCCCTCTAGATTTAGATCTTCCACTCGATGACTTATTTTTGTTTCTATTCTGGGATCGTCCTCGTACAGACAAGGCATCACCATTCTGGCTTTCCATATTTTTCCATCTCATCTCCTCCGTCAGCAAAGCTGAGACTATTTCATCAAACTGCAAAGCAGTTGCATTGCTACCTATTGCAATAACCAGACTATCCCACGAATCTGGTAGAGAACACAACAAACTGATGCACTTATCTTCATCTGAAATTTTAATATCAACAGACGCTAATTGACTTACCGCAGTATTAAATGCGTTCAAATGCTCTGTCACCGAGTCTCCATCTTTCATCCTCAGGTTATACAGCTTTTTCCGCAGGAACAATTTATTCACCAGAGACTTAGATTGGTACAAAGTCCCTAACTTGTCCCACAAAGCCTTCGCCGTAGCTTCCCCTGATACATTCAGCGATACTGAATCTGAGACACACAATCATATTGTGCTCTTTGCCTTCTGATCCAACTTCTTCCATTCTTCATCGGTCACTCCTGTTGGTTTAGTACCTGGATCTACCGCGATCCACTGATCTTTATCCACCAACAGATCCTCCATCTTGAGTTTCCACAACTCAAAACTCTGACCATTGAACTTCTCGATCTATATCTTTCCACTGCTCGCCATCTTCTTTCACCACCAGAATCGATCTCGCAGATCTCCCACTGAACAGGGTCTACCACAGGCCCGAGCGAAACCCCTCAGCAACAAAGGCGTCCCCTTGAAGCCAAAACAACTCTGATACCAAATGTAGGTTTTAACCCCGTAAAGAAATTACCTGCATACGAATTCTAAATCACAAAAAATAAACAATGCGAGAGCATAACACATAAAACACATATACACAGAGATTTCCCCTGGATCCCAAAACCCGGACTACCAGCTTGATTTTTCATTATATTCCTTTCAATGTTACAATACATATTTATACACGCTGAAGCATCCAATACCATGGACCGAAAACCATAGGTAGGTTCGCCCAACCTAATATAGGGTCCAAAAAAAATTTCCCGGGGTGCTGCCCCAGACCCCGTAGACGGGGGTTACCCGCCCCCCTCAAACCCCCGGATAGGGGGGCTGCCGCCCCCCTTGTGATCCCCCTGCTGTGCAATCGGTGCAACAAAGGGGGGGCTCCGCCCCCCCTCTAACCCCTCGGTTCACTACGTAGGTTAGTCGTGGAAAGAATATAACACAACCCAATGCAAAGGGTGAAGACCCCTTTCTAGAATGTAGTCATGGAAGAAGAGCCATTTGAAGAGGATGATGAGATCCATTATCTAGAAGACAAAGGTAGTGCCTCCTTTTTGACCTCAGCTGCCTATGAAAAGTCATTATTCAATGACCAGATTAGCCAAGAGTGGGATGGTGGAGCCGTTCTGAAAACTAATGATCAACACAGATATGATCTAAGGTCAAAGATGAATAATGCCAAGGAAACTCCTGTTTAGAGAGCTGCTGTCCCTGCAATATAGCAAGCTAAAAAGCATAAATGACCAGCAGTTGATCCCATCATCCTCAAAGCTCCAGCTCACGAGGTAAGAGGCCTTGACAAGTCTCCTTCTCCTTTCAGTTTTGAATCAGAAATTCAGAAGCTAAGCATACCTATACCTCTGATTGAACTAGTGAAGAATGAGTCCTTCAAGAGATCTATCCTCGAGGCCCTTGAGCCTAAAGCCATCCAAGCCTCCACTGACTATGTAAATCTGCAAGACGACAAACCAGCTGTTGTTCTCAGCCCAATGATTGAAAATTATGATGACATCTCCCCATCATTCTATGTATCTTTGACTATTCATGACAAAATCCTTCATAACTGCCTTCTGGACACATGAGCCAGCCATAATATAATGACTAAGGCTGTCATGGATGAGTTGGGTCTTCACATTACCAAGTCTTATCATAACCTATTTTCTTTTAACTCTAGAAAAGTGAAATGTTTGGGATTAATCAAGGACCTGGCTATCACCTTGTCTCAGCTACCCATGAAGAGCATGATGATGGATATTGTGGTGGTAGATGTACCCCCCAAACTTGGAATGTTGCTTTCCACAGGTTGGATCAAGAGATTAGGTAGAAGACTGCAAAATGATCTATCCTATGCTACTGTCCCAGTTTTTGGAGGTGAGAGTAGGATATTATATATAGATGCTTAGTTGGCTTATATCATCACTAATGAAAGGAATCCCACCAATCATCCCATATACACCGTCAACACTGATTTTGAGCTTGTATTCTTCATATTGAAGAATCCCAATTGGCCTCCACACAACTTAAGAAACTGGTTTCTAGATCACAAAGGAAGAAGCCCCACAAATTTAGTACATGTTCTTTGATGGAGCTTGCTCTAAGAAAGCTGCAGGGGTAGGCATAGTCCTTGTGTCCCCCACACAAGAATGCATTCATTTATCTTTCAAGTTAACTTTTTAGGTCACAAATAACATAATAGTATATGAAGCCTTGATATTGGACTTAAACGTTGCTAAAGAAATGGGCATCAAAGGTCTGAAGGTGTTTGGAGACGCAGACCTTATCATTTAGCAGGTCAACAAAACTTTCCAAGCAAAGCATCCAAGGCTGAAAGCATAAAAAGATGAGGTATGGAAGCTCAAGGACTCTTTTAATATTTTCAACATTTCTTACATCCCAAGAATGAAGAACAAACTTGTTGATTCCCTTGTTGTGTCTGCTAGCACGTTTATTCCTCCTTTGCCTTCTAAATTGACTTATGAAGTTAAGGTGAAATATAGACCATCTCTGCCTGACAATGTCAAATACTGGAAAGTTTTTGAAGATGATGATGAAATTAATAAGTTTTTACAAGTCATTGATGAATTTTCTCAAATGCACATCGACCAAGAAAATGAAACCATTGAAGAATGCAACCAGTCCAAGCTAAAGGACGAGATTGGTCAGGACAACATTGTTTAGCTGCCTAGTAACCATATACCCAAAGGGTTGGTGCCCCTAGAGAATCTATTTGATCATAATGATGTACCTTATAAGCTTGCCAAAAAATAAAATGAGTCTGCTATTCATAAACATAATGTAGGGAGTCCAGCCCATCCAAAGTACATAAATATGTCCACTCACTTGTCTTCTGCCTAGAGCTCTGAGTATTGCACCCTGATGAAACAATTTGCTAATATTTTTGCTTGGTATAAGCTTAAGACCTATGACACCAACATCATTCAGCATAGCATTCCACTGGAGAAAAACACCATCCCTTTTAAGCAGAAATTAAGACCTATCAGCCCTCTCTTATTGCCTTTGATTGAAAAGGAAATCAAGAAGCTGTTGGATGCCAAGATCATAGTTCCCCTAAGGTATTCAAAGTGGATAGTTAGCCTTGTGGTATTAATAAAGAAGAATGGAGAAATCAGGCTTTGTGTTGACTTTAGGAATCTAAGCAAATGCTCTAAAAAAGACAACTACCCCATACCTACGATGGAACACTTGCTGCAAAAAGTTTTAGGGGCTAGAGTCATGTCTTTCCTAGATGGATTTTCAGGTTACAATTAGATTGTTGTACATCTAGAAGATCAGGAAACGACCGCCTTCACTATGCCTTGGGGCACTTTCATGTACTCCAAGATGCCTTTCGGATTGATTAATGCTGGAGCTACCTTTTAGAGGGCCATGGACATAGCCTTTGTGGGAGAGAAGGACAAGTTTGTCCTTATTTACCTTGACAACATAACAGACTTTTCCAGCAGTCACAAGGACCATTTGCAGCATTTGAAGAAGGTGTTTCTAAAGTGCAGACATTTTGGAATTTCTATAAACCCAAAGAAGTCATAGTTTTCTATAGAAGAAGGCAAACTGCTAGGACATATTGTTTCTGTTGAAGGTGTGAATATCAATCCAACAAGATTTCAAGCAATTCAGACATTGTTCATCCCAAGGTCAAAAAGGGACATTCAATATTTCCTAGGTAAGATTAACTTTGTCAGGAGGTTTATTCCAAACTTGCAGAGCTAGTGCAGCACATCACTTCCATGCTGAAGAAAGGATCAGAAATAAAATGGGCAGATGGTACAAGAAGCTCTTTTGAAGCCATCAAACAGGCTATCATGGAAGCTCCCACTCCAATCAGCCCAGATTATACTAGGGAGTTTTATATCTTCTCTTTTGCCTCTTATGATACACTTGCAACAGTTCTATTGCATAAAAATGATGAAGACATAGAACACCCAGTGGCATTTTTAAGCAAAACTCTGAGGGACACTGAACTAAGGTATGACCTTATCGAAAAACAAGCTTATTCTCTCATAGAATCTTTAAAGGCATTCAAAATTTATATTCTGCATTCCAAAGTGGTTGCATATGTACCTTCAGCCTCAGTAAAAGACGTCCTAACTCAACCATATATTGATGGAAAGAGAGCTAAATGGATTGTAAAATTCATAGAGTTCAACATAGAGGTGAAGCCCACCAAGCTTGTCAAAGGCCAGGGCTTGGCTAGGCTTATGGCTAAGGAAAATTGCAGTTTTTTAGACATAAATTGCGTGGGTTCAAATTCCGGTGGTGAGCGGACAGAGGAAGCAGTGGAAGAGCAAGAGAAAAATCAGTCTTTGGCTGAAAATCTAACCACCTGTGAATGGTATTCCAGTGTAGTTCATTTTTTGCAGAAGCTAGAAGTCCCTCCAGGGCTTAGCTTGAGTCAAGCCCGAGCGATTAAGCTCAGATCAGCCAAATTTTGCATTAATGAAAACCTGCTCTATTGAAAAGACCCATCAGGGATCCTCTTGAGATGTCTAAATAAAAGAAAATCTATGGAAGTCACACACCAGTTCCCTTCTAGCATTTGCAGAGGGCATCATTATTGGAAAAACACGGCCCACAAGATCCTGAGCACTGGGTATTATTGGCCTACTCTGTTCTCTGATGTGTTTTCTTTTGTGAAGTCTTGTGACAAATGTCAGAGGTTTGCAGGAAGACAACAACTAAAATCTTTGCCCTTGAAGCCAGTACACATCAATGGTTCCTTCCAGCAATGGGGCTTGGACTTCATAAGTGAGATCAATCCGCATTCCAGTGGCATCACAAATGGATCTTGGTAGCCACTGATTATTTAACCAAATGGATTGAGGGTGTACTCACTAAAAATGCTAATCATCAGGTTATCATAAAGTTCTTGAATGAGAATATTTTCACTAGATTTGGTTGCCCAACCAAACTAGTCACTGATAATGCAACAACTTTCAGGGCAGAAGAATTGGTGGACATGTGTGAATCCATGGGCATTCAATTGGTGCATTCTACCTCATATTATCCTCAAGGCAATGTCCTGGCAGAATCATCTAACAAGAGTCTTGTAAGGATAATAAAAAAACTATTGGAGGACAACAAAAGGAATTGAGATTCAAAGTTGAATTTTACACTATGGGCTGACAGAGTTACCAACAAGAAGTCCATAGGAAATTCTCCATTTAAGCTGGTTTATGGAACTGATGGTGTTTTTCCTATCCAGCTAATTCTCCCTGTGGCCAAATTCTTGCAAGAAGAATAGGACGAAGAGAATGATATAGCGAGGAGAACAAGTAACTTGGTTGAATTACAGTAGATCAGAGAACAACTGGTTGAGAAGTCAATAATTCATCAGAAGAATATCAAAGAAACCTTTGATAGAAAGGCAAAAATGGACAGTTTTCAGGTTGGTGACTGGGTTCTCAAATGGGATGCATTGAAGGAAAATAAGGGAAACCATGGTAAATTTGATGCCTTATGGACGAGACCGTTTGTCATTGCTCAAGTTTACACAAACAATACTTTCATTCTGCACAATTTGGAAGGGGAAGGTGTTTTTGATGGCCCAGTCAATGGGCGGTTTTTGAAACTTTACTTCATATGAGGCTTTAAGGCCTTATTATTGTAATAAGCTTTTTTAGTTTTTGTTTTCTATGCAAATAAACTCCATGCACAATGGAACACTAGGAAATAAGTTTGTTTTGGTTGTTACTGGAAAGGCAGTAGTCTACAGTTCTTGAAACCTCACAGGGAGGCTTTCATCCCCAGAAGGAGCCAGTGTTAGCCCCTGAAGTGCACTGCTGCTATTTTTAGCGAAAATTTCCCATGTTTTAGCTCCAATAACCATGTCTCCTCTTTCTCCACTTTGGCCATAAGTCGGACTTCAAAAAATATTACTCTTACACCTATAATTGCATCGGGTCCTAATCCAAATGGATCCAAATATGCTCTCTAAGTCTTCAAAAGCTCGTAAAATCATGCCAAAGATAAAAAATCAATCGCATGAGAAGAGCCCTTAGAATGGTGGAGAAACACTATCGAGAGGCAAAAAACACATAAAAAAAGTGAAAAACATAGCAGTGGAGGTGTTAGCTCAAAACCAGACCCTCACAAGTTGCTGATCAGGTAGACTTTAAGTAACTCTTTCAAACCTACTTTAGGCTTAGGCCTAGCCTCCTCAACCTGAGAGGGCTCTCTCACAAGATTAAAGATTTGGATAATGAATAAGATGGCTAACTCTTATGAAACAAAATGAACAAGTATAAGAGGTTGAAACACAATTAGAAAGTATCCATTGGGCTTATGGAGTCATATATGCTTTAGTAGTGATAGTAAGGTTAGCTTTGCATAGAAGTCAGGGCATTCAGAATCCACCATATGTAGAACACACCAAACACATAGAAGGCCAACACAATTTACAAATATATGAAGGAAATTAGAGCACTGTTAGTGATTTCTAAGTAATCACATATTCATAACGCTGTATATAATAGGAAAAGACAACAAAAGAAATTCATCACATCGAATTCCTTCTGATTCCTGAGAAGCAAAGCCAATATTGTATTACTAAAAACAGAGTTTTTTACATAAAGCCAAATATCAGAGCTTTTCTCAATAATTTTCCAACCCCAAGTACATTGCTCTTTCTCCTATATATAGAATTCTTTACATAGCTGAGATTCCTCCTCCAGCATGAGGGGAACTCAAATTCTGCTTGCTATGACACCTATTCAAACTTTAACTAACTATTAAATACAACAACTGCTAACTGGAAGTTTTAGAAACCTAAGACAATTAGGAGTCTAACTCCACATCATGCTGATAATAGCATTTATTACAATCAAAACTCGTTCTCTGACAAGTGGTTCCCTTCAGTTTAACTTTGGTGGATGTTTAAAACTCCTTGCTGGCCCTTAATGTCTCATCTCCTTTACTGCTCCTGCAAAGTAGGAAACTGCCCCTATTTTTCTGCTTTTGGTTTCCTCAAGGATATTTGAAACCAATTAACCATGTTGTTCTTCTTTGATTACACAAAAGTGTATTGGAGTGCCACATTCTTGATGTGCTGTAGACCCTTCCCATATACTCGTATGAAGACAAAACTTCTTCAAAGCTATTTGAAATGTCGTGGACAATACTAGCGGTGATCATTTGTATGAAAAAAACTTATAGTTCATATATCTTTTTCTCCGCTTGTTTTACCCTTGCTGGTTGCTTGCACATTGTAAATGATCCTTTTTTGAACTCCCCTTTCAAAAAAAAATTCCCCTTGATTACTCAAAATTGGTCAACTGAGTTTAATTATGCAGCTACATCAGTTTCATAGCGCGCTACGAAACTACTGTGCATTATGCGTCATTTGCAGCAGTTTCGTAGCACGCTACGAAACTACTGTGTAATCACAAAACACAATTTTAATACCAAAATATGACTTTCTTGTGGCTCTTTTATTTTGAAATGTCCCTTTCAACTGCCCTAAAGCTATTTAAAACTAGATGGGGATGCATCATTCTTCAAGAAAAACTGTAACAAGGTAAATCATCAAAATTTGGGATATAACCTTACCTGCTATGTGATTTCCTTAAGGAAATATTTCCCGCTGGTTTAGCTGCATCTTCAAATCCTCAATTTGTCTCTTCATAACCCTGATCCCAGCTCTCAGTTTCATATTAACTCTTCTGATGAATTTTGCTTCCATTATTGCGGGAATTGACGATGTGTAGTATTGAGCATGACAGTGAACTACCTCGGGTATTTGAATTGTTTTGTCTTCCCACAGAGCCTCCATTTTGTTAAAATGAGCTTCCTTGATTACATGTTTCCTTGAGGCTTTCTTCAATTTAGCAATTTCCAGGTTTGCTAATTTCAACTTCTTTTTTAACTCTTCAACACTATATTCTTCGTGAGGGATAACTGCCATACCTTTATCTGTTCCTTCATGGGACTATGCTATCTCCTCTATTTCACTTGCTTCTAGCAGTGTCTCTTGTACCTGTATTGAATGCCTCGTCAATGGTCTTCTTGGCTTAAAGACAAATTTAGCAACCGGATCATCAAACTTGAGATTTTTCGACGCTTTGATCTTTTTGGTCTTTTCCTTTCCTGATTCTATCAAATCTACTTGAACCAAGGGAGATTCTTCAATATCAATAGCTTGTACCAAGTCATTAAGACTTCCCTTTGAAACCGGGCTTTCCTTAGTAACCATTGTCTTGCCCTTTTCCTTAGCTAACTGGCTCCTTATCATTCTTCTCTGGACTACTTCACCTGTAGATGATTCATGTACACCTTCTCTGATCTAAGTTTTCTCTTTTTGGGAATGTTGGGGTGAGTCTTGGATTATCATTGGTTTGGTCAGTTCCTTTACCTGTTTCCTGGCCTTCAATTTTACAAATCTCTAGGATCTTGTCTCTGCACGATGGCCAGTCACTGTTGGAGAATCTTTTGCAGCTTGAGGACTGAGACCAGTCTCATTCTTGAAACCAGACATAAACATGAACGTGGGCCAGTCTTTACCTACTTTCTGGAGCTCATGCAAAATGATTAATTTAACTAAGCTATGATGAAACAATGAGGTCTCATAGGCTTCCCTTTTTAACTGCACCTTGTCACACATTTTGCCTAGGCTATGAAACAGGTAGAAAGGTAAATCAAGATACATCTTTCCTGTGAAATGAAGCAGAAGCTTGAAGTGATATGAATATACCTTATGATACCTCCCCTCACAGGTAAAGTACCTCTGTATGCAAGTTAGTAAATTGGCATATGAGTCCTTGACAAAATTCCTGGGCACAGACTTATTTAAATCTGAATCAATGAACTCTGGCTTCAGAAATTCTTTGCATAGGGTCATATCAAATTTTAAATTTTTAAACCATCTTTCCTCTCCCCTTGGGATTTCAGTAACTGCAGATATGATCTTTGGAGAGATGGATAATTCAAGCATCCCAACTTTTGAATTCAGTCCCCTGAAATTCAAAGCGAACTCCTTGGTGATTTGCATATGGCCTCCTTGAAGCTTTTCACAGTCATTCCAACAGCCAACCTGCTTGAATGCATGTTCAACTTCTCTGTTCTTTAATATAATGTCTAAACCTTCAAGTTCGTTCCTCAAGCACCTGCCTAACCTATGTTCCTTTCCTTCTGTAGTCCTCTCCATGGGATTCCAGCGGAATAAAAATTTGAATACTTGCACTGCCTTGATCTTTGATCACTGCCTCTCTTGAAAGTTGCCTCGCTTGAAAATGACCTCGCTTGATCTTCAATGAATTCAAATTGAAAGTTTAAAAATTCATTTGTAATGCATGAACCCAAACACAAATCATGATTGTGAATTTCAATTCTTTTCTATTCTTGAAACTTGAAATCTGAGCGTACCAATGTACCTAACGACTCTAATGATGAAGATAAGCAGTTGGACATGATAGGTGAAGTGTATAAGTTGATAGATGATGATGTAAACATAACAGGTTTTAATAGATATGACATCTGAGCAAGATTTGGTATGAATCTGCACGAATCCCCGATTTCATAGCGCAGCCAGTGCAAAATCTATGTTTTGCGCTACGAAATCACCTAGAAAGTTTCGTAGTGCATAAGAACTTTGAAATGAGTTTCGGCATTTGATGTTCATGTGAGATATGAGACCAATGATAGACTAAAGCAGAGAATTGACCCCTTTTGACATACCAACAAGACTCTTAACAAGACTCCTATTCAAACTCTTTAGACTCTAAAACAAGATGAAAAGACTAGACCCAAAACTGACACCAACCCTTTGACAAATTTAAAAAATTGATTTTCAGAATTTAAGATATATATATATATATATATATATATATATTAAGTGATAACAGGAGGCTTGAACAATGAATGCACAGTAGCCATCAGATCTGGCCGATCAACAGTCTAGATCTGATCAGCAAAATCACAATCGGCCAACACAGTAGAGTGCTCACCAAACAGCCCGGGGTTATCACGATATGCGATTGTGATTATTCGCATCACGATATCGCATCGGAGCTTCACAAAGGAGTGATATATATATATATATATATATATATATATATATATATATATATATATATATATATATATATATATATATATATATATATATATATATATATATATATATATGCGATGCGATTAACCGAACCCGAAGAGGTTTGGGAATGAAAATGTATATTGTTTCAAGTCTGGAGGAAGCCATTTTTTACGTTATTTTCAATGTTTTCAACATATTTCCAAAATACAAAGGGAAGCCTTGGAACAAGGCCGAAGCGACTTGCGACAGTGATTGAGGATGGACCCGATAGGAGAATAGACAAGATTTAAGGACTTTTGAAGTTTGGATGAATAGTGGTTGTGGCGGATTTTCATAGTTTAAATGCATTTCTCTGTGTTAACAAAAAGTGGCCATTTTAGGGATTTCAGAGGTTGGGAGACAGAGGCTGCGAGATAGATGGCTAGAAAGGGAAAAATCCACAGCATAATGCAGCCGAACCAACAGAAGTGATCATGGAGCATCGTTGGCACGAGTGAGCCACTTGACAGCGAGGTGAATTTACCAGAATTTGGTTAATATGTTGTTAGAAAAATAGACCTTTGAGCTCATGTATGTCAAGTTATGGCATCAAGTAGTTAAAAAGACAGAGGGGATAGATTAAGACTCTCAAGCCTCAGAGAGCTCAAGAGCATTGTAAAAACCTATAAATGGCTAAAAGCTAGAAGTATCAAGGGTTCAACTTTTGGAGACTGTGGAGACTCTGATCCTCTCAGCGTCGCATCTTCATTCCAGTAATACAAGCTTCTTTTGCTATTATATGTTCAATCACCATCTTTTCCTCTGTTCTAAGCTTACACTTGATGGGCTATTCATGTTTTCTTCTCTGTCGAATGCCAGATAACTATCATCTTATCTCTGCGTTGATAAATTAGATTTGTAAGCTTCATTTACTTTTTGTAGCTGGCCATTCATATGTGTTTATGTATGTATCTGCTAGTACAATTAGGTTTCTCCATCTATTCATTAAATCTATAAACTATTGAGCATTAGTGGTTGAAAGCCTTGTCAAGCTGAGTGTGTTCATGCATGTTTTGAGTAAAAATAGAGTTTAAATAGTCATCTGAATTGATCCAAACCCCAATCCATTCCAATAGTTCAGAGAATGATATTGAATATTTATATGTTTCCCAGCATCTCTGAGCTACAACCTAGGAGAGCTTCCTGGAGTGCTAATAGGCCCCACTTTGAATGTTTAAGACTAGAAATTAAATAAATTAAACCCGTGTTGATAACATATCAGGTCTGCCCGAAATGTTAACCTGCATGCACATTTGAGCGTGATTACCGTCCAAACAGACACCCAACGAACGGTCTGGATGGCCAGAACTCAACGAGGTCTTAACCTTGTTGTATAAACCCTCATTGCGTCTATTTTTCGAATTAACTCCCACGTTTGTTTGCATGTGATATGCATCTGATCAACCATCCAACGGACGTTCCGATCACTCGGTACTGTAAACTCTTTTTAATGATTTCATTGGGTCTGCTTTTAGGATTAAACCTCAACATTTGTAGCCATGCGATGACCGTTAGATCTATGGATTTTTTGATCGGATGATCCAAATCTACTCCCACGTTTCTTCACTAATTTGTCAAGGTTCTCCCATTCCGCCAATATTATCCCTCGATCTAGACTATCCGACGGTTCCCGTTGTGTCTATTCAATCTCCTGTGTTGACTTGATCTGATTCGCTATTGGTGGAATTACGTTATAATTCACATTTATCTCTGCCATACTTGTTCAAGGTGAAGTTCATAGGAACTTTGTCCTTTACACTCGCATACGCCTATCTATTAACTCATAGTAAGGAATGTATATATAAATAGTACATAGACACAGATGTACCACAACACGTGTATTTCTTATATATACATAATTTGATCACAGTCTAAGGCATCTCAGTCTTAGTAACAAATTACCCTTGCAGCTACATTGTGTACAATCTCTCCCCCCAATACAACATGCAATTACACAATTTATAGAAATAACTACAAAATCATGGATCATTCTAGATCCATGATCTTCTCCTAAGATTGATCAAACCAACCCCTAAATCTCTCTATACGCATACATGGCACATTTAATCAAGCCTTCTAAAGACTTATCAATTTAGCTCTATTTTAATAGAATTTTCCCAGGTTTACAATGGTTGTCCATGTTTCCTCTTTCACAGCTTTGGATTCTTATTTTAATGAAGGGTGCTCGGATCCTCCTGCATCACAATTCCTAGATGTAATGGTTTTTTTTATATAGAAAATGTTTAGTGGCTTGTTCAGGTGACAAAGGTTGAGGTTTGAGTGTTTTGGAGCTCCCTCTGCACAAATGATGTTATATATGTATTCTGTTCTTCTTAAGTAATGCAAAGTTTCTAAATTCACACAAAAGGAGTTTTTATTAAAATAATAAATTAAATAGTTTGTATTAAAAATGAAGTTGATAAAATTCATTGTCACATAAAAGTCTTTGAGTTTCTGATTTTTTTCCAAAGAAATGCATGGTACAGAACTAGACCCTAGATGATGGTCCACGACTGCCCTCGAAGTCTGTCCCTTCGATCCCTTCGACGACCGCCTCTGGTGCTCCAGGCCCTCGACACTCTCGGCCCATCACCCTCTCCCATGGCGGAGATGAAACTGAGCCAAAGAGCTCTCTCATTCAAAGGCACTATCAATGGTCACCCTCCGGACGAAGATTCATTTTTCACAAAGTTGGCCTCCAACTCTGCATTCTGGCCTACTGGAGAGAAGCCCGAGAATAGAGAAACAAGGTCAGGGGTAGGAAAAAGGAAAGAGACTTATCCAGCAAATGGAACCACCTCCAACAACCCCTATTTCACAGAGGCAAACACCACAAAGGGTCAGAGGCTGCAGGAAGATCAAAAGAAAAAAAAAAAGAACAACTGCAACCCCATAGCCAAGAAAATCCCATAGCTAGAAATCAAGGACTCAGGAGCGGCGGCCTATAGAGAATACATGCAAGAACATGCAACCATTTGCAAATTTATGGGTATTTGTCTGACAGAGAAAGCCCTAAACTGGTGAATACAAAACAAATGGACACCTAAGGTGGAAATCAAACTCTAGCTGAGCTCCAAAGGTGTATTCACAGTAATCTTTGACCTCTTAGAAGATAGAGACATAATCTTTAAAGGAGGTCCTTACTTCTTCAACTCAACATGCCTATACATGAGATATTGGAAGAACAAATTCACACCAGAGAAGGAAGACTTCGCTAGAGTCCCAGTTTGGGTGTGTCTCTACTCCTTATTGATAGATTATTGGGCTCCTTCACTCCTAAAAGGCATAGGAGACCAGTTGGGGGAGTATATAAAAATGTCTGAAGGAACTAGAGATGGACACTACGTATCCTACACCAGAATATGCATGTACATAGATGTCTCTGGAGCCCTCCCAGATGTAATAAAATTAATCTTTAGAGATAAATTGTGGTGACAAAGTATAAACTACGAGGATATCCCCTTCAAGTGCAGGAAGTGCCACGAGCATAGACATCTCTTTAAAGACTGTCCTCTAAATAAAGACCCCCAAAGTGTTGATCATGAAAGCAAGAAGAAAGAAAATGAAGGATTCATCAGAGTCAACTCTAGGAACACGAGCAGCAGGAAACAGACCAATCCCAAAAAGGATCAGAAAACTGTGGAAAATTAGAACCAATTCGATGCCCTGCTCAACATACAAGAACAATTGGATCCATACTACCCAAGAGGAGATGAATAAGGAGAGGAAGAGTAGATCATGGTAGATAGGGAACATGAGGATTAGAGAATAATATCATAACAACAGGGAAACCGAGCTCTCATAAGAGGACAATGAAATCGAACAAATAACGACCAAGGAAACACAAAAGGAGAGTTCCAGAGAAGAGCATTGGAAGGAGTTGAACTGGAAACCATTGCAGAAGAATGGAAGAAAAACACAATAAAGGTGATCCTAGAACACCAACTTCAAAAAATAAAAGGGGCTTACCTCCTCCAAGAGGATCTAAAACTCAGAGAAGGCCACCCTGCACAGGAAAGCAATGCATCAAAAGGAATCATGACTAATATTCCAGCAGGACAGTTCAACTCTAAAGGACCATTCCAAAAAATAGGCAAAAAGACCACCAGATAGCTCCTTGAAGAATTGGGAGCCAAGCTCATTAATGAAGGAAACGTAAAAGCTCTGGCCCTAACACCCTCTCCTTACTCATGAATTGCATTTCTTGGAATATAAGAGGACTATATAGTCATGGAAAGAAAAGAATCCTCAAAACAGAATCATGTCTCATAAGCCCGACATCCTCCTCATTCAAGAAACCAAACTTGAGTCATCTCACTCCTCTCTCCTTCAAAAATCCTGCTTCAAGCCTTATAGCCACTTAGTCAACTTAGTCATAGGTTCTGTGGGAGGTATTATGACCTTATGGAAAAACTCAAAGTTCGACCTCATATCCTCTTTTGCTACCCATCACTCCATCACCTCAGTACTAAGGACAACAACTACATATCCAATATCTATGCCCCCCACAAGGTGACAGACTTAATCAATATGCTTCAATGCATCTCTAATGTGCTCCATTCCATTCATTTTCCTTACAAAATAATGATTCGAGAATTCAATATGATAACAAACCTGGAAGAAAAGAGGGGAGGAATTAGAAAACTGGACAAGGACTCAAATTCTTTCCTTTCAACTATCGAAAGTATCAATTTCATCGACATCCCCACAAGCAATGGAAATTTCACCTAGAATAATCGAAGAGGAGGCGAGCATCAAATAGTCTCCAAGCTAGAACGTTTCCTCCTCTCGAAAGAAGCTTACCTAACCTCTTGGGAAACAAATGCTAGCATTCTTCTGCAAGTGGGCTTTGATCACTGGCCCATATCTCTTATGTTTCATATCTCCATGGGTCCTAAACAAAAATCCTTTTAGATTCGAGGTTTTTTGGTTGGATCACCTAGAATTCCTGGACAAAATGAAGCTATGGTTGAATAACTCTCCCACCAGACCCAGAAACGAGATGTACACCCTCCAATAGAAAACTAAAGCATGTTAAAGAAGAAATAAAAAATTTGAATAGAGAATCATTCAATAACATCATCACAATAAATAAATAAATAAATAACTTTAAAAAAAATACTGCCTTTTTCCACAAAACAATGATAGATAATAGAAGAAACAACAGAATCCTGGCTCTAAGAGATCGAGAGGGACATCTCATTCACTCTCAGGAGGATATCGCAGAAGAGTTAACTCAGTACTTTAGCTCTCTTCTCAACGAGCCAAGGGTGGACCAAGCTGAGGACATTAAAAAAATTACCAAACACATTCCCATGATCCTCACAGAAGATCACAATAAAATCTCTTAAGAAATTGTTTTGTTCAGGAAGTGGAGGATGTTGTCATGAGCATGACTAATGGTAAAGACCTAGGCCCAGATGGCTTTACCATTGAATTCTACAAAGCCTGTTGGCCTTTCCTCAAATTCGAGATCCATGTCCTTGTTGAAGAATCCCAGATTCAAAAGCTTTTCCTGAAAGCCCTCAACTCTGCCTTCCTCACCCTGATTCCAAAGGGAGATGCAGCTGACTCCCCAGACAAGTTTAGGCCCATATCCCTCTACAATCTCATCTATAAAATTATCTCCAAAGTATTGGCCAATCATTTGAAATATATCTTTCCTCTCCTTATCTCTCATCATCAATCTGGTTATGTGGAAGGTAGGAAAATCATGGACAATATCATCCTCTCACATGAACTAATCCACTCACTTAACTTGAAAAAAACGCCTGGCATGATGATTCAGTTAGACATGTCTAAGGCCTTCAATAAGATAAGTTAGACCTACATGAGAGAAGTTCTAGAAGCTTATGGGTTATACAAAGGCAACACCAAATGGATCATGGCACTGGTGACTGGAGTATTGTTCTCCATCCTCCTAAATGTCTCCCCTACTCAACCCTTCCACCCCTGCAGGGGCATTAGGCAGGGGGACAATATCTCTCCCTTTCTCTTTTTTATCTTGGCTGAAGGGTTTAATTGCTCTATTTCAATGGCCCTGATCGCAAATTATCTCTCTAGTCTCCAGCCTTATGCCTCTTCTCCTCCCTCCACTCACCAGTAGTTCATTGATGACACCCTTCTTATGGATCTCACTACTATCAAAGAATCTTCCTCCTTCAAGACCATTTTGTCTGACTTCTCAGCGGCCTCTAGAACCTCCATCAATCCCAAAAAATCTAAGATGTTTTTCTTCAATATTCTTCTGCCTATTCGCAGAAACATTGTTAGAATCCTTGACTTCCCCATCAGCTCTCTCCCCTTTAGCTATCTAAGGGTTCCCTTGACTGATAGGCCACTGGCCCGAGTCACTTGGGAAGCTTTGATTAATAAATTAGAAAAGAGGTATCCAACTAGACCTTCCATTCGCTCAATCTGGTTGGCCGTCTTGTTCTGGTAAAATCAGTTCTACAGGCGATCCTGAACTATATTTATTCTTCTTTGGCTACCCCAAAGGTGATCTCTAATGCAATCAGGAATATAAAAAGGAACTTTTTATGTAGAGGGGCAGATAAAAAGCAGAAATGGGCTCTTGTTGCTTGGGACAAAATATGAAGACCCAAAAACGATGGTGGCCTGGGACTTAGGGACACTGAGCTCCTTGGGAAGGCCCTAGGTGTTAAATCTCTATGGAGATGGATATCAAACCCCAATCCCCCCCAGGGAACCCTATGGAAAGCTAAGTATGCTCCCACCCACTCTCAAGAGAAATAATACAGTTCAATGGTAGCATCAAAGATTTGGTAATTTGGAATCAAGCGTGGGAGAATCGAGCGATCATACAAAAACACAGTTTCTGGGAAATCAATAAGGGAGACAAGGCACTCTTCTAGGAAGATTCCTAGTAGTAAAGGCATGAACTCAACAAGAATCAATACCAACTAATTAAATTTGAAATGCAATCCAAAGGTAGGAGTAGGGTCTGTCATTATTGGAAAACTAGTGCTGAAGGGGACAATTGGAGAGAATGGATTGATCAGAAATATTGGGCTCCACACATCAACCCACAGGTTTGGGGTGAGCTTTCAACTAAACTCCAAAAGAGACAGATCGTCCATGACACCTTTGAGGAAAAAATCTGTTGGGGCAAAAACATTGTGGATCACTTCAATATTAAGGAAGTGTACAGATATGTAGTTGATCATGATCAACGCCAACTAAACCCCAAATGGAATTCAATTTGGGACAAAAAAAATTTGCCAAAAATTTCCATTTTTCTCTGGCTTGTCTTGCATAGGAAAATTTTAACCTGGGAGAATCCCCGGAAGAAAGGCTTTATTAGACCCTCCAGATGCCAACTCTGTCAGCAAGAGGAAGAAACTTTAAACCATCTCTTGAAAGAATGTCTCTATGCAGCAAAACTTTGGGATTGGGTTCATTTAGTCTTTAAAGGATTAGATCGGGATCCCTCTTCCATCCTCAACACCATCTCTAATTGGCAATCTTCCTTCTCCTCCCACTCTCAGGTGAACAGAGTGTGGAATCTAGTCCTAGGAATGGTTTGCTGGGCTCTCTGGAAGGAACGTAATGTAAGAATTTTCCAAGGCATATCAACTCACTCAAGAGGAAATCACTTTATGTAAGCTCAAGAGCTCCATTCAGGATACAGTGGCCACCTCCACTCTTCAGAACACCAACATTCCTCCCAGCTGCTCAGATGTGAGAATTCTCTCCATGTTGGACCTCCACCAGATAAGCGTACCTGTGGTAACCTCTGTCACTAGAAAAGGAAATCTGAATAACAAATGGCTTCCCACAGAGCGGTACTATGAATTATGATGGGGCGGCCAAAGGTAACCTAGGCCCGACTGGTTTTGGAGGTGTCTTTAGAGATGCAAGAGGGGAAATTCTATGTATTTACAAGGGTAACATAGGTTCTTCAACTAATAACGCAACAGAACTTCATGCTTTGGAACATGGAATAACCATTGTGAAAAGCCATAAACTAAGCCCTCTAATAGGAGAAGGGGATTCAACTCTCGCCACTCAGGTACGTAAAAAGCTCTAACAGGCCATTGAAGTGGCCAATGTTTTGGATAATTGGCAGCTAAACAAAATTATGCAGAGAATTAAAAATAACATAGATATTATGGAAGGATTACACTTCTAGGCCATCAGAAGGAATGACAATAAGCTTGTGGATAGGTTAGCCAACGAGGGGATGACAGGGACCCTTCGGTTGAAATCCAGGTCATGGTATGATCTGGAAGAAAGTGATCTTCATCAGCATTGTGAAGCTACCAATGTCAGGGACAATGAGAAAAAGGAACAATAATTGTTTGAGAATCCCGAGTCACATCAAGGCAGGCTCTAAGTATTGGGAGGAAGATGTTACTGATGTGTACATGCCTACCGTCGTCCTCAGTAGGACAGTTGTGCTGGATAATCAACCCACGACCCCTCTCTCCTATAGGGATGCCAACCTTTTGTCCCTTTAGCCCAGTGTGGTACACTTTCCACCCCCTAACTCCTGTACCTCCCTAACCTCTCATTATTTGCCTTTCCCTTGGCTCCACGCCCCCTGTAGCCCTCCTGCATCTATTTATTTCCCACTTACCCCTCCCCTCCTGGTCATTCCCTCTATTCTCTAGCTCCTTCGTCGCTCCCCTGTTGTTTGTCTATTTCGACTCTCTTGTCCCTTTGCCTTCCTCATGGCCCCAAAATGTAGATCTAGCCTGGCTCCCTCTTAGGGGTGTGACCATGGTAGAGCAATCTCTCATTGGGATTCCTTGGGTCCTCCCCCCACTACTCGCACCGAGTCCTCTGCGAGGTGCGCAACTTTGAATTATGCAGTTATTGTTAACTTGGAGACCTATGAACACATAGCCAACCTCGAAGTGCAAGGTAGTGTTCTTCGCAGAGCAGTCACCTCGGAGGAAGTCGATGAGGAATTCACATGGATTCTTGACATGGCCCTCACGAGGGCAAGAGAGAACTTCTATGCCCAAACAATAGAAACTTGGTGGAAGATGAAAATAATTATGGGTCTGGCTCTGTAGGAGCAGGAGGATTGTTCAAAGGTAATTGAAAGGATAATTGACAGCCTAACGGAGAAATTTTTTATGTTTGTAGATGCAGTTCACCACTGTTGCTTTATAACTCATGACTCTCCACAGTACACTATTATCAAGAAGAAATCCATGGCAAAGGTCCACTCACCTACCGAAGGTTCGCCAAGTATCAAGAAAGAGATGGCTCGTGCCTCTTCAAGCCACCTGTATGTTGTCGCAACGCAAGAGGGGAGCACACAGGAACAACCCATCAGTTTGAACGTCGAACCAACCACTAAAAATCAGGAATGATTGCAGAAAGTTCTCTTTTGTCTATTTTACAATGTGGATGCCAGACCACAGTTGTCAATGTGGTTACAGAAATAAAGCTCCACGACATAGCTTTTCTTGTAGTGACTCAGTCCTTGGATCTCCATTTTGAGGCTACGTTCAAGCAGGTTTCTGAATGTTTCATGGATATGTATCTATGTAACTCACACAGTTCTCAGAAACCAAATATTGTAAAGTTGCATAATAGCCTCTTCAAGTCTAAAATCAGAGCAGTTAGTTTTGTTGGCGTGACTTTGTCCAAACAACCCAACCATTGTAATTATTTTCTTTTTACAATGATATATTCTATCTTATTTAAAAAAAATGAAATTGTTAAAATTTAGTTCATGATTAATATATTTAAAAAACTATCTTATGAATTTTTTTAATTTGTGACTATTATTAATTAGTTTAATGAAAATTTAATATAGTAGCTATTATGCTTATGTTGAATTACTATCCTCATTTAAAGTGAAGGTTGGCACAATTTTAAAGTCACTTATATTAAAGATATTTTATTAAATAATATTAACGCATTTGTTATTATAAAAAAAATATTCTTGTCATAATAGTTAATATATTATTCTCTATATTGAACATTATATTTTATTATATCATATGGTTGGCACCATTTGAGTGATGTATAAAGTTATTTAATGAAATAATACTAATATATTTATTGTCTTAACAATTTTAATTATATATATATATATATGGGGTAATTAATATTGTTTTGTTAAGTATTATATTTTATTAATAATAATAATAATAATATCCATTTTTAAGGTCACAGCTAAGCTAGACACCAAATTAGTGTATGAGACCCCCTTGTTTGTGGGACAAGGGACCCACCTCCGTGCATCGATTTGACTACTAAGTCTACGAAGGCATACATAGTCTACCCCTCTAGTTTTGAACCTGTGACCTCTTAGGAGGAAAAACATGCTCTTAACCATTATAAAAGGAAGACACCATTTTAAATTCAACAAAAAAAAATAGTTTATAGATCTAAGCTTTTATTAATATTATAAAAAAGAAATATTGTTATTAATATTATTTATATTTCTGAACTAAAATATAAATTTAAGTTAATCAATACTTAGTTTATAAATAATATAATAAGAGATTAATATGGAAGAAAATATTTATCTCTTCTTTTTTAACAATAAAATTATTTAATAATAATATTATTTAATAGCAATATTGTGTTCACTCTTTGTTATTAATTACTTTAATTATAATTTAACATGGTAATTATTATATTTTTGTGTTACATATTATTAGGAGGTTACCATTATTTAATAGTTATTTATAAAGTTATTTGTTAAGTAAGTGTTCTTCCATTAAATTAAAAGAACCAGGAAAAATAAATTTCATTGATTTCCACAAAATTTGATTTTTAATGTGATTAAAAAATTTATATAAAAATTATACTTTGAACACGTTAATCTATATCATAAAAAATTAAATATCATCAACAAAGAGATTTAAAAAAAAATAATACAGCAATAATAAGTAGAAACCTTGAAAAAGACTTTATCATTAAGACTTAACATTGTTTTATTTCTTGGAGGAGCAGGCGAATAGAGAGGGCGAACAACGAGGGTTTCAGATAGTTGCAGTCGGTGATCCATATGGAGGGCTGCAGAGGAGGGAGCTCCACTCCCTCCTATAAGGAGGTCGTAGCCAGTAGAGGCAAGAAACCTCTAGAAAATGCTAGAGGTACTGTGGAGGAAGGGAAAAGAAACATGGAAGAGGAGATAGGAGGAGCCATAAATAAGGAAAATAATGGCACAAAAGACAAGGAGGTAGAAGACAAAAAACAGGGAACTAAAGACAAAAAACAAAAGGGACCCTGCAAACCCAAAGCAGAGATAACACCCAGAGTTATTTTAAATGATCTGGCTCTGCAGGTGCATAGGGATCACATGCGGATGTATGCCATCATCTGTAAATTCATGGGATTATGGCCCACTAAAAAAGCTTTACAGTTGTGGATCAAATACCACTGGAAACCTAAAGGGAGCATTGACCTACATCTTGGGTCAAAGGGATTCTTTACTGTGGTGTTCACGAATATTGAAGACAAGGATAGAGTATTTGAAGGAGGGCCTTAATTCTATGCAGTAGATGGACTCTACATGTGGCCATGGATGATGAATTTTGTTCCAGAACGGGAAACTTTTACTTTAGTACCGGTTTGGGTAAGGCTCTATTCTCTACCTCTTTATTACTGGCAAAATGAATCGTTAGCTACCATAGGCAACAAACTAGGTTGTTTTGTCAAAGCTTCTGAAGCCACAAGAAGGGGAAAATATACTTCCTTTGCCAAAATATGTGTGGAAATGGATCTATTAAGAGCTCTACAGGATGAGGTGATCTTGGAAGTTTTTTATGAAGAATGGGTGCAAACAGTAGACTATGAACACATTCCGTTTAGATTTCGCAGATGTCATGAACATGGACACCTATTCAGAGACTATCCGCTCAGTAAAGTAGTAAACAAGAGAAAAACTAACACAATGAAGGAAACAAATAGCTTTCAAAAAGTGGTGAATCGAGGAAAATGTGGCAAAAGAGGACCAAAACAACATCAAGATGAAGGACAACAGATCAATCAGAACAAATTCCAAGTGCTTGAGGAAGATGAAAAGATCGCAAAAGAAGATCAAGCAATGGAAGGAAGTCATGTGGAAAAGGAGAAAGAAGCTACAATGAGTGATGCAGAACTGGATATGGATCAGGAAATGACCCACAATGAGATGGATATGGAGGACCATGAACTACAGGAAATTCTTGACAAAGAAAACCTAGTTCTATAAGGGTTCTTGATTCAGGGAACCATGGGAGGAGTAGATTGGTTACCTCAAGAAGAGCTCAATAGAATACAACAGTTGTTTTTATGGAAAACATAGGCTAAGGCGTTGGAAAAAGGAAAAATCATCGATAAGCAGGACAACAGAGGCATGAAAACGATGAAAACGACTCCAGGATTAGCCACTAGAAACCCAGGCAAGAAAAGAGGCAGGAAAAAGCAGAATGAACTCTTGATGGAGTGTGGAAAGCTAATGATAGATTCAGGTAAGATGAAAGATCTAGCCAGCTACTCCTTTACAAATATTTAATAATGAAGTTTACATCTTGGAATATTAGAGGTCTAGGGAGTAAGAGAAAGCAGAGAATGCTTAGTAATAGAATGAAACAAGAAATGCCGGATATAATTTTCATCCAAGAAACGAAATGTTCCATTCAAAAATTAAGACAAATTCATAGCAAATGGCTCAGTAGATTTGAGTTTCTTGAAGTCAAAGTAGAGAACACAGCAGGGGGCATACTCACTCTTTGGAACCCCCAAAAAATTGGCATTTTAGATGCTGAGGCTTCTAGGAATTATTTATCAGTAGTTATTCAACCGGTAGGAGACAGGGATACCTTTCTGGTCACAAACGTTTATGGCCCTTAGAGAATAGATGACAAACTCAGGTTTCTAGATTCCCTTGTGGATCTTAGGGACAGACATGCAGAAATACCCTGGATCATGGGAGGTGACTTCAACATGATCAAATCTCTTTCAGAGAAAAAAGGGGGAACCAGAGCTCTAAGTAAAGAATCTTTAACATTTCAAACCTTTTTAGACAATATGAATCTTGTTGAGACTAATAGGAACACTAGCCTCTTTACTTGGAATAATAAAAGAGGAGGAAAGTCCCATGTTGCCTCAAATTTAGACAAATTCATCATCTCTGAGGATCTGATGCTAACAGATAAGGAAGTAATAGTGAGAGTTCTTCCCTTTGGAGGCTCAGATCACTGGCCGGTTCAATTGGAGATTAAGGGTATTGGTACTCCCAGGAACAAACCTTTTAGATTTGAGAATATCTGGCTGTCACACCTAGACTTCATCAGCAACATTGAAAAATGGTGGGCAGAATATTTGCAGATTCAGGGGACAAGAATGTTCCTACTTCACAAAAGACTAAAGCACATCAAGCTCCAGCTTAAAGATTGGAACAAGAAGGATTTTGGCAATATTTTTGTGGAGAAAAAAGCTATTGAAAACAAAATGCAGGTTCTCAACCAAGCTCTGATCACGGAAGGCTTTGATAAATCCATAAGTGATCAAGTGGATAAACATCATCAAGAATGGGAGAATCTATGTAAACAAGAGGAAATATTTTGGAGACAAAAGTCTAGAGTTCAATGGCTCAAAGAAGGAGAGTGTAACACTAAATTTTTTCACAGAGCCACCATTGCCAATAGAACTCACAACAGAATCTCTTCGATCAAGAATGAGGAGGGGGAGCTTCATATCTCCCATGAAGCTATAGAAGCTGTGTTAGTCTAGCACTTCCAAGGTATAACTCAGGAGAACAATTCAGATAGAGAGCACTTCATCAGGGAGGTAACTAGTAATATACCGAAACTAGTGTCCAGAGAGGATAATTTCAACCTTAATAGGCCAGTAATGGAAGAGGAGGTTAGTGAAGTCCTCAAAGATATGCAGAATGGCAAAGCACTAGGCCCGGATGGTTTCAATGTGGATTTTTTCAAAGCTTGTTGGAATATTGTTAAACAAGATATTTTGCATGTTGTGGAGGACTCCAGGTTGAACAGAACCATTCTGAAAGCGCTCAATACCTCCTTCATCTCCCTGATCCCCAAACAGGACATTGCTCAAACACCAGATAAATATAGACCCATAGCCCTATGCAATGTGGTCTACAAGATAATATCCAAGGTAGTGGCTAATAGACTCAAACCTTTACTTCCTGTTCTGATTTTAGGGGAATAATTAGGTTATGTGGAAGGCAAACAAACTCTTAACAACATCATTCAAGCTCAACAGGTGGTTCACTCATTAACTAGCAAGAGGCAGGCAGGCATGATCATGCAATTGGATATAGCCAAAGCTTATGACAAGGTAAACTGGACCTACATCAAAAAAATTCTTATTGCTTTTGGATTTGATCACAACTGGGTCAGATGGGTAATGGCACTGGTGACTTCCTCCAGTTTTTCTATATTAGTTAATGGCTCTCCCTCAGAGATTTTCAGTCCTTCAAGAGGCCTCAGACAGGGAGACCCGCTCTCTCCCTTTCTTTTCATCCTCATGATGGAAGGACTGGGTCGGTCAATAAAGCATGCTAAAGTAACAAGAAAGATTAAGGGCCTGCAACTAACTGAGAATGGTCAGGCCCTGACTCACCAACAATTTGTAGATGATACCATGTTACAGGGAATCCCCATAGTCAAAGAAGCTTCAACCTACAAAAAAATACTAAATCTCTTTGCCTTGGCTTCAGGTATGGAAGTTAATCTCTCCAAATCAAAAATCTTTTTCTTCAATACCAATATTGCTATTCAGAAAAATATCTCCAAAATTCTAGGCTTTCAAAGGGATTCCCTTCCCTCAAAATATTTGGGAGTTCCTCTAACTGCTAAACTGATGCTCAAAAGCATTTGGGAACCCTTGATCAATAAGTTGCAGGATAAAGTCAGTAAATGGACCATCAGATCTTTAAATCTTGCTGGCAGGTTGGTACTTACAAAAGCTGTTCTGCAAGCAATCCCTATTTTTATGTTATCAGCCCTCCCAGCTCCAAAAGGAGTCCTACAGCAATTCAGAAATATTCAAAGAAACTTCCTTTGGGGTAAGGAGGAGACAAGGAAGAAATGGGCCTTAGTGTCTTGGGAAAAAATTTGTAGGCCCAAGAACCATGGAGGGCTAGGCTTGGATGATCAGGAAATACTTAGCAAAGTTTTAGGGGCCAAACTATGGTGGCGTTGGGTTCAGAATCCAGAGACTCAATGGGAAAATATCTGGAAAGAAAAATATGCAAGCTCCTAGCAAACTAGTGATCTCATAAGAATGTTAGGAAATATAAAGGGCTCATACATCTGGAACAAAGCCTGGGAGAATAGAAGCCTAGTACAAGAAAATAGTTTCTGGGAAATCAGAGAAGGAGATCTTGCTCTTTTTTGGGAAGATAAGTGGCAACAAGAACCAATTCTGTTAAAAGAAGACTTCTTCGACCTTAAGCATGAGACAGATTCCCAAGGATTAATTAAGGTAAAGGACTTCTGGGATCATACTCATCATATAGAAAAGTGGAGAATCTGGAGAAACATTGATTGCAGAAATAACAATCCCTTGAAAACAAAAGCAGAGGCGCTCATGAAAATGGTGGAACAAAGGAAGATCTTAGTTTCAGGGGGGCAAGACCAACTAAGATGGGGCAATAACAAAGAGGGCACCTTTAATCTTAAGGAAGCAAAAGGCATTCTCCTTGAGCTGGATCCCCAGGTTCCAGACAAAATCTGGCAGAACCTATGGAGGCACCAAGGGTGGATGAAAATCAAACTCTTCATGTGGTTGGTATACCACAAGAAAATCCTGACTTGGGACAACATCAGGAAGAGGGGTGTACTGGGGCCTTCAAGATGCCAGCTCTGTGAGGCTCAAGAGGAAACAATGGAGCATTTACTCAACAGCTGCATTTTCACCTCCTAGTTATGGGACATATTTTCCACAATCTTTCAGCAATCCGACAGGGACAGAGGGAGCATCATTAATACCCTCAATAATTGGAGAAGAAATTTTTCGGATTATGAAATTCTCAGCTCAACTTGGGCCCTTACACCAAGCTTCATTATATGGAACGTTTGGAAGGAGAGGAACAAAAGAACATTTAAGGATGAAAAGAATCCCCCACACCGCCTATTTGAGATAATCCTGAAACAACTTAAGGAGACAGTGGGAACCACTATTTGTAACTACCCTAAAAATCCTCCCTCAGATGTGGATTTAAAAATTCTCAGGCAGCTGGGGATGCAGGGGCTCACTCCTCAAGGCCTAGATAGGAAGGTTATATCAATGGATACGGAGAAGGATTTCTGGCATCCTCCCCCGGAAGGTTATTTGAAATACAACATTGATGGGGCTTCAAAAGGAAACCCGGGAACTGTTGGGTATGGAGGAGTCCTTAGGGATGCAGAGGGAAGTATTATCTTCATCTTCCATTGCCACCTAGGAAAAGCCACCAACAACATGGCTGAACTAATGGCTTTGGAGCAATGCCTGGATTTTCTGAGTCAAGATAACTGTTTCAATGTGATAATAGAAGCAGACTCTGAGTTAATCATTAACTCAGTGAAAAAATAAATAGTGGAATAGTGCCGGAGAAAGTCTCCAAACACTGGAAATTAATCTGGGTTTTCCAGAGAATTCAGGGTCATCTCCAAGGCCTTCGCACTGTCAGTTTCCACCATGTTTGCAGAAAGGCCAATAAGCTGGCGGATCTTCTTGCCAACTAGGGTGTCAGCTGTACAGATGATAAGGTTTCGATGGAGTGGCAGGAGTTGCGTCCGAGCAGACTGAGAGCTCTTTGTTGCGAGCAAGCGGAAGAAGATAGGGAAGTGTTTAGATACAAAGCCATGGAGGCAAGCTCGAAATGATTTGTCCTCTGTATGCATCATCAGTATCTTGTAAACTATTCTTTGGCGGGGGGCAGACCACGACTGGCCATTGAAAATCCTGGAGTTAGCGAGACAAATATCTCAGTTCATTGGGGTGAGCGAAACGGACATCACAGTTCATCAATTAGTGGAGAGCCTCTCATCTTTACTTGGTTCTAGGTTCAGGCAAGGAAGAAAAGAATGTGAGGGAAGAATCCAGTTTTTTCCGGCAGCCGGATTATTCAGAATTTTGGGTTTCGGCATGTAAAACTGCCTCCTAGGCGGTTTTCGGCTGATCGCACTGCTTTCAAGTGGGAAATGGTTTTAGTGATTTTGCAGCGATTCCATTCAGCCTCCTACACGTGGCAGGGAGATGGATTCATAAACCACCCTTCATCGCACACTAATGTCTGGTTATCTTGTTCGATGTGATATTAATCTCATCCATAGGATTTCATAGAGTGGATCAACGGTCAAGTTTGATCGTGCAGCTTGGTGGGGTGGGACCGTTAAACTTCGGTTGTCTTTGTTGAGCGATTTCCTCCTTGGTCGTTGGTTTGAGTGTGGAAATGGACGGCTTAGATTAAAGGGGCTTTTCTGGGGGCTAGGGTGCGGGAGATTCCGTGGGTTTTCCGGGGGCTGGGATGCAATTTTGGTTTATATTCCTTGGGTTCGGTGATTATCTTTGTAAGGCTAAGAGGTTTTGCCCTAGGTGGCTAGTGTTCTAATTTTTTCTGATTCCTTGGCATCGGGTGGACGTTTGTATATATTGTAAACTATTTTTTGGCTTAATGAAATAGAAGGATCGACACTTGCTTTAGCAAAAAAGATAACATTGTTTTATTACTTCATTGTCCTTAAATATATAAAGAAAACATACATTAAACTAAGTTACTAATAAACTTAGGTCATTGTCCTTAAATATTTCCTTAATATTCTATGAGTTTAAAGAAAACATACATTAACCTAAGTTACTAATAAACTTAAATGAGGATAATCTATTGAGCATTGTGTTTAAAATAGACAAATTTACTTTTCCACTAAGGATTTTTTAGTTCAACTAAAGAAGGCTTGTAATACATTTCGTTATTTTTAAAACACATTTAATGCCTATGAGGCACTTGCTACAATACTAAGGGGAAGATATTACACTTACACTTAAAAAGGAAAAAAAAGGCACTTGCTACAATACTAATACTAAGGCGAAGATATTACACTTACACTTAAAAATGGTAAAAAAAGAAAAATGAAATAAATAAGTTAATCTTCCTTTATGTTTACTATATCATTTTTTAAGCAAAAGGTTTATTTGTTTTGCATCTCTTCCATAAATTATACAAGGGAGGTCCTTTGCTTTCAAATTTAGAAAATGAAGACTAGAAAGTTTCTCTCATTTTAGTGTGAATCCATATTGCATCATGATTTCATTATCTTAGCATGACCAAGTGTAAATCATGTTAACAATTTCAACGATTTCACATCTTTGTTACATTAAAATATACCACATGATATAACTCAAAGTGTTATTTCATAATTGTAATGTTGGGAAAGTTTTTGGTTTATCTCTACATAAAATATTAATCTGCTAACATGTTAACTAACTCATACTCAATGAGTAAAAGTTGTTGCATTCCTTCACATTGAAATTTGCAATCTGAATTGCCTAAATTCTATCCCATTTATTAACAACAAGTCTCACTAAACCCTTAAGCATCAATGTTTACATTATGGAAAATAATTGCATGGTTTCTTGCTTCAAGATATTAACTACATACCCATTCAACAAGAAAATCAATACATGTACTTGAAGAGAAAAATAAAATATAACATACCTAATTAAATCAATACAAAAATATGAATAATGAAAATGAAATGAATTGAAAATGGTGAATTAATTGATTGTATTATTGTTGGTTTGAGACTTGCATCTAGGTTTTCTGCATACTCCCTTTTATCTTTAATTACACACATGCGGAGATTGGGGGAGAGGAGGTTTCCCATCCTATCACATCATAGCCACAAGGTATGCTTGAGGATTTGAATCACATGGAACTACATGAGTGGCATATTCCAATGGGACTTGATCAATACTTATTTCACATGACACTGACACCAAGGTAGAGCCATCGATAGGTGTAGCTTGGTGATCACAAAATGGTGGATGTTTCTTACCAAAAGAAAAAAAATCCTAAATTTGAAGTAAAATTCAAATAGATCAGAAGGTATATCCAATATATGTAGTATCATCTGCTTATTAGAAATTTCCTAGGGTTTTGGACCATATAAACAATCCTAATTACTTGGATCCAAAATAAATGGATGCTGAAAAGGAAGATTGATTTGGATTTTGAATCTCAAGGCTTATTTACTATCATCTTTGCAAATATGGAAGATTAAACACATGTATCCAACAATGAACCATGATTTTCTTAACTTGATAGGTTTGTACCTTTTCTTTTGGACTGAGATATTTAACCTTGATTAGGAATATTTTAAGGCTACACCAGTCTATATTAGGATTTTATCCCTTTGCAAAGAATTTTGGGAAGAAGAATCCTTTGAATGGATAAAACATCCATTGGCCAACTTTGTCAAAGTATCCAAAGTCACTCGAAGATGTTGTTACACTTCTGTTGATGGTGCTAGAAATCCGTCAACTAAGGGGTCTCCCAGATGTGAAGTACCAATCAGACCTCACACCATTTGGAGTAGGAGCCCCATCTGGAATATCAATTCAGTTGCCATATATTCTTATAGACTTGCCTTGGCACTAATTATCAACAAGAAAGAGGAACGTGTGGTGCCTTTGAAAAGAAAGGGAGGTATGCCTGGTGTGTGTTTGATTGTATGTGTGTCAAAGTTATTTCACTACAGGTGGAGGAAAAATGAGCCTCTAAGAGAGAGGTAGTAGTACCACCCTAGTAGAGACACACATGGACAATAAGGGTCCATACAACATCAAGCAGAATAGTCCACAAATATGTGACGGTCATTGAAACCAATATAATGGGGAAGATCTATCTAATATCTAGTGGAATAGTCCACGAGGATCGACAATGATAATAACAATTACAACACATTATCAATATGATAAGTACCAAAATAACTAAATTAGTTCAACTACTTTAGCACAAATGAAAGAAAACATGAATTAAAAACATTCATAGAATAGTCTTACAAATATCCTTAATCCATGCATGAAGAACGTGTTCAACCATAGGGATTCTCTTATTAAATAAAATTTCCAAGACACATGTATCCAATGAACACCACTAGCTCCAATATTGGAGCATTGGAGCCACTCCTTACTCAAAATAACTAATTTGTCTCTCTAATTCCTTGCGGGAGGAGCCAAGGTGAAAAGTCCCTTGCTCATACAAATGAGGGTGTATATATAACCAAGGGCTGATGCTTCACCCTCCTTGTGACACTTTGAATACCCTAAAGAATATTTGACTTCCTATGAATTTCAAATTACATGTCTCTTCATAGTACATGTGTGTCCTTTGGACTTCTATGTTGCAATACATTTCAAATAGGTAATTACATAATCCACAATAATGATGTGGCATATGATGACTTGTGACAGGAAATCACATGACATTGATGACATGGATTGCATGATGACATGACAGTGCCAAGTTGTGTTGGGTGTGGAGCCTAATTATCTTCTTTATTCAGAGGTATCGCTGCATTGGATCCCAGTTCATAATGTGGTGGCAACGCTGCTCGTAAAATGTTTGCCACCAAGGGGGTCTAGGGGGGCGACGACGGAGATCTGATGGTAAAAGTTATGTTTAGTTTAGGGTTTTTTTCCCTAGAAGGAAGCCCCTCACTATATATGAGGGAATTATATTGTGTCTATGAAGAATTGTATTCTGAGTGAGAAAGGGAGAGGATATTGTGTGAGAGCGAAGAGGGAATTACAGTAGATATGTTGTAGGTTGTATCTCTTCATTTTGCTAGATAATATAAAAGGAAGGACTCGTTGTTTCTCCGTGTACGTAGTCCAAATTGGGTGAACCACGTATATCTGTGTCTCTCTTGTTTTATGTGTTTTCTGTGTTTATATTTTTGCAATATTTTATGTGTTCCATTTCTTTGTAATATATAATTTTCTAACAAGTTGTCCTTCTTGTTTCTTCTTTATTTGTGTCTTTTTGAACATATTTTACATGTTTTTCTTCTTCCTCCTCCTTATGACATGTAGATGAGGATTCTTCCATGTGATCTTGATCTTCATCTTCTATTAGAGTTCGATGTTACTTCATCTTCTCGCTTGTTGATCATCTTATCACTTTAGCTCCATATGTGTCTTCTAGCATGTCCTCCTTCTCCATCTCCTTCGTCATAATCTTGCCATAGCATGATAGAGTTGTTTCATTTGGAATTCACTCATGACAAGATGACATCAGTCTGATAAACCCCTAATCTAAGATGATGCACATTGATCCACTCACTAAACCAGAATCAAGTGACAAGCTGGGAAAGAGGCTCAGTAACTGCACAATTGTGTAGCTTAGGCAGTCAGGGATGAAGCTTGAGCCCTAAGATCATGTAATGTGCAGTTTAGGTTGGGCTAAGGAAGAAAAATGCATAGTTTTGGAGCTGAAGATGACATGCTAAGGGGACAGGTTGTTGGCTTGGGGGTTCGTGACCTAGGTTTGATGTTAGCTACGCCAGCCAACAAATCCCTACACTACTGGCCCTTTTGGAAACAACCCGCGTAGTGCAGGCTGTAGTCTTACTCGAAGTAGTATGGGGGAATGTAAGAACGAAGTTTCTACATCCAGACACTAGTTTGATGTCTTTTAGTTCCTCGGATACTCCTTCGCACAAGTTGATAAACTCTTGGGGCTCACTGCTGCAATCTATTAAAATATCCTTCAGACCCTCACAAAGGTCTACGATCAGTCCTTGCAGACCTTTAACAGTTCACTCACCTACTTACACGCATCAGAGAGAAGTCCTAAATTAGTGTTCAAAGAAGATTTACTTAAGTTATTAGCAAACATAAGAGAATTCGTTAGAGTCTTTGCGAAAGTACTTAGACATGCATTGTGTACATCATTAACACTTATTTAAGAGAATTGTGTAACATTCAATCAATATCTTATAAAACAAATCATTCATCGACATCATATAATATTAATAGAGGTAAATAGAAATACTAAAGAATTCTTTGGAAAACATTCTTTATTGATCTTCAATTTAGGATTACAGACTCAAAATTTCCCTACGCACACAGCTGCAGGGGTCTATGCACTCAGCTGCGGAGCCTTTCTTCCCCTTTCTAACCATAGGAAGTAAAGACTTCCTGCCCTAGAATCTTCTATCAACCCAACTCTCTATCTTCTCTCTTCTTAGTTAGTTACCTCTTCCTTTCACTAAGACTTACTACTTATAGACTTTTTCATACAATGCCCTGGTCCGCAGACCATGGGTAAATCTCAAAACCGACTCAAAAATGATCCAAAATAAGGGGCTAAGCCCCTTTTACCTCGATTCATCTATTTTCTCCGCATCCAAAAATCGTGGAGACTTTACATTATTTACAAAACTATACCCAAACATGGGTTATCTTAACCCAAAACTAACCCAGGGGACCCCATCCCAATAGGCCCCCAACACAAAGATCATGACTCGCCCTTAAGTCACTATGGTGGCACTACGATCTTACTGTGAAGACCTCCTAGCTCCACCTGGATTACTTCAACTTCAGCAGCCCTTTGTGTCACTGCTTGTGGAACCTCTTCAACCAATATTTCAGTGGTTGGTCCCTCTACTGCCAGCCTCATCATTTGTTGTGTCTGCTATAGTCCCTTAAGATTATCTTGAAGGGAAGTCATGACCTGATAAGCCTCCTCTAACCAAGGTTGCAACCTAGCCTTTAACAAGGCCTCTTTCTTCTGTGCTTCCTCTACCTATGCTAGTAGCTGCTTTCCTTCCTGTAATTTGGCAGGGCATTGCACTGGTGCTAAGGTGTGCGCAGTCGTCCTAACCTCGTCATATTGGCACTGCATCTCATTTACCTCTGTGTTTAATGTCTATAGGTTTGGATCCTCCTACATATTGGTCACTAGTTCCATAGCCTGCTCGAAAAATTTCGCACAATCAGTGACTGTACCATCCAAGCTAGCCATGCCTTCTTTTATTGTGGCTCCGCACTGCTCTTGGACCTCAGGCAGAGTCGTGGGTTGTAACTTCAACTATAAATTTGCAATCTTCATGTTAAACTCAAAGGTTACCCATCCAACATCTGCTTTAGCCTCATGCACACCAGCGGCTAGTTTTCTGATTTTGGCTTCTGGTTGTGCATCCTTCAGTATGTGAAGCTCAGGCACTATCTTGCATGTGTCCACTACTACTGACTCCAGACATGAACTCTGTGCCAGAAGTGCCTCCTTTTCTTTTATAGCTTGCATCTTTTCATTGAACATTTGTTTATTATTGACTTTATACTCACTTATGAGGTTGAGGGCATGTTGCTCCCTAGTTCTCAATTCATCTGCCACCATTGTATGCAGTGCGTGGAGGGTTTAATTGGAGAGCACTGCTATATTTAACCCTATGTTCTTGATTGTACTTAGGATAATATGATCGTCGATGGACTCTATGCGAATGGACCTTTCAGGTAATGATATGGTTCTGAGATCTAGGGTCTTTACTAGCTCTATTGCTTGGCTTGTCCCGGGTGTCAGGCTCGCTTGTCTGACGCCCACCTATATTCTACTTGTTTAGATATGCAGCTCGCATAGATTCTTCTAGACACTCCGCAGGGGATGCATGTATTTCTACTCAAACTACTACTACACTTCTGTCATGGTATCCCTTATTTTATCGCTGATCTCATCAAGATCGCCTTCTGTTAGCACCATGGGATCAACCTCTAATTTATCATATTTCTAATTTTTCTATGTTCCACCCTGCTGCTCCTTGCCATGTCATTTCAAAATAAATGGGGTGCTCTTCCTCTCATTGCCTCCATTGCCTTGTCCTGAAAGTTCTTCTTCCTATGTCTTCGACGAAGGTGACTTGTCTCCTTTATGTGACTCACATTGGTCTTATTCCACCTGCTCTTTAGCAACGTGCTCCTGCTCTATGCAAGCCTTTTTTGTGGCTTCCTTATTTTTTTGCTTTGCTAGGGTCCACACAACTTTCTTCATGGCCTCTTTTGTCTTCTGTGCAGTATATCTTTCTACACCCGTGCTTTTTCCAACACCTATGTCTGACGGGGCACGCCACTCTATAGGCCATTTCACTACAACCTCTTGGACATCTGCTTTTGACACCAAATAGGGAAACTAGTGCCATTTATGCTCTGGATCCTTCCGCGCTTGGATATAGATTTTGTGGAATTTAGCCTTGAATGCCGCATAGGCTGACAACGGTGTGAAAAAGGTTGGGGACAACCTCAGACGTTGATTGATCGCCATATGGAGATCCATTTCCACCAGAATCCAAAATATCTTCGTCTCTATTATTTTCATGGCATCCTTTGTGGACCATAAGGAAGCGAATTGCGCTGCATCTGGTAGTCCTCGAGTGGAGGAAATTGGCTATCCTCCGGCAATCTCCCTGCAACGAGAAAAATTGATAGTAATAACCAAGCATAATGGAAGGGCTTAGTCTCATCCTGGCCTTCTTGGTAGTTCATGAGGAACTCTTGATAGAGGTACCTTGCCCAATTAAATTGCACGCCTTTCGCACACTGTGCAGCAGGGAAACTATGAGCGTCGGAACTTCATCCGTGCAACATTTTCTCATGACCTTCCCTGCTAAAATCTGGGTAGAGAATTGAACTGTCGGGTTTGTGATGGAAAGATTAGAATACCCTCACGATTTCTTGAGGAGGCTGTAATCCCTCTTCATCCTCTCTGCAAGATCCTTCTTCCTAGTCTTTCCTCCAAAATCCTTAGTTGGGTTCATGCCTTTGTAAGGCAGCCACGTGATTCTGTGAATTAGCATGTCTGTGATGGGGATAGGCTATCCTAGCCATAAGCACCCATCATGCACAAGTGTGACGAGTTGGCACACACATATCGTATTAATGAGGGTGTGGTGATAATGTGCCACCAACAACAGATTGAGCAACCCTCATTGCTCAACACCACAAACCCATTCCCACGTCTCCAATACTGTAACACTAGTTTCTTCATAATACACCTTCTATATATATTTGTCCATCGAAAAATGCGGAAATTTAGTGTGGTTTGCAAGATCCCAATCCTCCATTTTTAACAATGAGATACTCGCGAGCCGAGGGCCTTCAAAAGGGACCTGCTTATGTAGTATGGCCATGGATACTGTAAACTTTTCGGCATTTGGTTCTTTCGTGACCTTCGCTTTGCCCTTCCATGGAGGGATATATTTAGGGAGCCTTGTCATGGGTTCCACCCCTTCAGCATCAATGTCCTTTGTTCCCTGGAACTCTTCCCTCTCTAAGTCCACTACCCTCTTTGGCTACTTATATTTCTTCTATTTTTCCTAGGTTTTGGTATGTTTTCTTGGGAAGTTTCACACCGGCACCTTCTTTTTCTTATCTTTCACGGATTGTTTGGGCTTGGCAGATTGGCTTTCTCTGGTAGGGATAGGCTTTAGCCTAGGTGACCTTGGCGCTATAGGCATAATAGCTGGAGCTTCCATACTTACAACTTCTGGGACAGAGGTCTCAGAGGAAACATCGCCAGTACTTACAAATCCAACAAGACTTGAGGTAGACATTTGCTCAAGAATAAGCTACTAGCTTATCTCTGACAATTCAAAAAACATGGGGCTCGCAACTAAATATTCCCAAACTAATCAGTTCATAGACAACAAACAACGAAATTTCCGATTAATTCTGAGAGTGAAAAGTGTTCTCTATTGGAACAACACACGTAATTTATAGGGGGTTTTGAAATCAAATCCGACCGTTCCCCCCAATTTCTGACAATAAATGTTGTTTTGGCGGAAAATATTCAAATATTTTTTCCTTAATTACTGCCACCCTGCTCCACTTAATCGTCTTCTAGACATCAAGTCATGAACAGTAACTCCAACGGTCATTTTCCTACTACGTTGCGCGGTGCACTTGTTCGGTGCAGCTTCTTGAGCACAACTTCATGGGTTGAATCTTCATCACTCTTCATGCATCCTACTCATTGCGTTGTTATCCAAGATGAGAAGTGTAGTTTATAGTCCCGCGCTCCCTTGTGACTTCCTAGAGCACTAAGACTATCCTGCTTCCATATAGTCATAGTGTAGGATCCTCTGCATACAAATTCAACCTACTCCCATTCATTCTTCCCGCGAAGGGTTCCCCATTCAGCTTCGCGAGATGAATTTCACCTCCATCTTTAATTTCTTTGAAAATATATGGCCCTAAACAATGCATCTGGAATTTACCGAGAAATTTAGTGAATTTATTATCATATAACAGGATAAGATCGTTTACCTTGAACTTACAAAGCTTGATATGGAGATCATGCCATGCTTTTTCACGTTCCTTCTATACTTGTTGATGGAATCTAGCCAAAAAGAGATATTCCTCAAGCTCCATCAGTTGCACAAGTCGTTCATCCAAGGTCTTGTGATCCACCATATCTGTCATTTTTGTTATGCACAGACTAGGTACAATGTACTCCATCAGCATTACGACTTCAACCCCATATACTAATCTGAACGACGTTTTCCCTATCAGCTTCTTACATGTAGTCCTATAAACCTAGAGTATTGTAGGTATGCGCAAATCCCAGTCATTTCGTTTTGCATTGTAGATTTTCGTCAATGTGTTCTCCAAAATCTTATTAAAGGCTTCAACAATTCCATTTTCCTGTGGGTGATATGGTGTACTCTTCTAACGGTAGACCTAGAATTCTTCAGTTAACACGATGATTGTTTCGTTTAGAAAGTGCGTACCTCAGTCACTCATCAACACTTTCGGGCAGCCAAATTTGGATAAGAGATTCTCAAACAAGAACTTTGCTTCTGTATCCCCTATACAATCCTTAATCGACTGTGCTTCCACCCATCTGGTTAGATACTCGTCGTAATGATAATATAGCACACACCTGTTTTCTTTCCTGGGGGCTGAATTAGCCCAACAAAGTCAATCACCCACTTCTAAAATTCTCACAAGGACACCTAAGGATGTAGTGGTAACTCATCCCTTCACAAGGGTTTTCCAGTTATTTGACATGCATCACATGCCTTACAATACGCCTTGGAATCCTTGTGCAATGTTGGCCACCATAGACCTGCATGCAAAATATTTTGCGCAGTTGCATTACCTGCATAATGGCCTCCCACAGCTCCCACATGAGCTTCAACAAGAATGCTATCCTACTCAAAGTCCTGCACATGTCTTCACAATATTTCATCGGCCCCCATTTTATACAAATTTTCTGCAATTACTAAAAAATTGGTCGAACACACCACTAATTCCTTATTTTGTTGGCATATATATCATTCCAGTGCCATCCCTGTAGTCAAGAAGTGAATGATATCTGCGAAATGGTCATTCGCTACAAAAAAGAGCTGCGCATCTGGCAACCCTTCCTCCAGATTATTAGGCTCCTCTTCTATTTCGATCTACGATAGATGGTTAGGTCCCACATTTAACCTCCCTGGCTTCACAATGAATTCAAACTCATACTCCTGAAATAGTACCAACCATCTATAGATCTCCCCACCCAACACAGGCTTGATGACCAAGTATTTCAAGGAAGAATGATCTGTGTAAATCTTAAAATTCCCTCCTAACAGATAATGCCTGAATTTTTGTAGCACGTACACCATTGGCAACCCTTCGCACTCAGTTGTTGAATAATTTTTCTCAGCCTTTGATAACTTCCTACTTGCGAAGGCTATAGGATGGTCCATTTCTCCTTCACCAGCCTGTGTTAGCACTACACCCAACGCAATGCAAGAGGCATCCACATGTACATGAAACTCCTTTTTCCAATTATGGAATACCAAAATTGATGTAGTGACCATATTTTCTTTCAATACATCTATTTTTCTCTAACATTCTTTGTCCCAACAGAATGTTGTGTCCTTTTTTAGCAGTTTCTCCATGGGCGCAGTAATTTGAGCATAAGCTTTGATAAACTTTCTATAGTATCCTATATGTCCCAGTGTCACACATAGCTACTTGACATTCCTCGAGGCCTCCAAATTTATAATTACTGCAATCTTTACAGGGTCCACCATCAATCCCTACTTGCACACCATGTGACTGAGTAAGATCCCAAAGGGAACACATAATATGCATTTCTTCAAATTTAGTATGATCTGGTATCTGCGACACGTATCCAACATTAGGTACAGAATGGCTACATGGCACTTCACTAATACGAACATCATCCAATCATCAAATTAGACTTCCGGGAACTTATGAATGAACTCCTTGAATGCTGCTATGACTATGCGGGAAAATATCGCAGGTGCATTCTTAAAACCAAACAATATCATGGTGTATTGAAAACAACCCCGCTCCATCGCAAAGGTCATTTTTATCCTATCCTCTAGCGCGATATTGATCTGATGATACCCAAAAAATCCATCAGTAAAGGAGTAGGCCTAATGCCCTCTGAAATGTATAACACTTCATCTGTAAGCAAAATTGGGAATGGGTCGTGGACACACGCATCATTAAGCTTCCACATATATATGAAAATCCTTATTTCACCTTTTTGTTTCTTCTCCTGAACCACCATCGGGTTTACCCAATCAAATTCTTCAAGAGGTTGCATGATGCCTACCTCCAACATCTTATCCAGCTCTTGGCAAACCCTTTCCTTATATTTAGGATTAAGGCTGTTAGTGTCGGTATCTTCATCCCTCCATCAGTGATCAAATTCTCTTGTTGCATTGCATGTTAGGTGTCTCATCTGATCAGCTACATTCCATTAGGGTCATGGATCATCTGATGGTAGTGGCATATTATACATTTTCCCTCATGATCTTTACCTGCTGGCCCATTTTCATACATTTAGGTCATTTGTAGTCATTTTTTGCCTTTACATCTGCAAAAGTCATTTTTAGGGTTTTAGGTCTCATTAGGTCTAGGGTTTTGTCAATAAGGTCTTGTAAACACTCAATAATGGTCAGCAGGCACATGAGGAGGTCAAATAAAGTCTCAACAACAAAAATTTCAACAATCACATGCTTAGCGATTGATTTTTCCTTGAAACTATGTTTTGAGGAAAAACAGAGTTTTTTATATTTTATGTACAAAATTTCATGTAATTTCATTTTTCCTATATGTAATAATTTCGAGATGCAGCCCTGGTCACCTTGCCAAGCTCCTGCACTCCAGTACCTGCAAAAAAGTCAAAATTTCAAAGCATTTAGTCCATCAAAGGAAAAATCAAGACAAACTGCCCAAAACAGAGTTTGAAAAAGCAAGTGAAAGACAAACATTAGGAAAGTGGGTTTTCATAAGCGAAAAATTAAAATCATTGGTATATGAAGTCTTTTCATGTCAAAAAAGATCATTTGTGTGCCAAAGGAGAAGAGAGCAAGTGAAAATCGTGTTTTTGAGCCTAAGGAGTGATTTTGCATTCAAACTATCAAAATTTCAAGGCGTGGCGCACCTGGGTCAAGGCGCGATGCACCTGGCCTCCGTGGCACGATGCACCAGAGAGGCGCGGCGCACCTGTTAGTGGGCATGGCACACCAGTCTTCAAAGCCCGAACTTATTCATATCGCCTCCTCCAAGCTTCCAAATTGAAAATTCTTCATTCCACAAGTAAGTTAACACCCCCATATTGCCAATGTATGAGTTTCCATCAGTGTTTGTGGTGTTTCAATAGGGAAAAAATTAAACCCTAGTTCCTTTCACAGTTGTATTAAGAAAACTACCTAGGGTTTACAAATTACATTTTTTGCTGTCATATTCACTCCTACCATTTTCACATCCCCTCACTACCATTTCATTCACCTCTTTTCTCCTTCCCTTTTTCACTTACACTTACCTATTCCCCCTATCCCTAAAACCAATAACCCTAATCCCTAACTTGACTTCTCCCAAACCCTAATTAACATCCCTAAACCCTAAACGTTATTCCCGAAACCCTTCCATTCCCCCAAAACCCTACAAGCAGCATCCCAACCCCTCATTCACAGTCTCTTCACAGTCCTTATCATCAGATCCCTGTTGTTTAGCATCAAATACCTATTTACACTATAAAATATCTTCATACTCATCTAAGAAACATCAAGCATTGGCAAACATGGAGTAAGATTCATCTTATGACAGAAATGAGGAAACAGTCAGTGACTCCTCCAAAGAAATTCATGCACCAAGGAGACCTCACAAGAGTGGAAAACATAACCGAGAGGAGCTTACTACACTTACTGAGTTGTTGGCTTTCCCTCTTGCTGTAACATGCTTCCAACATCAATCTTGTTACCAATTTTGTGAGATGGTGGAAAGAGTCAAATACCACCATGAGCTTGCCAGAATTTTTGTACTCCATCTTCAGAATGACCAGGTCAACTTGGAAAGTGTGACATTCACTTTGACATCTAAGACTATAGCTCAAGCAACCAGTATTCCGAATGTAGGTGAGCAGCGAGATAAGGGACAACTGGTGGACAGAGATTATTATGAGCCTTATATCAAGGTTATTTTTCAGAGGCATGTCAGTAGGGTCTTCCCTTTTAGGTACCTATAGGACACATATGCTCCCCTTATGAAACTCATAATCAAATATTTCAGCTGTGAAGGCAGATTTTCTCGCCTATACACCTATCATATCAGATTATGATGCATTTTACTAGGGTGAGGATGATGAACCTCCCATATTTCATTTGCTGGAATATTGAGAAAATTACCACATTGGCGCAAAGGAAACCTCCTCATCGACAGTATAATAGCATCTATCACTTTGCATTAATCAATACCGTGGTTTTGCATCAGCTTAGTTTACTGAATGTTTCATGGGAGGATTTCATTTCACATGAGGTATTTACAGGTCCTCAAGTGCTCCCATTAGTTTTTCATGAGGCAGGAGAGCCTTCACATCAGCAAGAGGTGCATGAGACTCAAACCACTAGTGTGCCAGTGTTTGTCACTTACCAAAAGGGCACAAGGAGATTGTTTGCGGCAGCAAAACGAGTACTATCTCCACCTGGGGTGGAAAGGGTCTTGCTTCCTTCAATAGTAGAGTAGGTACAGGAAAAGGGTAAGCATCCATTGCATGATGAGGGGCCTTCAGAAGGCCAAGAGGCAGATTTCACTCTCATTCAGGATGATGACACTAATTTGGGCTCCCAAAGCTCAAAGCTCAAGGAGATCATTCAAGAGCAGCAAGATGACATTCATCACTTATCTCTCAACCTAGAAAGAGCCAAGTGGATAATCAACTATAGAGAATCAACAAACCATCATGGAGCTCCAAAACATAAGAGAAAACCAACAAGCTTCCAAGAGGAGGAAAGTCAAGTTGACACCACTTGAACAAGAAATTGAAGCTGATTGTGAATCTTGGCTTGAGAGGACAAACATGCACTTGGAAAAGATGTTTGAGAAGGTTGAAAAAAGAAAAATATGTTGAGGCACATAGCCTACCACTATTTGGTGAGAAACAGGGTTTGCAAAGCAAAAATTAGGACTTTGAAGGCCAAGTTGAGGAAAGCATTAAGGAAGAGAAAAGAGCAAGATAAGCTCAAGATCTTGTTTGAAGCTTCCTTAGCCAAACATAGCACTTGATGTAGGTCACTCATCCCAAATTTCAAGAAATTTGGCACACATTTTGTCAATTTTGAATTTTTGGAGCAAAACACAGGTTTTTTTGCCTGGTGTGCCGTGCCACCTGGTGCGCGCTTTTTCTAGGGACCTCCTTTGGAGGAAAACTCAGAATTTTTGGATTCCTCAAGCAAAAATATGAATGCTCACACGTGGCCAAGAAATTTTGTCAAGTTTTGAGCTTCTAAAAGGGTCAAAAACACCTCAAAAATGCCCTTTCTGCCCCTTTTTGGTCACATAGGAAGCAGTGTTGGGAGAACTCATTTTTGGAGGGGAAAATGGACACCAAATTCATAAATTCAACCTATTCTAGAAAGTAGATAGAAAAAAATTTCCAACAAGCCCACTTGGAGAAAATTTGGTGCACGGGAAGGCCTCCAAAATCAGCTACAAAAAGGTCCAGTGCACAAGATGGAAATTTGACTTTTTGCCCAAAAAACTCTATTTTTCGCCTAGTTTTTTCTCAGTTTGACTTTTCTCTCTCTCATAGTCAAACTCATGATGTAATTTGATGTAAATTTATGGATTTTTATGTAGATATGTTAAAATTTCACTCATGGAGGTAGATACATCATGAAAAGGTAGTTTGAAACTGAATGAATCAGTTTCCTAGGTTTTAGAGGCACGCTATTCCACTGCCTACTTTTCAGTTCTTAGTTTAGATCTTTTTGAAACAACTCCTAAACTCATGAATTCGAACCATAAAGCCTAGCACGATTTTTTTGTTGCCTATATCTAGTATTTTTTCAGTCATTGGTAAAGGTTTGACTTTTGTGAATGCTTTGAGCATTATTGTACATTCATCTCTGCAGTTTGACAAAGGAATAGACCAGGGTTTGCAGCACTTTGTCGGATTCTTGTGGAAACTTGATTTGGTATTATTTTTCCTTCTATAATTTCAAGTTTACATGTGTTTATGTATTCCATCATCTCTCTCTGTTCATCTTAACTAAATGAAACAAGGATAAAGCTAGAATTCATTGATGTTGCAGTGCTCTACCAAGGGTTTGTTTAGTTATTTATGTTTTTAGCTGTTTGAAGAGGATCCCTGAGAATTTCATGCCCTCTTCAACTCCTCACCAGTCTTAAAGCTCTCCATCTCACAAAATTTGAAGTACTAAGCCATTTGCCTACCTCGCCCCATAGAGATTTCTGCAAGACTATGTCCATTCCTTGGACCTAAAGCTGCCTTTCACATTTTAGCCAACAAACCAATGTCAAATTCAATCAAACTCCTTTGAGCATATACCTAGCCTAAAATTAGTCTTTATATTAGTCACATCAAGCCTCATTTTCTATATTTTCCTGAGATTGAAAAGGAGAGAGCCCTCTCCCGACCTGGTAGGGCTAGCTACCAGGTTAAGCGTGGTTTGATGTTACCCTAGATTCTGCCTTTCTCAGCCTGAGGTAGATTTAGGCACTAACAAAGGCAATACAACCTATGTTTAATAGGCTTCACATCCGGATTCAGAGTGATCTTCATAATGCCCAAATTGCCAACTACGCCCTTCAAATCCGAAAACTTAGTAGGGAAGAGATATTAGTATTCACAAAGTAACTCGACAACTTTATCCATTGTATGTTGAAATATGGCAACAAGAATATTCCAATTTAATTTGTTCTTGAATAAAATTGTGAATTAAAATTGAATTTAGTATTAACAACTACTTGGAAATAATTAATTAATTTATTTTAAATTAATTAGTTGGAGAAATTCAAGTTAGAAGTATTTCTGAAGTCATGCAAGAGTTATCCCTTAAATTAAGGAGATAATATTGAGTTATATTTGAGTTTTAATTAGTTAACTCAGTTTACTGAGTTAAGTCCAATTAAATTAGTTCCAAACTATTTGAGGAACCAATAGTGAGTTAACAGTCAGTTGATGCATTAATGCACTCAACTAGTGCTACCCCAGTTAACTGAAGATTCCAAACATAAACACATGGGATCCTAACACGGTGATAGGAGATGTCCAGCTTATGGCCATGGCCTCTTGGATGAGCCATGAGGAGAAGAGAGCAGCAGAGGTCCGCAGTATCATAGGAAGAGAGCTCAGTGAGCCTCTCATGATCAGGGCAGAGCCAGATGACCCATCAGTAGTGATAAGCACCCACCAACACTTGGCCAACAGTCCTCAGGATCTACCGGAATACATTAAGCAATAGGCTCAAGCCATTGCCCATTTTGAGGACATGGAGAGACTGTTGGGAGAAAACTGTATGCATGCCTGCACAAGGCAGTGGAACACGTTGCCTCACAGCTTGAAGATAAGGGAATACCACTCTCCCACTAGGATGAGGGAGGCCTTGGCAAGGGTACCTCTCTACAAACAATTGATGCTGAACTTGCAGGTCAATTGGATTGGCTTGAAATTCAGTCCTCCTTTAATTTTGGGATTGCTAGAAGGAGTGAAGGAAGAGGAAGAAGGTAGACAATGGGAGGAAGTGGAAAGGAAGGTAGGATTCCACGACTGGGAAGAGAATATCACAACAGAGGCTTGGGACGCGAGGGAGGCGGTCAAAGCCATCAAAGATGATGAGCTGGACTAGTTGCTCAGAGGATGAGCAACCGATCTAGCAGGGGGGTGATGATGAGCCCCCAAATTGGGTAACTTATTGGGCTCATTTTGCCTAATTGTCCTTGTTCAATCCTCCATTTTTCATAGATTATGCATGTTTTTTAGTATGTTTGTGTTATTTGAATGAATAACAGTGGTCACTCTACCTAGGAGGCTAATACGTGGTTATTTCAAGATTTTTGGACAAATTTTGGAGAAAAACCAAGCAATCATGGGTCAGCTAATAGCCAAGCTTGAGGTGAGGATTCGTAGGGAGGTTGTCTCTTGCTTTAAATGGCCTTCCTCGAAATCTCCACTCACAACTCCGAGCTCCACAGGCCACCAAAACGAGTTTTAAAGGCAGCCAAGCAGTTTTGGGAAGAGTGACTGTTTACTAGCAGTTGGGACAGCCGAGTCCCTTGAATCGAGGAGGAATGCTAGCCCCCTCATATTGTACAAATAGGAAGGCCTCAGCCTTCGTAGTTTACTTTTGGGAACTGTTGGTATTTTTGCACTATAGTGCTATCATTTTTCTCAGCCTGTTTTCTTGTAGCTACTGCTGCACAACTTTCATATGATGATTATTTTTGAATAATGAGAAGTAGATTTACTTGGCACCAGATCTGATTTCTTTATAGGAGCCTGCAGCTCTTGGGGTTGGGCCCAACCCGAGTGTTAAGGCCTCCTTTATGTATTGTTATTTGTTCTTCATGCATTTGCAAAATTATTTCTGTTAAAGTAGATTAAATTTCGCTGATTAACTAGGTCACTGTTAATGGTTAGAAAGACTTTTGATGCTCAGATTTAGTTGATAGGTTGTTTACAGGGAAAAGCTTCAAAAAAGGGCCATCAACCATCTCTGGTTTCACCTCTCCCTCAGTGGGATCAGGAGCTGTGATCAGGATAACCTTGCTGCCCACAAAAACACTGATTTTGCTTTGCCATGCAATCACTAGTGTTTGATTTTCATGTGTAGAAGTTGGTTACAAGTTCAAAATTTTTCTTGCTTAGTTGCATGAGTTAGTATACATGGTTTCATTGCAGTTCAACTTCTGTTCATTCTTTTTACTGACAGCTAGATCAGATTAGGTCAACGTAACTAGGTTTTTGATTTTACAAGTCTTCATCGGTTCAGTTGGAAAAACGACTTGCAGAGCACCTGTACCACTCCTCCACCTGCCCATACTCCATCAAACCCATCTGCTCCATCCCTCAGCTTAGCTTCTAGCCTTACGTTTTCCATTTTCTCACATAACCCTAGTTTTTATGCATCATTGCTTCATTCCTCCTTGAGCAATCCAGCCATCTACCTCTATCATCAACTCCATCCACCAAGTCCTAGACCACCTCCAACCCTTATCCTACCTCCATACCCACTCCTTGATCTTTCTCCATCCATCCATCCTCCAAAATCCCATTTCTGAACATCCTGTAGAAAGTTACAGAGCATCATGTAGAAAATCACAGACATCCTGTAGAACCCCTGCAGACTTCCTATAGAAGCTCACGAATGAGGTTTCTTGATAGCCAAACTCTGTGAAACTCTCTGGAAGGATGTTAGGGACCCCTTAGGCCCTCTCTGAACCTTCCCAACCTCATCCAAGCATTTCCCCTCGCTAATCCGCCTCTGCACAGTCAAATTGCATGCATGATAATTTTGACAACTTATTCAAAAATACGAAAAGATGTTTTTTTTTTTTTTTTTTTTTTTTTTTTTTTTTTTCAGATGTTACTATAGAAGATACATGTATTTACCTTACTAGAATTCAATGGCATCTCTTTCAGTAGCTTGCATCCTCTTTCTCACATCGGTAGGGATAGCTGGGAAAATTAGGGTTTGCTAGGGTTATGTTTCCTTTCAGCTTTCCAGTTTCTTTTTACAAGTAGATCAACCTTCTTTGAGTTAGCTTTCTTCCATCAATTAAAAAGATTCTTATCAGAGCTTATAGAAGTTGGCTTAAGCCCCTAGCGGACTTGTGCCAGCTAACCAAGTGACAACTGCGACAAGAGCTAGTACTTGTGCATACAGCACCGTCACTTCCAAGTTTGTTACGAACTACCGGGTTGATAAAAGTAAAGAAGGGAGTCCCAGGAGTTGCAACATTATTGCTGCAATAGTGGAGCTTGTTAGCGTTCAAATTTGCCTCTGGCTGAGGAAGGCAAAACTCGAGGCCACATCAAACCACGTGCAGCCTTGTAGCTAGCCCTACGAGGACAGGAGAGGGCTCTCTCCAGTCAATCTCGGCAAAAGGTAATCAAAGAGGCTCGAGATGACTGAATTGATGACTAATTTTAGGCTAGGTATGAAGTACAAGGATTATGGAATTTATTTTTTGAAGTTTTGTTGAATTCAAGGGAAAGGCAATTTTGAGTGCAGGGATGAGGCACAGCTTTTGCAGAGATCTACTTGGGGAAAGATAGGAGATTGTTTTGATGCCTTTAAAGTGAGTGAATGAATAGTCCTGACAGGTGAGGAGCTAAGGAGAGCAAGTAAGTCTCAAGGATTCTCCTTAAACTGAAGAAAACATGGAAAATTAAACAAACTTAAAGGCAGAGCATAGCAAATTTATGGATTCTACCTTAACACTTCATTTGTTTAATTGCAGAAGATTAAATAAGGAAAGTGGTACACATACACAACTTAAAAGTACTGAGAGAAACACACCATCAGCACATATGGCCACATGAATCCCAAATAGTGCTGCAAAACCCTGGTCTATCCTTTGCCAAAATTACAGGAAAAATATGTACAATAGTGTATCAAGCTATTCCCAAGAGTCCAACCCTAAAAATGACTAAGAAAATACATAATATAGGCAAGCTAACACATTCCCTTGCCTCTAGGGGTCGAGCTGATCATCCTAGGAGCTGTTTCAACCAATTCTAAACAAAGCACTACAATCTAGGCAGTCAAAACAACTTGCCTCTATAAGCTAGGAAACCAATTCATTCATTAAATTTTTTCTATTTTATGAATGAATCATCTAGAATAAGTAAATAAATTTCAAGTCAACATAAATTTCCATTAATTAAATCAAGGAGGGTGAAAAATCCCATCACAAGTCAAAACTGGTCAAACTGGCTTCGTTTCTTGAGCTGAAGATGAAAACTTTGCAAAAAATCCTGATGCGTAGCGCGCCTTTCCACCTACTTTTGGGGCACTTCCCGGCATCCAAATTGAGCTCAGGTTGGCTTGTTGGAAATACCTGGATGTCTACTTTCCAACCCAAGTGGAATTTTCCAATTTGATGTCCATTTGCCCCTCCAAAAGTGCATTCTCCCAAGGCTGCTACCTGTGTGTCCAAAAAGGGGCAGTGAGGTCATTTTTTGCATGTTTTTTGACCTTTTGGGGACCCAAACCTTGATGAAATGCCTTGGCAGTAGCTGAGTAGGTGTATTTCATCATGAAAAAGCTAAAAATGCAAACCATTTGTGATTTTGACCTCCCAATATTATGGGTAGCGCGCGGCGCGCTACGCGTTGAGCCAAAAAACCTGTTTTTTACACAAAAATTTCAAAATTGACAAAATTTTCCCCAAACTTGTTGAAATTTGGGCTGGGGGTCCCCAATCAAGTACTATGGTCAATCAAAGAGGCTTCGGCCAAAATCTGGAGTCTATCCTCCCTTTTCGATGTTTTAGTGTCTTTCTGGTGCATGCGGTTTCAGTTGTAAAGTCACTGTCTATCCGCCTTCATGGTGTTTCAAAGTCTGTTTGGCTTTCAGTGAGATGAAGAATGAGAGTTTGGCGCAATTTCCAAATATGTCACATGTGTATCAAAGTATCATAGGAAAGCCACAATGAGAATAGTTTTGTCAAATGAGTTTGCATGAAAAAACAGTCATTGTTTTGATTATGAAGGAATTTGACAAGTGTGTAGAAAAGAGGTGGAAATGACAATGGCCATAACAATGACAGCAGGGATGTAAAGGAAAAAAAGAGAGTGTGAGGCTAAGGTTAACAATGAGCATGGACACCACTGAAAATAGATGACATAGGAATATATCAACCCACACAGTCCCTAATATTTGTTTCAAACCCTAAGAAGTGAATTTGGAAATAAACATAGGGTTTTACATTTCACACTTGTTTCTCCACTTCAAAACACCATAATCATGTCTAAAATTCATTGAGAAAACATAAAGAACCTACTTGCAAACAGTTGGAGGCAATTTGGCATGAATCTGGATGAAGGAGCAAAAAATTTTACCCAATGCGTAGCGCACACCTGAGTGTGTAGCGCCTGTGTATTTTTACACTGGCCAGTGAGGCCCAGTGCGTAGCGCCCATCTCAGTGCGTAGCACCTTTTGCAGGAGGCTTTTGGAGGACTTCCTGGTGTCCAAATCAGGTGCAGAATAGCTCGTTGGAAAGGTCTCTGAGTCTAATTTTCAACTCAACTAGAATTTGTTAATTTGGAGTTTATTTACCTTATCAAAAATCAAATCTCCCAAGACTGGTCAAAATGTACCAAATGAGGTTGCCTCAAGGTAGAGTGCTGTTGCAGTCAACTTTTGAATGCCTTCCTCAACTCCAAATTGAGCTCATAATAGCTCATTGGAAATATATTTGTGTCTAGTTATCATTTGACTCATCAAGAAAGTCATTTGGCCAACCAAGCTAGGAGAAAACCTGATTTTCCCAAGGTCACTTCAGAGGTGCATTCGATTCTCCTGAGGCAACGGTATTTTTGACATGTCTCTAAAACCATGACACCTGTGTAAAAAGTGAAGGAGGTTTTTCTTCCTTGGCCTGTTTTGAACAAAACGCTCTCTTAGTTTTTCCAAATTCATCTTTCCTTGCTCACAAACATCATTTTAGTGAAACCTATCCTGATGTGTGGAACAAGGGATTTGTCGAAATGAAGTGAAATGAAGGGGATAGGGGGCTTCTAAATTCTTGAGGAAATTTTGGAGAGTAGGAAGGGATGTTAGGAAGCAGAAGAAGGTGGAATCTCAAATATTGAGTGAGGGGAAGGGGTCCAAAAGGGCAAAACACAGGCCCAACCTAGAAAATTGCGAGGTTGTAGCAAGAAACTAGGGTTTGTGCAAAAATGAGGAATTTGGGGGATCTCAGTGATGGGAAGTGTTTGATAAGGTACATAAAAGATTGGGGAAGGTGTATGAACATCTGGATACAAGTTTTGCTAATGATTTGACCATCCAAGAGAAATTACCTCCAAAACCCTAAGAGAGGGAAATGGACCTTACCAAGGCACAACTGAAGCATGAATAAGCTGTAAAACGACCCAATGGAACTTGACATGATGATAACAACCATATGAATGATGATAGAATCAGCTGAATAGTGACATAGACTGACATTTGGGCAACTTTAGAAGGAGTGAAAGCAAACCCTAGACCTAATGCCCAGTGACCAAATTTTTGCTTGAAAACTCTTTGAAATGACAAAATTTGACCTCGACACTTTGAGACCACTTTGTAAGAGCATATTTGATCACTGGAGGAAGGCTGGAAAGAATGACACTAACATTGGCTCCAATGGGGATGGTAGCTCCTTGGAGGTGCCAAGAACGACAGATCTCTGCAAGTGCTAGACAGTGCCTTCATCCATTGGGCGATGGAGTCATTATTTTGAACGGATAACACACAACCTTTGACACATTTATTGAATGAAAACTTGACTGAAAACCAACTGAAACTTGACTCAAACAGACTCAATGGAAAACTGAAATAACTTGAAAAAAGTGACTCAACAGACCAAACACAAATGACTCATGACTGACTTAAAACAATACTTTACAAAGCTTTTGGAAAAACGGCAGCAATCCATCAAGATTTGGAATCATGATGACAAGCACCTGCATACTAATGAAATATGTACAATCATGTATAATTGGCTTTCCAATGTAACCAATCAAGCAGATGGCTTCTTGACTGATTTCCCTGATCAGATCTGTTGGTCAACAATACAAACTGATAACTGGGCATCCAAAAACATAGTTGACCATGGCTGCAACAAAACACTGTAATAAACATTTTCACTGCTGGCTGCAACAAACTTGCTAGAGGATCGTGAAAAACATGAAGATTTGCCACTGCCACCTCCTGCTGAAAGAACAAGGTGTCCTTTGTTTCAAATTCTGATCTGCCTTCATCATGTGCTTCAGTAAAAGTATGCTCATAGGCTTCAAAAAAATCTGAACAAATGGATGAGCAGATCTCTTCTTGGAAAAACATTTCAGCACATGAAACATATGAAGAATAATCTGAATGGAAATCCTGAATGTTTTGGTCTTCTGTGGTGTGAATGTGCTGTAGGTCATTCTTAAACAAAAAACAATCTTTGAGATTATCAAACATGACAGCCTTATCATCTTTGTGAAAGAAAAAATTATCTTTTTGCTGGTCTACAAAACTGATTATAAGACAGTCATCTTTTTCAAAAGAGGAAGAAGTTTCACCAACACTTTCCTGACTATGTGTGCACTGCAAATCTGTTGTAGCTTGGGCTGTAACAAGACCTCTCAAAAGTAGATCTATCTCATCTTCAGACAAAGGAGACAATGCTTTTTGTTTTCTTCTGCTTAAACAGTAATTATCTTCATATGACAGGGCATTCAAACTATCATTTATTACTGAGTTATTGAAAGGAGATTTATCACTTACTTGCACAAAGATCTCATTCTGTTTTTTATGAACATCTGAATCCAAAACTCTGTCTATGATCTCAACAGCAGAGCTCTCTTTGATGGGATTCAGCACAAGGTATTCTTGGTCATCATGATCTGAATGTTGATCTGAAATAGCTGACTTGACTGCATCACATTCTGAAATTGAATCTTGACTACCCTGCACGCTGTCTTCTTCTGTGGGCAGATCTGAAATAGAACCCTCTCTTTCATCATCTTCCACCATATGACCATCTTCAGCCTGCTGATCTTGATTCTGCTGCAAAATGTCCTGATCATCTTGACAAGTATCCTCTAAGTTTTCTTTATGCTGCTGAAATGGATTCTCATACAGAGCCTCCATGATCTCATCATCCATAAAATTATCATCTTCATAATATTTCTCAAGGCTTTCAATAAAACTATAAGCATGCTTGCAACAGTCTTGAACTAAATTTAATGATGGATAAGAGTCCTTATATCTTTCAATGAACATAGCATGAAAATCCTTTAAACAATAAATACAAGCAGGCAGCAAAATTTCATACCAAGATTGGGCTTTACCTTCCAGAGTGGCCAAGAATATCTTCATCAAGCAATCTTCAGGAAAATCAACCTTCAACTTGCGAATATGCATGTGAAATCTAACCAGATGTAGAGCAGCGTCCTTCTTACCATCATCTTTAAATGTAGGCAAATTCCTTGACCAATCTACCTTCGGAATTTTATTTGGAAAACCAGGGATGTGATCTCGGCTCATAGGAGCATATCTTCTTGCAACCCGATCCATCTTGAAAAGCTCAAAGCTACTAATCTTCCTGCAGTGAAGTCACCATGAAGCATTGATCTCTGGATTTTTCAGTGAATGAAGTTGCCAGGTGAATGATTTCAGCCTTGCGGTGTCTGATCGTTGTCCACCATCAACAATCAGATCTGAACTTGATACATGTACTGGGGTAATTAACAAGTTAGATGTCACGTTTACAAGCTAGACCGGAGATTGACTGAAGCAGCGTTTATCTACTTCCGCTAATGCAAAGAAAAATTGTTTTGAAGGCTACCTGGCATAACTTCAGGCTCCGTCTGTAGCTATAAAACAAATGACATCAACAAGCAAACCATTTGTTCTCCCCAGTATGGTCGCCACTATGTTAGCGTTTGAATTTGCCTCAGGCTGAGGAAGGAAAAACTCGAGGCCACATCAAACCACGCTTAGCCTCGTAGCTAGCCCTACGAGGACAGGAGAGGGCTCTCTCCGATCAATCTCGGCAAAAGGTAATCAAAGAGGCTCAAGATGACTGAATTGATGACTAATTTTAGGCTAGGTATGAAGTACAAGGACTATGGAATTGATTTTTTGAATTTTTGTTGAATTCAACGGAAAGGCAATTTTGGGTGCGGGGATGAGGCACGGATTTTTCAGAGGTCTACTTGGGGCAAGATAGGCGATTGTTTTGATGCCTTTAAAGTGATTGAATGAATAGTCCTGACAGGTGAGAAGCTAAGGAGGGCAAGGAAGTCTTAAGGATTCTCCTTAAACTGAAGGAAACATGGAAAATTAAACAAACTTAAAGGCAGAGCATAGCAAATTTATGGATTCTACCTTAACACTTCATTTGTTTAATTGCAGAAGATTAAATATCTTTCCAATGAGCTATCATGAGCTCAATTTGGAGTTGAGGAAGGCATTCAAAAGTTGACTGCAACAGCACTCTGCCTTGAGGCAGAGTGCTGTTGAAGTCAACTTTTGAATGCCTTCCTCAACTCCAAATGGAGCTCATGATAGCTCATTGGAAAGATATTTGTGTCTAGGTATCATTTGACTCATCAAAAAAGTCATTTGGCCAACCAAGCTAGGAGAAAACTTGATTTTCCCAAGGTCACTTCAGAGGTGCATTCGATTCTCCTGAGGCGACGGTATTTTTGACATTTCTCTAAAACCATGACACCTATATAAAACGTGAAGGAGGTGTTTCTTCCTTGGCCTGTTGTGAACAAAAACCTCTCTCCAGGTTTCCAAATTCATCTTTCCTTGCTCAGAAACAGAATTTGAGTGAAACCTATCCCGATGTGTGGAACAAGGGATTTGTCGAAATGAAGCGAAATGAAGGGGATAGGGGGCTTCTAAATTCTTGAGAAAATTTTGGGGAGTAGGAAGGGATGTTAGGAAGCAGAGGAAGGTGGAATCTCAGATATTGAGTGAGGGGAAGGGGTCCAAAAGGGCAAAACACAGGCCCAACCTAGAAAATTGCGAGGTTGTAGCAAGAAACTAGGGTTTGTGCAAAAATGAGGAATTTGGGGGATCTTAGTGATGGGAAGTGTTTGATAAGGTACATGAAAGATAGGGGAAGGTGTATGAACATCTGGATACAAGTTTTTCTAATGATTTGACCATCCAAGAGAAATTACCTCCAAAACCCTAAGAGAGGGAAATGGACCTTACCAAGGCACAACTGAAGCGTGAATAAGCTGTAAAATGACCCAATGGAACTTGACATGATGATAACAACCATATGAATGATGATAGACTCAGCTGAATAGTGACATAGACTGACATTTGGGCAACTTTAGAAGGAGTGAAAGCAAACCCTAGACCTTAACACTTCATTTGTTTAATTGCAGAAGATTAAAGATCTTTCCAATGAGCTATCATGAGCTCAATTTGGAGTTGAGGAAGGCATTCAAAAGTTGACTGCAACAGTACTCTGCCTTGAGGCAGAGTGCTGTTTCAGTCAACTTTTGAATGCCTTCCTCAACTCCAAATTGAGCTCATGATAGCTCATTGGAAAGATCTTTGTGTCTAGTTATCATTTGACTCATCAAGAAAATTGACATTTGGGCAACTTTAGAAGGAGTGAAAGCAAACCCTAGACCTAATGCCTAGTGACCAAATTTTTTCTTGAAAACTCTTTGAAATGACAAAATTTGACCTGGACACTCTGAGACCACTTTGTAAGAGCATATTTGATCACTGAAGAAAGGCTGGAAAGATTGACACTAACAGAGCTCACCACTCTTTTTTGCGCCGTTGCCGGGGAAGCGTCAGAGTATTTGTGATTGCTGCTTTTCTTCTATTTTCCTACTCTCGCCTTCTGCTAAGTAGTTTATTTCATTTCCATTCTGCAATTTCATTTCTGCAAAAGTAAATTATACATTTCCTACTTTCATAGATTAACCTTTCAATCCTACAAGCGTAAAATAGAATTTAAATTTTGCAAGCGTAGTCTAGTATTTCCTTCTCGCAATTTGATTTCAACAAAATAGATTAGTCTTTTCATGCTTTCATTTCAATTCCGCATTCTCATTTCTGCAAGATAGATTTTAGTTAGGCTCAATTCCATGTATTTTAGTTTTGCAGATACAAGCAGAAAAAAAGAAAGAAAAAAAGAAAAAGCAACCAAAAATCCTTTCATGCCTCGTAGGAACAGAGATAATATCGGAAAATTCCTACTGAACACCCCCACCACTTCACTGAGTCACCCTTCTCTCTTCTTTGGTGGCAGTGATCCAGAAGAACCTATAGGTGAACCTCCTGAGATATACGAAGATCCTATAACAGAATAAGAGCAAGAAAACATTCCTTTTGAGACCATGGCTGACAATAGAAATGGTAGAGATGATGACGAGAGAATAGAAGGTACCTTCCCCATCCGAGAGACCAACGGGGACATGAAAATGAAGAACATCAGTTCGTCAGCCTTACCTCATTTCCACGGATTGACCACTGAAGACCCTAATACCTTCATATTTGATTTTGTTGTCCTTTGTCGAACCTATGACTATACAGAAGATGAGAAAAAGTTGAAACTATTTCCCTCTACCCTCAAGGATGCAGCATTACGCTAGTTCATGGGGTTACCTGGAAACAGTATCACTACTTGGGCTCAGATGCAGCAAGCCTTTAACAACAAATACCGGGATTACTGTAGGTCAAAGGAAACCAAGGGAAAAATCTTTTGAATGACCATGGGAAATGATGAGTCTTTAGAGGACTATGAGGAAAGGTTCCAACTTACCTATAAACGGGCCAGGTGCACACTTGACCCTGAATCTCTAAAGATGGTTCTGCTCCGAGGAGTCCCTGAAGACCTTCTAGATACCCTTCACATGCTAGTTGGAGGAGACATTTGCCAACTACCTTATGAGGACATAAAGACTGTGTTTAGAAACCATTCTAGGGTAGCCCGGAAAAGAGGTAGGGGGAATCCACTTTAAGATAATACTACCTTCTCCAAGCATGGGTTTTCTAATCAGATGGAAGACCTCAAAAGTGAGATGAGGCAGACCATTTCCATGCAACTTGATACTTTTTGAATCCAACAAAAGAAAGAGGAAGCTGAGAGGGCTCTGGCCATTTTCTGTCCCAGATGTATGAGGAAGCACCCTAAGAACGAGTGTCCATTGCACTCAGTAGAGGTATGTTTCGTTTGTGAGGAGAACCACCCTACAAACCAATGCCCAACCTTGCCCAGATTCAAAGCCATGTACCAAGGGACTGAGGCACCCACTGAACCTCTCTACTTCCTCAACCAAAGGAGGCCGCATGGACCCAGACCTTACCAACAGGGGATGCAAGGGACATCCCAAGATTATTATAGCCCCAACCAATCTGCTCACATGCCTTCTTGGGGTCCCCCTACTCATCCTTCCTGGTCTGCACCTCCTCCGTGGTCTTATCCACCTCAATACGATACTCAACCCACTGCTCATTCGTTTCACTCACATGTCCAGCCATAGCCTCAGTGGAATGCACCTCAACCGGGGTGGAGGCCCTAATAAAACTCTCCTCCCGCCATTCTGCCTCCACCACCGGCTCAACCAAAACCATTACCTCCTGCTCCTCCAAGACAACCCCAAATGCATGCTCAACCTAACCCGAACCCCAACAACCGATAGGCCCAACAGGTATACACTGGGGAGACAACATGTCCTACCTATGCTGTGGAGATCCAGGAGATCAACCTGCGATCCGGAAAGACCCTTCCAGATCGCCAACCCCCTCCCCCAGAGGACGAGGAAGAGAAACAGGAAAGTGAACCCAAAGCCATTCCACCCTTTCCTAAGCGACTAATAGTAACCACGCAACCAAACCCAGAGGAGACTGAACTTCTGGGGGAACTAAAATAGTTATGTGTGAAAATACCACTTCTCTAGGCCATCAAATATGTACTAATATACAACAAATTGATTAAGGAGAAGTGTTTCAGGCACCCAGTCACGAGAAAGAGAGATTCCTCGACTATCAATGTCATAGGACAACTGTTCGATCTAATGTTGGGGCAAGTAATCTGTCCAAAGTATTTGGACCCTGGGATTCCTGTAGTTAATGTCCACATCAATGGCACTATTATCCCCCATACCTTGATTGATCTATGGGCTTCCATTAATGTGATGACCAGGGACACCATGCTTAAACTCAACCTTCAGAGTTCCTTAAGGAAGACCTCAACAGTCCTGCAGTTGGCAGATCGCTCCACCGTGACTCCCGAAGGGATTGTGGAGGATGTCTTGGTCTCTGTTGACTCTTGGGAGTATCCTGCGGACTTCTTGGTCCTTCAGCCAAAGGCAAAGCTTATTGGATACCCCCTCATTTTGGGAAGGCCTTGGTTAGCCACTTTGGATGCTTACATCCGTTAACGAGCTGGAAACATGACCATCAAAAATGGTCCTATGTCCAAGCAGCTAGTCCTATACCCTCTTGCCCAACCTCTGCTAGAACATGACTTACCATTCTGGTTGGAAGAAGAAGAGGAGGATGAGGTCTACTCTGCACCATTGTGCACAATAGAAACCACTAGGGGAGGTCCTCAAACCGAGGATGATTTGATTGAGACTTTGATTCAAAATCCACCTCCCAGTGCACTGTCCTTACAGGAATTGGTGGAGGATACCCAAGCCAGCACCTTAGTGGACCTCTGTGTGACTAATCCAACCTCTCCCAGAGTTAAGAATGTGGAGTTTGGTCCCAGAAGAACTTGAAAGATTAGCTCCTCCCTATCTCCTCCCCAGGAGAAGGAGCTGTGCAGCTTATTGAACAATCATTTAGATGCTTTCGCCTGGAACTATAAGGAGACGAAAGGAGTCCATCCTTCGATCTGTACCCATCACATCTACATTAAAGAAGATTGTAAACCGGTCAGGTAGCCTCAGAGGAGAATGAATCCAGCCCTTAAGGACATTGTCAAAGAAGAATTGCAAAAATTATTGGATGCAGGATTCATCTATCCTATCTCCGATAGTGAGTGGGTCTCGCCTCTAGTGCTATTGCCAAAAAAGAACGGGAAGTGGAGAATCTGTATAGATTACCGAGAACTTAACAAAGCCACTAAGAAAGACCATTTCCCTTTGCCTTTCATAGATAAAGTATTGGATGGACTGGCAGGGAAGAAGTTCTTCTCTTTCCTAAATGGGTTCAGTGGGTATAACCAGATCCAAATTAGCCTGGAAGACCAAGATAAAACCACCTTCACCTATCCTTGGGGTACCTTTTCCTACCGAGTCCTTCCCTTTGGGCTATGCAACGCTCCTGCCACTTTCCAGACAGTAGTATTAAGCATCTTTTCTAAGTTGGTCCATGATTCGATGGAAATCTATATGGATGATTTTACTCCTTATGGGTCCAACTTCCAAGAAGCATTGACTAATCTGGGAAAAATTCTAACCAAGTGCATTGAGATGAACCTGTCCCTCAATCCTAAAAAATGTGAATTTATGACGACTGAAGGGACCGTGCTAGGACATACCATTTCTCGCCAAGGGTTACAGGTGGATCCTAACAAAATTAGTATCATACAAAAGGTTTCACCTCCTCAGAAGGTAAGAGATGTTCAGAGTTTCCTAGGCTTAGCAGGATATTATCGAAGATTCATTAAAGACTTCAGTAAGCTAGCCTCGCCTTTGTTTGGACTCTTAGGGAATGATGTTGAGTTTAAATGGTCTAACAACTGTCAAGGGGCACTGGATGAGTTGAAAGATAAACTGGTGTCCACCCCAATCTTGAGAGGTCCAAACTGGGCCTTACCTTTCCACATCCACACTGATGCCTCGAACAAACCCATAAGGGTAGCCTTAGGACAAGTTGAGGAGAAACTCCCATATGCCATATACTTCGTCAGCAAAAACCTGTCCAAGGCAGAAATGAACTATACTGTAACCGAGAAAGAGTTCCTAGCTGTAGTCCATTCCCTGAACAAGTTCAGACACTACATCACTGGTTATCAAACATTTGTACACACTAATCATGCTACAGTTAGATATTTAATGAATAAGCCTGATGTCAATGCTCGTATCGTTAGATGGTTACTTTTGTTGCGGTAATTTGCTTTGACGATTGTTGACAAGCCAGGTAAGGAAAATGTTGTTGCTGACTTCTTGTCTGGATTGGACTTGCCTGCAGGTGAAGAAGGAACAGTGGATGACCAGATGCTAGATGAGCATCTGTCTGCTATCTCAGTGCTCTCTCCATGATTTGCTGATATAGCAAATTACTTGGTCTCAACACAGTTCCCTCCACATCTATCCTCAAAGGAGAAGAGCAGAATTGTAAGGAAGAGTGCCCCGTTCACTTGGATCGGGGACAACCTATTTAAACTTGGCCCAGATCAGATCTTGAGACGTGTTAGGGAGGAGGAAGTATTTGACATCCTCCTAACCTGTCATGATGGACCTTGTGGAGTCCACTTTGCAGCCAAAAGGACTGCCTTCAAAATTCTACAGGCAGGCTACTATTGGCCTACTCTTCATCAAGATGTCAGAAGATAGATCAGCCAGTGTGACCCATGTCAGAGGATGGAGAAACCGACTCCAAGGGATGAAATGCCTCTCCAACCTCAAGTGACCTTTGAGCCATTTGAGAAGTGGGGCATGGATTTTTTGGGTCCTATCAACCCTCCTTCAAAGCAACGGTCTTACATCATTGTGTGCACCGACTATCTGACCAAGTGGGCAGAAGCGAAGGCAATCAAAGTAGCAACAGAAGAAAAGGTGGCTGAGTTTCTGAGGGAAAATATCTTCTACAAGTATGGCTACCTAAGAGAGTTAGTCACAGATCAAGGAAGCCAGTTCACCTCCAACCTAATTGAAGATTTGCTCGCTCATCACAAGATCAAGCACAAGACTTCCACCCCCTATCATCCTCAAGCAAATGGGCAGGTAGAAGTCACTAACAGAGCATTGGAAGGGATTTTGACTAAGGTTGTGAGCAGCAGCAGAAAGGATTGGGCAGATCACTTGGTTGAGGCCACCTAGGCCTACAACACCACTTGGAAGACTACAACTGGTTTCACACCTTATGAGTTGGTCTATGGGAAGAAAGCTTTGCTACCCATAGAGATCGAGTACAATACATTGAGGGTGGCAGCTCAGCTAGACCTAGATCTCAGCCATGCTCAATGTGAAATATTGTTACAGATGAATGGATTAGATGAACATAGAATGAAGGCCCTTCTCCACTCAGAGGTAGTTCAACTCCAAAGGAAGATATGGCATGACCGACACCTTAATGAAAAGCAATTCCAGCTAGGAGAGTGGGCGCTGCTGTATGACTCAAGGTACAAGGATTTCAAAGGAAAGCTAAGGACAAGATGGTTAGGACCATGTACAGTGGAGAAATGCAATGGCAATGGTTCATTCCTTATCAGGACCATTGATGAGGAAGCCATCCCCATGCTTGTCAATGGGCATCAGTTGAAAATCTACAAGAAACCCCTTTCAAGGCAGGAGTTCATTGAAACTGTGGAAAATTCAATGCTGGTAATAGAGCAGGGTTCTGCCTCTGTTTCGGCCACACCTTGATCAAAAAAAAAAAAAAAGAGGAATAAAAAGATCCCTGGATGAAAACCTCTCTGAGGTGACCAGGGTAGGTAGTGAGGGTGAAAACCTCATGGAGGTGCCCCAGCTGTCTCTCAGAAAATAAAAAATGGAATAAAAAGAGGATCCTTGGCGAAAACCTCTCTGAGGCGCCCAGGGCAGATAGTGGGGGTGAAAACCTCATAAAGGCGCCCCTGCTGTCTTTAAAAAAAAAGGAAAAAAGAAAAATAAAAAGAAGAAAAAGAAGAAAAAACAGGTCTGATCTTTGAAATTATTGCAGGTTGCAGGGATTATAGTGCAGATGAAGAAGGTCGTGCAAAACAAGGACAGGGGTCCATCCCAAGCTACCAGACATCCTCACAAACACTCCCTCCATGGCCACTCACTTTTTCCAGGATCTGGACACATTCAGGTCAAGATTCAACCTCCTACAGGAAGTTTCATGGCTTTCTACAGGAAGTTCTGCATTTCTACAGGAAACATCCTATAGAACCTTTAGGCAGGCCAAAATCGATTCTAGAGAAGGATTCAAAGCTTGGATTTTGTTGGTGAGGCCTGCAGCCATCCCTCTTTCCCATCCATCACCTGTTTCATCACTTTCCACCGCCATTACCACAATTTGGTCCCATATTCCTGCACAGTCATGCAAAAAGTCCTGTTTTCCTTAGAGTGAATTTTTTTCCTAAGGGACAAATCAAGCGTTGAAAAGCTCACACACTCTACCTATCAAAAGCTTCAATAGGACCCTTCATCCGTGACTATGGCCTTGCCCGTTTCAGCATGCGTCCCAGGAGGAGAAGCAGCTACAAGATATCCTACAGGAATCCTGTAGCAGCTGATCCATCTGGAGCGCACACTATGGAGTCAAGAGCAGTTGAAATCGACATAGGAGGCATGTAACCAACTCCGCGTGAATGTGAACACCTCCTCGACAGCTGAGAAAAGACGGGGCCGTGCATGCAACGTTCACCACCAGAGGACTGAGTCCTGAAAACCTTGCATCGAGCATCAGCCAATGAACGAAGGAATTCCAACGCTTGTGCACGAAGCAGCAGTGAGCAAAGCCATTGTTTCATGTCCAGAAACCTGCGAAACACATCCAAGGCCACACACGTAAGTGCCTAACCTTATTTTGTCAAATTGCATAAGCTATACTATGAACACCACATATTTGTGAATGGTGTGGATTGAACGAATACAATGGCCAGTCAACTGGCCACCCACAGCCAGTAGAATCGCCCCGTGGGATTCGAACGAGCTCGGTTACGCTTAATTCTGCTAGAAGGACGTGGAGATGACATGTGGGAAGTGTCAAGTCGGGGAAAATCAGCAGATTTGCAGTGAAATCGACAGACTGACAAGGATGACGGTGGGTAATGGCGGAGATAGACATTGGCGGTTAGAGACACGCCGGGAATGATGGTCGTGACGTTGTCTAACGGCTCGGCCTGGACACCTCACCCCCTGTGCCATGAATTGTGTCGTATTTCAAAATCATTTGGCCATAGCACTCACATTAACCATTGTCATTTACGCCTACAGCCGGTTTTCAGCAACGTGAGTGTCCTCCTCCTCTGCAGTTCGTTAGCCTGAGTTTCTCGGCCCGGTTCAAATCTTCCCGCATCCTAGGCTTGCTCAGAAGCACCGTGACGTCCTCCAGAAGCCGGAAAAGCTCTCTACAGGAAGGAGCTCTACAGGAAGCACAACATACCCTCCCGGAGCAAAGAAACCCGTATCTTCTGCGTCGGAATTGGAAATTTCGAAGAGAGGTAGGCTCGAACACGCCATTCCCATGCTTGATATTTCGAAAGGTGGTGAATTAGCTTGTTTGAAGTGGGAAAAATTAAAACCAGTCTGCCTGTGGGTCAAGAATAGTGGTTTGCTTATATGATACATGAAATTTCTTTCAAATGATGCTGCATCACATTTTCCTCCACGGTTCCTGTTAACCAATTCTCTCCATGAACGATAAACCACTGTAAGGCTCACCTATGCACATATAAAATATTGTTGTGACTATTATGTGGATGGAATAGAAAAACAAGCTCTGCACCCTATTTGTGAGAGCCTAATTTCCTTTTGACAAGTCGAGTTTTGGGCAGCAGCAGTAGTATAACCAGGAAATTGGTGAAAGGGGAGATACAAACAGCTGAGAAACCCTGTCCTGAGAATCAAAGGAGGAAACCATATCAGAATTTCCATTCTAACCAGAGCTCAAGCCAAAAACAGAGTGTTTTCATCATGCTAGGAGGGTTTATCAGAAAGGAACCCTTAGATTCCAGAAAATTGAGGGAAACTCCCGAGGTGGTAGAACTGTTTACCCATGCCAACTGGATGACCTTCTGTGACAGAATTCAAGGTCACGATGATGAAATAACAGAGGAGTTCCTAAGGTCCCTGCAGCCCAAATCAAAAACACTGGCCACTATAAATTTCAGAGGATTGACCTTGAAACTCACCCCACAACTCATTAGTCGGGTCACTGATTTTCCATTGGGGATACCCTGGGATAAAGAGGAAATGAAATTGGGCTAGAAGGCCAAAAAGGAATTTTTCCTACCAGAAGAACAGTTTTCAGAGGATAAAAATGGGGTCCGAAGAGCTAGCCTAAATCCATTTTGGAGTGAGGTCAGCCTTTAGATTATGAAATACATTACCTGTGAGGGACGATTTAGTATTGTATATGGTTATCACTTCTAGTTGCTCACTGAACTCAAGCATAAGATGGATTTACCCACAAAAAAAAAATTAATTCTCCCATACTTCCTCCTACAATCATTAATTGAGTGTGGCACAAAACTGAAGGAAGGGACACCAGACCCACTGGCCCATCATGGGCTTATCAAGCTCCTAGTAGAAGATGCCCTCCATACTTATACTGTCACTATCTCCTGGGATATTTTCCATAATATGTCCAAGGATGATGATATCCGGACTCTGGCCGAAGAACTCACTTCATCCAGCAGTGAGGAAAAGGAGCATATGGAGGCAGAGAGGAAAACTAAGGGTAAGGAAGCTAAGGGTAAGAAAACCTAGGGCAGACCACCACAAGAAAATCCATAGGTAAAGAAACAGGAAAAGCAAGAGGAAAAGCAAGAAAAAGGACAAGCTGCTGAGGCCAAAGCTGTGGGTGGAGTAAAAACACAAACGCCAAGGGAGAAGCGGTTGAAAACTCAGGCAGAGAGGACTGAAAAAGTCCAAACAAGTAAGGGCACACCCAAGGCAACCAAAACAAAATTCAAAGAGAAGGTACCCCCAGCCAAGCAAGCCAAATCAGTAAAAACCGTTTCTACAGGAAGCCGACAGACTGTTTCTACAGGAAGCCAGAAAACGGTCATTATAGGACTTTCTACATGAAGTCTGGGAAAAGGGCAGCAGAAGGAGAAATTGCCCGAGATTTTAGCTAGGGAGGCAGCAGCTGTGCTGGCCACCCTAAGCACATCTCCCAAGCAGAAGGAGAAGCGAAAGAGGGAGCTTCCACTATATTTTAAGGCGAGAAGGAGCGTGAGGATTAAAACTGGTAGACCCCAGCCACCGTCCAAAGAACCAATCACCATTGTAGACACCCCTACCACACCAAAGGAGAGGTCCCCCTCCAAGGCAGCCATCACTTATGAACAGGGAAGCCTGAAGACATCCACCTGGAGGGAGAGAATGAAAATGTTGGACACAAAGGCCTCTCTACAGGATGCTGAGACTATTCTACAGGAAACATTGGCTAGACTAAAGGAGACTGAAGCAATGGAGGGCGAGGCAGCTAAATCATCTCAAAGGGAAGAAAATTTAGAACACATTATGGAACCTAGCCCCCAGCCCAGCTTGGGCTCCTACTATAACTTCTTGGAGGCCGGAAAGATCATTCCTCAGAAATTCACAGTGCCACTTTTCCTTGCACTAGAGGAAGAGAGAGTGAGGACCCACACTTAGATGAAAATTGCTAAGTCCAAGGGAATGGCAGATATAGGTCCTCTGGAGGAGTAGCTCAAGGAGGCTAGAAGAGAATTGGATATGGTACGACATGTGGAGAGCAGCCAGCGGGTCAGGCTACAGGAAGAAATTGAGTCGCTCAAACGACAACTACAGTCACAGGGGCAAGGGGAGGAAGACAAGCCTCATATCTTGGGAGAGCAACAGCAACAGGAGGGACCCACAACAGCCATAGATACCCCTTATGAATAGCAAAGAAAGGAAGGGGTCCAGACATAAATTGAGATACTGAATCAACAGCTACGGGAAAAAGAATTGGAGACATAATATCTGAAACAACAGATACAAGAAAAGGAGGCCCAACTGGCCTGCACGGCCAACTGGGCAATGGAAGCTTTGCAGTGTAGGCAGCCTACAAAATCCTATGCCCTATACCTCAAGGATCAGTGGTTACAGTTTCAGATCAATACATTGGCTCAAAGGGGCATCACCCCATTCCAAAATTATCATCAGTTTGCAGCTCTATGTGGCAGTAGTTCATCTGAGGATAGGGCCAAATTATCAGAGTTCTACCTGCACAACTTTGCCCTTCCAGACATGAATGTATGGGATCCTAACACGGTGATGGGAGATGTCCAGCTTATGGCCATGGCCTCTTGGATGAGCCATGAGGAGAAGAGAGCAGCAGAGGTCCGCAGTATCATAGGCAGAGTGCTCAGTGAGCCTCTCATGATCAAAGCAGAGCCAGATGACCCATCAGCAGTGATAAGCGCCCACCAACACTTGGCCAACAGTCCTTAGGATCTACCAAAATACATTGAGCAACAGGCTCAAGCCATTGCCCATTTTGAGGACATGGAGAGACTGTTGGGAGAAAACTGTATGCATGCCTGCACAAGGCGGTGGAACACATTGCCTCACAGCTTGAAGATAAGGGAATACCACTCTCCCACTAGGATGAGGGAGGCCTTCACAAGGGTACCTCTCTATAAACAGTTGATGCAGAACTTGTAGGCCAATTGGATTGGCTTGAAATTCAGTCCTCCTTTACTTTTGGGATTGCTAGAAGGAGTGAAGGAAGAGGAAGAAGGTAGACAATGGGAGGAAGTGGAAATGAAGGTAGGATTCCACGACCGGGAAGAGGATATCACAGCAGAGGCTTGGGACGTGAGGGAGGTGGTCAAAGCCATCAAAGATGATGAGTTGGAATAGTTGCTCAGAGGATGAGCAACCGATTTAGCAAGGGGGTGATGATGAGCCCCAAAATTAGGTAACTTATTGGGCTCATTTTTCCTAATTGTCCTTGTTTAATCCTCCATTTTTCATAGATTATGCATGTTTTTTAGTATGTTTGTGTTATTTGAACGAATAAGGGTGGTCACTCTACCTAGGAGGCTAATACGTGGTTATTTCAGGATTTTTGGACAAATTTTGGAGCAAAACCAAGCAATCATGGGTCAGCTGACAACCAAGATTGAGGTGAGGATTTGTAGGGAGGTTGTCTCTTGCATTAAATGGCCTTCCTCGAAATCTCCACCCTCAACTCCGAGCTCCACAGGCCACCAAAACGAGTTTTAAAGGCAGCCAAGCAGTTTTGGGAAGAGTGACTATTTACTAGCAGTTGGGACAGCTGAGTCCCTTGAATCTAGGAGGGCTGCTAGCCCCCTCGTATTGTACAAATAGGAAGGCCTCAGCCTTCATAGTTTACTTTTGGGAACTGTTGGTATTTTTGCACTATAGTGCTGTCATTTTGCTCAGCCTATTTTCTTGTAGCTACTGCTATACAACTTTCATATGATGATTATTTTTGAATAATGAGAAGCAGATTTACTTGGCACCAGATCTGAGTTCTTTATAGGAGCTTGCAGCTCTTAGGTTTGGGTCCAACCCAAGTGCTAAGGCCTCCTTTATGTATTTTTATTTGTTCTTCATGCATTTGCAAAATTATTTCTGTTAAAGTAGATTAAATTTTGCTGATTAACTAGGTCACTGTTAATGGTTAGAAAGACTTTTGATGCTCAGATTTAGTTGATAGGTTTTTTACATGGAAAATCTTCAAAAAAGGGCCATCAACCATCTCTGGTTTCACCTCTCCCTCAGTGGGATCAGGAGCTGTGATTAGGATAACCTTGCTGCCCACAAAAACACTGATTTTGCTTTGCCATGCAATCACTAGTGTTTGATTTTCATGTGTAGAAGTTGGTTACAAGTTCAGACTTTTTCTTGCTTAGTTGCATGAGTTAGTATACATGGTTTCATTGCAGTTCAACTTCTATTCATTATTTTTACTGACAGTTAGATCAGATTAGGTCAACGTAACTAGGTTTTTGATTTTACAAGTCTTCATTGGTTTAGTTGGAAAAACGACTTGTAGATCACCTGTACCACTCCTCCACCTACCCATACTCCATCAAACCCATCTGCTCCATCCCTCAGCTTAGCTTCTAGCCTTATGTTTGCCATTTTCTCACATAACCCTAGTTTTTGCGCATCATTGCTTCAGTCCTCCTTGAACAAATCTAGCCATCTACCTCTATCCTCAACTCCATCCACCAAGTCCTGGACCACCTCCAACCCATATCCTACCTCCATACCCACTCCTTCATCTTTCTCCATCCATCCATCCTCCAAAATCCTGTTTCTGAACATCCTGTAGAAAGTTACAAAACATCCTGTAGAAAATCACAGACATCCTGTAGAACCCCTGCAGACTTCCTGTAGAAGCTCACGAATGAGGTTTCTTGATAGCCAAACTCTGTGAAACTCTCTGGAAGGATGTTAGGGACCCCTTAGGCCCTCTCTAAACCTTCCCGACCTCATCCAAGCATTTCCCCTCGCCAATCCACCTCTGCACAGTCAAAACAGTCAAATTGCATGCATGATAATTCTGACAACTTATTCAAAAATACAAAAAGATGTTTTTTTCAGATGTTACTGTAGAAGTAGCTTAGATACATGTATTTACCTTCCTAGAGGTCAATGGCATATCTTTCAGTAGCTTTCATCCTCTTTCTTGCATCGGTAGGGATAGCTGGTAAAATTAGGATTTGCTAGGGTTACGTTTCCTTTCAGCTTTCCAATTTCTTTCTGCAAGTAGATCAGCCTTATTTGAGTTAGCTTTCTTCCATCAGTTAAAAAGAATATTCTTAGAGCTCATAGAAGTTGGCTTAATCCCCTAGTGGACTTGTTCCAGCTGACCAAGTGACAACTGCGGCAAGAGCTAGTACTTGTGCATACAACACCGTCGCTTCCAAGTTTGTTACGAACTACAGGGTTGATAAAAGTAAAGAAGGGAGTCCTAGGAGTTGCAGCATTATTGCTGAAATACTGGAGCTCACCAGATAGCTAGCTATGAGAGGTAAGGCTTTGTATAAATCTTATGTATTTCCACCATGTATGATAATACAATAGTGTGGGGTTTTTAGCTGAGGCTTTCCGAAAGTATTTTCATGTGTATTGTGCCATTGATTCTTCTTCTTCTGGTTATATTGTTCAATTCGATCTTTAAGCTTCTACCAAATTGATAGTAGAAGTATGTTATAGTATTTTGCTTTGATTTATATTGCATTATTGAGTTAAACTATCACATATTTTCTACATGGTATTGGAGCTATGAACAATATACTGAGAAGAGAATTCAAAGTTTGAAGTTCGGGGTTGCAGGTGCAAATTGAATTCATATCATACTTCAAGGTTGGCGAATGGTGTTCTATGGCTTGAGACTCGAGTATGCCTTGGAAGGTAGCTCGAATTACATAGCATGGAAAGATAGAATGGATGTTGTATTAGAAGACAATGGCTTGAAGGAATTCGTTGGTTAAGAAATCCCAAAGCCAACTTCAAGTAATGCACAAGAGTTGGTTGAGTGGAAGAAGTGTGTGGTGAAGGTGAGATGGATCATCCTTGAGGAGTTTGAGACCATATTGTCTCGAGTCTCCATGGGAAGGATACTCCATTTTCAATGTGGAAGACATTGAAGGACCTCTACCAGAATAGTAGCGACTAGAGGAAACTCGCACACAAGGATAAGCTTCGAAGAATCAATATGGAGAAGGGCGATACTATTTCCACATATTTGAAAAATCTCACCACCTGAAGAGATGAGCTTTGCAGTGTGGGAATAACTACTGCCGATGATGATATGGTGAGCCTCACTCTCCTTGGCGTTCCAAAGAGTTGGAATAGCTACCATGACCCTATGAATGGAAGGGAGAAACTGTTGGATTGCGAATGACTGTGGTCAGAACTTATGTAGGAGGAGATCAGGAGGAGCACATGAGATGGTTCTTCATCCAAGAATGATGATGAAGAAAATATAGCCTTAGTAAGTAAGGCAAGGAAGGGGAAGGGAAAGGCTTCCCATTTCAAATCGAATTCTTCTCATGGAGGGAAGAAGGGTGACATGTCTAAAGAAAGATGCTTTAATTGTCACAAGATGGAACATTATGTGACTAATTTCCCATCGAATAATTCCAAGAAGGGATCCTCAGAAGGATCGGAAGGTAAGGCATTAGCCTCTTAGTTCAAAATGGACTTTACCCTCATTGCATGCATGGTGTCACCAATGATGGGTTGTGTCTGGTATCTTAACAGTGGAGCCTCATTCCACATGACTAGGATAAACATTTATTCAGTGCCTTGGAGGAGAAAGAGCTCAAGATGTGCATAGAGATGGGTGATGACAGAAGGTATAGTGTTTCAGGAGTGGGAATGGTTGATTTTCAGAGGGAGCATGGAGCTCCTCTCACCTTGATAGATGCGATATATGTTGCTGGACTAAAAAATAACTTGGTATCAGTCATGATGTTGGAGGACAAAGGCTACGACATTGTCTTCATTAAAGGAAAGGCATTCGTAAGACACATAGCCACAGGTTAGACCAAGAGGATAGGGATTCAGGTGAAGAATCTCTATAAACTAGAGGTAGATGATTGTGTAGCATTGAGTACGAAAGCAAAATTGGTGCAAAGCCAAGACATTGGTGAGTTGTGGCACAGGTTGTTGGGCCATTTGCATCATGGGGTTTTGAAGATAATGTAGCAGATATATACAGGAGTTCCCAAAGGTAAACTTGAGCAAGTTGACACATGCAAAGGTTCTACCTTGGGAAAGTACACCAAGTCTTCCTTTCATGATCAAGACAATTGAGAAAAGGCTATCTTAGAGCAAGTTCATATTGATTTGTGTGGACCATTCTCAACGGCATCCATAGCGAAGCAAAGGTATTATGTGATTTTCATTGATCACTATTCTCATAAATGCTGGATTTATTTCATGCAAAAGAAGGACCCAACTTTCACAAAGTTTTGTGATTTCAAAGATTTGGTCGAGAAAGAGTTAGTGAAGAAGATCAAGACCTTCAGAAGTGACAACGGTGGAGAATATGTCTCTCAAGAGTTTAAGGACTTATGTGCAGCGGAAGGAATTAAATGAGAGTTGACGGCACCTCATAACCCACAGTAGAATGGGGTGGCTGAGAGGAATAACAAAACTATTGTAGGGGCAGCACGGGAAATGTTGCATAACCAAGGCCTACCACTTCACTTGTGGGCTGAGGCATGCAATATAGCGGTCTATTTATAGAATAGAAGCATGCATCACATACTTGGGATGAAGACATCAGAGGAAGCTTTCTTTGGTAAGAGACCAGATGTGGGTCACTTCAGGATCTTTGGCTCATTGGTATATTTCCATCTGACAAAGGATGCACAGAAGAAGCTTGAGCTAAAAACTGAGTTGGGGATATTTGTGGGGTACATTGATACACCTCACAACTATCATGTGTACTTTCCTACCAGTTGGAGGAGAGTGGTTCATAGAGATCTCAAGTTTGATGAGAAGAAGGCCATGTGAGTTTCCCTTGAGAGGGAGCTCCAACTACAGGATGTGGAGGAACTGTTGGTTCCTGAGGAGGATGAGACTTAGACTAATGTGGAGTAGCCGCATGCAGAGGTTCCAAGAGTGGAGACATCCACTCAAGCAGAGTCTTCCAGAGATGGACGAATCGCACAAGAGAAGCTGACAAATTGTTGGAGGATGCAAGGGAGAATGTGGGAGCACCATCTTCTCAATGCAGATAGAGGAGGCCACCTGAGAGGTACACTGGATACATGGTCCTCACTAGGGAATGTGTTGAGACCAAGCCATCTTCCTTTGAGGAAGCAGTGCAACAACCAATTTGGGTTGATGCTATGGTGGAGGAGTATGACTCCATAGTTCGTAACAGTGTTTGGGACGTGGTTCCGAGATCGGAGAACAAGTCATTTGTGAGTTCCCGTTGGCTTTACAAGGGAAAGAAAGCTACTGATGGTAGTGTGGAGAAGCATAAGGCAAGATTTGTTGCCTGTGGATTTTCAAAGGTCGAGGAGGATCATGTTGATGCAGTATATATTTCGACAGGGGATCAAGATGTTGACATTTTGACAAAGGCCTTGTAAAAAAGTAAATTCGAGTTCCATATAGACATGATTGGGGTGGCAGACAATCCCTTTCTTGTTGAGAGGGAGTGTTTAAATATGGCAACAATAATATTCCAATTTAATTTGTCCTTGAATTAAATTGTGAATTAAAATCGAATTTAGTCTTAACAACTACTTGGAAATAATTAATTAATTTATTTTAAATTAATTAGTTGGAGAAATTCAAGTTAGAAGTCTTTCTGATGTCATGTAAGAGTTATCCCTTAAATTAAGGAGATAAGATTGAGTTATATTTGAGTTACAATTAGTTAACTCATTTTACTGAGTTAAGTCCAGTTAAATTAGTTCCAAACTATTTGAGGAACTAATAGTGAGTTAACAGTCCATTGATGCATTAATGCACTCAACTATTGCTACTCCAGTTAACTGAAGATTCCCTCATCAAAAACTCATGCACGTTTATTCTAAGAAATGCCTAGTTGGGATTAATGTTCAAGGACATTGTACTATCAGTTTCATGTGTTTTCTCATGGAGAAAACTCATGCATGTAGTCAAGGATTCATCCTAAAGGATTGCGCAGTTTTGAAGGATTGGTTTTCCACTCGGTAATAGGAAAATCATCCACAAGGAACAATGCAAGGAAATAGGAACTTGGAGGGCAGAGAGGAAGGCTAGAGAGAAGCCAAGATTTCCTACGAGAATATGTGAGGATTGTACTGAGAGATGGCTAGATGTGAGAGCTAAGGTTTTGTATAATTCCTATGTATTTCCACCATGTATGATAATACAATAGTGTGGGGTTTTTAGCTGAGGACTTTCCCAAAGTATTTTCATGTGTATTGTGCCATTGATTCTTCTTCTTCTGGTTATATTGTTCAACTCGATCTTTAAGATTCCGCAAAATTGATAGTAGAAGTAGGTTATAGTATTCTGCTTTTATTTATATTGCATTATCGGGTTAACCTATCACAGGTTTTCTACACTGTAGCATCGTCCCAATAATCTCCAATTTTCAAGAACTTCGGTTCTTTTTCACTGCCAATGTTTACCTGCTTTTTCTTCAAGGGTGAATAGATGTACAATTTTTCTATTTGTGGGCCTTCGACTTCACGATGCCCTTCTGCCTCTGAAATATTAATGTTTTGTGGGTCTTCATACTCCTCTTCAGTGGTTACATTATAGCATTCCAACGCATGGCACAGCTAGGCGCTCCCATCTAGTTGGGTCCATTCCATAGGTTTCATCGGCATTCTAAAGATAACCGCCTTAATTTCTTGTAGCGCTTCATTGATGCTTGTGAAGCTTTCTTGAAAGATGAAGGTTAATAATAACCCTTCCTTCAATACATCCCACTCTGCGGTGCCATGGTGGAACTCCGTTTCCATATCTCAGTTCATGGGAATTGTATCCAAAGTATGGAAAAATATGTGTACCCACTTTGGCTGTGGTTCTGTTCCCCATGCTTTAATCCATTTTGCTAGGTGATCACACAAATCACCACTTCCATTATATTTCTCAAGCATCCTCGCATTAGCATGCCCAAATTGTAGCTTCATCATTCTTTTGTAATCTCGCCATCCAGGAAAACTATCCTTATGTGTACCCCACCATCGTACGGGCATAGTGCATAGTGCCAATTCTAATGCTTGGAAGTGATGATCCTCAGGGACTTCACACTCAAATTCATCCAAAAATAGATCTACATCAGTTAAACCATCATAATAGGGTAATTTCCTTACCTTCGACAAAACACAGTGTAGCGACTTCGTCATCATATTGCACCACAACGTAGACACTTCATGTAAGAGATTTTGCCAATGCTATAACTCCTCATCCGAGTCAGAGGTGTAGGAACTCTCCCAGTCCCATGCAATCCTTCCATCTGCTCTCAGATTGATCTAGTCTTAAACTTGCGCTGTTATTTTGTAGATTTGATCTAGTTTATCATCACTTTCTTCATAATTGCAAATTGGTTCTATATATCATGCCACTTATACAGGGTCCAATGGTACTATAACCCAAAGCTATTTCCTCTCAAATTACATTGTCCTTTTATTCAAATTAATGACCCCATTCATATCAATAGCCTAGTCAATTCCCAAGAGCGCAGGGTATGGATTACTGTCATCAACAATTTCTATAGCTTCAAAGTATGCTACTGCGCTCGCACCTTCAATATCAACTATTACTCCATATAACCATCCGATGGGGATGATTTTCTACTGGTTCACCATTTTGAGTTGAATCGAAGACCACTGTAGCTCAGGTCTCCCCATCCTCTCCCATGTTTGTTTCGGTAATATGTTCACATTGGACCCTAGATCGAAAATGACCTAGTCCATCTCATAATCACCTATTTGTGGAGTGAGCCTCATCTCACACATTGTTTGTGCCTTATGTTTTCCAATCTTTCTAACTATGCAATGTCTGCTAGGGGCTTTCTCTTTGCTGTCACATTTATTTATTAATTTCCACAGGCCCTCCACAACCTTGCTATCACACAGTAGTTTCATGGAGGTCTCCAAAAACATAGTGAGTATAGAGGGATCAACCTCTGCATGCACATTGACTTCTTGCATCTTGTGTTGGCTCCTTGAGGTGGAGGCCCTAGTGAAGCTCTTCTTGGCTTCCATAAATGTTTTCTTAGCGTGATCCAAATCAAGGCCGACTTCTTTCTCTAGTGCTTTGGGGACCCATCCTTCTTCCTCATGCTGCTTACCCTTATTAGTGCCAGTCATCATTCCACTTCTTAGCATAATGTTAATGCTATGGTATTCTTCGCAGGGCTCAGCCCTCATCATCTGTAGATTTTGCATGGGCTTTTGTGGTTGTATTTTATTCTCTTACATATTAGCTATTAATACCAAGCATTCTTCTATAGTATGGTCAAACTGTCTATAATACTAACATGATGGGTGTGTAGGATTCTAAAACTCTCGCGTGTAGTGCCCTGGCTATTCGCAGTTGTAGCAGATGATCTAACCACAACCTCTACTAGGCCCTCCCCCTCCTCGGCCCTCCCCCTCCTTGGCCCTTTCCTCGTCCCTGATAACCTCTGCACACTCCTTCGGTGCCCTACTCTTGAGACCAAGTTTCTGCTTGCATCTGGTACATAGGTTTTCTTTCCATCATTAGTGCATAACTTCGATAGTGGTGCTCATCATGGCCCATAGATTTGCAGAAGTTACAAAACAACTAATGGGGTGTCTAGACGAAATTTTGAGGTAAATGGTAGTTATCCGTCACATGTTGTCCAACAAGTTGATAGATAGTGCACCATAGCATAACCCCCATGCTCGGCCCTGCTAGGGATTCTGGATTTAGGGGAACTGGCCCCCCTCCTGTAATATAATTCGTATATACTGGACAATGATATTTATCATGCCCCTATCCCTTACACTTCAAATACTAGACTTTTGCACACACTTCTGGTTTAGTCTCCTTTTCTTTCTTCAAACTCTATAACTCTAGGTGTAAGCTTGCTAACTGTGAGTGGATCTGTTGTACCCCTAAGGTCGTATCCTGAATAGGTGACACATGCAACCTCATCGTGATTTCCAAGGCTTCTTCCTACGTTCCTATCTTCTGTTGTGATAGAGAAATTCTCTGGTGGGGCAGAAGTGAAGCTATAAATCATTCGTGATGTTGACTATCTATGAGCTACATGTTCGTTTCTCGAATCTGACACTTCAACCTTTGATCTAATTCCCAAGGCATCTCATCGAACCCCATCATGATTCCTTTGAATCCAAATACTCACTGTGAGTCATATTAAGGCTTACTAAACTCCTTGTTTAAAGTTTCCTTAGTCTCTGCTAGTGTTGCAAGTGGATTATTGGAACAATATTTAATATAATAGGTTAGTGCGTGAACCTACAGAGCGGTAACCAATTGTGCATTCTCTATATTGTCATCAGTAATATGTTTCACTGTCCACATAGTGTTCACAACAACCTAAAATTGCTCTGCATCTTCACTTCCTATGCCCTTTGAAATCGACATCTTCATCACGTTCGCCATGTTGAATGGTGGTGGTGGAGGTGGAGGTGTGGGCAACGGTGTATGCAGTGGAGGTGGGGGTGGAGGTGGAGTGGACAAATGATTTACTCAAGGAATCCCCTGTAGGAATTTACAGGGTAAGTTCCTCAGAAAGAATACCAAGAGGACACCGCTCACAACCAGATCTCAAATCAATACACCAGTATTTTTGACGTGGTTAAAACCCTCAGAGTGCAAGGAGGGAAACAGTCCACGGCCTGTCCCAACGTGGGTACAGACAATTTATTAATCAAAGAATGAAAATTTACATAAGCTTCTCTCATGCACGGATTACCCGAACAATGACCCTCCATGCGCTTTAAATAGAACTCATGGACCAATCGGGTGTCAAGCCACGGATCAAGTGTCGGTAATACCGAGGTGAGAGTGAACCGTCGGATCACTACATATCGTGACCGTCGGATTGTAAGTTACAAAATGTACAACGGTAAAGAAACACACTTTACCTAACTCTAACCTAACTCTATACTAGACCAAGTTGAACTTAACTATATCCTATGTGTCGGAATATCCTAACATCCCCCCTTAAGAACAACTTGGGATAGGATTGAAGGATTTACAAATATGACACAATAGGAGAAGGAAGGAGGCACTAGAGCCTATCCCCCCTTAGTGACAACTTCCTGAACTCCAAGCATATATCGAAGTTTAGTGAACTTCGCCTCTGTGAGAGCCTTTGTGAAGATGTCTGCAACCTGATCATCTGTTGGACAATATTGCACTTCAAGAACATGGTCATGAATGAGCTTTCTGATGAAGTGCATGTGTAGTTCAATGTGTTTGCTGCGCTGATGCTGGACTGGATCTTTGCATAGCTGAATGGCACTTTGATTATCACACCAAAGTGTGGTTGGATGCTGCTGCTCAAAGCCAAACTCTGATAGGATCTGACGAAGCCACAAGGCTTCCTTACTAGCTTCCACGGCACCACGATACTCTGCTTCTGCTGACGAAAGAGAAATGGCAGCCTGTTTCTTACAAGCCCATGTAATAGGTCCTGAACCAAGAGTGAAGACATAACCGGCAGTAGACTTCCGATCATCAAGGTCACCAGCCCAATCAGAATCAGTGAAACCAACTAACAGAGGAGCTGCTTTGGCACTGTAATGAATCCCAAACTGTACTGTACCTCGAACATAACGAAGTATTCTTTTAGCTGCTTTCCAATGACTTTCACGGGGGTTTTGCATAAAACGAGCAACAAGGCCAACAGCAAAGGAAAGATCAGGACGAGTATGGGTTAAATACAAGAGTTTTCCGACAAGTTGACGGTATAAGGTAGCATCAACTTCAGGAGAAGTACAAGAGACTGAAAGTTTGACTCCAGACTGAAAGGGAGAAGTGGCTGGCTTACAGTCTTCCATGTGAAAATGACGAAGAATATCACAAGCATACTTGGACTGGGAAAGGAAAATACCCTCTTGGGATTGCAAGACTTGAAGACCGAGAAAATAGTGTAAGTGTCCTAAGTCTGTCATTTCAAATTTCTTTTTAAGGCTGGACTTCACATGGTTTATAAGGTTGGGATCACTACCAGTAAGAATAAGATCATCAACATAAAGAACAAGGATGATGAGAGAGTTGCCCACTTTCTTGGTGTAGACAGTATTGTCAGAATGACACCTAGAAAAGCCAGATTCTAAAAGAAAGCTATCCATTTTGGCATACCAAGCTCGAGGAGCTTGCTTGAGGCCATAAAGGGATTTCTTAAGTCGACAAACGAGGCTGGAGTCTGTTTGTATGAAGCCAATGGGTTGTTCCATATAGATTTCTTCCTGCAAGTCCCCATGCAAGAAGGCAGATTTAACATCCATTTGATGGACTTCCCATTTTAAAGAGGCAGCAAGGGAAAGAACAAGGCGGATAGAGTTCATTTTGGCAACTGGAGAGAAGGTTTCAGTGTAGTCAATGCCTTCAACCTGTGAAAAGCCCTTAGCAACTAGACGAGCTTTATGTTTATCAACTTTCCCATCTGGTCCATACTTGGTTCTGTAAACCCATTTGCATCTAACAAGTTTGCGTCCCTTTGGTAGAGGAACAAGATCCCATGTATCATTTGTCATCAATGAATGATATTCTTCATTCATAGCTGTTTCCCAATGTGGATGGCCTGAAGCTTCTGCAAAAGTGTCAGGATCATGATTTACTGGAGCTTGAGCCAGTAAAGAAGAGGCTCTTTCAAACTGAGAACGTGTACGTCGCTGATCTGTAGGATCACCGGCAAGATCACCTGCTGCATCCCGAGTAGCACGGACCCATCTTGGAAGTTGAGGATCCTGAGAAGGTGGGGGAGGATTATCATCCTCGCTTTCATCATCAGAAGAAGAAATGTTTTCAAAGATAGAAGAGATAGGAAGAGGTGGCACATCCGCCGGACTAGGCTCGCAGGCCGATTTATTTTCATCAAATTTTACATCTCTTCTAATGATAACATTTTTGGACTTAAATGGAATAAGTCTATAGCCTTTTACATCTTCAGAATATCCAACAAAAGTACATTTCTCACTCTTAGGTTCTAAGGCTTTATGCTTTTCATCTGGAATATGGGCCCATGCTTCACTTCCAAACACACGAAAGTGACTTACATCTGGTTTAATGGAACTCCAGGCTTCTTCTGGAGTGATATTCTCTAGAACCTTAGTAGGAGTGCGATTGATTATATAATTTGCACAATTAATTGCTTCGGCCCAAAAACTAAGACTGAGTCCTTTAGATTGCAGCATACAATTAGCCATTTCCTTTAAGGTGCGATTTTTCCTTTCAGCTACACCATTTTGTTGTGGAGTGTATGGAACAGTATGTTGCATTTGAATTCCATTTTCGGTGCAAAAGTTGATGAATGCATTTTTAACATATTCTCCACCATTATCAGTTCTTAGCTTAAGAATTTGATGTCCAGATTGTTTTTCAACGAATGCTTTGAAGGCCAAAAAGGTGGTAAATACTTCGCTCTTGAGTTTTAAGAAGTATACCCAAGTGCGTCTGGAGAAATCATCAATGAAAGTTAAGAAGTACTTGCAGCCAGAGAATGAAGCAACAGGAAGAGGACCACATAAATCACTGTGCACAAGCTGTAAAGGGGCTGAGGCGTGCCAAGAGGCACGTTTGTCAAAACTGTCCCGATGATGTTTTCCGAGTACACATCCGGAACAAACACCATCTTTGCAAGATACCATAGGAAGACCTGTCACCATATTTTCTTTACATAGATGCTGAAGGGAGCGATAGTTTAAGTGACCATACCGCTCATGCCAAAGTTTGCTCACTTCATCATTATGAGCAACAAATACTGAGGGAAGATGGGATGACCCAAAGTTGTGAAACTTATACAACCTTTTGGAATCATCAGCAAGACCAGTAGCTAGAATCTGTTTAGGATCTTTTAGATCCTTGATTACAACATCATGAGGTGAAAATTCAACAATTTTACCTTCACCTGAATGAGTTATCTGATAGACAGATAGAAGGTTGCAGGATAAGTTTGGAACACATAATACATCATTGAACTGACCATTGTCTAGATGAACAGTTCCAGTCCCTACAACATTAAGAGATCTATCATCACCAACATATATATTTTTGGTGTTACAATCATTTAAAGAAGAAAACATGGCTTGGTTTTTGGCCATGTGACAAGAGGCTCCAGAATCAATGAGCCACTCATGAGAATGAGAAGAAGAAGAATTTACATTCAATGCATAACCAGACTGAGATGATTGATGATGACATGCAGAAAATGCCGTTCCGGAAGTTGAAGTTGAAGTAGGCTCCAGATGGATGTTATGTTTCTTCATTGCGGCTTCCAAGGCTTCCATCTTCTTAAAGCATTTAGATTCTAAGTGGCCATCTCGATTACAAAAGTTACAATGTCTGTCAGTCTTCTTCCATTTGTTTTTATTGGTCTTGTCATATTGCTGAAATGATCTTTCATCTTGAGGCTGAGTTGGTTTAGGACCATTCCTTTGAGGATAAGACTTCTTAGGATTCTTTGAATTTGGTTGCTGCTGGGCGGCTAACGCTTTCGAGGAAGAGTTTCCAAGATTAAGAAGACCAAGGTGTAAGAGTTTTTCTTGTTCTCTTATTAAGGAATCACAAAAGGAGTCAAAGGAAGGGGGCTTGTAGTCTTTGCCTTGACAAATGAAAGCTTCCCTGGTAGAATGGAAAGTGGAAACAAATACAGAGTAGGCTGGTCCCAACTTAGTAAGGATGGAATAAATAAGGTTACCATCTTCTTTCTTAACTTTAACACCTTCCAAGAGATATCTAAGGGTCTTGAATTTGGACAAGAAATCTTCAATGCAAGAAAAATTATTAGGATCCAAAGTAAGCAACTCATTCTCAAGTTGATGGGCTCTAATTTCATTTTTAATCCCAAAAACTTTAGCAAGTTTTTCTAATGCTTCATGAGGAGTTTCAATTTCTGCAATGTGGAATCTAAGATCAGGAGAAACAGACATTCCTATCAAACCACGTGCTTGATCTTGTCGATTTTCCCATTTTTCGGCCTTGTCTTCATCTTTGGGTTTCTTCTCTTGGTCTGTGGCTATTCTGAAGAGACCTTTACTTCTAAGTAAATCTCCCATGTAGGCTACCCATTGGAAGTAGTTAGTGCTGTCAAGAATGACTTGGCATGGACTTTCCATTTTTTGAAAAACAACTGAAGCTGAAGATGCTGAAAGTAAGTGGTCCAATGGATAGATCTCGAAAAAATAGGCGGTTTTAAAAAAAAACGGCTCTGAAAAAAGCTTCCGGATGAAGAAGTTATGGCTTTTTGAAAAAAAAATTGTTGACGTTGCCGGCAAAGTGCGCGAATGTGCGGGAATGAAAAAATCCGCCCCCACAAAATGGAGACTTGAACCCAAGACCTCTACTCTCTTAAAAGGTCTTTGAACCAATTGATCTATACAAAATATTTGAGAGAGAGAGAGAGAGAGAGAGAGAGAGAGAGAGAGAGGGGGGGGGGGGGGGGGCCTCGATTTGCGTGCTTGCCTTGGGAAGACTCTTTTCCCCTACAAAACACAAAACACAAAACCCAACACAAATATCAAAGAAAAACGAACCTTACGGCTCGAAGTTAGCTTTAGCCAAAAAACTAGAAATTTTAAAAAAAAATCTCAAAGTTAGCTTTTAGCCGAAAAACTAAATATTTTTCTCAATGTTTCTGATTTTCCGAGATCACACTAAGGTGCAGGGAAAAGAGCATACGCATGAGAAAAATCCTTTCTTTCTGTTTCTGATTTGCCCAGATCGCACAGAGTCGCAGGGCAAAGAGCATACGCAGAAATGAAAGGTATAGATCCGGAAAAAAAAAAGGCTAAATAAACCGAAACCGAAATAAGCAGAGAGAAAATGACAGTAAACTGCAAAAAAAAACACTGTATACCTCCCGATCTGAAAAATGACGCAGCTAGGGCTACCGGAAACCTTTTCGCGTGAAACGAAAGGGGTTCCTCACTGAAACAGATGCTCCGAACGCAACAGAGCAGTCCTCTCGGCCCGAAAGCAGTCAGAAACAGCAGATCTAGGAAACGACAGCCGCATGCAGTTCTACCGGCTTCAGATTTGGATCACCAACGGACGCGGCCCTCAAATAGCTCAGATACCATGTAGGAATTTACAGGGTAAGTTCCTCAGAAAGAATACCAAGAGGACACCGCTCACAACCAGATCTCAAATCAATACACCAGTATTTTTGACGTGGTTAAAACCCTCAGAGTGCAAGGAGGGAAACAGTCCACGGCCTGTCCCAACGTGGGTACAGACAATTTATTAATCAAAGAATGAAAATTTACATAAGCTTCTCTCATGCACGGATTACCCGAACAATGACCCTCCATGCGCTTTAAATAGAACTCATGGACCAATCGGGTGTCAAGCCACGGATCAAGTGTCGGTAATACCGAGGTGAGAGTGAACCGTCGGATCACTACATATCGTGACCGTCGGATTGTAAGTTACAAAATGTACAACGGTAAAGAAACACACTTTACCTAACTCTAACCTAACTCTATACTAGACCAAGTTGAACTTAACTATATCCTATGTGTCGGAATATCCTAACATCCCCTGAGTGATTAGTTGAATAGTGATTCACGGCGGAGTCCGTTCCATCCCTTCTTCGTTACTTAAAAGAGGTCCAATCAATGGACTATACTCCAGTCCTAATCCTTCACGATTTCTAAAGAATCATCCACTTCACGTAGCTCTGAGCATCAAGGTAATGACATCACCCATTTTTTACATAATAGCATTTTAATCCAAGTATTCAATGATCTTAAGTAATTAACTCACGGTTGATCCAAAAAGGATCCTAGGAACCCTTTAAGTCTTCAATACTTAAAAACTATCGCATAAGAAAAAACTTTACAAAAGGTGGATTACACTATGGAGAGAGAAAAAACATGAAAAATAGTGAAAAAAAAGCCTATCAGAGTGTATCACAACAATACAAAGAGTTGTCGGATCTGGCCGATCAATGGGCCAGATCTGATCAACATATTGCAATTGGTGATGGCAGGCGGAGTCTATAGGAGGCGGATTTATGGGAAGTGTGATAGTGATCAACGCGATTAAACGAGGACCGTTGATCAAGCGCGTAGTTCAACAGTCCAAATTGAACCACGTTATCGCATCGCTAATATATATACATATACATACATATATATACATATATACATACATATACATAGATATATACATACATATACACACACACACACACACACACACACACATATATATATACATATATATATATTATATATATATATATATATATATATATATATATATATATATATATATATATATATATATATATATATATACATATCTATATATATATATATATATATATATATATATATATATATATATATATATATATATATACATATCTACATATCTACATATCTACACATATATATATATAAGGACATAACCGCAGCCCGAAGGATTAGCGATATGCGATTGCGATATCACATCGCAATATCGCATCGGAGCAATACAAAGAAGCAGGGATGATACAAATGCGACTTGCAATAGTAGGACCCGACAGTGTTATGGATGCAATTTAATAATATTTCAAGTCCGGTAAAAGGGTTTTTTCAATGTATTTCGCATTTTCATTAACTAAAAGAAAAACAAAGGAAATGTGAATAAAGCGATAAAACGGACCCGAAATGATTTATACATGCAGTTTTAACGTATTTGAGTTCCATAATGAGCGGGATTTCAGGCGGGCCTTAGATGGTAAGTGGTATTGGACGGGTTCTGCCTGATCCCATCCATTGGCCGACACATGGCTTGAGAAAACTGCCTTTTTGGGCGGGTAATATCCATATGCATAAGCCGCCCGAAATGAATAGTAGCTGTTGGATCAATGATCATATAGATCAATGGTGGACATGCGATAGCGATATAAAGGCCAATCTGATGGAGTTATAAGGCGAAATTGATAATATTTTAGGTCCGATAAATGGCAGCTTGGCAAATTTTCCTGTGTTTTTGTGTATTTCTCTGCGTAAACAGAGAATGACTATTTTGGGGATTTCAAAGGCACCATTGGTCCCTTCCATTGTAAAACAGGTGGCCACCATCCCAGAAACCGTTTAGCAATGATTGTTTAACACTCAGAGGAGATTTCAGCAGACAGAGGCTGGGAGCTAGAAAGCCCATAAGAGGAAATGAACAGGCAACACCGATTAGCTTAAAAGCCACAGAATGACAGAGACAGCGGAAAGCAATGCTAAGATAGAGGGAAGATAGAGAAAGAGAGCGAGAGGGAGATTCTGTGTACTCAGAGAGACTTGAGGGATTCAAGTAAACTCATATTATTTTGTATCTGTTGTGTTGAGACTCAAATTGATTTCACTATTGTAAAACTCTACTCTTGAAGACATAATAGAGAGGTCACCACTAAAGGCTGGACTAGGAGATGTAGCCCAGGAGTTTTGGGTGAACTCCTTGATTATTTTGTTGTGTTATGCATGTATCTGTTATGTTTTTCTAACTGCTTCATTGTCTATATTATTCACAATCTTTTTGATCTGTTGCACTAAGTAATATAGGAAAATTCGACACTTGAGTCTGTAATAGCTTAATATTAGTCTAAGATCACATTTTTAGATCAAGTGGTATTAGAGCTTTAGGTTTGCTAAGGTTAGACAAGCTTGTGTTGGATTCTTGAATGCTAACTACGTCAAAGCTCAAACTAGGAGAAGGAGAGCTTGTTGAGGCTAATCTAGAGATTGGAAGAGTCTACTCTCAGAGGAGAATGGCTGGAGAAGTCCCATTGGAATCAGAATATTAGTTCATGGACAACATTATGGCCATGTGAGTCATGGTGGAAGAGATGTATCGAGAATTTAAGAAGGGTCGAGGTGAAAGCACTTCAACACCCAAACAAGGCAAAGGAACAAAGGAACCCCTTCTAGTTGCCCATTCAGAAGGAAAAGGGAAAGGGGAAGAGATTCCTCCATCATCTCCTCCAGCATCACCTCCTTCTAGCCCTAGAATGAAAAAGAAGAAAACATCTTTGATTAAATTAGATGTAAAGTTTGATTTTCCAATCTATGATGGAGAATTAAATGTAGAAAATCTAGATAACTTGATTAGAAAAATTGATGTATATTGTAATGTGCAGAACATTGATTCAGAAAGGAGAAAGATTCAGCTAGCTAGCCTTTGCCTTGGAGGAACTGCACTAGTGTGGTGGGAAGGCAGGACACAAGCTAATTTGAAGTAGCATGGTAAAATTCTTTCTACGTGGAATGAATTTGTTTCTGCCATTAAAAAATAGTTCTATCCTCCAGATTATATGCAACAAGCAATGATGAGTTGGAAAACTCTTCGCCAATTAAAGGGCCAAAGTGTACAAAGCTATACCCAAGAATTTAGAGAAATAGCTTTAACTCTTGGCATATCTCTAGACTCACCTGAAACTTTGTTGAAGTATATAGGTGGTCTACATAGCTATTTGAAGCACAACATTCTCATGTTTAATCCCACTAGCCTAGATGATGTATCAGTTTACGCTACACATCTAGAGGCTATAGGAAAGAATGTGAACCTAGAGATTGGGGATCATCGAAGCCCTCTACAAGCAAGAACAAGGAAAAGAGGAAGATGAAATGGAAGGAGAGGAAGAAAAATGTTGTACAGAAATACAAACCTTCATGCACTCATTGCAAGAAGGATGGACATGATGATGAACACTATTGGTCTTTGCATCTGGAGCTGAAACCCAAAAATTTTGGTGGTAAGAAGAAGAAGACTACTGATGCTATTTAGAAATACTTCGGGTCAGACTTAGGTGATGAAACACAGTCACAACCATAGGTATAAAAGGTAAAAATTCTGAAGTATCTACAAGTAATTCTGCACAATTTATTGATAATGAAGATAATGAGAGGAAAAGACATGAGCTTTTTCATATTAGAGTTATTTCCAAGCACCAAAAGATTGATAATTTATTTGATAGTGGATCACAAGTAAACTTGATTTGTGAAACAATTGTAAAGAAGTTGGGCTTACTAACAACACCTCACAAGAAGCCATATCCATTAGGTTGGGTATGTGATAAAGAAAAGCTACAAGTAACTAGAAAATGTAAACTTAGGTTTTCTATTGGGTCAACATTTGTAGATGAGGTTGAGTTAGATATAGTTCCCTTGGATATATTTGGTATTGTTTTAGGAAGTCCTTACTTGTATGATAGAAAAGCCATATTCTATAGAGCTGAAAATAAGTATTAACTCACTAATGATGGAATAGAATATATTTTAAGAGCTCATAAACTCATAAATAACTATTCTCTCATAAACTCAGGGCAGATGAAAAGAATTTTAAATTCATGCAAGCAATTTTTATTAATGGTTGTAAAAGAAAAGAACCCTGATAAAACCAATGTATTTGAAGGCTGTGATGCTAAACAGCAAGCTGATTTAGTTAAAGTTGTTTCAGAATATGATATCCTATTTCAAAAACCTAAAGGTCTGCCACCCAAAAGGGAAATAGTACATGATATTCATTTGCAGCAACATGCTCCATTTCCTAACACTGGAATGTATAGGTTATTCGCTTTAGAGAATGCAGAGATCAAGAAGCAGGTACAGGAGTTGCTCGATAAAGGGTTCATAAGACCAAGCATATCACCATGTGATCTCCAATCATGTTGGTGAGAAAGAAAGATGGTTCATGGAGGATGTACATTGATTACAGAGCACTGAATAAAATAACGATCAAGAATCGTTATCCTCTTCCTCGCATTGATGATCTATTAGATCAGCTGAAAGAAGTAGTTTACTTTTCCAAGTTGGACTTATGTAGTGGTTATCATCAGGTCAGAGTAGTAGAATAAGATGCATGGAAGACTGCTTTCAAAACAAAGCAAGGGTTGTATGAATGGTTGGTTATGCCTTTTGGCTTAACTAATGCTCCTGCCCCTTTCATGAGAGTCATGAATGATGTACTCAGATCTTTTATTGATGATTTTGTAATTGTATATTTAGATGACATTCTTGTTTTCACTAAAACTTTGGAAGAACATTTGAATAATGTAAACCAGACTTTAGATGCTTTGAAAAGAGAAAATCTCTGTGTGAAGCTGTCAAAATGTGAATTCGGCAAAACACTTTTAAACTATTTGGGTCATATTATAGGGGGTGGTGAATTGAAGATAGATTACTCTAAGGTTGAAGTCATTGTGAACTGGCATAAACCCAAATCTACTACAGAAGTTAGGAGTTTCCCAGGAGCAACACAATATTGGAGAAAGTTTATTTCTAACTTTTCCTTGATTGTAGCTCCCTTACATGCTTTAACAAGATTGAATAAGGTGTTTCAGTGGGGAGGAAAATAGTAGAAAGCCTTCGACACCTTAAAAGAAAAAAATTAGTACAACACCAATACTAGCACTACGAGATCTTCAACGACCATTTTCGATTGAAACAGATGCCAGTGACTATGCCATGGGAGTAGTGTTGATGAAACACGGTAAACCCATATGCTATCATTCTAAGACATTTAATTATACAGTAGTTAATTGTCCCACATATGATAAATAATTGTATGCTTTAGTACAGAGTGTGAAAAAGTGGAAACATTACCTAATGGGCAAAGAAACAATTATACATACAGATCATCAACCACTTCAATATTTGCACTCACAAACTAAATTGCAGCAATCAAGGCACTATAGGTGGATGGGTTTTCTACAACAGTTTCACCTTGTCATCATATATAAGAAGGGCATACACAATAAGGTTGCAGATATGTTATCTAGACCAATCATAAATGCATCTACTATACTTAAGCATAACTCAGTAATGCATGAAAGCTACACTGAACAATATGCTCAAGATGTAGATTTTAAAGATGTATATGCAACTTTAAGTCATGGAAAACAAGTAGAAGAATTGGATTATTATGTTAAGGACCAACTCTTGTATCATTTGGGAAATTTATGCATTCCACAATCTGAAAGAGTTAACATAATCCGAGAAGCACATACATCTCTTATATTAGGTCATTTTGGTGTAAGTAAAATAGTTGCACAGCTGCAAAGGTTCTGTTATTGGCCAAGAATGCATGAAACAATTTCTAGATACATTAAACGGTGTACCATGTGTGCTAAAAGCAAGCCCAGTAATAGAAAATTAGGCTTGTACACCCCAGTTCCTTCTCGGACTTGGGAAAGTGTTTCCATGGACTTTGTTGGGGGATTACCAAAGTCTAGAAAAGGTCATGATTAGTTGTATGTAATTATTGTGGATAGGTTTAGAAAAATGTGTATTTTAATACCTTGTAACAAGCAGATTACAGCTGAACAAACAACGAAGTTGTTCTTTCATCATGTCTGGGTTCATTTTGGGTTACCCACTTCCATTGTATCTAATCGAGATTCATGATTTGTTGAGAAGTTTTGGTTAAGTCTGCGGGAATTGATGGACACCAGATTAAATAAGAGCAAAGAATTTCATCCACAAACAGATGGTCAAACAGAAGTGGTCAACAGGACAGTGATCCAGTTGCTCAGGGGCTATTGTAGCAAGCATCCCAAGCTTTGGGACGAAAATTTCTATTATGTGCAACATGCTTACAACTATGCTAAGCAATATTCTACTCAGAGATCTCCTTTTGAGACTTGTTTTGGTTTTACACCAAAGTCTCCCTTGGATTTTGTCTTTGGTAAAGATATAGTAGTTGATAGACATAGCGATGTGGACAAAGCAACCAAGTTCATTGAACAAATCCAAGAAATTCACCAAGCAGTACAAGAACAGCTGGAAAGAAGCCATGCCAAGTACAAGGTAAGGCATGACAAGCATTGAATTGAGCATATCTTCCAAGTTGGTGATCAAGTCTAGTTGTACATCAGCAAAGACAAAATACAAGGTATGGGCCTTTCAAGATACTCGAGAAAATTGGTGAAAATGCTTTTCACCTTGATTTTCCAGCTTATATGCAAATCTATTAAGTCATTAATGCACAAAACTTGAGACTATATGAACCTTCATTGATTGAATATCTCGAAGAGCAAATTCAGTTGCCTTCTATTGATGATCTGTTGCCTGAATATCTCAATGAGTTGCAGGAAGACAAATTCTGGATAGGAAGGTGAGAACTACGCGTAGATGGTATGTTGATTACCTCAGAATCGGACTCAAAGGTTCAAAGCCAAGCAGTGCACGATGGATAGAGATTGGACAAGTGAGGAAGTTATATCCTCACTTGATCAATGCTCAAAAACTAACTTTTGGTGGTCCAAAATCTTTTTTAGTGGGAAGGCGTAATCCAAAATTGATCCTAAGAACCCTCTAAGTCTTCAATACATAAAAACTATCGCATAAGAAAAACCTTTACGAAAGGTGGCTTACACTATTGGGAGAGAAAAACATGAAAAATAGTGAAAACAGAGCCTATCGGAGTCTATCGCAACAATACATAGGAGCCATCAGATCTGGCCGATCAACGGTCCAGATCTGATCGGCATATCGCAATCGGTGATGGCAGGCAGAGTCTATCGGAGGTGGCTTTATGGGAACCGTGATTAAACAAGGACCATCGATCAAGCACACAGATCAATGGTCCAAATTCAACCGCGCTATCGCATCGCTAATATATATATATATATATATATATATATATATATATATATATCTATATATATATATATATATATATATATATATATATATTAGCGATGCGATAGCGCGGTTGAATCTAGACCAATTACCTCTCTCTCTCTCTCTCTCTAGATATATATATATATATATATATATATATATAAGGACTTAATCGTGGCCTGAAGGATCAGCAATATGTGATTGGGATATCGCATCGCAATATCACATTGGAGCAATACAAAGAAGCGGGGCCGATACAAATGTGACTTGCGATAGCCAGACCCGATGGGGTTATGGATGCAATTTAATAATATTTCAAGTCTGGTAAAAGGGTTTTTTCAATGTATTTCACATTTTCGTTAAATAAACGAAAAACAAAGGAAATGTGAATAAAGTGATAAAATGGACCCGAAAGGGTTTATACATGCATTTTTAACGTATTTGAGTTCCGTAATGAGCGGGATTTCAGGCGGGCCTTAGGTGGTAAGTGGTATTGGACGGGCTCTACCCGATCCCATCCACTGGCTAACACGTGGCTTGAGAAAACCTCCTTTTCGGGTGGGTAATCTCCGTATGCATAAGCTGCTCAAAATGAATAGCATTCGTTGGATCAAAGATCATATAGATCAACAATGGACATGTGATAGCAATATAAGGCAGATCCGATGGAGTTATAAGGCAGAATTGATAATATTTCAGGTCTGATAAATGATAGTTTGGCGGATTTTCTCGTGTTTTTGTCTATTTCTCTGTGTAAATAGAGAACGACTATTCTGGGGATTTCAAAGGCGCCGATGGTCCCTTCCATTGCAAAACAGGTGGCCACCATCCCTAAAACCGTTTAGCAATGATTGCTTAATGCTCAGAGGGGATTTGAGCAGATAGAGGCTCGGAACCAGAGATCCCAGAAGAGGAAACGAATAGACAACACCGATTGGCTTAAAAGCCATAGAATGACAAAGACAGAGGAAAGCAGTGCTAACACAGAGGGAAGACAGAGATAGAGAGCAAGAGGGAGAGTCTGTGTACTCAGAGAGACTTGAGGGATTCAAGTAAACTCCTGTTGTTTTGTATCTATTGTGTTGAGACTCAAATTGAGCTCACTTTTGTAAAACTCTGCTCTTGAAGACATAATAGAGAGGTCACCACTAAAGGCTGGACCAGGAGACATAGCCCAGGAGTTTTGGGTGAACTCCTTGATTATTTTGTTGTGTTATGCGTGTATCTGTTATGTTTTTCTAACTTCTTCATTGTCTATATTATTCACGATATTTTCGATCCATTGCACTAAGTAATATAGGAAAATCCTACACATGAGTCTGTAATACCTTAATATTAGTCTAAGATCACATTTTCAGATTAGCGGTCCTTTGAAAAATCATCACTCCGCTTCGCTATAGTTGATTGATGTATCAATTGCAAATTATGTAACAAATCCTCCTATAATTTGATCGATCCAGTGATAGACAACCCACATGATCTTGTTTTCAGAGGCTTCCAATCATCGCACTAATTTTGGAGTCCACACGATAGGATGATAGAGCTTCCACCTTCCTTGGCGTTCTATCAATTTAGCCAACCATTTATACAACTCAATGGGGAAGTTTCAGAACAAGATCTCATGTATCTCAGTATACAGATACCTATTCAACCACTCTTCCTTCAATAGACATGGATTCTTATTTTCTTGTGTCGCAAACTCGTGAATCTTTCGATCCAACCACTTTTCAATTTACTTCTTTGTCAGATTCCAATGATGCGACATCACACATCTCTTCCAAGAAGATCACTATCCCGACAATGGAACCATTTGTTGGCTTAGGGGGTCTTGACCCAAGTTCGAAGTTAGTTGCACCAACCAACAAAACCCTACACTATTGGGCCTTTCGGCAACAACTTGCGTAGCGCAGGATGCAGTCTCACCCAAAGAAGTATGGGGGGATGCAATAACCAAGTTTCTACATCCATAGACTAGTGAGATGTCTTTTAGTGCCTCAGATCTACCTTCGCGTAGGTTGATAAACTCTTGGGGCACATCGCTGCACTCTGTTAAAACAACCTTCATATCCTCGTGAAGGTCTACGATCATTCCTTGTAGACCTTTAACAGTTATTTTGCCTACTTACGTGCATGAGAGAGCAGTCCTAAATTAGTGTTCATGCAGATTTACTTAAGTTATTAGCAAACGTAAGAGAATTCATCAGAGTCTTCGTGAAAGTACTTAGACATGAATTGCGTACATCATTAACACTTATTTAAGAGAAACGTGTAACATTCAATCAATATCTCATAAAAAAATAATTCATCGACAACATATAATATTAACAGAGATAAACAGAAATACTCAAGAGGATTAAAGACTCAAAACTTCCCTATGCACATAGATGTAGGGGTCCACACACTTAGCAACAGACTCTACCTAGGCCTTCGTGCACCCAGATGCAAAGCCTTTCTTCCCCTTTCTAAGCACAGGAAGTAGAGCCTTCCTGCCCTAGACTCTTCTATCAACCCAACTCTCTATCTTCTCTCTTCGTAGTTAGTTACCTCTTCCTTTTACTAAGGCTTACTAGTTATAGAATTTTTCATACAATGCCATGGTCCGGGGACCATGGGTGCATATTAAAACCAGCTCAAAACTTATCCAAAACAAGGGGTTAAGCCCCTTTGACTCCTATTCATCTACGCACTTTGCATCCACAAATCGCGGAGACTTTACATTATTTACAAAACTGTACCAAAACTTGGGTTATCTTAACCTAAAACTAATCTAGGGGACCCCATCGCAACACAGGCACTGGATCCGCCTATTGTGTAGTTCTAGAGAACATATGAGCCCAGGTGAGTGTGTAATTGTATAGTTCAAGCGATCAGGGTTGAGGCTTGATCCCTGAGACTGTGTAGTGCGTAGTTCAAGATGGACTGAGGGAGAAAACTACGCAATTATCGGAGCCAGTGAGGTAGGCTAAGGGGATGGACATTGATTGAACACATAGCATAGTTCTGGGAGACAAGGGAGGCTTGGCTATTACACAAATGAATAGATTAGAATCTCAGAAAATGATCTTGTGGCTTGTGATACTGCAGTGCAACATTCCTCGGAGGCAGGAACTGCACATTTCATAGTGCCAAGGGGGAAGGTCACAGATAGAGGGCTGAGACTGTGCAGTACATAGTTCAGGGAGGCTAGGTGAAGCTAGGTTGCTTGGTCGAGAAGCCTTTTCAAAAATGGCTAAGTGTGGGATCGACAAGACTAATGTGAATAGTGATAAGACTTCGACTATGATCACACACTTAGAATACTTGAAAACACACAAACATATATCATCCATGACACATGAACAATGCATTTCCCTCTGTGTTTCAACTTTACGAGAAGTTACGACAAGTGCGACACTTAAGATACACTTTACGGTGACTGTAATGACACTTGTGCGATAGTGCTTCAAAAATTGGGAATGAGTGCAATTGATGTTTACATGGTTATAAAAACTCATTCACCCAAAGACAACCCCTTGAAACCACTAGAATAGGCTTTCATACATCGTGTGATAGCTAACACGTGAAAATATGAAAATTTTTAAAGTGCGGATGACTCTTGTGGTATGTGAATGACAATGAAAGTAACACATGTCAGAGGAAAGATTACATGAAAATGACACTAATTAGAGTGAAAGAAAGTGAAAGCGAAAGCCGAAAACATGAAAGCAACACTCACGAAAAAAATGTTGTGTGGGAGGGAAAATTTGTAAAACTCACTGAAATATAAGTACAAATGCAGCTATAATGTGAGAAATTGTCATTTCTAGTGCATAATGACTCTCGACATAGATTGGAAATCATACAGGCATAGTCTTGATAGAACGTGTTACATTGCATTTCTAAGCTTGCATAAACGAATGTGCTCATGAACTTGTTGCAGACTGAGCATGTGTGAGCAAGTGACTTCGAGACTTCCAATCTAAGAAGGGAGCTTAAAAGCTTTAGTTGGACAAGAAGTAACTATGGAATGATGGATCACAAGATCCATGGTAGGCTCCAAAATTTGAGTGTATGTAAAATTTTGGAGGGTGTTTGTCGCAACGACAACACTTGGAGATTCACTGGTAGAAATCCATCTTCTCTACTTTTGTGAATTCTTTTTTACAAGGTCTTGTTCTTCAGGAAGTATTGATTCATCATTCATATTACCATGGCTTCCCCACTTACTTCGTGCATAAACATAGTCCCCTTCATTCCTTTACTCGGTCAAACACAAACATAAGATCAGTGATCACACAATTTTTTGGATTAGGATAGGGTAATGAAGTTTAAGAGCTTTATATTTTCAGAGTATATGTTTTCATCTCTAGTGCTGCTCCACTACTAGCAGGCATGGACAGTACCCCGATGGAGTCACCACAAGAACATAAACATTGATCTCCTGCCAACTAGTCTGGAAAGTACGCTTGCAGAGTTGCTTGCTTCACCTCTCTGTGCAGGAAGCCTTTCTCCTCTTTCGCATTTATTTATTTATTTAAAGATGAATGTGCATCAAACATTATTTATTTATGGGCAGAAGAGGTATCCTAACTTAGTGAGAGCAAGAGAGGTTGTTCCTTTAGAGAATCATATATAAGACCTCTAATATTGGTTTTCTCATTTAGATTTTCCTCTTGTCCTTCTCTACTTGATTGGATCAACTTGAAAACAGTGAAACATAAAAACCCGAGTGAAGGGATGAGGTTTTTTAGAATAGAAAAGGGGGTCATGGTTTAACACAAGGCTTTCTCAATGCAAGGATCATATTTTCCATCGGAACATCATTGACAAAAAGATGTAACCAAGACAAGGAAGAAGGAAACAGAGTCACCCAAATGTTGCAGTGTTACAAAGTCCTACTTTACCACATTCCCTTCTGATCCAACAAAGAATCTTCTTGCAAGGTATTATTGGTGGAACAATAGGAAAAAATGCAACACAACAAGAAAAAAAACCAAAAGGAAAGACAAAAAATGACTAAAGAAAAACATTGTGTGAAACCAAAACCAGAAAACATAGGAAAAACTATAGGAAATGAATACAGGATGGACGTGCTGGTAAGCTACAATGCAACTATACCTACTCCTAACTTAACCATCTAGAAGTACGGTGTCAAGTATAATGGAATTTCCAATCTATGCACCATAATCGTTCCCGACCTGCAATCACAAAGATACGATTGGTTAAAATAGACATAGATTAATGTGCAAGAGAAAATATGAGATCTTGAATAATTTTGACAAGAAAAGGAATGTCTTTCCTATGGGAAGAAAGGTATGTCACAATCACTACTTTCATCCAATTGACATTCTTACCTTTCCAATGAATACCATCTTTTAGCAAACCTCGGAAGCTTCTCGCGGATGTGTCTCCATCTACACCGAGCTCCTTAGCAAGTACGACCGAATATTGAAACTTTTTATTTGTGACAGAGTTCTCTAGGTAAGACTATTCCAACCATTTAGTGATTGGATCACAAACTTCATAAAGTTCCTCTTGAAAACCTCAAAATCTTTCAAAAGATGAATTTTCAATTAGAGGCAAGGTATTACAACAGGAATCTTGTGAGGGAAAATAGAAATTACTGTATTCATCCATCATGTCAAGACAGAGAGGACCTGACATAAACATTCGCGAATGATGGAGTCCCTCAACTACTCAACAAAAATATGAATAGTGAGATGTTGAATGATGAAGATCGAAGGATGTAAAAAAAAATTCATTGGATGTGTTGATGGAAAAATGATAGGTTGAATGACAGTCATTTGTGACTGGATAATGATCATATGGGCTAATTAAATCATTGGATTCCCAATTTGTAATTAACCAAGATAAATAAGTTTGGACAACTCTGTGAATTCTATGAACAATCGAACCAATTTCCTTGCAAGTCAAATGTGGAAAACCATTTTCCTGTAACTGGTGACAAATAGTACAAGCATTGTAATCATCAAAACAGTTTAAAAGGGATGTTAGCACAAAAAATACATGAGACCAATCAAGACATGGTGAATGGAGAAGAACTTGATTCGTATCATAACATGTGAAGCCATTGTCACTCAAGAGGATTTTGGGTGTGATGAAAGGACATATAGCATTCGCAAGAAGAACTAGGAGTTGACTGTTAAGGAATGAATTAGATAAGCATGTTTCCTTCAGCCAAAGATAGTCCTTGGAATGATAAACTTTGCAATTCCATAACTCTATGAGAGATACACATTCCAAACTTGAGTTTGATGCAATATATTTACATGAAGATGAATGAATTGAAACAGATTCTTAAACCCAGTCAGTAGTAAAATATTGAAATTTGAAAGATAACACCCAGAATAGAAAACATTTTTCAAAAAGAAATTTTCATCAACTAAAACCATGCAATGAGAAGGATTGTGTGGGAAAACTCATATTTGAGTTAGTATGGGTGGCTTACTAGAGTCACAAGATCCTGACATAACCATTAACGGAAGTTGAAGTTCTTTGACTCCCTAGCATGTCCCAAAACTTTCAAGGATTATAAAATCACATTTTGAAGATTGAACCAGATCATGCATGGTTTGAGGATAGCTGCTATCATCCATTTCAATAAATCCAGTGCTCACCGAATGGAAGCCATTTATGTAACTGATTTCACTTTTTTTTTCAACTTCAACAACCAAATTACTCAAGTCAAAAGATTATTTTGATCACAAATTTGAAGATGAATGAATCAGGGAAATTTCATGAGAAAACTGATTTGAAGAGTTTTCTTCATGCAAAAGAAGAGATGATGAGGGATGCAAAGAGTACTCAATGGTTCGATTATTTTCATTTTCATCATGGATAATCTCACCACCTTTTGTCAATTGAGAGGTTGACTCATCATATGAAGGACTTGAAGAACATGGAGTATCCCCATCACAAGTAGATGCATCACAAACAATAGAGAACAAGCGATAGTGAGATGAAGAGGAAGTTTCAATAAGCACATCTTCTTCGAACGAATCAAATTCTGTATCTAGAGTAAAATATTCATGATAAACCAAAAGATCAGCTGATACACCTGAGCATTCATGATTGCATACATCAATATAATCATCATCATTGCAATGATTGTTGCCCAAGGTTGCAGATTGATCGAAATAATTGATTATGTTTGATTCAATACCAATATTAGAAGATTGAAAATCATCCAAGAATGGAAGCACATAATCTTCACGTGGAGGATTTCAAAAATAGAAGAAAGATTGAAAGCATCTCCTCCTTCTTATTCCCCTACCTGTGTAATGGGACTACCTTGTATCTAATTGCAATTTGAACCAGCAACGTGAAAATCAAGAGAGTGTGAGAAACTAGCTGGTGGAACAGATTGCTCAAGTGGATCATGGAATAAAGAGTGATGTCCTGTAGACTGATGGCACTATCCCATCACATTCAACACCTTGCATGAACAAAAAATGTAGAATAGGTGATTTTGGGACTGATATTTTCCTTCCATGAGTGGTGTTAGCACTTGAAATTTCACCTCAGGCTGAAAAAGGTAAACTCCAAGGCAACATCAAACCACTTAGCCTCGCAGCTAGCCCTACGGGGCAGGAGAGGGCTCTCTCCGGTCTATCTCGGCAAAGATTTTCAACGGGCAGAGATAACCAATAAAGAACAATGATTTTAGGCTAGTAAACTGATAAAAGGTTTGTTTTGAGATTTTTAGGATTTTGGTGGAAAATCGGGAAAAGGCAATTTTGGGTGCGGGGATTGGACACAGTTTTTGCAGGGGGGTTCTTTGGGGCAAGGTAGGAGACTGTACTGATGCCTTTGAATTAAGTTAATGGATAGGAATGAATGGTGAGGAGCTAAAGAGAGCAAGAAACCTTCAAGAGTTCTCTTTAGACAGATGAAAACATAAATATTAAGCAAACTTAAAAGCAGAGCATGACAATCATGAAATCTACTTTAACACTTCATTTGCCTAATTTGAAAAAGGAAAAGTAAGAAGATGATTCACATAACAAACTTACAAGTACAAAGAGAAACACACCATCAATACATGTAACCATAGGAATCCCAAAAAAGACTGCAAAACCCTGGTCTTTCTTCCTTTGCCAAAATTGCAGAGATACACTGAGTAATACAATAGAAGCTTTCTCCCTCAAGAGTCAAACCATGAGAATGACCAATAAAGTACATAATATAGGCAATCTAACATCTTTCCTTGCCTCTAGGGGTCGAGCTCACTATCCTAGGAGCTGTTTCAACCAATTCTAAACTGAGCACTAAAAACTAGGCAGTCAAAACAACTTGCCTCTATAATCTAGGAAACCAATTCATTCATTAAATTTTTGCCTATTTCATGAATGAACCTTCTAGAAGAGATAAATAAGTGTCAAAGTATCATAAAATTACATCATTTACATCAAGGAGGATCAAAATCCACTCCAAAAAGTCAAACCTAGTCAAAACTACGTTTTGCTGAGCTGTAGGTGCATTTCTGTGAAAATTGCCCAATGCGTAGCGCGCCTTTGGAGAAACCTTTGAGGCACTTCCAAGTGTCCAAATGAGGCAAAAGTGGGCTTGTTGGAAAGTTCTAGATGTCTACTTTCCAACCCAAGTATAATTTCTGAATTTTGTGGTCGTTTGCCCCTCCAAAATTGCAATCTCCCAAGACTGCTTCCTGTGTGTCAAAAAAGTGGCAGAAAGTCATTTTTGCTTGTTTTTTGACCTTCTGGAGGCTCAAAACTTGATGAAATCTCTTGGTAATTGCTGAGCAGGTGTATTTTTGCATGAAAAATCTAGAAATTATGAGTTTTGCATGAAAAATCTAGAAAAGGGTCGCGCACGGCGCGCTATGCGTTGGTGAAGAAAACCTGTTTTTAGCCCAAAAATTCACAAGTGACCAAAAATGCTCAAATTTTTTTGAAATTTGTGTTGGAGTTGAGTCATTTAGCACCATGCTCATTCAAGGAAGCCTCAGCCAAGATGTGGATGGGATCGGGCCTTTTTCTTCGTTTGAGTGCTTTGGCCAACCGTCCTTGGAGCACCTTCATTCTCGCCTTGCATACATGCATTCGGGCCCAATAGTGGTTCTTCATGTTCCGGAGCAGGTCCTTATCTTTGTTGGCCTTGGCCAACAGCCTCTCCAAATGAGCATTGACCTAGAGGAGCATAGCCTCTCGCTCAACGGGTACCAAATCACCGGGTCTCTTGCGCACCAAGTTGCGGTCTTCATGGATCCTCCACAACTCATCAAGAGTGTGCTCATATTCCAATTGCTTGTTGCGCTGCTCTAAGTAGGTGATTGTCCAATTTGCCATTTCCAACCTTTGCTGCAACGAGTCATTTTCAGCCCTTAGTTGCTGGATGATCTCCTTTGGCTCTAGGCTAGGAGAACTGATATCGAGGTCAACAACATCTATGCCTGGATCACCTGATGGCCCCTCATCAATTTTGGGCTGCTTGCCTCTCACTTGTACCTGTGTTGCTGTCGAAAATGAGGCCCCTTCCACCTGGTGTGGAGATAACACTCGCGATGCTGATGAAGAAGGCGAGACCCCTTCCACCTGATGTGGAGAAAATACTCGCCGAGCTGATGCAAATAAGGACCTGTGGCCTTTCTGATATGTGACCAATGGAGGTGAGCTGACATGTCTGGCCTCGGGCATATCACACTGCTGTGAAGGTCCTCCCTCCTCATGAACAACCTCAGGGGGTGGTGGTGCTGGCGCTGTGAAAAAATCTCGAGAGATAAAATCCTCCCATGGGATACCCTGCTGAGCCAACTGATGCATGACCACAAGCTTGATCAAACCATAATGAAAGATGCTTCGGTGTTGCTGTGCTGGGCTCTTTCTCTGCACCAAGGGCACCATCCTCTCAATATTCCGGCACATGAAAAATGGTATGTTCATCATCCGTACCCGTGTGAAATGCATCAACAAGCGGATATGGTACGAATACAAACGTGAAAATCTGCCCTCACAGGTGAAATAGCGAATGATGAGCCTCATCAAGGGAGCATACTCATCCCTCAAAAATATGAAAGGAAATACACCAGTCATGTACCTCATGTACACAGGTTTAATGTAGGGCTCATACTGAAATCTGTCCAACATTTTGCGCTTGTTCCACTCTTCTCCAACATTGGGTATCCCTGTTGCTTGAGCAACAATCTCAGGTGACAATGTAAAATCCACCCCTGCAAGATTCACATGCCCGTCATGCAAATGCAAAACAAACAAGCGGACCAATTCCCTATGGTGCTGAATTTGAGAAATCCTCTCGCAAAATTCATAACATGATTGATGGCGGAAACATGTGACTGCAAGTGGACAAGCTTGTAAATAGGTCAAAGAGGTGGGCTCCTCTCTCACATGGTGACCACCCTTACCACCCCTGTGAGGCCTCCTTTGTACCTCAACCTCTGGTGTTGACTCACGGTCATCACTTTGCTCATAGTCGGTTTCGGTTTCTGACATGGTTTCAAGAGCAAAGTGGCTGAAATGTACTGCTGCTTCTGCTCAAATGACCTGCTGTTTTTACTGTTGAAATGCTGCTTCAAGGGGACAAATAACACAAGGGAGATTTTAGGGAAGGGAGACTTTTAAGGGGAATTAGGGAAAATATATGAAAAAGGGAATTAAGGGAAGGAATCATGACATATACACCATCATACAATTATAATTTGCAAGGGTTTTATGAGAAATAGGGTTTAGGGTTATGTTATTGAATTTTAGGAATAGGGGTAGGGTTTTGGGCCTTTGATATTATTGGTAGGGAGATTAGGTAAAAATGATAAGGAAGGTGGTTGGGATGTGGGGAAAAAATGGGAATGAAAGGGATGACCTTGAGAGCAGCAAAACAAAACCCTAGCTTTACTTGCACTTTGACATTTTTAAGCAAATACACATGAACTTCTTATTTCAAATTGATGGCATTAAAACACATTTCCCATGCTCATTTGTCTTTATCAAGCAAAATACTTTGATGATCAGAGGCCTACCTACAACCTTGAAGAAATTTGGGGTCGTTTGAAGCTTGTAGGCAAATTTTTTGTGTGTTAAACCCCAACGCGTAGCGCGCGGGTCCTGACGCGTAGCGCACGCCCAACGCGTAGCGCCCGTGTCTTTTTCCCACTGCGCTGACTGCCCCGACGTGTAGCGTCTGCCCAACGCGTAGCGCGCAGGTCCTGATGCGTAGCGCGTGGGCTCTGTCCACCAACTTGCACAGTTTTCACACTAAATCGCCTTTTGCTCTTGCTTTTGGAGTCTTGGAAGCAAATAATAATAAAATGAAGGGAGGGGAGCTTTTATAAACTTGATTTGAATTAATTTCCCCTCAAACCCACTTTCTAATGTTTATAAAATGACACTTTTCAAAATTTAAATGCTGCTGACTTATGGTTTCCTTTTTGTCCTGAAATTGGTTGAAGTGATGCTTTTTCTTGAAAATTTTTGTAGAGGTAGCTTCTGAAGAGTCTTGGCAAAGGAGACCAGGGCTGCATGCCAACTTCTGGAGAGTTTGAATTTTTACAAATTTTTACAAAACATGAGAAAATGACCTTGCCTTCAAAAACAGGGTTTTTGAACTCAAGGTAAAAATTAGTTGTACAATATGAAATCTTCTGAAGTGATGCTTTGATAGACATCCCTCTGGCCTACTGGGCATTTATTGACTTTAAAGACATGACCTCAAAAGACAAAATTGGACCTAAACCCTAGACCTAGGACCTTGACTTCAAAACAAGACCAATGACCCTGTAAAGAATTTTATTGACTGAAACAACTTAAACCAGTAGTGCCAAGAGGGGAACATAAAGACACAAGCTCCTCCATCAGGGTTATGGCATGCCTAATGGAATGCAATAAGATGACACTGATGAGACACCTACTAATGAAATGGAAAGAGCTTTGATCGCTGATGGAGGGCTACTAGACCGACTCTAACATTGGCTCCAATGGGGATGGTAGCTCCTTGGAGGTGCCAAGAACCTTAGACCTCTGGGAGAGCAGACCAGTGCCTTACAATCATTGGGCAATGGAGTCATTATTTACACATGTGACCCAAACCGGGACAGCTTTATTGACTTTAACAACTGACTGAAAATTGGACTAACTTTGACCCAAACTAACTCAACTTTTGGGCAGAAAATGGACTGATAAAAACAATATGAAAAACTCACACCAACTAATCTCCATCTTCAAATTATAGCCTTCACCGGCCCCAGACTAAAGATGAAAGATCAGTTCACACTTGTAGTGAAATAAAAGTAAAATGGTAATTACAATGATAATGGCTAGAGCAGAAAATGCTCAGACATGGTACCTTTTAAGCAGCCGGCCATTGACCGACCCTCCGAGACAATCATCACCGTTCGTTTCTTTGAGAAGAAAGGCATTTGGACCACGGTATGCCGCAATTTTGTAGGTACCTTTCCATAAGTTGTCAAACTTTCCATGTTTCCCTTTGTCTTCATTTTGGGCATCCCACCTCAAAACAACATCATCTATCTGGAAATCATCCGGCTTTGCTTTTCTGTCATAGATTTTCTTTATGCGCTCTTGCAACTTAAGAGTATTTTGAATAACCTCCTCCCGTGTCTGCTGTAAATGAATCATTTGACTAATCCGCCTTTGCATTGGATCCTCCTCACCACCAGCTTCTTGAAGCAACTTTGCTATCGGAATACTAAGTGAAGTAGGAAACACTGCATCTGTCCCGTAAACTAGTTCAAAGGGTGACATACCAATTGACTTTTTCTGACTTACACGATCAGCCCATAATGCATTTACTAACTTTTTGTGCCAGCTCTTCTTATTGTTTTCCAGCAATTTCTTTATGATGTTTACCAAAGATTTATTCGAAGATTCAGCCAGCCCATTTCCTTGCGGATGATAGGCGGTTGAATGCCCCAAGTTGATGTTATATTTGTAGCAAAAATCAACCATCTTCTTTGATTTAAACGCTGCTGCATTATCTGTAATCAACTTATGCGGACAGCCGAAACGTGACAATATGTTATTTTCAAGGAAAGAAATAATTACCAAGTCCGTGGCCTGCCGGGTGGGAATGGCTTCAATCCATTTTGTGAAGTAATCGGTGGCTGTCAATATCCATCGATGCTGTCCGGAAGATGCTGGATGAATTTCGCCGATGAAATCTAAGCCCCACTGCTGAAATGGTGCGCTGATTTCAATGGGCTTGAGAGGCAATGGCTGTAATTTCTGTTTTCCTTGAAAAATTTGACATTCATGACAACTCTTGATCGCTTGATATACATCTGAAAATAATGAAGGCCAATAGAAACATGCCCTTAGGATCTTGTTTGCTGTGGTCTTCCAAAGCAAGTGGCCCCCGCAGTCACCTTTGTGAAAATCCTCTACAACTCTCTTAGCTTCCTCCTCGACCAAACAATTCAGCAATATGCCACCGGGGTCTTTCCAATATAGTGCACATTTGATGATGCAAAATTTGGCAGCCTTTAACTTCAATGTCCTAGCTTTGTTTCGAGGCATCCCAGGAGGTGAAGACAAATTTTGAAGCACATATACATATACACAAGCGGATCTCACCGGTCTTCTTTCTCACGGGCACCAAGTTGGAAATCCAATCGGAAAATCTGATTGGCACTATAATTACAGACTTGTACAACCTGTTAACTTCCTTCTTGATTAATGGCAGCAACTTAGGATTAATTCTTCTCAACTTTTGTCGGAAAGGCTCTTGATTTGGCTTTATGGGAATGGTATGCTGAATGATACTTGTGTCATAAGTTTTCAAATCTGAATAATCCCATGCAAAAACATTAGAAAACGAAGACAACAATCTGATATATTCTTTCTTTACCTTTGGCGACAATGCTTTCGATAGTTTCACCATCTTTGGATTTTCAGCTGTTTCGAGATTCACTTCTTCGACACCTTCTTCCGTTGGCCTCAAGGTTGGTTTGCGGGCCACATCATCTTGATCAAACAGCTCCTCCAAAGGAATTAATCCTTTAGGAATGAAATTATCTTTAAGTTGCAATACATCCATCTGATTTACTTCCTCAGGTTCCGTGTCTATGGAGATGTATTTGAACTCACCTTCAACTTGCAGAAAATCCTTGATTTCTTCGTCATCTTGGAAAACTTGCCAACATCTTTGATTGTCTGGAACTGTTGGACAGTGCTTCACATAAATCTCAAACTTATTGCTGGAATTCATGGGGATTTTTAGATTGCTTGCTGCCTTAGCCAATGCATCCGCAACACCATTTTGGATACGGGGCACACATGTCAAAGTATGTTCAGAAAACAGCTTTAAGATATCTAGGACAGCATTTCGATATGCTCGCATACGAGGATGCTTGGCCTGGAACTCACCTTTCACTTGCTTTATAACCAACTCGGAGTCGCCATATACTGCTATTTTCTTTGCCTTCAGCTTCCGAAGGATTTTCAGGCCAGCAATGAGAGCCTCATATTCCGCCTCATTGTTGGAGCAATCGAATGCCAATTTGTAAGAACATACTCGTACCTTGCTTGGGACTTTGTTTTGGACAGAAAATGGACTTCGAATCCACACACCTATACCAGCACCATCGCTGCCCACAGCGCCATCAAAATCCATGGTCCAAAGACCATCCTCATCGTCTTCTAAATGCTAAAAATATGATGTCTCTGCATTTTCTGTTCGCTGTCCATTGATTTCAACTGTTGGCTCCATGACAGCGGGCCTTTCTCACTTTCTTTTCTCAAAATTTCTCTAAAATTTTCTGTAATGTCTGGTATATCTTCTGCTTGAACTAGCTAACTATCTATCTCATTAAAATTATCTGCAAACAAAACAAATGACTCTAAATCTGTATGTACATAATTTACAGGATGATTAACTGGCTTTTCCTTACTAGTGATCATGTATTTCATCTTTTGCTCCCTATATAACTTCCTCATCTGACCAAAGACCGGAATTGTAGCATAAGAAAAATCAAGCTGAAGTGTACCTTTGAGCTTAGCTCCCCAAGATCTAGAAAGCAACATTCCGAATTGCGGAGGAATATCCGCCACCACCACATCCATCAAAACATTCTTTGCTGGGATTTGATCTAGGCTCACTACCAAGTCCTTGATCAAACCAATACATTTTACCCGGCTGGAATCAAACGAATACAAATCATAATATTTCCTCGTGATGTCTAGTCCCAACTTTTCCATAATTGCTTTCGGCATCAAATTATGCGAGCATTGGTGAAGAAAACCTGTTTTTAGCCCAAACATTCACAAGTGACCAAAAATGCTCAAAATATTTTGAAATTTGTGCTGGAGTTGAGTCATTTAGCACCATGCTCCTTCAAGGAAGCCTCAGCCAAGATGTGGAGGGGATTGGGCCTTTTTCTTCGTTTGACTGCTTTGGCCAACCGTCCTTGGAGCACCTTCATTCTCGCCTTGCATACATGCATTCGGGCCCAATAGTGGTTCTTCATGTTCCGGAGCAGGTCCTTATCTTTGTTGGCCTTTGCTAGCAGCCTCTCCAAATGAGCATTGACCCGGAGGAGCATAGCCTCTCGATCAATGGGTACCAAATCACCGGGTCTCTTGCATGCCAAGTTGTGGTCTTCATGGATCCTCCACAACTCATCAAGAGTGTGATCATCTTCCAATTGCTTGTTGCGCTGCTCTAAGTAGGTGATTGTCCAATTTGCCATTTCCAACCTTTGCTGCAACGAGTCATTTTCAGCCCTTAGTTGCTGGATGATCTCCTTTGGCTCTAGGCTAGGAGAACTGATATCGAGGTCAACAACATCTATGCCTGGATCACCTGATGGCCCCTCATCAATTTTGGGCTGCTTGCCTCTCTCTTGTACCTGTGCTGCTGTCGAAAACGAGGCCCCTTCCACCTGGTGTGGAGATAACACTCGCGGTGCTGATGAAGAAGGCGAGACCCCTTCCACCTGATGTGGAGAAAATACTCGCCGAGCTGATGCAAATAAGGCCCTGTGGCCTTTCTGATATGTGACCAATGGAGGGGAGCTGACATGTCTGGCCTCGGGGATATCATGCTGCTGTGAAGGTCCTCCCTCCTCATGAACAACCTCAGGGGGTGGTGGTGCTGGCGCTGTGAAAAAATCTCGAGAGATAAAATCCTCCCATGGGATACCCTGCTGAGCCAACTGATGCATGACCACAAGCTTGATCAAACCATAATGAAAGATGCTCCGGTGTTGCTGTGCTGGGCTCTTTCTCTGCACCAAGGGCACCATCCTCTCAATATTCCGGCACATGAAAAATGGTATGTTCATCATCCGTACCCGTGTGAAATGCATCAACAAGCGGATATGGTACGAATACAAACGTGAAAATCTGCCCTCACAGGTGAAATAGCGAATGATGAGCCTCATCAATGGAGCATACTCATCCCTCAAAAATCTGAAAGGAAATACATCAGTCATGTACCTCATGTACACAGGTTTAATGTAGGGCTCATACTGAAATCTGTCCAACAGTTTGCGCTTGTTCCACTCTTCTCCAACATTGGGTATCCCTGTTGCTTGAGCAACAATCTCAGGTGACAATGTAAACTCCACCCCTGCAAGATTCACATGCCCGTCATGCAAATGCAAAACAAACAAGCGGACCAATTCCCTATGGTGCTGAATTTGAGAAATCCTCTTGCAAAATTCATAACATGATTGATGGCGGAAACATGTGACTGCAAGTGGACAAGCCTATAAATAGGTCAAAGATGTGGGCTCCTCTCTCACATGGTGACCACCCTTACCACCCCTGTGAGGCCTTCTTTGTACCTCAACCTCTGGTGTTGACTCACGGTCATCACTTTGCTCATAGTCGGTTTCGGTTTCTGACATGGTTTCAAGAGCAAAGTGGCTGAAATGTACTGCTGCTTCTGCTCAAATGACCTGCTGTTTTTACCGTTGAAATGCTGCTTCAAGGGGACAAATAACACAAGGGAGATGTTAGGGAAGGGAGAATTTTAAGGGGAATTAGGGAAAATATATGAAAAAGGGAATTAAGGGAAGGAATCATGACATATACACCATCATACAATTATAATTTGCAAGGGTTTTATGAGAAATAGGGTTTAGGGTTATGTTATTGAATTTTAGGAATAGGGGTAGGGTTTTGGGCCTTTGATATTTTTGGTAGGGAGATTAGGTAAAAATGATAAGGAAGGTGGTTGGGATGTGGGGAAAAAATGGGAATGAAAGGGATGACCTTGAGAGCAGCAAAACAAAACCCTAGCTTTACTTGCACTTTGACATTTTTAAGCAAATACACATGAACTTCTTATTTCAAATTGATGGCATTAAAACACATTTCCCATGCTCATTTGTCTTTATCAAGCAAAATATTTTGATGATGAGAGGCCTACCTGCAACCTTGAAGAAATTTGGGGTCGTTTGAAGCTTGTTGGCAAATTTTTTGTGTGTTAAACCCCAACGCGTAGCGCGCGGGTCCTGACGCGTAGCGCACGCCCAACGCGTAGTGCCCGTGTCTTTTTCCCACTGCGCTGACCGCCCCGACGCGTAGCGCCTGCCCAACGCGTAGCGCGCAGGTCCTGATGCGTAGCGCGCGGGCTCTGTCCACCAACTTGCACAGTTTTCACACTAAATCGCCTTTTGCTCTTGCTTTTGGAGTCTTGGAAGCAAATAATGATAAAATGAAGGGAGGGGAGCTTTTATAAACTTGATTTGAATTAATTTCCCGTCAAACCCACTTTCTAATGTTTATAAAATGACACTTTTCAAAATTTAAATGCTGCTGACTTATGGTTTCTTTTTTGTCCTGAAATTGGTTGAAATGATGCTTTTTCTTGAAAATTTTTGCAGAGGTAGCTTCTGAAGAGTCTTGGAAAAGGAGACCAGGGCTGCATGCCAACTTCTGGAGAGTTTGAATTTTTACAAATTTTTACAAAATATGAGAAAATGACCTTGCCTTCAAAAACAGGGTTTTTGAACTCAAGGTAAAAATTAGCTGTACAATATGAAATCTTCTGAAGTGATGCTTTGATAGACATCCCTCTGGCCTGCTAGGCATTTATTGACTTTAAAGACATGACCTCAAAAGACAAAATTGGACGTAAACCCTAGACCTAGGACCTTGACTTCAAAACAAGACCAATGACCCTGTAAAGAATTTTATTGACTGAAACAACTTAAACCAGTAGTGCCAAGAGGGGAACATAAAGACACAAGCTCCTCCATCAGGGTTATGGCATGCCTAATGGAATGCAATAAGATGACATTGATGAGACACCTACTAATGAAATGCAAAGAGCTTTGATCGCTGATGGAGGGCTACTAGACCGACTCTAACAAGTGGATTTCATATGAAGGTACTATCATCCTAACATGGTAGATGATTTTCAAGGAGGTCATGAAGTATATGTTTCAAGTAAACACTCATGGAGATGAAACACAAAGATACCATCATGTAAGAAGATAAAGGAATTATGAACTATGACAGATAGATGGAAACCCAAGAAGATTTGGAAAGCTCTGATACTCTATCCAACCTCTTTGGAGGGTGAAGATGAAGTACATTTCCAATCTATCATGAAGAGTTGAAGACATAAGAAAAAAAACTTGGCATCAAAACATTACAGTGAACTCTCATGTCATAGTCGCCAAATTGTACCTTCTCAAATGAGAACACAAGAGTCTTATTTTGTTCCATGCATTCTCACCAAAATTTTGGTGGAATATAATTTTGTAATTTCCAAAATTGGAAAATGTAAAATGTATGGAAGCCCAAGGGTCACACATGGAATGTTAAGAGTCACTAAGAATTCGAACGGTGATGGAGAAGCTCAAAATTCATATGGGATATCAAAAGTCATATGGGAGCTCAAGAGTCACATGCAAGGTGAATGGTCACCTCATTTTTTATAAATAAATCCTCATAACTCAAGAAATGAACTTTCTGCTTTGGCTTATCAAGCTAGGCATAGGAGAGAAGATCATTCTTTTGAGGAGAAAGTGGTGGCTTCATGTTCCACTATTGGGGCTAGTGATGCGGCATTGAAATTATGTATCTTGGAACTTTCACTTAATGTTTTGAAGCTCTTAGAGCTGGGCGTACTTTCATGTATGTATCGTGAATGTTGTAACACTATTCTTTCATGTTTGCAATGTATGTTTGCATTCACATGTACTAAAGAAAATAAAATATTTTGTTGGCTTTGGTATACATTTTAATTGAATTGTGTGTCCTTGATTTCATTCCAAATTAATCAACGATTCTTTTTATGTATGTAATCATTACCTTTCTGGTCGAGGATCTTCTCCTCTTCACTATATGCAAGATCTATCGACTTGTTCCTCTCTCTACAAAGCCTCCACTAAGATCACCTTGCTACTGCAATCTTCCTCAATCTACTTCTCTAATTTGTAAAGCTCTGATACCACATGATAGTATAACCCTTGTGTGGCCTGCTTACTAGCTAAAGATCCTTCTATTATACCGAGGGGTTTTATTTTTTTTCTAGATGAATCAAAACCGCAATCTCTAACACAAAAAGATAACTTCCCCAAAATTTCTAAGTCTCCACACTTTTCTTTATGATTCTCAACAAGGTGGGATTATTTTCCCTCTTTACTTTTCCTAAAGAAAATTCGAAACCTTGTCTTTCATGTACCTATGACTATAGTGGTGTGGTCCCTTCTTAATATATTGCAACGCTTCATAATTTGCATCCGTTCTTTATCATTTTATTTGAATCCCATAGTTTAAATAATAATGCAATTCCCCAAGATTATTATAAACTCATATCCATTCATAAAATGCTTGAAGGGTCCACTTTCGATCATGAATCAAGTTTACTCTCCCACTTAATTCTATCAACTGGGCCTAGGGCCCAACCTCCAACTAGTTGTGGTCAAATTATCTTCATCAAATTCACATTCATATCACTTCATACCGACTAAGGTTCGAGCTTGATTTATTGACTACAAGCTCATTGACTATTCCACACATGTTGGAGTTGAGATTGGTTGGGGAGAGCATGATTTACCAACTACAAGCTCATTGACTATTCCACAAATGTTGGAGATGAGACTGGTTGGGGAGGTTGACCCTCCTTTGAAATTTCACTTCACTTGTAACCCTGAAGGCCTAACCTCTGCCTTTGTCCAGACTCAACACGATTTATCCTTTCTTTGATCCACTTCAAGGACTAACACTCTTTACCAAATTCAATGTGAATATTTATGGTTCCACGTTATGTTATGGGTCTCAAAGTAACGCAAAGGAAAACTTCCTCCACAACTTTCCAATCACAGGTGGGGGTATTTGAACTTACAAAAAACATAAAACAGATGATTCGCACAATAAAATAGTGTGCCCCTTTTTGAATCAGACTTCAAATCACATGCACAAAGAAAACTTAAATTTTCTTTGAATCATTAGCACACTTCAAAAGTATTGATTGTCTTGATAGTCTTACCATCAGTGATTTGACATTGGCCCTGTTTGTCTCCTTTACGAGGGATTCAATAATATTATATGGAATGAAAATCTTCGCTCAACACAAATGAACACATGGAAAGATTTTATTTCTGAGTAAAAGTATTTATAGAAGATTACAGTGGTTTGTTACCCAGAGGTGCCATTTTTCCCCCTTGATCTATTCATTCTTTTTTCTCTTCCACCCTCTTTAACTCTGACCTCTTCTCCCCCTGACTCACTATACACACACTATTATGTACAAGAACAATGTTATGAAAATATCTCTACAATCAAAGAGAAATTGGACATATATCAATCAGACTAAAAACTACCATGTTCGTAATTCTACACATGTTACATTCACAAAGGCCCATTTGGCCAGCCACTAAAACAACCTAACAACTCAACCTACTAAGTGACATTATTACAATGAGCCACTTGGCTATATTAACAAAAGATTCCCACTACAATATCCTAGTTTCTAAGGAAAATGGAAATCTTCTTATGCTATAATCTACATGGCTTCTTTGGGCCCTAAATAAATGATTCGCTTAAGGTGTTGCTCATGCATCAATAACCATGATATTGTAACAAAGCCTATTTATAAGTTACAAATCTCCATGCTAAAATGGGGTGAATATCCATGGTTAAGAATCTTTTTACATGTTTTTTAAATGTATATATGTTTAACTCAATTTTTTTAATTAATAATAATTTAAAATAAAGTTACACTTTCATTATTTTTTATGATTTCTTTTCAATATTTGCAATGTGAGATGGATAAAGTAAGTGTTTTGATACTTATCAGGAATTTGATTCATATATGCATTACTAGCCGTTTAATTTATATAGTAGCTTTAGTAATATATATATATCTGTGTGTGTGTGTGTGTGTGTATTTATGTTGATAACAATAAAAATGATTAACATTTATTGAAAACATAATTCATTTATAAAATGTCAAAAAAAGTAAAAGATAAAAATTACTTATATTTCTTTAAAATTTTAGTAGTATAATAAATATTTTGAAATTAAGTTTTAATTTAAGTACAGGAAATGTAAAAAAAAAGGAATTTACTCTCCAAAAATAGCAAATTCTTACATTGAATAATATTTTGAAATTATCTAAAACCCAATTTCACTATATAACTAATAATGAATAATTAATAATACAACAATATTAATTTTATTTTTTTAATATCACATACGTAATATCTCCAAATATTTCTAAATAATTTAACCAATAGTTTATATACTCATATTTCCTAATAATTTACCCAAAACTTAAAGTATCTTCCTAAAATCTTATTTATTAATAATATAAATTAATAAAAATAAATAAACAGTCGTCAAAATACTGAATTTATGATATAATTATATAGAACATTTAACTTTATATATATATATATATATATATATATATTCTTGGAGATTCATGAGCAGCGAATAATTTGTCCTAGCAGAATGTGTCAATCATGAAATGTAAATACAAATCTAACAAGAGAAGCTGCGAGGCAGCAAGTCCCTGCATCAAGTTGAGCCTGAGCATTGGGAATTTCTTCTGGCTCATACTGGTTATAACTGATATGATTGGCAATGATCGCTATGTAAGTGATTTCAGTCTAGAGAGACCGATAAGCTGTAGGCATAGCGCTTAGCTGATGCTTAGTCATACCTTGGAAAATCTGAATCCGACACCAGCTCATCAGGTTGAACTTCTTACTCATATTCAATCCTCTTGAAGAGAGTTAACTAGTAAGGGCGCCTTCAATTTTCACACCGAAAAGCAACTAAAACAAATATTTCAAAATTAGCAGGAGTAAAAACATAAAGGAAAAAAGGTTGAACAAAATTATTAAGGGTTTTCTGGAGAAATTTTTTTGCAAGCACCAGTACATATCTTCATGTAACAGGGTCCATGCCAATAGTCTGTAGAGATATATATCAATCAATCAGAACAGAAGGATAGGCATCTAAATGTACAAGAGGAAACTGGTATCTAAGAAGATTGCTAATTTACAACAGAGGAAAGAAATTGCAAATTTCCTGGATCTACAAAAAGGAGAAGTCTAAGAAGAAAGCATAAACAGGGTGGAATGATTGAAATTACAGGTTCATCCAAGAAAACCAGTTTAGGATCTCCTATGAGGGCTATTGCCACACTAAGGTGACGATTCATTCCTCCGCTGTAGCTGCTAGCCCGAATATGAGCTGATTCTGATAGCTTTACTTGTGATAAGAAGTTTTCTGCATCCTGCAAGATAATAACCAAACTTTGTTCATCATGTGAATGGCAATTTTGTAAAAAAAATCAGTCTTGAAGTCATCTTTCTCAAACCATGTTAAACATATTTGAACCATTAGTATTGGGATTATTGGAAAACAGCAACTAATCTGTTATAAAGAGAAACAACAAAGAAACGTGATAATCAAGCATACAAGGTGTCTCAGAAAGAACCTACAGATCTACAAATACAACCATTTTATGTCATCTTGCTCAGATCCTGTTTACCACATTCTAACACTCCTCACTATTAGGATTAATGGAAGAAGCGAACTAAGCTGTTATAGAGAGGCAGAAAAGAAGCAAGATAAACAAGCATGTGGACAAATAAGAGAACAAAAAAAACTATATGTCTGCATTGTCACAGAGTGATGGACACTTTCATGACCATTTGCCTTCTTTACTCACAATTAAAAATAAAACGTCATAGTACCAAGTTATAGTCCCCTTCTCATAGTCCATAGTCAGTGCCAGTGGTCGTTTACTAGAGTTAGGTCATTGTCACAAGCTCAGGCTATAGCCAAGCATTGACAATTGATCATACACAGCTGGTCATAGTACATCATTCCCAAATGGTCACTTACAGTGGTCTCCGAGTGGAAGGCCAAGTGGATGTCGAAGAATTCCAAGTATAAGTCCAAGTGGATTTCTTGCCAAACCGGGATTTCAACCGAACTGAAGTGCCAATGCATCGTAGCTTCCCTCGGGCCATGATGGCTATTCTGTCACTCAGTATATCAGCTTCTTCCATTGAATGAGTTGTCAAGACAATGGCCCGATCCTTCTTCGTATGCTCAATGATGTCCCATACATATCTTCGTGTAACAGGGTCCATGCCAGTAGTCTGTAGAGATATATATCAATCAATCAGAACAGAAGGATAGGCATCTAAATGTACAAGAGGAAACTGGTATCTAAGAAGATTGCTAATTTACAACAGAGGAAAGAAATTGCAAATTTCCTGGATCTGCAAAAAGGAGAAGTCTAAGAAGAAAGCATAAACAGGGTGGAATGATTGAAAATACAGGTTCATCCAAGAAAACCAGTTTAGGATCTCCTATGAGGGCTATTGCCACACTAAGGCGACGCTTCATTCCTCCGCTGTAGCTGCCAGCCCGAATATGAGCTGATTCTGATAGCTTTACTTGTGATAACAAGTTTTCTGCATCCTGCAAGATAATAACCAAACTTCGTTCATCATGTGAATGGCGATTTTGTAAAAAAAATCAGTCTTGAAGACAGTCACAAGCAATCAATTGCAATAATAAGAAATGGAAAACTACAATTTCTGAGAAAACCAAAGCCAATAAGAACATACAGATTTAATGGCAGATCTTGGTATGCCTTTGATGCTAGCAAATAGATATAAGTGTTCTCGAGCTGATAGAGCATTCCACAGCACATAGATGTTTGAACCAGTGGTTATTTAGCACCTAATTACTGTATGTTGAGGAAATACATTCAGAAATTTGTGCCCTAGCCATTGAAAACCTGAGTAGCTAGAGCAAGGGAACCGTGACTGGAGTTATTGATGGGACTAACAAAAAGTTAAAGCACGTGAATGTAGAAGGTGGACTACACATGGAAAATGCAACACAGAAAGCAAATCAACTTAAGTATTCTGTTTACAATGTCAAAGCTATTTCACTTCAATACAAATCCCTCAATCCTATCATACAAATTTCTATTATTGTGGACTCTTTAATCAACAATTACAGTTATCTGTTCAGAGTCTTTGCTAGAGTCAATAAATGTAGAGCAATATCTAGAAGAATAAAATGTTGATATCAGTCATATTCTTCCACCAATAGACAGTAATTGCAAAGAATGTTGCCACCATGGTCATACTTGGCAAGGGAATTGTCGTACAGAGATTAAGGAACTGAAATTGAAAAATATCTATTTAGAATACTTTGATGAATTTTCGACAGGTCTTGGTGTAGAGCTATAAAAAGGGTCTCTTTCACCTCTAGTTACCTCACATTAATATGTCAATCTGGGATCGTCTGGTTATTTCAAAGGGTGTCTCAGTCTGAGGCTAGCATTTTCCAGAGTAATGCTTGTAGTACAGCTATTTACAACTACGAAAGTAAACTAATGCAAGTCTACAACTTAACTACTTCAAAGGACTAAATCACACCAAGTATTGCATCAGCCAAAGGTTCGGTAGCAATAACCCATCCTTTTCATAACTGATGAGAATAGATCAGAGGTCTGGGAGCCAAATAGCAGATGCTGGGCTCGCTACAGCCTAGGATCGTTCTTAATGATTAGAAATGAAACAGCAGATAAAAGAAGTGATAATGAAATGGAACAACACATTAGCCAAGGGCTTGGTCGCAATAACACATCCCTTTCATAGTTGACGGGAGCAGATCAGAGGTCTGGGGACCAAGTAGCAGATGCTGGGGTCCTCTACAGCCTAAGTCCGTCCTCAAGAAATAACAAATTAGCAATCTGGAAATGGAACAACAAATTGAAATGGAACAGCAAATAAATGGAACAGCAAATAAATGGAACAACAAATAAATGGAACAACAAATAAATGGAACAGCAAATAAATGGAACAGCAGGTAAATGGAACAACAGTTCAAGAATAGAATAGTAATCGAAATAAGTAATAACTGAGTTCTTTAAGCTGCAACTCTATTTAACCATGCCAATCAAAACACCAATCCCTCAATCTTATATGATGGAACAATACTATAGAACCTTAGAAACACACCATACTTAATCTGCTTCTGTTGAAACACATACGACTGTATCTCATAATAAAGAATAGTCACATTCGATACCCATGTAAAACAGATCTTTCCAGATGACTTGTTATAATGCAAAACACAATCGTGAAGAATTCTGTAATAAAGTAACAGTGTCCTGTAGGGATTAATCAATGCTTAAAGAATTGGTAAAATAACATAGCATCGATATAAAGTTCAAGAACACGAAATGACTTGATCACAACAGAGCATGTAATAGAATATTCTCAAAACACAGCAGATTACCAGAGTACGTCTATGAACACACCACACGGAAACCACGCGTAATAATACAAGAGAAAGTGTCCTCCAGGGCCGGGCCCTTAGCCTCCAGGGGTACACCGCTTAAGATAGATCCAGGCTCAAAGATAAAAGAGTGAACAAGTCTGTATTAAAGCATGCAATAAAATTACAGGAACTCAAGTCTTCAACCGAACATAAAGATCATAGTCCTGATCTTCCTTAAAAGAAATTACACTCCCCAAAAGATCCTCTCTGAAGCCAACTGTGCTACCCCTTTTATAGGGTAGATGGCGGAGATATCTAGGTACAGAAAATAGGCAAAATAGCAATCCCTCAGGATCTCAGATCCTGAGGGATTCGCAAAATCATTAATACTGCGTTACTTCTTTCTTTTTCTGTTTCATGCTGGTATCTCCGCGTCCTTTCTTGGGTTGATTCGTTGTGATCTGGTTCGTTTCCAGTCTTCCGTCAAAGGGACAGCAGTTAGCTCAGCTTTGTCTTTACTTTTGGAATGGCCACCTCCCATATTTCCTCCCTCCTGCACATAGAAATGACGACTATCAGTGCTTTTCATTAATCTCTCGTGTTTCGTTATAAATTCTTATCATTATCTAGATTTCTCATGCAAAAGGCTTTTGAGTTCTGATGAAAAGATACCAAAATGACCATCGAAACATACCTTCCTTGGTACTCCACACACCCCCCAGCTTACCCTTTTTCATGGCCTCATGAAAACATTGTAGTTGACATGCAGAGCAGTGAGGGAGTAGGCTGGAGATGGAATTTCGTGTGGGGGCCTACACCCATGATGCGAAACTAGATGATCAAAGAAATGGCTTGTCTGGCCCTCGGGCATTTCATACAGGGCTTGGTGTCCGGGTGCAGGATGCCAAATGATTGGACTCCGGAACCTATATCCTAACCAGGATGGCCCTGCCCTCAAAACAATTTCACCATAGAGGGGGAATCAGTTAGCACCAAGTTTAAAATTTTCTTACTTAAACGGCTCTCGGAGCTGAATATTTGGATTAGATACCCGATATCGAAATTTAGCTGCTTCAATGGCAGGGTCTTTAATAGAAGAAAAAAATTCAAGCCCTTGCCGAATGATTGCTTCATGCATGGGTCCTAATGCTTCAATCACGCCTGGAGCCCTCATGAGATTTCTATAACTTTTCCATAACTGTTCCGGGTCTCTAGGCTCAGCTCTTACCCATAGGTCTAATCCATTTTCTTGTCCCTGAAATGCATTGTAGACTTTGAGCCATTTAATCTGATTAACTGCAAATGAAATGAATGCTTGTAATTGAATATCTCCGACAAAAGGGCCAGGGTTCAGCTCGGTCTCTTGTTCTAGTACAAGGTTATGCAGGTAAAATTCACACAATAACCTTTGTACTTTTACCCCATAATGCTTACAGCAGTTTACAAAATCGTCTATAGTGTTAATTTCTATGGGAGCACCTACCCTAACGGTTTTAATTTTCAATTGTAAGTATATTTCCATTAGAAACAGGGCATAATTTTTGGCAGGAGCTCTACATGCTAGGGCATCATTGTACAGAGCACACAAGGTATCCATTTGTTTAATAACTACATCTAATCTACGAGTTACCTTGGCGACTTCCTCTTGCTCCTTTCGCCATCCTTCGAAGGCTTGGCTTTCTGACAGGTTGACGTTCCTTAACTGCTGCTGTAATTCCTCATATTTTTCACGGGGGACCGTTTGTTCCCTGAGCTTTTCTGCTTCTTGCTGAGCCTGCTTCAATTGATGGTGGAGGGTTCTTGTTTTTGGGTCCTTTTTCCATGCATCTGTGGAGGCTGGGAGCTTTACTTGGAGTTTCTTATTATGCTGCTTTGAATTCATAACCCTTATTACTCCCAAAGGTGGTGCCTCCGTCTGAACCTCCTTATCATCTTTTTCAATTTTAACACGAACTCAAGCCCACTGTTGTTCCTTTTCAAATGGAACAACAGTCTGTCCTTCTATTTTAATTGGAACAACAGTTTGTCTTTCTGCTTCATTAGGGACAGCAGTTTGGCTTTCTGCTTCATTAGGGACAGCAGTTTGGCTTCTGTTAGGATTTTGAGTAGTGGAACGGCTCCCGGTTCTTCGTCTTTTATGCTTATGGGGTCTTATTGGCGTGGCCGAATTTTTTCTTGTTGAGGTCCCTACCCCCCTTTGTCTTGCTTTTAGAAGCCTAATCTGTTGGCGAAGCCTGACTATCATGTTTAATAGTGTCCCTTTTTCCTTTTGCAATTCCCTTATTTTCATCAACTTCTCAGAAAGAATAGCTGACTATTTGCCGTGGGTTGGAGTGTGACTAATTTCCGGATTTTCTTCTTGAGGTGGCTGATCTGGGGTAAGAACCTTTCTTGGCTCTGTTATTTCTTGGGCCAATTCTTCCTCTGCCCTTATTTCCTCCGGATTCTCCTCTGGTGCCTTCTGACTAGGGACGGGCCGTTCCTGCCTGATATTTTCTGTTTCTGTCTCATCATGGACGGGTGAAATTTCTACTTCTGCTTCTTCCGTATGCACTTCCTTGGGTGCATCTTTTTCCTGGGTTTCTTCTTCAGCCTGGAGGTTGGATGGACTCAGGGGCTGGCCATACTCGCCCATATTGGCCAAAATATTGGCCAATTCATCTTCCCCCATCGGGTTTTGTACTGGGCTTCTTCCCTGCTGTTCCATTTCTTCCTCCTGCTCGGGTCGCTCAACTTCTTCTTTCTCGTCTCCTTCTCCTTCTTCATCCTGTTCTTCTTCTCCTCCTGTTTCTATTTCCGCTGACTGTCCTTCGTCTTCCTCTTCTGTTTCTGTTTCCGCTGACTGTTCTTCATCTTCCTCTTCTGTTTCTGCCTCGGCGGACTGCTCTGTTTCTCTGCTATTTTCTTCTTCCACCTCTGTCCCTGTGGATTGTTCTGCGTCCTCCTTACTTTCTTCTTCTGTATCTGTCTCTGCCGATTGCTCATCTATAATTTCTATTGCTTGGCTCGTGCGAGCCCAGGGTTTCTTCAGCTCTGCTTGTAACCCTGCAAGCCGTGCCGACTTTCTACGCTTTGCTGGTTGCTCAGATGTACCAGAGTCAGGTTGTTTCTCAAGTTGCTTTTCTGCTTGTTTCTCGGCTTGTCTTTCATCTTGCACTTCTGTGCAAGCGTCCTTCTTTCTCTTCTCTGGGCGTTGGGGTGTGCTATCAATTTGTTTTCGTTTTTCTGGGCGGCCAGACGTGGTCGTCCCTTTATTAATGATATCAATTAATTCTTTCCAACTGCTCTGCTACTGGGTAAGACTATGGTTTACTATCAAACGAATTAATCCATGGTGGCTAACCACAGATTCTTTGTGTTGTGCCTTTTTCATGCTTTGTGCCACATCATGCAATAGCGAATTAAGCAATGCAGGTAAATTCATAGAACATTTTTGTTTTAAGACAGCTAGGAGTTTTATATGTCGTGGTCTTACCACGTCTTTTCTGCCCTCGCAAGTAATGTAGCTCTGGACAATTTTCACCAATTCCGCCCATGGCTCTCCTAGCGTTGCTGGTAGCGTAGGTTGAGGGAAAGGAATGTTTCCTACTGGCTACTGTGTTGGTCTCTGCCAGTTATTCTGCCAGCTTGAACTTTGTGAAGTGGGGGGAGTCCATTGCGGTGGATAAGGGTTGTTTTTCCAGTATGGTGGGGGACAAGGAGGATTCGACCAGCCAGATTGGCTTGTCTGATTTAACCATGGGTTTGCAGAAGGGTATGACTGTGATGACCAATTTGGAAATGGGGGTTGAAACTGACTTTGCCATGTATTATACTGTTGAGTATTGTATTGTGGATACTGAAAAGAAGAAGCTGGGTCTGAAAACATACCAGTTTGTCGCGGCTGCCACTGACGACGTTGGTTAAGTAGATACACTGCTTCTGGTTCTTCTTCTGCTTCCTAATATACTGCTTTCAGTCCAGGTAATGAGGGACAATTTTCTGTAGAGTGATCCCTTGTGCAAATGGCGCATGTCTGAACTGTATTTAGTGGGCATTCCTTATGGCTATGCTTCTTCCTGCATCTGGGGCAGAAAATTGCTAAATTCTATTCTGCCTCCATTTGTTTCTACTTAGCCTGCAAAACGTCCAATTGTGTAGTCAGTGTTCCTAGTATATCAGTTTTAAAATTTTCAAGTAAATTCCCAATTTCCACACGTGTTACTCCTTCTGATGAAATTGTATTTTCCCGTGCAAATCGATCATGTTCTGCTGGTTTGATTCGTGTACTGCCTCTCGAACTCCTGATACATAAATCAATTATGTCAGCAAAACTTTCCTGATATATATCCCCTTTCCTCATAATGTTTAATGTTTCAATCCATTGTTCTTTCATGCCCCTTATTAATGTTGTTTTCAACATGTTATCCGGCAAGGGCAACGATGCATAAGGGGATCTTTGCAGATTATACTGGAAACGTTCCACATATTCTTCTAATGTTTCATTTGGTCTAGCTATCATCTGAAATATTTCATCTTTCAGTTCTCTAGACCTACAGTAATCTTGATATTTCTTTAGGAAATATTCTTTCATTTGTTCCCAGTTATTTATAACTCCACCACCTAAACCCATAAACCATCTTAAAGCTGACCCTTTCAAAGTGGAGGGGAACAATTTTAATTTCTGGGGGTCAGTGGTGTAATCATATCCCCTGCATAGCACATCAAATTCAAATAAATATGCATCGGGGTCCTCTGATGTAAGTCCGTGAAATGTAGGAATGTGTTGAAGGGGGATTGCTTTCATAGGAGCATTTGTTGCGGAATCCACTATGGGGTATTGTAATGTAGAGGTTTGGGTGTTTGGCTGATTTTGAGCCATTGGGTCAAATATATGCCAATAACCTTCCAGAAGATCTAAGAGGGTATTCTTAGGTTGAGGAGGAATATTTTCAACAGGAACAGTTTTAATAGCACTTCCTCTATCTGGAATTTTTGTCTGAGGAAATAGGGTGTCTTCAATAATAATTTTTACCGCGCTCCCTTTGTCTGGGCTATTTAATGGCTTAATTATCCTAGGAGGAGATCTTGGCTCCCCAATTTCCCCTGTTTCTCCTTCTCCTTCACAAAGATTGCTTAGATTCCCTTCCTGCAGTCGTTCTGGAATAGAATTTTCAGTTTCTTGAAAATCCTGTTCGTCAGTCTGACTATGCACCTCAGCAAAGGCTTCAGATGGTGAGCCTGAGGCCTGAAGGGAACTAGTAGGTTGTTTGGAAGTAACTTTCCTGGGTCCTACTGAAGGCTGAGATTTGGCTTTCTTATAGATTTCGTCTATGTATGTCGATCGACCAAGGGTCACCGGTCCCTTAGCTTTTTCTGGTTTTGCTAATGGTTTGGGATTTTTCTCTAGCTTTTTCTGCTTAGTCATGCACTCAATTTAACTACTAAATTTTAAGCAGATAACAGCAAATCTGCAGGAAAGCGGGCAAAGTAGTAGGGCTTTTACATGCTCCATACGTAGGTTCTTACCTTCCATTTTCAAAACCCAATTCTTCCCTAGCAGGTTCGTACACTACTCTGAAAAAGACAAATGGCTACACTCCTTCCCCGGCAACGGCGCCAAAATGTAGAGATATAAAAAGGGTCTCTTTCACCTCTAGTTACCTCACATTAATATGTCAATTCGGGATCGTCTGGTTATTTCAAAGGGTGTCTCAGTCTGAGGCTAGAATTTGCCAGAGTAATGCTTGTAGTACAACTATTTACAACTACGAAAGTAAACTAATGCAAGTCTACAACTTAACTACTTCAAAGGACTAAATCACACCAAGTATTGCATCAGCCAAAGGTTCAGTAGCAATAACCCATCCTTTTCATAACTGATGAGAATAGATCAGAGGTCTGGGAGCCAAATAGTAGATGCTGGGCTCGCTACAGCCTAGGATCGTTCTTAATGATTAGAAATGAAACAGCAGATAAAAGAAGTGATAATGAAATGGAACAGCACATCAGCCAAGGGCTTGGTAGCAATAACACATCCCTTTCATAGCTGACGGGAGCAGATCAGAGGTCTGGGGACCAAGTAGCAGATGTTGGGGTCCTCTACAACCTAAGTCCGTCCTCAAGAAACAACAAATTAGCAATCTGGAAATGGAACAACAAATTGAAATGGAACAACAAATAAATGGAACAGCAAATAAATGGAACAGCAAATAAATGGAACAGCAGGTAAATGGAACAGCAGTTCAAGAATAGAATAGTAATCGAAATAAGTAATAACTGAGTTCTTTAAGCTGCAACTCTATTTAACCATGCCAATCAAAACACCAATCCCTCAATATTATATGATGGAACAATACTATAGAACCTTAGAAACACACCATACTTAATCTGCTTCTGTTGAAACACATACGACTGTATCTCATAATAAAGAATAGTCACATTCGATACCCATGTAAAACAGATCTTTCCAGATGACTTGTTATAATGCAAAACACAATCGTGAAGAATTCTGTAATAAAGTAACAGTGTCCTGTAGGGATTAATCAATGCTTAAAGAATTGGTAAAATAACATAGAATCGATATAAAGTTCAAGAACACGAAATGACTTGATCACAACAGAGCATGTAATAGAATATTCTCAAAACACAGCAGATTACTAGAGTACGTCTATGAACACACCACATGGAAACCACGCCTAATAATACAAGAGAAAGTGTCCTCCAGGGCCGGGCCCTTAGCCTCCAGGGGTACACCGCTTAAGATAGATCCAGGCTCAAAGATAAAAGAGTGAACAAGTCTGTATTAAAGCATGCAATAAAATTACAGGAACTCAAGTCTTCAACCGAACATAAAGATCATAGTCCTGATCTTCCTTAAAAGAAATTACACTCCCCAAAAGATCCTCTCTGAAGCCAACAGTGCTACCCCTTTTATAGGGAAGATGGCGGAGATATCTAGGTACAGAAAATAGGCAAAATAGCGATCCCTCAGGATCTCAGATCCTGAGGGATTCGCAGAATCATTAATACTGCGTTACTTCTTTCTTTTTATGTTTCGTGCTGGTATCTCCGCGTCCTTTCTTGGGTTGATTCGTTGTGATCTGGTTTGTTTCCGGTCTTCCGTCAAAGGGACAGCAGTTAGCTCAGCTTTGTCTTTACTTTTGGAATGGCCACCTCCTGTATTTCCTCCCTCCTGCACATAGAAATGACGACTATCAGTGCTTTTCATTAATCTCTCGTGTTTCGTTATAAATTCTTATCATTATCTATATTTCTCATGCAAAAGGCTTTTGAGTTCTGATGAAAAGATACCAAAATGACCATCGAAACATACCTTCCTTGGTACTCCACACTTGGATATTCCTCACACAGAGGTCGTGTTCTTTGCTCGGTCAATTGTAGACCTTAACAGACTCATAGAAGACACCAAACTTTTACTTATGAAGCCCAACCACACCATTACTTGGTTCTTGTAATCACTCAATTCATCTTATAAAGATGTTGTTACTCATCCTTTAGGACATCAAAAATATCAAAGAAAAGTTCAATAAGAGCATGAACACTAGGGAACACTTCAAAAAAACCATTCACAAATGTTCATATTCCATCTAACAACTTTAATTGAGAACATACTTCAGGATAACTTGAAACTTCCAAACTAGAGTATACAATCATAAAGCATATCATAACAGTTGAGTTTTAGTGCATCTACTTGTCACAGTAGTTAGAAATTAGAATAGCCTTGCAGTTTACTCTATGAGGCACTGTTGTGGTAAAAACACAACCCCCCCATTATTGACTTGTACAACTCAAATAATGGGGACCCTTTCTAAAAATTTTTGGCTAAACGTCTTTTAGGATTTTTATTTAAATGATCATCCTACGCTTTTGTTAATTTTTCATTTTCTTTGGATTCTTGTTTTGATTGCTTTGTTGAAATCGATTTTTTATAAGATTCCCATTGACGCTTGTTTCGCCTCATTTAGTAAACTGGTTCATAAATGGCACTCCTTCGAAGTCTCATCATTTATCTAGCCTGGGTTAAAAATGCATAAAATGTACAATATTACATTTTGTAAATAAATTAGTTCAATAATGCATTCATTTTAAATATTAACCTGTAGTGAGTTTTTACTAACATTTTTCCATTTTTAGTTATGCCGCCAAATCATGAAACAGCGAGATTTTAGAAATTTAATTCAATTTCCAAATTTATTATTAATCTCGAAAACCCAAAGTTTCCAAGTGGTTGTAGTTTATTTTTATTCTTTTTATTTATTATCCAAGTGGCTGTAGTTTAGAAACTAAAATTCGTAAAATAAAATCAAAATAAAGTTGATATTTAATGTTAAATTTTAAATTAATTTAATTAATTAATAATTAATTAAATTAATTAATAATTAATTAAATTAAAATAAAATTCAATACATAAAATATCAATATAAAAAAATATATAATAAAAAATTTTCCGATCGCATCGGAGGCTTTGATCGTATCGGGAGTTTTCAAGTGACACATTTTTAAAAACCCTGATAGACTCAATCCTCCCGATCCGATCATAAAAAATGCACACATTGCATCGGGGGTTTTTCACTTGACACATTTTTCAAACCCCGATGGATTCATGTCCCTGATCGCCGATTAACCAAAGGGCAATGGGGCATTAACCAATGTTTAAAATTCATTTGAATCGCATCGGGAGTCTTTATTTGATATAAGTTTTATGCCCCCGACACCACTCCTCCTCCGATCCGATAAGTCAAGGTTTGACTTTCAAGTTAATATCTCCATTCATGGTTTTAAAGTGGTTTATGTAATAACGTATGGTGATAATAGCTTTAGTTTAAAATGTTTAAATATTTAATGGTGAGAATAGGTTTAGTTGTTTAAATATTTAATATATTAAATTTTAAATTAGATAAATTAGTTAATATATAGAATTTAATTAATTTAATTAAATTATTATTTTGATTGATGTTAATTAGTTTATAAAATAATTAATTATATTAGTTAGTTAGATTAATTTTAATTAATAATAGTTTGTTAAGTAATTAGTTTAGTTTATAATTAACAATTAATTTAGAATTAATTAGAATTCTAATTTAGGATTTAATTTTTAATGAGAATTTTGATTTTTTTAACCCAGCAACAGAATTTCCAGATTCATGCCACATTTGATCCATCAAATTTGGAGGTTTATAGATTGAGTTACACTTGGCCAAATAAGAGGCTCATTGGAAAGATAAAATCAAGGAGAATATTTCTGAGGAGGTTTCACTAATAGACTTGATCATTAATTTGGTCAAAAATCATGTAGAAGATCAAGCTCCGAATTTCTAAAACAAAATCAATTTTCTGAGTTATTTTCTGCATTTTCATTTGTCCAAAGCCTCTTCTAATTGCAGATTCGCTCGTCAATGATATTCTTGGCCAATTAAAACCATCCCCAGCATCAATAGAAAGCTTACATTTTATTTTCAATTGTATTTGATTGGATTTGTTTTAAATGCCAGCAATGACATTTTGATTTTATTGTTGCATTTTAATTTATTTTAATTTCTTTTTGCAGGAAAACAGTGGAAGAAATATGGAGAAAAAGATCTCAGTCAATAAGAATGCTCCAGCAATTGAAGATTAGAATTTTTGAGCAAATAAAATTGGATTTGGCAGATTTCTCTTCAACAAACTCTCCTCTCCAAAATTCCTTCACAAATATTATAAATAGCAGATTGCAGAATGTAATAGAGGCTACTGTCCTCTGCAATTTTAGACTTCTAAAAACACTACTGTAATAGATATTTAGAATTGTAGGAGAGATGAGAGAAAATCTCAGATCTGGGGATTATTGAGGATTTTCCCTTTGTATCTTGAATTATGCATGAAGGGCAAATTTTGCACTATTGTGGCTTTAGCTTTGAAAGTAGAAATTCAAGCAATGTAAAGAGCTATTGGAGACCAGGGACAGAGAGATGGATGCAATAAATTGGTATTTCTAATACTACTGTTTCAAATATCAGTTTTATTTTTATGGTAACAGGAATATGTCATTTTATTCATGTTTGTGCACTATTGTCAATATGGGTAATTTGTCTCAATGTTGTTATTATGTATCTCTATTTTTTATGGATTAATTTCTCAGTTTTGAGTAACTACTTACTCAGAAATCTGTCTTATAAAATTGATTTATAGAATGGTAATGTGTTGTGAACTATTTCCGCATATCATTATTCAATTATTGGATTTACTGATTTAATAATTCATATCACTTTTGTGAACTACTTCCTGAATGTTGTTGGTTTATTATTTCAGTTAAGTGGTCTCATGTGTTTTGGTAACGATAATATCAGTTAATTGAACTACTTCACTAACTTGATATTCATTATAAACAAGACATATTTAAATCCCAATACTTTAATTATATTGCTCTTAGTTGGGTTAGATCTATATCTACCTAATTAAGATAGGACTTAGATTAGTTTCTTTTGCTTGCATCATAGAATAAGCTTGCAATTAGAGTAGTTTCTACATTCTTTTAAGTCCTCTCCTCAAAGATGCAAAATTTTAGCTGTGGCTTAGCTGAACCCAAATCAGCTTAAGGGTCATTCTCTTGCCTGATCAGCAAGAAGAAGTGATCTGATATCCCTAACTATTGGTAGTGAAAGATACATCATAAACCAATAGCTATAGGGAGAAGGTAACTGGACCTAGTTAAACCAGTCGGAGCCACCACACCAAACGGAAAAGGAGCTGCTTTAAGGTCTGGACCGGGTGGTTATCCCCCATTGTTGTTGCAGCGATTTTCGAGGCATCAACAATTTTGGCGCTAGAAGGAGGGCCTGAGATATTTTGTCTATTGGAGTCTTTTCAATTTAACACTTTATTTAATCACGATGGCTCCTCTTAAACTTCCAATTTGGAGTTGTATCCATGGACGTGCATCTTCCATTACCCCACCTTAAGTGGTAAGACTCTTGTCTCACGCAAAGTTCAATGGTAAGAGAAATTCTTCTGCTTTTAACCATGTCTTTCAATTTATTCAAAATGTTCCAAATTATGATTTTCAAGGGATTGATGAAGGCATTTTATGCAGAATTTTTACTCTCACATTTGCGGCAAAAGCGAGAAGCTGGTGTAGAACTCTTCCAGTTGCTTCAATCCACAGTTGGGATCAATTTTTTACAATTTTCATTTGTAAATTTGACGGCTACGATTATGAACAGGTATGTGATGAAATTGAATATCTATGAAGATTTGAAAATGAGTCCGTTAATGATTTTAATATTCGATTTCATTTGAATTGTTTAAGATTTAAAGATGAAGATAAACCTACAGAAGAAGAATCACTAGATTGGTTTGAATATATTTGTTCTCTTCCTCCCATTCCCAATCCATATGAAATTAATTAAAATTTTGTTTCATCCCCTTCTAACATAAATGAGAATTCCAACATGGATGTGCAAATCAATTGTGATGAAGTGGTTTCACAAAGCTTGAAAAATATTTCTATTCAAATGCAAGAAGACAACAACAACAATTTTGAAGAAAGAGCTGCCTTGGAATCTGAAAGTTACTTTGAGGTAAATTCAGAAAATCAGATCGCAAATCAACAAGTACAAGCAGCAGTCAAAGTAAATAATAATACGCAACGTGTTGTACAAATTTTTGAATTTTTCCATGATGAGCGAATGCCGAAATCAGAGCAGCAAAGCAGCCTTCTTTAAGAAAGCATGAGCACGCAAAGGAATGATCTACAATCTGAAATTTACAATGAGCATAATGCACAAGAGTTCTGAAATAGAGACACTTTTAAATACATTGTTTCAGGTTCACATTTTTCCCTTTATCCTGATATTTTTAATGATGGTAATTTTTCCCCTCTTGGTGTTAATGATATTTCAGAAAATACAGAGGCTGATCTAAATCAATTACCATTAAGTTTTTATCAAGATAGAGAAGCAATTAATGATGATTCTTTTGCCATTAATGAACATGAAATTCTTGTTCCTCCTTGTTTGGATATATTGGATGAGATAGAAGGGAATTGTAGAGAATATTGTGAAGTCATTTATGATAATTACTCTGACATTGAGGATGTTGATTTCTATTCTTTTCAAGAGAATCCTCATGATAAATTTCGGATAACATTTGAGAATGGGAAATTCTTTAATTTAGAAATTATCCCAACCAATCCTCATTTTAGAGTAGCAAATTATCTTCATGATTTCACTATTCGAGGAAACATCCCAATTTATGATTCATATAATGATCAAACTCTCATCCCTACTCATAATCATAATTCGTTTTCTAGTTCACAAGTTGGAATTTGAAATTACTCAAATTCCATAATTCTGACCAATCCTTATGAAAAGGAAATTATTTCAAAATAATCCCAATTGTGCTGTAACATTAGTTGTACAAATAATGATTTCATTTTAGTTTTTCTTTCACAATTATTTTGTTTAAATTTAGATTTATTTTCTGATTTTATTTTGCAAAATTTTCCCACTTTTCGCTGGCATATTGAACACCTTACTATCAAACACTCAATTGATGCATTGCCCGATTGGGAAATTGAAGTTTCATATTATAATCATGAGCATCAAAAGATATTAATATTTCAATTTCAATCAATGCTAATGTTTCATCAAAAGCTTCTATTTTTTCAAAGGCAATGTGAACAAGAGAATGTATTTTTGCAATCTGGCCAGCAATTCAATTCAATTAATAATTTTCCATTTCATTTGAAAGATTTCCATCCATTTTTCATTAATTTATTTGAAAAATATTTGGAAATTTTTCTCTCAAAGGAGATTGTTAATAGCTTAACATTTGTACATAACACTAACAATTTTTTCCAGGCCTTTGAATTTGAAAACCCATATCCACAATTCGGCCTGTCATCTCCTCTTTTGAACATTTCCCAATCATTAATGGAAATCCATCCAGATTTTTGTGATCCAATTGGTATTGAATTGGAAAGAAAAATTCAAGAGAAGGAGATTTTAATCAAATTGCTAACAATAACTGTACATTCTGATTTCATATTTGATTTTCTTAGTTTAATTAGATTTGTATTTTTATTACTAACATTTGAACTGTACATACATGCAGCAATTAAAATGAGAAAATGGCTACACTGGAAATATGACTATACCTAGTCATTTTCATGTATATGGTTAGAATAGGAGTAGAATTAATTTTGTTTGTTTGTTTTGTATAGTTAATTTGTTTTTAACAGTTTTGTAGATTAAAAAATAAAACAAAGCAATCAGCCTTCTCATGCATGTTCACTAAAACATTTTCTCCTTATCAGAAATTTTTAATTCTTGCTTTCCTTTTAAAATTTCTTGCAGCAATACCTCTACTCTACTTACTTTGAATAAGGTCTTGATTAAATTCAATTGAGGTTGCACTTGGCATCGATTGCCTCAAAACCACTTTTCTTCATTTCGAGATTTCCTTCTAAGATTTTCTTTTGGAATTTATATGATAAAGGTTGAGGATATAAGAGCTTCATGATCTCATTATCCCATGGAATGTATGACTGTCTATGATAAGCTTAATTCTGACTCAATCATTAGTATTCAGTCTAATCTTTTGCGGTAATCATATGAAATTCATATTCCTTGAAATTTGTTAAGGATGTCTATTCTACTGTGTGCACACCTTCAAATCTGTTTTGATATTTTTCCACAATTAGTGGCTTTATCCCATTTTGATCTTTAGTTTATTATTTGATGCTACAAAACTCATCATATTCATTTACTAAAGGTATTATTGAACAGTCGCTATAACAATATGGTTTCTTCTCAAGTTATTCAGAATAAGCAGAGATAATAAATTGTTGTTTCAATTCAAAAGGGGAGCCTATTTTTATATTTATTTCTGGTAAATTTTATATTTTCTGAACATGAATAAATTGATTTCATTCAGGCTGATTGCACACTTAGATTTAGAATAAACAATGAGATGATTTTAATCAAAGGAGGAATTTGAAGATTTATGAGGTAAAATCTGCAGACAATTTCCTTCCAGGTACGCATTTACAAAGTTCGTCCTCATCTCTTATTAGTTTCTCTTTTCCTTAGGTTATTTTTTATTCATGTTCTGTTTTATTTACAGATTTTCATTTGTTTTCAAAAACTTGAAGTAAGCAGTAAACCCATTTCAAATTTGCAACAGGTTCAGGGAAATTTTACTTTTGATTCATTAGAATTTGAACATTCTTTAACGTTGCTTTTATTCACTTAGAAAACCCAATTGAAATTTCAAGGAATATCATAAGACCATTTGCATCATAAGATTTCATCGGAAGTAGTTCTTAACATTTCTATTGATAACAAATTGTTCATAAAATACCTCCGATGTATTATCTTACTCATATGCCATATCTCATTTCGCATATCGGAGCTTTGCAGTTGAAGTATACTTCCATTATCATGAATCGCCGATCTCCGATAATCGACTTTACCGATATTGCAATGAACACATAATTCCGGACCCAATATGAAATTCCAATCAAATTCATAAAAAATATCGCGTCCTCTCAATTGCAATAATGGTAGGAGCAAAACTTTAAAAGGGCCGATGTCTCGGATCCGATATGTTATTGAAATCCCATCATAAAAAGTTATCGGGTCTACTCTTCGTCGCATATCGGCATCGCAAGAAATATGTTGTGTTACATCGGGTACCCAAAGTTTTCCGATTGCCGATTAGCTACATCATCCATCGCATCGCTGATATTGCAATTATTTCATCACATTTTTTATGCTCACGTCACTTCTATGAATCTATGATGTGCGTTTTGCGATACGGGAAGCACAATGTAAATATTCTCCGATCCCTGATATAATATTTATTTAATGATGCGATCGCTTCATTTCATTGCACATGTTCTTATCGGCAATTTGCCATTGCAATCTCTGATGCGATAGCTTCCAATGCATGCCTTTGAGCCATTAACATTTAATCGATATATGGCATAGCAACAAAAGTGAAGTCTTGCAAATTAAAATTCAAGAATGGTGAAGAGACATGTGATGCGAATCATCCGATACAGCGATGTGTTATTTTAAAAGCGAGCTTGGGTAACCACTATGGTAAGAAAGCAATTAATGACCAATTTGCAACATATTTAAACCATTTTGATTTCTCATACATTTCAGTTTTAAATATATAATTCCATAATTAAAAATGGAATTCAAGACCTCTCTATCTTCATATTTAAATTTTATTATCTTGGATTTGGTCTTGATTCTGGACAATTTATAAAATCATGGAATTTATATGAAACTTATAATATTTTGAGAAACAGTCATTACTGCAAATTCTCATTCTCATTTTTGATGCATTTGTTTTAATTTCAACTCCCTTGAGCACTAAGCATTCCATTTTTACATTTTACTGCTTGCTTTAGTTTAAATAAAATAAATAATGATTTTGGGTTACAGGATTTCGGTTAGTTTGACTTCTTCATGTTTTTAATGTTAATTAAAATAAGAAGTCAGCTAGTTTGGAGAAACTGATACCTTTCAGGTAAGATCAAAAGAAATTATCCAATGGTAAGATTCATGTACCCACTTTCATTAATTTCCATTTCGTTACTTTAGTTTCAGTTTTGTTTTTGCTGATATAAAAAATTTGTTTTGCAGTTCTCCATTTGAAGCTTTCAATCCTCTGTCGAATCATATTTTCGAGGTCTTATACTCTTCTCCTGGATTTATTTCAAGAAGCAGCGATAATCTTCGTCAAAACAACTATACCAGGAAGTTTATGAACCTTTAGTTTGTTTCTTTAAGCATTCCTTTTATTAGAAAATGATTAAGATGATGCTTTGAAACAAGAAGAATAATATCAGACAGAAAGTTTTCATTGTGGCTGAATTTTAATCGTCATTGCTATCCAAAAAACCTAAAGCATTTACAACCCTGAAAGGTATGATTTTTCTAAATCTCAACATAAGAGGAAATGATTACGCGATTACTTTCTTTTTCTTCATATTGTTGAGACATTGGTATAAACATTCTTGTTTGAGTTTATCTTTTGAAACTTGGATTTTCCTTTCCATTTTTAAGATTTCTTCGTTTTTATTTTTGTTTACTGATTTCTTTCTCATTTTAGCATAAAAATTCTTTTCCTTAGGATTTCAATTTTTATTTTGATGACTTTGCCATTATTTATATGGAAGGCCTACTTGTTACATAACAATGGTCAGCATACATGGAAAAAAATTGTTAATAGTCACCTATTAGCTTTTTCTTAAATCTCTTAGTGAAGTTTGATTTTATTATTATAAAGGTAGACACACTTAAGGAAAAAATTGCCAATTTACAGAAGTTGACAAAGTATCATAAAATTTGGAGAAATTTCTTTTTCATCAAAATTGTAATAATTTTGAGATTTCAATATTTTATTAAGATCTTTCAAAGTTCTATTATCAGTTAAGAAAAGTTATTTTTAACCAAGTAAAGACACTTTACAGCGAAGCACCTTTAACTCTGAAATTGTCATTCTTAACTCTTAAGGAGTCAATGATTCTCCTTGTCCCAAAGAGTCTTATTTTTCTAGAGTATAATGCAGAAATATATTTAAACTTAAAAGATAAGAGGTCTCATCATGAGCCTGCTTACCATGATCATAAGGGAAAAATAGGTTGACATTACCAATACTTCCAAACAAACCAGGGTAATGGCTTATGATTGCAAACAATTATAAGACAACGGGTCTCATCACGAGCGAACTTGTTCAGTCCAATTATAACCAGTGAATGGCATTGTCAACTATCTGACTACCAAACCAGGACAATGGCTTTTAAGAAAAATAAAAAATAAAAATTCAAAGAAAATAAACATATATAGATGGATTTATCTCTAGATCAATAATTCTTAAATAGATGGGATTCTGAATCATTTATGATTAAAAGGTAACCCTGTCGAGACTATAGATGTTTGCTGGCATTAGTGGCTCTACCTGTGACAATTGAGTATATTTTAAAAGCTAAGTTGTAAAGTGACCCCTGACTTATCTATACAACTAATTAATGGCTGAAATAGAGTTTTGCAATATTTTAATTTATGAGGAATTTTGAGAAAAATTACAGTTAGATGATTCTTGTTTTTATTCAGACTAATGAACCTAGTCAAGCATTTCAAACATAATTCTCTCTTCTTTAATTATTTTTACTTTAATTTTAGGAAAATCTCATTTATATTAAACAGAGATAACTGGTTCTTCTCCCGTGTGCCGCCATTGTTGTGGTAAAAACACAACCCCCCCCATTATTGACTTGTTCAACTCAAATAATGGAGACCCTTTCTATAAAATTTTGGCTAAACGTCATTTAGGATTTTTATTTAATTGACTATCCTATGCTTTTGTTAATTTTTCATTTTCTTTGGATTCTTGTTTTGATTGCTTTGTTGAAATCGATTTTTTATAAGCTTCCCATTGACGCTTGTTTTGCCTCATTTGGTCAACTCGTTCATAAATGACACTCCTTTGAAGTCTCATCATTTATCTAGCCTGGATTAAAAATGCATAAAATGTACAATATTACATTTTGTAAATAAATTAATTCAATAATGCATTCATTTTAAATATTAACCCGTAGTGAGTTTTTACTAACATTTTTCCATTTTTAGTTATGCTGCCAAATCATGAAACAACAAGATTTTAGAAATTTAATTCAATTTCCAAATTTATTATTAATCTCGAAAACCCAAAGTTTCCAAGTGGCTGTATTTTATTTTTATTCTTTTTATTTTTCAAGTGGCCGTAGTTTATTTTTATTCTTTTTATTTATTATCCAAGTGGCTGTAGTTTAGAAACTAAAATTCATAAAATAAAACCAAAATAAAGTTGATATTTAATGTTAAATTTTAAATTAATTAAATTAATTAATAACTAACTAAATTAAAATAAAATTCAATACATAAAATATCAATATAAAAAAATATATAATAAAAAATTTCCGATCGCATTGGAGGCTTTGATCGTATCAAGAGTTTTTGAGTGACACATTTTTAAAAACCCTGATAGACTCAATCCTCCTGATCCGATCATAAAAAATACACACATCGCATCGGGGGTTTTTCACTTGACACATTTTTCAAACCCCGATGGATTCATGTCCTCGATCGCCGATTAACCAAAGGGCAATGGGGAATTAACCAATGTTTAAAATTCATTTGAATCGCATCGGAAGTCTTTACTTGATATAAGTTTTATGCACCCGACACCACTCCTCCTCCAATCCGATAAGTCAAGGTTTGACTTTCACGTTAATATCTACATTCATGGTTTTAAAGTGGTTTATGTAATAACGTATGGTGATAATAGCTTTAGTTTAAAATGATTAAATATAGTATGGTGAGAATAGGTTTAGTTGTTTAAATATTTAATATATTAAATTTTAAATTAGATAAATTAATTAATATATAGAATTTAATTAATTTAATTAAATTAAAATTAAATTATTATTTTGATTGATGTTAATTAGTTATAAAATAATTAATTATATTAGTTAGTTAGATTAATTTTAATTAGTAATAGTTTGTTAAATAATTAGTTTAGTTTATAATTAACAATTAATTTAGAATTAATTAGAATTTTAATTTAGGATTTAATTTTTAATAAGAATTTTGACATTTTAGCTCATCAAAAGAATTTCCAGATTCATGCTAGATTTGATCCATCAACTTTGAAGGCTCATAGATTGAGTTATACTTGACCAAATAAGGCCCAGAATGGCTCATTGGAAAGATAAAATCAAGGAGAATATTTCTGAGGAGGTTTCACTAACAGACTTGATCATTAATTGGGTCAAAAATCATGCAGAAGATCAAGATCCGAATTTATAAAACAAAATCAATTTTCTCAGTTATTTTCTGCATTTTCATTTGTCCAAAGCCTCTTCTAATTGCAGATTCGCTCGTCAATGATATTCTTGGCCAATTAAAACCATCCCAAGCATCAATAGAAAGCTTACATTTTATTTTCAATTGTATTTGATTGGATTTGTTTTAAATGCCACCAATGACATTTTGATTTTATTTTTTGCATTTTAATTTATTTTAATTTCCTTTTGCAGGAAAACAGTGGAAGAAATATGGAGAAAAAGATTTCAGTCAATAAGAATGTTCCAGCAATTGAATATTAGAATTTTTGAGCAAATAAATTTGGATTTGGCATATTTCTCTTCAACAAACTCTCCTCTCCAAAATTCCTTCACAAATAATATAAATAGCAGATTGCAGAATGTAATAGAGGTTTCTCTCCTCTACAATTTTAGACTTCTAAAAACACTACTGTAATAGAGATTTAGAATTGTAGGAGAGAGGAGAGAAAATCTCAGATCTGGGGATTATTGAGGATTTTCCCTTTGTATCTTGAATTATGCATGAAGGGCAAAGTTTGCACTATTGTGGCTTTAGCTTTGAAAGTAGAAGTTCAAGCAATGTAAAGAGCTGTTGGAGACCAGGGACAGAGAGATGGATGCAATAAATTGGTATTTCTAATACTACTATTTCAAATATCAGTTTTATTTTTATGGTAACAGGAATGTGTCATTTTATTCATGTTTGTGCACTATTGTCAATATGGGTAATTTGTCTCAATGTTGTTATTATGTATCTCTGTTTTTATGAATTAATTTCTCATTTTTGAGTAACTACTTACTCAGAAATCTGTCTTATAAAACTGATTTATTGAATGGTAATGTGTTGTGAACTATTTCCACATATCATTATTCAATTATTGGATTTACTGATTTGATAATTAATATCATTTTTGTGAACTACTTCCTGAATGTTGTTGGTTTATTATTTCAGTTAAGAGGTTTCAATAGGATGTGTTTTGGTAACCATAATATCAGTTAATTGAACTACTTCATTAACTTGATATTCATTATAAACAAGACATATTTAAATCCCAATACTTTAATTATCTTGCTCTTAGTTGGGTTAGATCTATATCTGCCTAATTAAGATACGACTTAGATTAGTTTCTTTTGCTTGCATCATAAAATAAGCTTGCATTTAGAGTATTTTCTACATTCTTTTAAGTCCTCTCCTCAAAGAGGCAAAATTTTAGTTGTGGCTTAGCTGAACCCAAATCAGCTTAAGGGTCATTCTCTTGCCTGATCAACAAGAAGAAGTGATCTGATATCCCTAACTATTGGTAGTGAAAGATACATCATTAACCAATAGCTATAGGGAGAAGGTAACTGGACCTAGTTAAACCAATCGGAGCCACCACACCAAATGGAAAAGGAGCTGCTTTAAGGTCCGGACCGGGTGGTTATCTCCCATTGTTGCTGTATTGATTTTCAAGGCATCAACAGGCACTAAGAGGCCCAATTTACAAGGTATGCGGTTACTTGATAAGAATTAATTTGAATAAGGATACAGGGTTATTAACGTACGTTTGGATATGTTTTCCAATAGAAAAATATTGCATTCGAAGCGTGTAAACAAGACAAAAGAAAGTTATCATATAACAGCTCCGATTAAAGAAAGAAGGTTGGTTTTTGAAAGTTACCGACCTTATAACATATTATTCCAAACTGGAAGATTTGAATTTCTTCAGCTCGTAGAAACTTCATATTGACTTCAGGACAAGGCTCGGGACAGAGATAACTGGCGTACATTCAATGTAGACAGTTTTGTTAGCATATTGTTCTATATTTCGTCAGCCATTTGCAATGTTGTATTATCTAAATTTTCACAAAAAATTAAATGTAGTTGTCATGAAAACAAAAGTGCTCACAACTTTGACAGAAATTTTGGAGACCTTTTTGTAATCCTTTTTTGGAAAGTATTAAGGTATATTGCTCAATGAAGGAAAGATATAACCAAAGAAGACTCTGACTCATTTTTTGCTAATACCAGGGATTTAGCTGTTGACCCCGACCAGGGGAGTAATATGTATATTTATATCACAAGTTAGAATATACATACATACAAAAACGAAAAGAAAAAAAGGAAAAAAATTCCTATTGGAGAGAAAAACAGAAAGTGCTTACAAGTTACAACTTTCTAGGCAAACCAAAACTAACACAGACGAACCCTCAAAGAAATGGATTAGAGTCAATAAAGCCAAATGAAATAGAAAACATCTGAATCTTCCCATGATTGTTTTCATGTCCATTAATTGCACAAAGAATAGAACCTGAGCATCTTAGTTATTCCCCTCTTTTCCGGTGTCTGAATAGCAATACCCTTACATTTTCTTCTAGCGAATTCCAAACAAAGAAAGAACATTCTTCACTATTAACAGAAACAAACAGTAAAGCATAGCTAACAATGTTCATTGAAAACAATAAGAATGAAAAGAATTTTGAGTTCAATCCATACTACTTACATTATAGAGCGAAGCTTCAAGGTCTTCAAAAACGGAAAGTTTGCATGGTTGGGGAATCCTAATCTATAAACCCCCTTATCTACCATTGCAAAATTCAACGGAGGGACAAAACTAGAAACTAGTCCTTGTTGTTGGCACATCAAAGCCGCCTCATTCATTGACCAAGCTCTGCCTGCAGCTACTCCGTCACTTGGTTTTAATTGCAATTTCATCGTGTAGCAAAGATGAACTCTTCACACAATTGCAGGGCATGGATAACATAATTTCTAGCTATCCTTCCACCTCATATCCCTTAACTTCCCAAAAGCAATATTTTCATTTACCTGCCAGCATTTGTATACAAAACCACCATAACCCATTTCCCAACAATGAAGAACTGAGATTTTGGAAATGGGCATTAAGAATACTTAGAAATAAACTTTACCATTTCGATGTTTTGACAATATTGTATCAAAACCCACCATAGCCCACTTCCCAGCAATGACAGAGATTTTGACAATACTGACAATAGACACAGAATACTTAAAAAGTACGCATACCCTTTTGTTGTTTTGCACAATACTGCATACAATCCTACCATAACCCACTTCCCCAACAATGAAGCACAGAGATTTTGAAAATGGTCAGTAAGATTACTTTGAATTAAACATGTTCTTTTGTTGTTTTGGACAGCACTGCATACAAACCCACAATAACTCACTTTCCCAAACCCACAATAACTCACTTTCCCAGTAATGAAGCACAGAGATTTTAAAAATGGGCAGTGGGATACTCGTTATCAAAACCTACATTTTTGTTGTTTTGGACAACATTGCAAACAAAGCCACCATAACTGGCTTCCCTGAAAAAGAAGCATCGAGATTTTGAAAACCAGGTGGTAATAAAAAGAAAAAACTAATAATTAAAAGTTATATAAAAAAATTATTAACTAAAATAATATAACAATTAGAATATATAAAAATATAAAAGTCGTTGCAGCTGGACTTCATGCTACCGCATGAATACCAAGTGTCACCTTACATCCGTGTACCTGGCTGTGGGCAACGGAGGAGGTGGAAGCCAGGATGAATAGGCAATGACTCCTTTAGTAGTGAGCAGTTAGAATGGATAGATATCGATTTGCATAGAATCCAAACAACCTGGCTTTTAAGCCGTAGCTTCCTGCTTGCTGGTCTCGACTCGATCAATCGAAGAGGTTGGCTGGTAAGGATCAGTAGCAGCTAAGAGTTTGGGGCGGGCTTCAAAACCGGGGAACAACTGAACAACAATCTTGAGCTGCTTGGTCGCCCTTGCTTAAGAGGTTTAAATGAGTCCCCTAGTTGATTGAAAGAAAACTTAAGCACCTGTCTTAAAGCTATCGGAACTCCTATAGCGGTAAGGTAATCTGAAGGATTTATGTCGCCCCCTGTCTTACAGGAATGAAATAGAGGTGTGTTCGCTTCGCTTTGGGATATCTTCAAATGCCCTCTGGGCAAGCTCATCCCCTCTAGTATCAGTCGAAAATCCAAGCGCGGAGACATACCTATTCCTATTGGGATTACCTATAACCTATATGGGCATAAATGGGACCATGCCAGTTTACCTTCCCCTTCCTACGATCGAGGGGGCCATGTCGACTCAGGCAAAGCAGGTAGTTTCACCAGCATCTCATACAGATATGTATCCAGCGCCAGTGAATGATCCAGTTGCTCACCCAGCACTTGTAGCGGGTGCTAAGCCATCAAAGCCAGAAGTGGAGGCAGAGATGAATGTAGCAGTTCGAGCATAAGTAGTGCCCGCCAGCGCACTGCGTTGAATGGGAAGATCTGAAATGGGCCATCAAATTACGAGGTATGCTTTGAAGGTGTTGGCTTTGCCCCCGCCTTCGTTCCTGCTGCTCCCACCACGGGATAAGGTGAAACCCCTGCCTATGCCTCTATTGTTGCTCTGCATCTCGTACAGATATGTATCCAGCACCAGTGAATGATCCAGTTGCTCACCCAACACTTGTAGCGGGGGCTAAGCCATCAAAGCCAGAAGTGGAGGCAGAGGTGAATGCAGCAGTTCGAGCATAAGTAGTGCCCGCCAGCGCGCTGCGTTGAATGGGAAGATCTGAAATGGGCCATCAAATTGCGAGGTATGCTTTGCAAGGTGTTGGCTTTGCCCCCGCCTTCGTTCCTGCTGCTCCCACCATGGGATAAGGTGAAACCCCCGCCTATGCCTCTATTGCTGCTCCGCATCTCGTACAGATATGTATCCAGCACCAGTGAATGATCCAGTTGCTCACCCAGCACTTGTAGCGGGGGCTAAGCCATCAAAGCCATAAGTGGAGGCAGAGGTGAATGCAGCAGTTCGAGCATAAGTAGTGCCCGCCAGCGCACTGCACTGAATGGGAAGATCTGAAATGGGCCATCAAATTACGAGGTATGCTTTGCAAGGTGTTGGCTTTGCCCCCGCCTTTGTTCCTGCTGCTCCCACCATGGGATAAGGTGAAACCCCCACCTATGCCTCTATTGCTGCTCCTGGTAGTGCTTGCTTTGGGACTGGAATTGGAACTTCAATAAAAGAAACTGGTACAGGGTCAATTGCATTATCAATTGTGGCTCCGGAACGGGCTATGGAATTGGATTTGATCGAACAGGAAGTAGCCGTATCTGATAGGAGCAGCGTTATGAAAATCCCCGGTACCTGCATGCAGAACACCTGCAGCACCTGCATGCAGAACACCTGCCTGCCAATATGCCAAAACTGAAACTGCAAATAATTCAAACTGCAAAAAATCCAAACTAATGTTAAGTAATGTTAACATTAATGCCTGACGGTCACAATAATAAACACGGCAAAGGAAGATAGCCTATGCTTCGGCCTCTCCCGCCTCGGGAAGAGGCCAAATAAGATGGCAAACCATGGCAAAGCAGAAGAGTTTGGTTACCCTCGCATGGCGCATTTAAAAACTTTTCTCTAACCACCGTAATCACCGAAATAGCACTTCAAACTAATGCTAAATCAACCAATTTGGATTACTATAGTCCCTAGCCATTGCCAAATGGCAGGGACTAATAAGAAAACCATCAGTTTCATGTGTCCTCGTTTACGAAAACCGGTAATCTATTATTTTCATTTACAAGTACTTCTGTAAACGCATAATCTCTCAGTGAAACTAACAACCTAGGTCTAATCTCGATGAATGGGTTAGATCATTTTGACTCCATTAAAAGAAGTTTTTATCAAAAAATCGATTTACTTTAATTATTTTTTAATTAATCAATTTTTCTAATTTAGGAAATAATTAAATATTAGATAATTAATTTAATTAAGGTATTTTTTAGTGTCGTGAATTTTTTTATGGATTTTGGAGATCTCATGTTCTTTAGCCACTTAGATGTCATAGAGACTAGATCACCTATGTACTGCTAGCTTAAACTCCAAAAACTAACATGTGGGAATATGTGCCAGCCTTTCCATCTTCTATAAAAGATGCCCGAAGCAATCATCTACTTTAGTAGTGATAAGATTCATCTTATGTACCAATGTAACCATAATAGTCAAAGTCATAGTCATGAGCTTGGGACATGCCCACCTCATATGTATATTGTAAATGCATTCTATCATCAGAGGATTCTATGGTCTCTTCTTCAATACACCTTATTCTCTCTCCAAACTAGGATCTCTCTCCCAAGAAGTCAACAAGTCTCATTGTCACGGAAAAAAATGTGATGTATTTCGGTTATATGTTTTCCCCTATTCTCACAAATAAGGAAGCAATTGTTATCGCTAAAAATTTGTACACTCAATTCCCGTATCCAAGACACCCAACACTAAAAAATGGAATGTGTAAGTGTACTAGCAATGTTGAAAAACATCATAAATAATAAAAGAAAAACCAAAAATTCTAAAGTTTTCCATTTAAAAAATAAATCAATCTACACAAAATCGCCTTAACAATTTGCTTGGATCACTATGACTATTTCTTCAATAGTCTTATGGATTCACCGAAGTGGCATCTTATCCATTGCTGGTCAAATCACATTAAATTAGAAACCACCTATTGTATGGACAAAGTTAGCTAGCTCATTCTAAAGCCACTACACAATTGAAGTGGCTTTAAGGAGCCTGGAAAGGAATCCTCTTGTCTCCCACTAACTCACTCAAGGATAAAATCTCATCAATGAGCCAAGGGGAGGAAAGGCATGGGATTTGGTCTATATATATCAATGGATTTGAGACCAAAATAAGAAAGAAGCCCAAACAAAGTTATGTTGCCAAATTGCAGCATTGCCTTGGGTTCATAGAACTCAACATTGGGAGCTTTAGTAGAACTTATTTGACGAGACATCTTTCTTGCTAGGAGATGGAAAATGGACATTCCTTTAGGAGAGGCATAAGGTTTTCTTCCCTATCAACTTACTTTAGCATCTCTAGGAAAATTTGTAACTCTCTTACAAAGCTATAAAGAGAATTCTTGTTCCTTACCTTTTTTGTTGCCTTATGTTTTCTTTGTTATTACCTATAACTAAGGATCTTGTTTAGATTTAGTTATTTTGTTCATTTCTTTATGTTTTTTTCTTGCTATCAACTTACTTTAGCATATGTAAGAAACTTTGTAACTCTTTTCACAAAGCTGTAAAGAGAATTCTTGCTTCCTTACCTCTTTTATTGCCTTCTTCTATTTTCTTTGTTATCACACTCTAACTAAGGGTCTTGTTTAGATTTAGTTATTTTGTTCATTTCTTTATGTTTTTTTCTTGTTCATTATTTGCCAATTAACTCTATACAAGAAATAACAGTCTTATAATAGATTAGATTTTGGTACACCATTACACAAAAAAGGACAACAATTATGTTTTGAAATTTAAATTTAATCAATATGCTCTGCATCACTTTGAACTTAATTTGATCATGATGTCTTTAATTACACTCACTTAAGTATGTATTCAAAAATCTATTTTAACACATGTTTTATGATAAAAAATATTTTAAATTTCATATCTATATATATATATATATATATTATTTAATAAATATTATATTATTTGTAGTTATCTATATAGATATGTTTATTTTAAAATGTGATTTTATTAATTTCAATTTAATTATAAATAATTAGTTGATAACTGATAGAGATTTAATCTCTATAGGATATTCTAGAATATTCTTAATAGTAGTCATAGATCAAAATTTGAGGTTTATCTCTAAAGTAGTTATGCCCATTATATTATTTTAATTAAATTGATTAATCTAAAAAAATGTCGTATGAATAAGTGTGATATTAAATGAGTTACAATATTTTGGGTACGATAAGCCATGGTATTGTAACAAAGTATATGTATAAGTTACTAATCTCCATAGTAAAATGGGGTGAATCTCCATGGTTAAGAATCTCTTTAGATGTTTTTTAAATGTATTATATGTTTTAACTCAATTTTTTTAATAAATATTAGTTTAAAATAAAGTTTGATATTAGTTAATTTTTATGGTTTTTCAAATGTTTGAAATGTAAGATAAATCATCATGTAAGTGTTTTGATACTTATCATAAATTTTACTAGTGATTAAATTCATATGACTAAACCAATATTATATTTATCAGCTAATATATATGGATTTTGATGACAACAAAAATTATTAACATTTATTAAAAATATAATTAATTTATCTTAAAAAAACACTAAAATTACTTAAATTTCTTTAAAATCTTAAATTTATATTTTAAAAAATAATAATAAGAAAACCATCTATTGATAGCTAGAAAATTTAGTACTACAAGAGAAAATACCTTTACTCTCCAAAAAAAACCAAATTTCTGGTACCCCAGGGTGTTTTAAAATAGTCTTGGCACTTCATTTCACTATATAACTAATAACAGCTGACTAATAATAAAACAATATTATTTATTTTTTAATTTCTCTCCAAAAAAAAACAAATTTCTGGTACCCAGGGTGTTTTAAAATTGTCTTGGCACTTAATTTCACTATATAACTAATAACAGCTGACTAATAATAAAACAATATTATTTATTTTTAATCTTATAATTAAAGTTGATCATATCCTTAATATCTCTTCATATTTCCAAATAATTTAACCAATCCTTGATATGTCCTCATATTTCCTAACAATTTAGCGGAAACTTAAAACTGAATATCTTCCTCAACTCTTATTTATTAATAATATAAATTAATAAAAATAAATACTACAGTCCTCGCAATACTCAATTTCTGATATAATTATATATAACATTTAACTTTAAAAAATTAAATATATTAAGAAATATATATATATATATTCTTGAAGATTTATGAACAGCGAATAGTTTGTCCGAGCGTGATGGGTCAGTCATAAAACGTATATACACAGCTAAAAAAAACATCTTCGGCTGCATGGGTTCTGCGTTTACGAAAACCAGTAAGCTATTATTTTCATTTATAAGTACTGCTGTAAATAGACACTCTCTCAGGAAAAGCTCGAAAAAGCTATAACGAACTTACAGATGAGCATAAATAAACACAAGACTCCACTAAACACAATACAGACCTAAGATTATCGCACCAGCACTTAGTTATAAATTTAACATAACCACGTATCCAATTCACATACAAGTAGCCACAGTGCATCACAGCTATATATGACCTTACTCTAACCAAACTTAGTATCGCGCATACTCATCCCTGACATAATAGTTGCCCGGTGGAGGGTACACAGGGCGACGACGAGGGGGAGGCGGCGGCGGCGGCTGGTCAACAACATAAGTTTGACGCTGATAATATTGTTGAGGCCTCCGAATAGCTTGATGCCCATATCCCACTTCGTAATCAACCTCATCCTCATCAATTACACACCAAAAATTTATATTAATTCCATCGTAAGATTATTTTCCAGAAACTCCCAGCAAGATAGAAACAGTATGAAGTAAGCCTTACCAGAAACCTCATACGATACATGGGGTGGGAAGCCATGACGGGCAGGACCTGGTGTGAACAAAGAACGAAGAACAAATAGGGTTTAATAGCGAAATCAAATTTTGAATCTACTTACTAGTCCATGAACAATATTTGCTTCCTATTCCTAAAAATCAAGATAAATAATCACATTACAAAAAAAATATATCATAACATGAAATCCAATAAAACCTAAAACAACAAACCATCCTACCACAAAATCTACATTAAATTGACAACTATCTGCACTAACTTGATAATTACTACACAATACCTGGTATGAGAACTACTACTAAGTATACTTAGTATGAGAAAAACAACCAACCATCCACACCACAGACTACACTAGCTTGATGACTACTGCTTATACTTACCACGAGGAGGAGGATAGTCATAGACGGGAGCGGGGTTGTATCGCCCTCGAGGCGGTACTGGTTCGTAATCATCAAAAGGAATAAGGCCATGGCCAGGGTAACGTTCACATGACCGGGGCTTAGGGCGACCAATTACGAAGCTTCCACTAAATCCCCGATCAGTTTCGTCCTCATCCCCATCGTTAGCTTGCTGGGCCTTCTTGTTATTGCCAACTGGAGGAGCTTGTTCCTCCTTTGCATCTCCTCCAGTTGGGTATCCCGGAGGTGGCTGACGTTTATTTGCAGCAGCCATTTCTTCTTCTTCTGCAGCAAAAAAATCTAACCCACAACAAAATGAAGAACAATTCAGTTCAGTGCCTAGCAACAAATAAAATACAGGAAATATTTATTAATTTACAGCAATAGAGGGTGAGCAGTGAGAGCTCACTGAACTTCACCCGACTTTACTTCAGTTGGATATGTTTTCACTACTGCCCAATTTAATGTATATATACACCTCTGGAATGAGTTGAAAACATGAATCAATTCGGTTTTGATGTGGAATTTTAAAGATGGATATACACGTATTATGCTTTGGATTCGTTCATAGATATACATAGATCTTACCTTAACTTGATTACGAATTCGACCTGGAATAAGGTTGGCTTCTTTCGGTTTTTATCACATTTGGTATATGTTCTGTATCTTTTAATAAAGAGTAGAATCAGTTCAGTTTTATCTATACTCTCAATTATTTTCAATCTGTGCGTACGAAGCATCTTGCAAGGATTTTTCTTTTATAAAGTAGAGCCTTATAATGTGGCTGGTCATGCCTGCTCATATAAATCAACTGCGCAGGGGATTCTTTGTCAGAGTTGACTGATTATGAGACATTTTGATGTCCCTTTATTCTATTTTACCAAGCAAAATATTCATCACTTCGTTGGCCTGAATTCTTCTCTCTACATATCATTATACTTTTCTATGACTCCTTAATGGCGAGTTTCTATTTTAAGGTATTTATTGTGCTGGTTGCGTCTTTTCTTACCTTTCTGTAAGCATTTTCCATAGTTTGTGAACTCTTCAAACGGTTGAGTTGTCAACTGAAAGTTCATATTCCATCTCATCATGTATCTGAAAAAATAAAGTTATGTGAATTTTGATTAATTTAATTAATCATTATCTTACTTGTTCTTATCAGCATCTTAATTAATTCCTGAAGCTAATAGCGTGTCTCATTGGCTACCAATGCTTCATTTTCATCGGTTGTGTCCTACCTAAATATTCTTAAAAAAAAATCTAAGTGAATATTCTTTTATTTTAATCAATAAATATTCATTAATTCTATCTATTTTTGTATATTTAAATATTAGTTTGTTTTTAAAAATATTTTTAATTTATTTTAATTTTAAATTTGTTATGTTGTTTTGTCAAAGAATTTAAGTTTAAGTGGTTTGGTGAACCATTTGTTTCCCAACAACTTAAATTCAAGTATTATGAGTTATATAGCTAGTTTTTTGTGAAATTTATAAAATAGTTATATATAATAACATAGTGGCCGCAATCAAATTAAAAATTTTCCAAAAAAATTATTTGAATTAAAAGAAAAAAGAATTAATATATTAATTCTAATGGTTGGTTGCTTAATTATATTAAATATTTAAGTTAAAATAATTTTAAAATTTTCCAACTTAATCTAGACTTTTTTTTTAATTAATTCTAAGTTCTTGCATTAATTAAATTTTCTTTTTATTTCCGTTTTCATACCTTTATTTCCCAATAAAATTTAAGTTTTAAATTAAGTTTCTTTTAACCTTATTTACTATGTCATCTTTTCCTTTAAGTAAAATTATATATATATATATATATATATATATATATAAAATTTTAATTTTAATTTGTAAATCTATTTTAATAGTCAAATCAAAAACTTCTTACACTCATCTTAATGGAAGGAATCTTAATTTTGGAATGGGGTTACTTTGTTGAATTGAACATTTTACAGTTTTGAATGGCTTTTCTTTTGGATGAGTTTATTTTCTTTTGAATGAATATGTACTATTTCTTTCTAATTATTTATTTCAAAAGAATGGTTTAGTCATAGTCTTCATAGGTATCAATTTTTAATTGGCTTTGATTTCCCATTTAAGATTCTTTTTACAAAGGTATTGTTTATTTGATTCAATTTGAGAATAAGTTTTTAATTGTCAAACCACATGTTGTCATTGCCAACTATATTGTGTGGGCTTCAACCTTATTAGGTTCTCTTTTATTCACTAACCTCTTTCAAATTTTGTTTTCTATTTTTTTTCAAAAGTGGCTCATCCAAATAAAATTGAAACTCAATATGTTTGGTTCTCAAGCCACTAAATTAGTAAAACTCACATTGATGTAGTGATTGGTGCCAATTTATCAATAAGATTCATTTTCTCAACATTTTTGTTTAGACATATAAATCCTCTCAAAAGGTTCCCTTGTGATCAAGTTCTTCATTCCCAACCATAAAGTATTAACTTTGAAATCAATTTTAACTTCAAATTAAACCTACACCAAGAAAATTCACTGTAACAGCTCCAGGTTAAAAATTCATGTAATAAAGTTAATAAAAGCAAAATAAGACCAAGGTCATGGGACACGTATTTCAAGTTGAATGTTGGGAAAAACATCCTAGTGGGTATTCATTTGGTTTATCATGCCTAACAGAAATTGACAAAGGATTTGAAAGGAAAAAAGACATTAATTGACATTTTATTTATGAATTAATGAAAAATAGGAGAAAATGAACGTGAAAGGTTATAGGTTACATGTGAGGAGGAAATTGATGAAAAATTGAGAAAATTGAAGAAAATAGAGACCTCATTAATAAAAATGCTTCTCAGGACTAGTTCACAGTCTTTTGACAGTTTTGGATGGGAGCTCTCTCTCTATTCTCTCTACTCCCTCATACTCTTGCACACTGAGAGCATTCTTGGAGCACTCTAGCATTGGAGAAAGGAAGGAAAAAGAAGGACAAGGAAGCAAAGGGAAGCAAAGATCAAGCAAGGAAGAGTTGGATCAAGTGGTTATAGTGGGATTACTTATAGGTATCAAGTTACATGTATGATTTCCTTGCTAGTTTTTGCATGCATGGTACATTCATGTGTAAATTAGTTCTCTTGTTGTCATTGGCATGGGTTTTTCCAAGTGTGACAATTGTTTTCAACCTTTCCTTGCAATTTCTGGATAGCCATGGTGTGATTGGGTTCTTTCATTCAGTTGAGTTGGATTGTGAGATGGTTTCGAAATTGAGTGATGTGGTCTTAGAAAAATTCCCAAAGGACTGGGAATCCCTTGACCAATAATGGTGAGATAAACAGTAAAGCATGAGGGGGAGATGAAAAAATTCCTCAAGGTATTAATGAAGAAATCCAGAGCCATCCATGTTTGTTTAGGGCTAGTAATCCCTTGGCCGTTAATGGTGGGATTATGGTAAAGCATGTAGTCTATGCTCTTTGTTTAGGACTAGGAATCCCTTGACTGGTAATGGCAAGTTACATGGTAAAGCCTAGTTGTATAAATGAGGGTTTCAATCCTATAAATCCCTTGATCAGTAATGGAGGGATACACAGTAAAGCCTTAGAAGCCTTGGTTGGTTTTGTTGTGACTCCCACATTCATGCTTGAAATATGGCACAAGTGTGATTGGCTAAAAGAAAGATTTGGTTCAACAAGATCTATGGTCGGGTGGTACGTGGGTGGTACGTGGAAGATCCTTGTTGAAGTTTTTCATTAGAGGCATTATCTCCTTGTTATTCAACATTTTTTAGAGTTTCATTAAGTTCTGGACCGAGGCCTAGGTCTTAGCCCTGAAAAAGCAGTTTAGATCTTGGGGTTGCTAGCATAGAACTAAGTGAAAAAGTCTACTATCGTTGGGATGCAAGCTCATGAGAGTCACTAAAGGGTCTCAGCTGTTGGATTTCCTTGTCATGGGAGTGACCGAGAACCTAGATCAGTGAAAATAAAAGTTAACTCAAGGATTGGGCACATGGAGTGGTTGGTTAGCTCTTAGGGGTCCCGTAGCATCTGAGGGAGGTCAGTAAAGTTATGTTTGGTTTCAGTTTGGTTGATTCCACTTTGTTAGAAAATTATATATTACGGAGCAATGGAACACATAAAATATTGCAGAAATACAAACACAGAAAATGCATAAAACAAGAGAGACAATGTCCACCCAGTTTGGGCTACGTCCACCCTGAACAACCAGTCCTTCCTTTCTATTATCCAGAAAAAGGAAGAGACACAACCTACAGCAGATCCGCTGTAATATCCTCTGTTTTCTCACAGTCTCACCTCTCTGTTTCTTGCTCAGAGAATACACATCTATTACACAGCCTCAAATACAATACCCTCATACAAAGAGAGGGGTTGCCTTCTAGGGCAAAAAACCCTAAACTAAACATAAGTTATACCGTTAGATCATCAGCCTAATGAACGGTCTAGATTGACTAGAAATTACTATACTTTTACAAGGCAATTTTACATCTATTTTTAGCTTCGGGGGCGCTGCTCCCGAACTCCCCAACTGCGGGGGATCGGTCCCCCTGGACCCCCATGGGGGGGACAAGTCCCCCCCGTGTGGAGGTGTGTACAAAATTGCTGGGGTATACATCCGGCTTAAACAAAGACCTCTAAACAATCATGCTCCATACTCAACAATCTCCCACTTGGAGAATGATTGTAGCAACTCCACCGCTGCTTCATTTGCTGGACAATGACTCCTCTTTGGACTTGGTTGTTTATCATCTTCATTGTCATCCTTGAAGACCAATTGAAACTAAGCCTATTCTCAATTTCTCCCTGGTTACAACTTTTGTTAGCATATCTGTAGGATTCTGGCTAGTGTGTATCTTTTCCAGCTTCAACTCTCCATCTTCCAACACTAATCATATGAAATGGTACTTGAGCTGCATGTGTTTAGTCCTGGAATGAAATGCTGAGTTCTTTGCAAGATGAATGGCAATTTGGCTATCACTGTATAACGTGCCCATATCATGCTCTTACCTAATTCACCCATTAACCTTTGTAACCAAATCCTTTCTTTACTAGCCTCTATAGCAGCAACATACTCTGCTTATGTTGTTGAAAGTGCAACAACACTTTGGATTTTTGAAACCCAACTGACAGTTGTTCCACCAATAGTAAATACATACCTGTAGTGCTCCTCTTATTATCTCTGTCACCTGCCATATCTGCATCAACATATCCTTATAGAGAAATGTTTGAACCACCAAAGCATAATGCTTGATTTGTGGTACCTTTCAAATATCTGAGAATCCATTTCACTGCCATCGAATGTTCGTTTCCTGGATTGTTCATGTACCTGCTTACAACTCCCACTGCAGGTGCAATATCAGGCCTTGTGCAGACCATTGCATACAGTAAGCTTCCAACTGCTGATGCATATGGAACTTTAGACATATAATCCATGTCTTCTTGGGTTTTTGGGCACATTTCCTTACTAAGTTTGAAATGGCTAACAAAATGTGTACTAACTGGTTTTGCTTTGTGCATATTAAATCTTTTCAACACCTTTTGTATGTACTCATTTTGAGACAATGTTAATTTGTGATTTTCTTGTTTCTAGTTATTCTCATACCAAGGATTTGTTTTGCAGCTCCCAAATCCTTCATTGCAAATGAATTTGCCAATTTTCTTTCGAGCACATTTATTTCATGCATGTCAGACCCTGCGACAAGTATGTCATATACATACAATAACAATATAATATAGCTGCCATCATTTTGCTTTTTCAAATAAACACAACGATCAGAGTGACATCTAGTATAACCTTGTTCAGACATAAACTTGTCAAATTTTAGATACCACTGCCTTGGAGCTGGTTTTAAGCCATACAAGCTCTTTTTCAACCTGCACATTAGTTTCTCCTTCCCTTTCACTTCATATCCTTGTGGCTACTGCATATATATCTCTTCCTCCAAATCCCCATGGAGAAAGGCTATCTTTACATCTAGCTCCTCAAGATGCAAATCTTCAGTGACTACTAGACTTAAAATAGTTCTAATTGAATTCATTTTAACAACAGGAGAAAATATTTCATCAAAATCAATACCTTTCTTCTGTGCAAACCCCTTCACCACAAGTCTATCATTGTACCTTTGTTTTCCTCCATCTTCTTCCTTCAGCCTGTAAACCCATTTATTCTTCAATGTAGTTTTTCCTGCAGGCAACTTGACTAAGTCCCAATTCTGGTTATGCATTAAGGAGTCCATCTCTTCTTCCATGGCTACCTCCCACTTCTTCTTGCTTTCAACCTGCATTGCTTCTTCATAACATTCGGGTTCACTAGAATCAGTCAACAATAAATAATATAATGAAGAAGAGTATCGTTCAGGGGGTCTACTTATCCTGGTAGATCTTCTAACATCACTTTTAGGTGTTTGGGGTGCTTGTTGCTATTGTGGTGGTTGTTGATTATTATTATTTTCAGGCACCTTTACTTTTTCAGTGATTTCATTAAGAACTCCTTATTCCTTGTTTTCTTTTTCCTATTTCTTTTCCTGAAACTGATTCTTATACAAGACCTTTTCATTGAATATTACATCTCTGCTCCTAAGGATTTTGTGATTTTCGTAATCATATAAGCGATAACCAAAATCATTAACACCATATCCAATAAAGGTACATTTCATTGACTTTGCCTCAAGCTTTGTTCTATTTTCTTTATCAATATGGACAAAGGCCTCACAATCAAAAGGCTTTAAAAAAGAGTAGTTTACCTTTTTACTTGTCCATGCTTCCTCTGGAACACCACCATCCAAGGAACTTGAAGGCCCTCCGTTTATTAGATAAACAATAGTATCTACAGCATCTTCCCAAAACTGTAAAGGAAATCCTGCATGCGATCTCATGCACCTTGCACGCTCCATGATTGTTCTGTTCATCCTTTTTGACACACCATTTTCTTGTGGTGTTCTTGGAACTGTCTTCCCTCTATGAATTCCATGCTCTGAACAGTACCTATCAAACTCTTTGCTGCAATATTCACCTCCATTGTTTGATCTAAGACACTTCAATTTCTTTCCTGTCTCAATCTCAACCAAAGCTTTCCATTTCTTGAAAGTATCAAATACATCAGATTTATTCTTAATACAATAAATCCAAGTTTTTCTAGTTGCATCATCAATAAAAGTAACATAATAATGAGAGCACTGAGAGATGATACCTGAGCAGGTCCCCATACATCTGTATGCACAAGCTCTATTTTTTTCACTCTTCTTTTCCTTCCCAACTCTGAGAAATCTAACTCTCTTTTGTTTTCCATAAATGCAAGTGTCATAGGAGAAGTCTCTAGAAGATTCCATGAGCAACCACTTAGCAAACTATCTCAGACATTTTTCCATCCTAGCCCATCGTATCCTATAGAAGGCCTAATCAGTATGCATCACACCTAAGCAGTGTACCACTCAGTATGCATCACACCTGGCCAATGTAGCAGTCAGTATGGTTTAGTTTTGGCCATTTCTGGATGGTTTCTCAGGTGGAACTTTTGGGGAATGATGTAATCATATGACCATGTTCTATTAGGGTATGAAACAACTCTTTTAGGGGTTTACTTGCCCTAGTTTATTGACATATAAGTTTGGGGTTGAAGTGCCCAAATATGTCTATAACAGTTGCCCCCTAAAGCATGAAGTCGTAAATCTTAATGTTGGGTGAAACACTTTATCATGAGGATCCGAGGTTTCGAACTGGAAGGTGACCTGCATAACTTACAATATAGTACATCATCATCATTAAATTTTCATGATCTAGCTGAGGCGTGCATTCCCATGCTCAGCTTTATAAATTCATTTCATGTACATAGATCAGATAGTCGTCTGTAGATGTAGACTGGTGATTCTTCAGATGTAGAGTCATCATCCTTGGTTTGGATGACCATCTGTGCAACATCTTTGTACATTTGATGTTTTTATATCCCTGAATATATCGCAGTCCAGATGGATGAAACTAGATCTGGGGTCTTCAAACTCGTTCAATCTCTGCTCGATGTACAAGTCAATCCATGTGAAGAGATGATTTGAAGTTGAACATGGAAATACATCGCCTGATTACCAGCCAATAATGTGAGCTGTTAATAGACGCGAGAGAAATCACCGATAATGATAATGACCCTAAAGGTACTACAGTACAATTCACGTGGTGTGAATATGTGATCCGATGTCGAACACCACACAAAATTTTTCGGTCGAAGGCCATTGATGTCAACCTGTCGCCAGAAGTGAGAAACTTGCCATTGAGGCATGCAAGCTTCAAAGCACTAAAAGGGGTGTTTCTAAGTCAACTTCTTGGATAATGAGCTGATGTCGACAAGAGGTAACTCGTCATAGGAGGGCCTTTATGTATCCCACATCTACGACATGAAACAAAGAAAATGATTTCTGGAGGTGAAAACAATCTGATTCTACAAGGTTCAGGAATGGCGGCCATGAAAAAATGAAGGCTGGAGGTATTGTAGTGGATGAGACATTAACTGGATTGTGGTTTCTCAACTAAATGAATTCTCTTGAACATGTTGGTGACATTGAGATGGATTGGTAGCGTTAACCCCAAAAGATGGATTGTGTGAAAGACCAATGGTGAGATGACCAGTGAATGGAATAACCCAACTCGACTCAATAATGGTGATGGAGTGAAAGTGTCATGTTCAAGTGCGACCTGCTACCATAAGTTCTTCAAGTTTTTTCCCTTTATCCCCAGTCATTACTGACCAGTACCTCTTTATTTTTGTCAAGCTTGAGGAGGATAACATATGCTTGTTCTATAATTTTCCCTTTGGGAAAACCTATCGCAATGTTTTAATGAGTCTAGCAATAGTGAAACTCGTTCTTGTCTATAATGGACAAGTTTGTCGCTATTTCTTTAACGAGTTTAATGGCAAGGATAACTCGGTCCTTTTCATGTTTAGAGAGTTTGAGAAGGGATGAAAAGGAAACCCTGTCTCGTCTAGAATGGACAAGTTTGTTGCTATTGTTTTAACGAGTTTAACGACAAGGATAACTCAGTCCTTTTCATGTTTAGAGAGTTTGAAAAGGGACGAAAAGAAAACTCCAGAAGTTATTTTTTTGTAAATTATTCCCTTAGGTCGGAAAAAGGATAAAATAATGCAAAAGGGATGACTTTTTCGTGAGATAATCCCTCAGGTTTGAAAAATATTAAAATATACAGGAGGGATGACATTTCCAAGCACTTTAACGAGCTGGAAAGGCCAACTGCTCGACAATGTTTTCATATTTAATGAGTCTGAAAAGGGTTTAAAGGAGACTCAATTTTGAGGAACAAGTGGTGTCTAGGGTAGCGACTAGTTCTGATGAATTTGGAACTTCTCAAAACATGGTGATTTCTGTGAAGAGGTTGGCTAATCAGACCACTCATCGCAACTGTTCCTCAAAAAGGGTAAACAACCAAGTGGAAGCGTATGATCAACCAAAAGAATGGAGGTGATCAGAGGTACACAACCAAGGCTCAAAAGGCTGATAGAAAGGAAATCACAAAGGTTAATTACTGAAGGTGGGTTAATTTTTTGACAAGCTTGAACCATGGGGGAACTATGCTTGGGTTCAGTTTTTTTTTTTTTTTTTTTTTTTTTTTTTATATGTAAGCTCGAAACAACAAAAACTAAACATTGAAAATGAAACAACAAAACTAAAAATTGAAAATGAAAATTGAAAAAGGAAATGAAAAAGGGTTGCATGCCCCCAACATGATGAAAAGGAGAGTCTCCTATAACCATATTAAAATTTATGTGGTTAGGTAGGATGGTTTCGTCCAGAGAACAAAACACTTCCTTGGCTTTGTCCAGAATAGACAAAGGTGAAAGGTGTGACAGAGCGGTATGACAGACCAATCACATAACCTACAAGGAAACTTATCTTTACAGCTAGGTGCGTCCTTAATAGACAAGGGTGCATGCCCCCTAAGCTTCCTTACATTCACTAAACTACTCATGGCAATCAGGTGGATGGAATGAAGGTTCAAGAGATACTGCTGATGTAAAAGGACCATTTAGGGATGATTATTGACTTGGAGCTATGTTTGAATTGGGAAATGAAAGCTGGTCAATGGTGACAATTTTGCCTTCATGCGGGAAATGCATCACTCGGAAGAGTGTTGAAACAATAGCTTCCATGTTATAAACATAGTCATGTCCAAGGAGTAAATTGTAATCTAATAGTCCTGGGACTACCATCACGTTCAGATGAATGGTTTTCGCTTCCAAAGTGATCGATAACTTAGGAAAGATCCCTAATGGTTGATTGGTTCCTTTGTTAAAGCCTAACAGATTCTGTGTAACAGGCATAAGTGGTGGCGAACCAAGCGCTCTCCAAGTAGTTGAGGAAAGAATACTCATTGATGCACCTTCATCTATGATAGTGCCAGACATGATCATTTTACAAGCTTGTACTATGATTCGGAAAGGTACATAAGAAAGAAGGCGGGATTTTGCTAGTCGATTCCAATCAAAGGAGGTGACTATACTGCTTGGAGGGGGTACTAAATCAATGGGTGAACTAACCCCTTGTGTTATGAGAACTGGGGGGTTTTCCTCCTCTCTAGATGGAACATGTGGATTTCCCTCAAGTTCATTAGAATCTGAAGTAACAAAAAGAATTTGAACGGTATCATTCTCACTCTCTTTGGTAAGGGTACAATTTTCTGAAGGTGAAATTGGGTCAACTATCACCTCGACCTATTGACTTTGATCGGGTATAGACTCATAAGATTCACTTTCAGAGAGAGTGGTTTCGATCGACAATTGATTTAAGTCAGTTGGTTTTTCAACTAGTAAAGGACTTGGGGAGAGTTTCCTGTAGCCAGGTGGAAGTCGTTGTAGTGAAGCAGAATGGTTATCCAAAACTCTTTTGGCTTCATCCAAAAAAGGAAAAAGGTGAAGGGCATAGTTCCCTTCACATAACCTACATGGAAACCTAACCTTTCTCATCTGTCCATGAACTTTACTATCACTAGTTGAAGGTGTGTTATCAACATGATCTCTAGAAGTTGATGACACAGGATGTCGCGAACGGGGAGACCATTCTCTCGAGATCCGAGGAAAGCAAGGACAGTCTCGAGAAAAATGGTCACTCGCAAAAATTATGCATGGATAGTTGGCTTTGGAAAGTCTAGTGAGTGGATTTTCACTAGATGATGCATTCAAAGAAATGGTTGCTTGGTTGCCCCCTTGCTAAATTGGCTTCTTCTTCTTTTCCTTTCCTTTCTTCTTCTTCTCATCCACCTAGTTACTAGCATCACTAATTTCACCAAGCAAAGAGGAAGAAGGGGAGGGAGAAACAAACAAAGAAGAAGGCGAAGGGTCAACTTCAGTCTCAGCTGGAGGTTGATTCGATTGTGGTGGAATCACGACATTTTGAACCACAGAGGTTGAAAATAGCCATACTGGCAGGCCAATGGTAATTCCCAGAAGGGACAATGTATCCATATACGGAGCACCAATATTTCCCCAAGAAGAAAAAGGACTAGGATTCCCATCAAAAGGGATTCCTTGATCCGTGGATCCTAGATTTGTCTCCATATATCTCAACCTAAGATCAACTAAGGAACAAGGATATTAATTTTAAAGACGCTTTGACACAACTTTTCTTTTTCAGTTTTTAAGAGTCGAGAAAAAGCTAAAGATGACTCTAGCCTCCTTCGATTTTTAATGAGCCTGAAGCGACAAGTGCTTAGATGGACCTTTTCTTTTAAAGAGTCAAAAAGGAACAAAAGTGACTACTCTGGAAAATATAGACAGAGGGATTACCAAAGCAATCACAAAACTACAATATACACCTTGGTGATAAATTAAAGAGAAATTACCAAGGACTTATGTACAGCAGTCAATCTTCCCGAATGCTATGTTCAGTGCATTGTGATCAATAAGGTGGTAGAATCGGCTTCCTATGGAGAAAGGATATAAGCCTATTGTGGTCTCCCAATATATACGCGATGGTATGAAGAGCACAATTCCGTGTTATCACTTTTCATATCAAGGAAGAGGAATCACCCAACCTTCGATGAAAACAATAGTTACTAGTTTTTATGATGCCAGAACACGTCTCTAGCCTAGACCTCTAGATGTATTGCGTTAAGTTCCAAAGCGTTGTTAGGTTCATTGAAATTTATTTTAGAGTTGATCTTGTTTAAAGTTTTCCTTTCAATGGTTCACTGTGTGATGTTGATTTGAAATTCCTAAAATGCAATCTACAATGATAAACAATCTTTGTTTACTTTGAGGAATGAAAATCCTAGCTACTAGGGAAAGAAGATTACAATTCTTTCAAACAAAGAGCAAAGAGCACACACTAGTGCATTTTTCTAAATCATTTTTCGCACAAAAACTAAATGAAAATTCAAATGCATGTATTTGTTTTTCATTCTCCTTAATGTAAAAAATGCCAAAAAGGAAAACTAAATGCAACAAAGGTTTGAAATATTTATTTCAAAATGACATTTTCGACAATTTCTTCTTCAAAAGAGAAAGGAAGACTAAATGACACTTTTCAATTTTGAATGAGAAAATGATTTTGACACTTCGAATATAAACAAATCAAACGATAGTTACGACACTTTTTGTACCAAAGTGACAGATCGATCTAAGCAACTTTTCGACAAAGGATTATAAATGATGAAAAAATACATAAAAACATTTACTAATCCTAATCTAATGGAGGCTTATCTATGTGATGCAAGTAAGCTTCAGTAAGTAGGCACTGTTCACAAGCAGCAAATCAACTAGACAAAACTGAAAACAAGGTCAAAAACCCCCAATTTCTAGAATGGAAAAAGGTTCAGTTAGTCATCGCACTTGGGCTTCATAGAAACAAGGATACATTGCACTTTACACACTCAGGAGGTGTGATGCATACTGGGTTACAGTGACAGACAGTGCGATGGGCCAGGGAGTGCAACTCAAGTGGGTTTTGGCCCAGATGTGCAGCTGTTTTCAGTGAGTTAAGTTGAGGTATGATGGACAGTAAAGAGCAAAGTATAGCGGAATGCCTTGAGAGGTTACTGAGCTACCAAAAGGGCATCTAGATGTGCTTGTAAGTCAAATGTTTAATTCATAAACTAAACTAGAGATTGACTAAAGTAGCATTCATCTACTATGAAATTGCAGAGCAAAAGCAGTTCAAAGGCTACCTGGCTGAATTTAGGTTCTGTCTATAGTTTATAAAACAAACAATAACAACAAACAAACATCTATTCGTCCCTAGTGGTGTCGAAAATTTGTTTCTAGGAAAACTAGTGTCTTGTCGAACGACTAGCCCTCTAGGTTTGGCCGCTACCCTAGAAACAACAGTTTAAAGAAATTCAACGATTTCTTCTATGTATAATAGATAAGAGAAAGATGATGGAACCAACCTGGAACTTCTGCTTAATACCTTTCTCGATATCTCTCCCCCTTGACAGAGCTTGCAACTCCTCCCCGTACTTAACCCGCTTGGAGAGTACTTGTAGAAACACAGTAACAAAGAACCGTCAAAGCATCTTGATCTATTATAACATAAACATTACAGAAACATATATATAATGAACAAATGGTAACATTCACAATTGCACAATCATATGGAAGAAAACTTGAATAAATTTATTAAATAGAAGGGAGAATTACAACCCAGTTGTCTAATCCAGCATCATCCTCCCAGCATCAATCCCTCTTCACCTCATGAAATAGAAAGATCACACCAACAATACAATGCTCTTTCCTCAAATACAAACTATCAGCACTTCCTTGCAATTCACAATATTCCAGCCCCCAATCTCTTAGATGAGGGATCCATTTATAGATGTGTGCAAGGGTGTGAGTCATCTCTAGGGTTTTGATTAGTGTCATTTCACTTGTTACAATTGGTTCCACTTGGAGATTTCTTGGATCTATTACTCATCCCTGGGCGAATTCATAGAGGCAAGTGTCATAGGAGAAGTCTCTAGAAGATTCCATGAGCAACCACTTAGCAAATTGTCTCGAACATTTGTCCATCCTTGCCCATCGCACCCTATAGAAGGCCTAATTAGTATGCATCACACCTAAGCAGTGTACCACTCAGTATGCATCACACCTGAGCAGAGTACCACTCAGTATGCATCACACCTGGCTAATGTAGCAGTCATTATGGTTCAGTTTAGGCCATTTCTGGATGGTTTCTCAGGTGGAACTTTTGGGGAATGATGTAATTAGATTACCATGTTCTTTTAGGGTATGAAACAACTCTTTTAGGGGTTGATGGGCCCTAGTTTATTGACATATAAGTTTGGGGTTGAAGTGCCCAAATATGTTTATAACAGTTAGTTTTGTTGTGCTAATTTCAACTTCAGAATTAAAAACAATTGCTCATCATTTGCTTCATGTGCATAGGTTTCCTTATGGCGTTTGTGAATGTAACAGGTAAATTTTTCAAGTTTTATGTCAAATTCATGAGAAAAATAGCATATAAATAAAGTGTTGAACAACAAAAAACAAATATACAACAAACCATCAAGATTAACACTTGACATAGTGTTTTGATGAAGGAGTTCACCACTCCTGCGCTACATCTCCTTGGTCCATCTTCCATGGCTTGGGCCTCTATATTAGCTCAAATTGGAAAAACATGATGTTTACAATGCTTCGTTACTCCTAAAACCTACTTCAATGTGCTCAAACCTCAAAATAATCTAGGAATGACTCTTTCTCAGCCAAAATTTGTCAACAATTGCAAAAGTTATGGCCTCTTTAATTTTCCCTAGGAAAACTCCACTAAATTTGGACAAACTCTAGTTAGCCCTACCAAATTTGGAGCAGCATCAGATTTGTCGAGCCTGCTAAAATCGCTACCAACTTAATATGTGCTTTAATTAAGGGATAAGTATTATTTGATTAGCGTTAATCCCACTTAGCGTGTTAAACACGTGGTTAAAGTTAGCACTGGCTCTGGGTTTTGTGGTGTTGTTCATATGCGGAGGGGGTTGGTCCTCTCCTCCCCCTATCTGCCATGTGTTACTCTTTATATAGAAAGTGCACCCGTAGTTTGTTAAGAAACATTGTTTTGGTTTAGTGGTAAAGTTTTAGGTTTGTGTGGGCGAGGTAGCGGGTTTGACTCTGCCGGCCTTCCAAATAACCTTTTACACTATGCCAACCTACTAGGCCCTTGCAGATGGACACGTGGTGGCCTCCGGGCTTGCCAAATGTAACCTTCTCATTGGTCCTCCGATGGCTATCGACCATTCATAAAGAACCACTTGGCATGAGCTCATTCACCGTTGACCAAACTTTGACCTTCATAGTCACTTTCTACGTCAGCAGTATGGACTGCTGACTCAGTAGTGATTGTAATTTTTTTTAACAAAATTCTTCTATTTGGCAAAGCAAACAAAAGTCTCTATCTTTCTCATACAAACTTCATTTTGTGTGGAATAAGTTGTGTTCGGATCGTATCACCGAGACAGACGCAGTCATTCAGTTTTTGAGCGATTCTGAGCACTTTTATTTTTGAGCTAAATATTGATCACTTGATCATTCCTCCCCACTGGAAGCCTTTTGGACCCCAAAAGATACTATCAATAATTTTGCAAGTGAGGGTACATCTCCCTCACCTTCTCAATCTTCATCCATTTGGCCTTAAGAAGGATTTTGTCCCTTGAGTCCCACTCGAACGTATTCGACATTCCCTCTCTTTGAAGTTCTGGTTCTTCTGTCAAGTATGAGATCTTGCTAAAGTTCATCAAGCTATTCTGGTGAGAAATAATTTACTAAGGGTAGCTAAACATTCTCTCCTTGATCATCAATCAAAGGAGGCTCAAACAATCTCAAATTCCCAACATTAACAATAAAGTATATTTTCATATAAGGAGGCAAATCTAGTTTAAATGCATTGTTACCAATCTTTTCCATAATTTTAAAAGGAACATAAGGGATTGAATTCATCTTTTTACCTTCCCCTTGAGGTATCTCTTTGCTAATATATAACCAAACTTCATCACCAACTTGAAATTTATGATCGACACAGTGTTTGTCATGCCTTGCCTTGTAGCTGCTTTGACTCTTTTCAAGCTATTCTTGCACTTTGTGATGTATCAACTAAATTTTCTCAATGAAATTCCTTGCCTTATCGATGTCTCTATGGCCATCAATAGCAACATATTTCTCAAAGATGAATTCCAATGGTGATCTTGGCAAGTACCCAAAACATGCCTCAACTGGCAATGTGTTTGTCGAGGAATGCTTTGCCCTGTTGTATGCATGTTGTATGTAATGCAACTATTCATCCCCCAACTTGGGATGTTTGCTACAATATCCTCTAAGAAGGTGAATGACTATCCTATTGACCATCTTGGTTTGTCCATCTATTTGCGGATGAAAGGTTGTACTCTTCTTCAACTTAGTGTCCATCATCTCCCACAAATTTGACCAAAAATTCCCAAAAAATTGATAATCTCGATCACTTACAATGGAAGTAGCAAGACCAAAATGAACCCAAAAAACTTGAAATAAAAGATGAGTTGTATCTTCAGTTGTAATTTGCTTTTTACATGGCATTAGAATACACATCTTGCTGAACCTATATACAACTACATACAAGTAATCATGACCTTTCCTTGACAATGGAAGACCTCCTACAAAATCCATTGAGATACTCTCCCATGGACATGAAGGTACCGGAAGTGGAGTGTAGAATCGTAGTTTCCTATTTCTAGGCTTAATTATTGCACACAAAGAACATCCTCTAATGAAACGAGATACACTATCAAACATGTGTGGCCAATAACAACACCTTTGGAGATTTGTTATTGTCTTTCCTACACCAAAATGTCCAACAATCAATGAAGTGTGTGCCTCCCATATGATATTGTTTCTTTCTTCCTATGGAATACATAATTGTTGGCATTATGATGTATGTGTTGTACTTGATGGCAACCCACTTGTAGCAGAACAACTCACTTGTATATGGTAACTAGATGAATCTACAAAAGAGATATTAGATGTGACAGAATGCATGACAAGTAGTGCTTACAGATATGATGAAATGCAAGGTAGCTTCAAGGAATCAGTTTAGAAGGCAACTCACTCAGATGAAAGATCACAGTATACTAAGAAAATAGCAAAGAATGTCAGATCAGTCTTCACAGAATGAAGAAAAATAGGTATACGCAAGTTCACCATTGACCAAGCCGTGTATATGTTAGTGTCAGTCTTTGTAGCCTTCCTCCAGTGATCAAACATGCTCATACAAAGTGATTTTAAGGTGTCAAGGTCAAGTTTTGTCATTTCAGTGAGTCTTCAAGAAAAATTTAGTCACTAGGTATTAGGCCTAGGGTTTTCTTTTACTCCTTTCAAAGTTGTCCAAATGTTAGTCCATTTCACTATTCAACTAAGTGTACCATCAATTAGAGGGTTTTCATCATCATGTCAAGTTCCACTGGATCATTTTACACCTTGTTCATGCTTCAATTGTGCCTAGGTAAGGTTCATTTCCCTCTCTTATGGTTTTGAAGGTAATTTCTCTTGGATGGTAAAATCATCAGCAAAACTTGTATCCTAATGTTCATACACCTTCCCCTATCCTTAATGTACCTTATTAAACACTTCCCATCACTGAAATCACCCAAATTCCTCATTTTTCCACAAACCCTAGTTTCTTGCTACAACTTGACAATTTTCTAGGTTGGGCTTGTGTTCAGCCCTTTTGGACCCCTTCCCCTCACTCAATCTATGAAATTCCACTTTCCCCTTCTTTTTAACATCCCTCCCTACTTCCCAAAATTTTCTCAAGAATTTAGAAGCCCCTTATCCCCTTCATTTCGCTTCATTTCAACAAATCCCCTGTTCCACACATTGGGTAGGTTTTACTCAAATGATGTTTTTGAGCAAGAAAAGATGGATTTTGGAACACTGAGAGAGGTTTTCGTCCACAATAGACCAATGAAGAAAAACCTCCTTCACTTTTTACACAGGTGTCATGGTTTTAGAGAAATGTCAAAAATACAGTTTCCTCAGGAGAATTGATGTACCTCTGAAGTGACCTTGGGAAAATGGCTTACTTGATGAGTCAAATAATAACTAGACACAAAGATATTTCCAATGAGCTATCATGAGCTCAATTTGGAGTTGAGAAAGACCTTCAAAAGTTGACTGCAACAGCACTCTGCCTTTAGGCAGCCTCATTTTGCACATTTTGACTAGTCTTGGGAGAGTTGATTTTTGATAGGGCAAATGAACTCCAAATTTAAAAATTCTAGTAGGGTTGGAAAGTAGACTCAATAACATCTCCAACGAGCTATCCCACACCCAATTTGGACACCAGGAAGGCCTCCAAAAGTCTCCTGCAAAAAGTGTGACGCATTGGGTTTGTTGGCGTGGCGCATTGGGTTTGTGGCGCGGCGCATAGAGCTGAAAGCCCAATTTCACCCATAAACTCTCTCAAATTTCCAAATTTTCTCAATCCTATGGTGTGAAAGTAAGTTAAGTTTTCTTCCCTTGCTATTGAATGAGCTTTTCTTAAAAATTTTGGTGGTTTAGTGAGACAAAACTCAAACCCTACCTCCTTGCAATTTTTTCTCACAAACAAGTGCTTAGGGTTTGTAGTTTGTGTTTTTGCTGCCAAATTCCATTCCCTCACTCCCACACTCTTTGTTTCTGAAATTCATTTTCTAGTTTCATTTCCATATCCCTAAATTCACTAACCCCATATTCCTAACTCCCACTATCCCAAACCCTTGCTACACATTCCTAAACCCTAATTGTTATCCCAAAATCTAAAAACTATCCTTAAAACCCTTCTATTCTCCAAATTCCAGTTAGCAACATTTTTAAAACCCCTCTTACCCTCTCCCTCCACAGTCCCTCATACATTCTTACCCTTGGTGGTAGAAAACTAAAATCACCATAAATCTCTTCATACTCATCAAGAAAACTCACACATTAGCAAGCATCGTGAGTCTTGGTTGGAGAGGAAAAATATCCACTTGGAGAGGAGGCTAGAGAAGGCCACAAGGGAGAAGAGATTGTTGAGGCATATGGCTTATCATTACATGGCAAGAAACAAAGTCTGCAAGGCAAGAATCAGGAGCTTGAAAGCAAAGTTGAAAAGGGCATCGAGGAGGCGAAAGGAGCATGATAGACTTCAGATATTGGCTAAGGCTTCCTTGGCCCAACACAACACTTGATGGAGAAAACTTAGCCCAAATTTCAAAAAATTTGGGACACTTTTTGCATTTTTGAAATTTTTGGACTAAAACACAGAATTTTCTGCCCTACGCGCCGCGCCACCTGGCGCTCGATTTTTATGGGAGCCTCCAAATGACAAAAACTTAGCATTTTTAGATTTTGCATGGAAAAATATGCTTTCCTACCAATGGCCAAGAAATTTGGACAGGTTTTGAGCCCTCAAAAAGGTCAAAAACACTCAAACAATGACCTTACTGCCCCTATTTTGACACACAGGAAGCAGTGTTGGGAGAACGAAAATTTGGAGGGACCAATGGAGGGAAAATTGAAAAATTCCACTTGGGTTGGAAAGTAGATAGGTATACCTTTCCAACAAGTACACTTGGAGTGAATTTGGACACCAGGAAGGCCTTCAAAAGTGGCTCCAAATAGGTGCTATGCATAGAGAATCAGGCACGGCGCATAAGGAAAATTTTGCCAGTTTAACCAAGTATACTCTTTTTTTCGCCTAGATTTTTCCAGTTTGACTTTTTCACCTTCTTAATGTCAAATTTGTGATGTAATTTAATGTAAATTGATGGATCTTGATGTAATTATGTCAAATTTTCACTCATGGAGGTAGATTCATCCATGAAAAGTTAGTTTGCAACTGAATGAATCACTTCCTTAGTTTTTAGAGGCATGATGTTCCACTGCCTAATTTGTAGTTCTCAGTTTAGAATTAGTTGGAATGGCTCCTAAAATCATGAGCTCGACCCCTAGATGCTAGGATGAGTTGTTATTTGCCTATATCTTATGTTTTTTCAGTCATTAGCATGGTTGGACTTTTGAGAAAGCCTTGAGCTTCATTGTACACTCATATCAGCATTTTGGCTAAGGAATTGAGATCAGGATTTGCAGCACTCTTTGGGATCCATGTGGCAATTTGTCTTGGTACAGTGCTTTCCCTTGTAATTGTGAATTTATTTATGTGGTTGTATGCCATTATCTCTCTTATTTCTTCTCAGCTAAATCAAGCAAGAGTGTAAGTAGAATCCATTGAAATTGCAGTGCTCTACTTGAGGTTTGCTTTAGTCTTTGATGTTTTCAGTTGTTTGGAGAGGATCCATGAGCTTTCTTGCCCTATTTAGCTCCTCACCTGTCTAATCCTTCCATCTCATTCAATTTTAAGTGCCAAAAACAATTGCCTACCTTGCCCCATTGAGATCTCCACAAGACTGAGCCTCAATCCCCGTACCCAAAATCTACCTTTCCATTTGATCCAACAAAAACATCATTTTATTCAATCAAACTTTTTCACACATATAACTAGCCTAATATCAGTATTTCTATCAGTCATCTCAAGCCCTCATCGATCATAATTTGCTGAGATTGACCCGAAGAGAGCCCTCTCCTGACCTGGTAGGGCTAGCTACTAGGTTAAGCGTGGTTTGATGTTGGCCCTGGATCCTACCTTCCTCAGCCTGAGGTAAATCTAGGCTCTAACAGTATACACGCAGGTTAACAGAACAAAAGGAGCATATAATGTACACACACACTTTCATAGAAAGGAAAGCGCATATACCCTGGAAAACTAAGTTTTGGTCCGAAGTACTTGGTCCATAGTATTTTGATCCATGGTATTGGTCCATGGTATTTGATCCGAGTTATTGACCCTAGGTATTTGATCCAAGGTATTGGTCCTAAGTGGTTTTGGTCCATGGTATTGAGAAAGGCCTAAAAATATAAAAGGAGGAGAAGATCATCAGGCTAGGGCACTCAAACATTGAATATCTTATAAAGAGTGAGATCTAGTATGCAGGTTATTGGGTTATGGTGCATTACTGGATTTGAACCAAGGAGGAACCTTAGCAATTGATGGAGGATAAGATCTAATTATGGGTTAAGATCTTAAGGCATAAAGTGAACTATCATTATGTGTTTTTTCTCATGAATATTTTAGATCTGAATACTGACGCATATATTATTCTATAAATGATATGATCTGGGTATAACTGAAGTCTGGTATAGCTACAAAATTATGAATTAATATTTACAGATGTATATGCTGGTTGGCTTTGAGGAAAGCGCATATACACGCAAGTTTGGCACAAGAAAGTAGTGTATACCATATAATCTATTTTTTAGTTGCTACTGTTTGTTGCTACAATATTCTGGTTTCTGGCTTGGGTTTTGGTTACTGTGTTTTGGTGACAGCATTCTGAAAGATCAGATTGATGGTTTGTCAAAGTGATTGATTGACTTGGTTGTGGTTGGTTCAATAGGAGATTGGTTGATGTAGATATATTTGATGATTGAATGATGTTTTTGATGGATCCGGTCTGAAAATTTACGAAACGTGGTACCTGGAAGAAAGGAGAAGGTTGTAGCCTTCTGTAGGCTAGCACCTACGTACTAGTAAACATATTAGCTACTACAAGAGCTAGGGGGTTGTAGTTCCCTTCCAGTAGAAGCTAGAGAATGAGCGAAGGTTGTAGCCTTCTGTAGGTAGAAGCCTGTGTATTGGTATAAGGCTGCACTAGTGCAAAAAAATTGTAAACAAAATTTTCTTATTATTAAAAGAAGACAAAGACGATTGCAGTAGGTAGTTTTCATCCACATTGGGTTTCCACCTTATATCTTGGTGTTTATGTGTGTTTCTTATGTGTGATGCTTTATTCTTCTTTTATTGCATTGTCTAATGAATTGTTGATATACTGATTAAAGTTCACTACATGATAATTTGGGTAAATCAAAAGATCTCTGCATATACATTGGTTTCATTAAGTAAATTTGTGTATACACGCTAGTTCACTAAGCTGAAGTAGCGTATACAATTCAATTTTGAAAATTAAATTATTGATCTGATAATACTGATTCACCCCCCCCCCCCCCCTCTCAGTATTATTTCCAACAATTCGTATCAGAGAAGGTCCCTCAGAAGAAGCTTCATCGCTTGAAGGTAGATCCATCATCATGAGTAATCAAGAAAGCGGGGGATACATCAGACCACCAATCTTTGATGGGAGAAACTTCATTTGTTGGAAGGTAAGAACCACAACCTATCTTCAATCTCTTGGAACAGATGTCTGGGAAATCGTGGAAGGAGGATATACATTTCCATCAGCCATTCCTACAGATATGGCAGGTAAAAAGAAATATGAAACCAATGCCAAGGCTGTTAATACATTATTAGGAAGTCTGTCACAATCAAAGTTTATCAAAGTTATGCAGCTCAAATCATCCAAAGAAATATGGGACAAAATCGTTCTAAGCTATAAACGAGACTCTCACGTAAAACGTGCTAAACTACAAGCTCTCAGAATTCAATATGAAACTATCAAGATGCACAATGATGAAAGTATAGCTAGTTACTTCTTGCATATAGATGAGGATTTTATTTGCATGAAGAATCTCAGTGAAGAGATAAAGGAAGTTACCTTGGTTGAAAAATTCTTAAGATCCTTGTCTGCTAAATTTGAATCAAAAGTATCTTCCATAGAAGAAAAGTAGGATCTACAGACTATTACTATGACAAAGCTTCACGAAATCTTAACTGCCTTTGAGATGAGAAAAGGAGGTCCATCAGATATGAGAGAAGATGCATTCAAAGCTTTAGCAAAAGGAAAAGAAGAACTCAATGAATCAGGACATATTTCAGAAGGAGAAGAAGAAGCAAACTTTGTCAAGAACCTTCAACGGGGTTCCAGAAGATTCAGAGGTAAATTACCTTTCAAATTTTTTTCCTGTGGTAGAGTCGGTCATTATGCTACCAAATGCCCTCATAAAGATAAATATGATAAAGGGAAGGAATATGCAAAATGGAATAGAAAACAAAGTGTAAGTAAAAAGAACTACTATTGATCTGAAATCACCCCTAGGTGACCTCAGGAAATTAATGATGGTTTTACAGACTCATGTGTTGGTGTGTGTGTCTATGTTATCTTGTGTAATGGATCGATAAGATTGCGAAATACATAGACACCTGAAACAGTGAGAGATCACAGTAAGCCAACATAAACACAACAAAATTTAATAAGGAGTTCACCCAATCCTCCTGGACTACGTCTCTTGGTCTAGCCTTCAGTGGTGGCCTTTTTATTATGTTTGTAAAGCGGAGTCTTATAATAAGGAGCTCAATCTGAGTCTCACTTGACAAAGGATTATTAGTAGGATGGCACTTGGAATTCCCAAGTTCTTAGAGTTCACAGACTCCCCTTACCGAATTTTGACCTCAATTGGTCTCTGTCTGCTCAATGCTGCTCTTACTCTGATGGTCACCTCAGCTTCTCTGTCCTCTGCAACTTTGCCTCTCTTTTTATCTCTCTCAGCCATTGGCTTCTTCACTGCTTCTCTGCTTCACTGTCCCCCTACTTCCTATCATCTTGTGGCTTTAAAGCCAGTTCATTCTTTTGACTATTTGTTTTGGTTTCTTGGCTTTCTAGATCGCCTGCCTCTGTCCACTAGGACTCCTCTGCCCTGCATCATCATCGTTGTGTAATGCTTCACAGAGAGGTGGCCACTTGTCTCTTTGCAAACTGAGTGTCAGTGCTTCCTGAACGGGCATTTTTTCTGTTATTTCCTAGATGCCTGTGAAATGGATCCTTCTGTCGATTCATTGATCAAATCGGACTTCAAATCTTATGCGCCGTAGTTTATTTCTCCCTTGGGTCCGGTCATCCATCGGGTTGAACCTCTGCCGTTGATCTGGAGCCCCCAGATCCTACGGTCTTCGCTTATATCATGCGGTTGAGTTGCTCAACCATTAGTCCATGATGTAAGTAGTTTCTCTCTCTCCCGGCTGGACACGCGTCACTTAGTGTATGGAATCGTTGGGTCCTCAGCCAAATCCGCTTACCGCCTGAAATGCCTCTAATATTCCGTCGATCTTGAGCATAGGACCCGCCTTGTCAGTTTTAGCACTTTCCCATGGTTTTTCTGGTTTTCCCTTGTGATCGAGTGCTCAAGGCTTTGCGCTAATCGCTTATCACAAACAACCTCCATTTCAGATCTGAGCTTCCTAATTGCCATTTTTACGCCATGCGCATTCTCCATGGGCCAATAGTCAGTGCGATTTGACCAAAGGTCCTCATTGCTCCATGCTGGCTACAAATTGCCATTATTTAGAGGTTATTTCTGATAGCTATAAGATTTCTTGAAGTCTGTCATTCATTCTTACTAATCATGGAATTGTTTGAGGATTCAATTCGGATCACGACCTTCCCACTGAAAAAGCGTTTGGACCACCAAAAGTTGGTTTTCAAGCATCGACTAAGTGAGGATACAACTTTCTCACCTGTCCAATCTCTATCCATTTTGCACTACTTGGATTTGAACTCCTGAGCCCAATTCTGAGGTACTTAACATCTCCCCTACGCATAGTTCTCACCTTCCTGTCTAGAACTGTGTCTTCCTGCAATTCATTAAGATATTCAGGTAATAGGTCATCAATAGAAGGCAATTGACTCTACTCTTCAAGATCTTCAATTAATGAAGGTTCAAATAGTCTCAAGCTGTTTGCATTGACAACTGAGTAGATGTGCATATAAGCTGGCAAATCAAGGCGAAAAGCATTCTCACCAATTTTCTCAAGGATCCTGAAATGTCCATACCTTATTGGTTTTAGCTTTTCACCTTCACCTTGCATCATGTCCTTGCTGATATACAATGAGACTTGATCACCAACTTGGAAACTATGCTCCATCCGATGCTTTTCATGCCTTGCCTTGTATTTGGCCTGGCTCTTTTCCAGCTGTTCCTGTACTCCCTGATGGATCTCTTGGATTTGTTCAATGAACCTAGTTTCCTTGTCCACATTGCTGTGTCCCTCAACTATTGTGTCCTTACCAAAGACAAAATCCAAGGGAGAGCTTGGTGTGGAACCAAAACATGTCTCAAAAGGAGATCTCTGTGTGGAAGAATGTTTGGCTCAGTTGTAGGAATGCTCCACATAACACAAATGTTCATCCCAAAGCTTGGGATGTTTACTGCAATATCCCCTGAGCAACTGGATCAATGTCCTGTTGACTACTTCTGTCTAGCGATCGATTTGTGGATGGAAAGCTGTGCTTTTCTTCAGTTTGGTGTCCATTAGTTTCCACAGACTTGACCAAAACTTCCCCACAAATTTGGTGTCTCGATCAGATGTAATGGAAGTGGGTAATCCAAAATGAACCCATACATGTTGAAAGAACAATTTTGCAGTTTGTTCAGCTGTAATATGTTTATTACAAGGTATCAAGATACACATTTTGCTAAACCTATCCACAACAACATATAGATAATCATGACCCTTCCTAGATTTAGGCAGTCCTCCAACAAATTCCATGGAAACACTTTCCCAAGGATGAGAAGGAATTGGTAATGGAGTATACAAGCCTAGTTTCCTATTTATGGGCTTGCTTTTAGCACACATAGTACACCCTCTTACATATCTAGAAACTGTATCATTCCTTTTTGGCCAATAACAAAATCTTTGCAGCTGTGCAACTGTTTTTCTTACCCCAAAGTGACCTGATATTAGAGAAGTGTGTGCTTCTCGAATTATCTTTACTCTTTCAGTTTGTGGAATGCATAGCTTCCCACAATGATACAAGAGTTGGTCCTTAATATGATAATCCAATTCTTCTACTCATTTGCCTTGACTTAAAGTTGCATATACATCTTTAAAGTCTATATCTTGAGCATATTGTTCAATGTAACTTTCATGTAATACAGAATTATGCTTAAGTATAGTAGATGCATTCATAATGGGTCTAGATAACATATATGCAACTTTATTATGTATGCCCTTTTTATATCTGATGACTAAATGAAATTGCTGTAGGAACCCCATCCACCTACAGTGTCTTGATTACTGCAACTTAGTTTGGGAGTGTAGATATTGAAGTGGTTGATGATCAGTATGGATAACTGTTTCTTTGCCCATTAAGTAATGTTTCCAATTTTTCACACTCTATACTAATGCATACAATTCCTTAACACATGTGGGATAGTTAACTACTATAGAGTTAAACGTATCAGAATGATAACATATGGGTTTACCATGCTGTATCAACACTGCTCCCATGGCATAGTGCTAGTACTGGTGCTGTACTAATCTTTCCTTTCAAGGTGTCGAAGGCTTTCTGCTGTTTGCCTCCCCAATGAAACACCTTGTTCAATCCTGTTAAAGCATGTAAGGGAGCTGCAATTAAAGGAAAGTTAGAAATGAACTCTCTCCAATATTGTGCTGCTCCTAAGAAGCTTCTAACTTCTATAGCAGATTTGGGTTTAGGCCAGTTTACAATGACTGCCACCTTAGAGGGATTTATCTTCAGTTCACCACCCCCTACTATATGTCCCAAATAATTCAAATATGTTTTGCCAAATTCACATTTTGAGAGTTTAACATAAAGTTTTTCTCTTTTCAAAACATCTAGTGTCTACTTAACATGCTTTAAAAGTTCTTCCAATGTTTTGCTAAATATAAGAATGTCATCTAGATATACAATAACAAAATCATCAAGAAAAGGTCTAAGCACATCATTCATTATTCTCATGAAAGTAGCAAGAGCATTAGTTAAGCCAAAATGCATAACCAGCCACTCATACAATCCCTGCTTTGTTTTGAAAGCGGTCTTCCATGCATCTTGTTCTGCAACTCTGACCTGATGATATCCACTATGCAAGTCTAACTTGGAAAAATAAACAGCTTCCTTTAACTGATATAATAGATCATCTATGCGATGAAGGGGATAACGATTTTTTATTGTTATTTTATTCAGTGCTCGGTAATCAATGCACATTCTCCACGAGCCATCTTTCTTTCTCACCAAAACAATTGGTGACCCACATGGTGATGTGCTAGGTTTGATGAACCCCTTCTCGAGCAACTCTTGCACCTACTTCTTGATTTCTGGATTCTCTAAAGCGAACAACCTATACATCCCAATGTTACGAAATGGAGCATCTTGCTGAAAATTAATATCATGCACTATTTCCTTTTTGGGTGGTAGACCTTTAGGTTCTTGAAACAAGATATCATACTCTGAAACAAATTTTTCCAAATCAACTTGATGTTTAGCATCATAGCCCTCAAATACATTGGTTTTATCATGTTTCTTTTCCTTTACAACCATGAATAAAAATTGTTTGCATGAATTTACAATTCATTTCATCTGCCCTGAGTTTATGAGAGTATAATTGTTCTTGAGCTTATGAGCTCTTACAAAGTATTCGATTTCATATTTAACGAGTAGATACTTGTTCTCAGCTCTATGGAAAATAGTTTTTCTATCATACAAGGACTTCCTAAAACAATTCCACATATATCCAAAGGAATTATATCTAAATCAACCTCATCTACAAATGCTGACCCAAAAGAAAACCTGAGTTTGCATTGTCTAGTCACTTGTAGTTGTGCTTTATCACTTAACCAACCTAAAGGGTATGGTTTCTTGTGAGGTGTAGTTAGTAATCCCATCTTCTTTACAATTGCTTTAGAAATTAAATTTACTTGTGAGCCACTATCAAACAAAGTATCAATCTTTTGATGTTTGGAAATAACTTGAATATGGAAAATCTCATGTCTTTTTCTCTCATTTTCTTCATCAATAATAGATTGTGCAGAATTACTAGTAGATGCTTCATAATTCTTACCTTTTATACCTGTGGTTGCAATGGTTGTTTCATCTTCTGAGTCCAACCCCATATCTTTGTGAATAGCTGTAGCAATCTTCTTCTTCTTTCCCTCGAACTTCTTAAGTCTCAGCTCTAGATGCAAAATCCAACAGTGCTCATCATCATGCCCATCCTTCTTACAGTGAGTGCATGAAGAATTGCATTTCTATGCAGTGTTTGCCTTCCTCTCTTTCCATTTCTATTTTCTTTTCTCCTTATTCTTGCTTGCAATGGGCTTGGATGATCCTCCAACCTCTGGGTTCCCATTCTTTGCTCTAGCTTCTAGATGTGTAGCTTGAACAGATACCTCATCTATACTAGTGGGATTAAACATGAGGGTAGTGTGCCTCATGTAGCTGTGTAGACCACCGATGTACTTCAATAGAGTCTCAGGTGAGTCTAATGAGATTCCTAGAATCAAAGCTCTCTTCCTAAATTCTTGGGTGTAACCTTGTACACTTTGCCCTTTCAATTGGCGAAGAGTTTGCCAGCTCATCATGGCTTGCTGCATGTAGGCCAATGGATAGAACTGCTTTTTGATTGCAGAAACAAATTCACTCCAGACAAAAAGAGTCTTACCATGTCTCTTCATGTCAGCTTGGGTCCTGCCTTCCCACCAAACCAAGGCAATGCCCCCAAGGCATAGGCTGGCTAGCTGAATCTTGCTCTTATTTGAGTCGATACTCTGCACTCTGCAATAAACATCAATTTGTCTGATCCAATTGTCCAACTTTTCTACATTCAACTCTCCATCATATATTGGTAAATAAAATTTAACATCTAGTTTAATCAAAGATGTCTTCTTTTTATGTTCAGGGCTATTAGGAGGTGTGAGAAAATTTTCTTCTTTCCCTTTGCCTTTTGATTGGTCATGGAGGAGAGACTCTTCTTCTCCTTTATCTTGTTTGGAGCCTGATGATTCCTCATCTTTATGTTTTCTAAAGTCCTTATACATTTCCTCTACCATGGATCTCATGGCCAGGAAACTATCTATAAATTGAGGGTCTGGGCCCACAGAACCTTCCTCTGACATTGTCTTCTGAGGATAAACTCTTCCAATTTCAGGATTAGTTTCAACCAACTCTCCTTCTCCTAATTTGAGCTTCGATCTAGTTAGCATTCAACAACTAAATCCAGCACAAGCTTGTCTAACCTTAACAACCTATAGCTTTGATACCACTTGATCTGAAATCACCCCTAGGTGACCTCAGGAAATTAATGAAGGTATTACAGACTCATGTGCTGGTGTGTGTGTCTATGTTATCTTGTGCAACGGATCGATAAGATTGTGAAATACACAGACACTTGAAACAGTAAGAGATCACAATAAGCAAACATAAACACAACAAAATTTAATAAGGAGTTCACCCAATCCTCCTAGGCTATGTCTCCTAGTCCAGCCTTCAGTGGTGGCCTTTTTATTATGTTTTTAAAGCAGAGTCTTACAATAAGGAGCTCAATCTGAGTCTCACTTGACAGAGGATGATTAGTAGGATGGCACTTGGAATTCCCAAGTCCTTAGAGTTCACAGACTCCCCTTACCGAATTTCAACCTCAATTGGTCTCTGTCTGCTCGATGCTACCCTTACTCTGATGGTTAGCTTGGCTTCTCTGTCCTCTACAACTTTGCCTCTCTTTCTATGTCTCTTAGCCTTCGGCTTCTTCATAGCTTCTCTTCCTCACTGTCCCCCTGCTTCTTGTCAACTTGTGGTTTTAAAGCCAATATGTTCCTTCAACTATTCATTTCGGCTTCTTGGCTTTCTGGATTGCCTACCTCTATCCATTGGGACTCCTCTACCCTACGTCATCATTGTTGTGTAATGCTTCGCAGAGAGGTGGCCACCTATCTCTTTGCGAACTAAGTGTTACTTCTTCTTGAACGGTTGTTTTTTCCGTTATTTCCCAGATGCCTATGAAATGGATTCTTCTGTCGATTCATTGGTCAAATCGAACTTCAAATCTTATGCACCATAGTTTATTTCTCCCCCGGGTCTGGTCATCCATCAGGTTGAACCTCCGCCATCAATCTGGAGCCCCCAGATCCTATGGTCTTCGCTTATATCGCGCGGTTGAGTTGCTCGATCGTTAGTCCATGATGTAAGCAGTTTCCCTCTCTCCCTACCGGACATGTGTCACTCTGTGTATGGAATCGCTGGGTCCTCGGCCAAATCCGCTGACCACCCGAAATGCCTTTGATATTCCACCGGTTTTGAGCGCAGGACCCGCCTTGTCAGTTTTAGCGCTTTTCCATGGTTTTTCTGCTTTTCCCTTGTGACTGAGCACTCGGGGCTTTTCCTTCTCTAGGGGTTTTTCCTAGCGATACGCAATTAATGCTTTTCCGGATCTGAGCTTCCCAATTTCCATTTTTGCACCATGTGCAGTCTCCATGGACCAACGGTCAGCGCCCTTTGACCGAAGGTCCTCGTTGCTCCGTGCTGGCTGAAAATTGCCATTATTCAGAGGTAATTTCTGATAGTTATAAGATTTCTTGAAGTCTGTCATTCATTCTTACCAATCATGGAATTGTTTGAGGATCCAATTCGCATCAACTATACTCATGAAGATAGTGATGGTTTATCAAATAGTGATGAAGATGAAAATAGTAATGACTATAGACTTCTGATGGCTTATGAAGATGATGATTTTTTGGATGCTTTAGATGAAGATGACCTTTATGAAGAAATCTCTAAACTTAAAATATGTTTAGAAGAAAAGAATATGATTATAGATACCTTGACATACCAACTTGTTGAAAGAGAAAAACACAATGAAAAACTAGAATGTGAAATTGTGGGTCTAAGAAAGGATCTTGAGAAAAAAAATTCTCTCAATCTCAGATTTGCTAAAGGATCAGAAACTTTAAATGAAATTATCAAATTACAACGTTCTCCTCTGATAAATAAAAGTCTTGGATATACTGAAGAAGCATCTTAATCACAGAAGTCGTCAACCTCCACTAAAAGATATCTTGATGCAGCAAGGAGCAATGAATAGTTTGACAATCGTCAGCAAAGGCATAAAGTAGATCTCCAGGTAAACCAGGCTCAATTTACTTCAAGGATGAATAGAAGCCACAACCAACCTCAGGTAAGACGTACTCAATTTGCTTCAAAGATGAATATCAATAGAAACTACAATCACCAGGTCAGTAGATTCGATAGTTGCAGGAACTTCTTTAATGGTCAATGTTTCTTATGTCATAATTTTGGACACAAATCTACTCAATGCATTTCTTACAAAACCATCATGACTAGAGAAGCATGAAATAAAAGGAATGTGACAGGGATCAAGAAAATTTCCTATAATAGCTTTTATCTGCTTGAAAATTAAATAGAATGCTCAATCTATAACAACTTTGGCCATGAAGAATCTTAATGCAAGAGAAAATTCTGGCAAATATCTCAAAAGGAGCAAACTCCATTGAATCCCAAAATATGGAGAAAGAAAGAACCACAAACAAAAAGATGTGGTATAGCCTTGTATGCAGAAGGACAAGAAAACCAGTGGTACATCAACAGTGGATGCTCAAAACACATCACAGGTGACAGAGAAAAACTACACTCATATAATGCCTTAGAAAAGGAAAAGAGTGTCTCATTTGGGAATGACACTCATGCTGTCATAAAAGGTAAAGGATCTATTTTCTTGAAAGAAAAATTTAAAGCTGGAAATGTTATGTATGTTGATGGCTTAAAACATAACCTATTGAGTGTGAGTTAAATGTGTGATCAAGGAAATGAAGTAGTGTTTCGATCAAATGGATGTGTTGTTCGTGAGCTTGATACAGGAGAAACAGTGATTAAAGGTACAAGAACTCCAAACAACCTATACATACTCAAGGGAGGACAACAACAATGTTATCTAAGAAAAAATGATGAAAACTGGCTATGTCACAGAAGATTCAGACATCTAAGGCTTTCTCAAATAAGAAAAGCATGTAGATTCCAGGTTGTTCGAGATCTTCCAAATATCAACATTCCTGAAAATACTATATGCAAATCATGTCAATTCAGTAAGAAAACCAGATCTCAATTAATTAAAAAAGAAAGATCAGCTAGTAAGCCCCTTGCACTTGTTCATACTGATTTATGTGGACCATCGAGGAAAATGTCACCTCATGGAGAAGAATACTTTATATTTTTCATTGATGATTTTTCCAGAATGTATTGGATAGGTCTTCTAAAGCATAAAGATGAAGCATTTGAAAACTTCAAAGCCTGCAAAGCTTTGGTTGAAAATGAATCAGATCGTAAAATCAAATGCCTCAGATCTAATCGAGGAGGAGAATTTACCTCGGATGAATTCTTTGACTTCTGTGAACAACATGGAATAAACAGGAAGTTCTCCACCGCAAGGACTACTTAGAAAAATGGAGTGGTAGAAAGGACGAATAGAATTGTTCAACAAATGGCTCATGCTATGCTAGATGAATCTGGAACTCTTGCAACCTTCTGGGGTGAAGCTACATTTGCTACCGTCACTATTCTCAACCAAGCAAATGTTCGAGTAAAAAGCAATCAACCTCCACATGAACTTTGGTATGGTTAAACTCCTACGATAAAGTAATTCGAAGTTTTTGGAAGCAAATGTTACATCAAAAGGACTGATGAAAAACTTGGTAAGGTTGAACCTAGAGAAGATGAAGGCATTCTTCTTGGCTACTCTTCCCGAAGTAAAGGATATAAATGTTATTTCAAAAGACTTGGGAAAATTATTGAAAGTATTGATTTTGTAGTTGATGAAACATGAAAAAATCCAAAACAGATAAAAACCGGAGATCATAAAGAAGATGAGGATCATTTTCCCACATCAAATCACATTGATTCTGAAGAAGAAACTAGTGAAGAACCAGAAGAAAAGATAATGATAGAAGAAAAGACTCCATCCAGGTATGTTCAGAAAAATCATCTAGAAACTCAAATTTTGGGGGAAAAAGGGGCAGGTGTGTAGACAAGAAGAACTATTGTCGTAACCTCATGCTATCTAGCATTACTATCTTCCACTAAACCTCAAAATGTGAATGAAGCATGAAGAGATAAATGTTGGATCAAGGCCATGAATAAAGAACTTGAGAAAATTGAAAAGAATAATACTTGGGAATTAGTTCCTAGAGCTCATGATAAGAATATCATAGGAACTAAAGGGATATTCAAAAACAAGCTGAACGAAAATGGAGAAGTTATTAGAAACAAGGCTAGACTTGTTTGCAAAGGATATGCTCAACAAGAAGGTATAGATTTTGAAGAAAGTTTTGCACCTGTTGCTAGACTTGAAGCCATAAGAATGTTTCTTGCTCTTTCTAGTTTTCAGAAATTCAAAGTATACCAAATGGATGTAAAATATGCCTTTCTTAATGGAGTCTTAGAAGAAGAAGTATATATTGAACAACCAAAAGGATTCAATCTTAGAAATGATGCAAAACTTGTATGCAAACTCAAAAAAGCTCTCTATGGTCTAAAACAGGCTCCAAGAGAATGGTATTACCGTCTTGACAAATATCTCCACGAACAAGGTTTTTCAAAGGGGTCAGTAGATAGCAATCTATATACAAATATGGACACGGATAAATTTCCAATAATTGTTGTGTATGTTGATGATATCATCTTTGGTAGCAATGAAGAATCCATGAGTCAAAATTTATCCTCAGTAATGCAACAAGAATTTGAAATTTCCTTGCTTTGTGAGCTCACCTACTTTCTTGGTCTACAAGTTCAGCAGAATAAAGATGGTATTTTTCTCTCACAAACCAAATATCTCAAACAGATCCTTAAAAAGCATGGCATGGAAGATTCTAAACCAGTATGTACCCCAATGGTAACAGGATGCAGTCTTAGCTCAAATGATGAATCAACAGTAGTACATCAACCAACTTACAGATCCATGATTGGCAGTCTACTTTATCTAACAGGTACGTAATCGGACATCATGCATGCACTGGGAATAGTTGGAAGATTCCAAGCAAATCCTAAAGAAACACACCTTCAGGCAGTCAAAAGGATTTTCAAATATCTTCAAGGAACACAAAACTTTGGTTTATGGTATCCTAGAGATACAGATCTTACACTTCATGCATATACAGATGCAGATTGGGTAGGAAGTGTTGATGACAGAAAAAGCACTAGCGGTGGTGCATTCTATATGGGTTCCAGGTTAGTGTCTTGTTTCAACAAGAAACAAAGTTCAATTGTATTATCTACAGCTGAAGCAGAATACATGGCTACTGAATCTTGCTGCACACAACTACTTTGGATGATGCAAACCTTGCAAGACATTCAGATCACATGTACTCCACCCATCTCCATTCTATGTGATAATAAAAGTGCCATCAGTATTTCAAAGAGTCCAGTCATGCACTCCAAGACCAAGCATGTACCCATCAAATATCATTTTGTACATGAACAAGTGCTTGAAAAAAAGGTCAAATTGGAGTGTGTTCCCTCCAAAGAATAGGTTGTTGATATATTCACTAAACCATAACCCAAAGAGACATTTGAATATCTCAGACAAAAGCTAGGAGTAGTTGCTACATCCTCCTATTGTTAAATCCTATCTTCTTCAGAGAAAGGTGGTTATACATGAGTTTCATGAAGCATAGTCACATATATATGCTGGTTTCTATGGGTACAGTTGCATATATGCTGGTTTGAGGAAAAGCAGTGGGCCAAACTTAGGAGAAAGGGGTCTGATATGGTTCAGTGAATTATCTACTCTGCTTGATGATGGTTACAGTCTGTTGATGACATGTAGAAATATGTTGGCTCTCATAAGTTGTTGATAACTTGATATATATCAGATTGATGATGATGCCTTGATAACTCTTCTAATATATGAAATAATTAGATTTGACTGTAAAAATTTGACACAGGTTCAAGGGGAGCATATGCTTCTAATAATGCATATTGTTGGCATTATCTTAGAATATCTTGGTGAAGAATTTGTTTTGGGTGGAACAAGTTTAGGAGGAGAACATGGTTGCTGGTCTGAATGCTGATTGACATATGTTGCTGATGACAGTTACCAATGATTATCATGGTCTTGTTTAAGATATTTTGTCTCTGTTATATATGTCATGTATATCTTTTAATGTAACGATCATGAAAAAGACCTAATTTGTAACCCCACTACACATGGGATGGATGACGTAATGCTTCTTGCTTTTGACATGTATAAACAATTGATATATCTCCACTTGGTTGGGTGGATGAGTCAAATTTGGTATATCCCCACTTGGTTGGGAGATGGATGTATGTATGAGTCATTAGTGATAGGAAGGTCATTTGTGATGCATGTATAGAATCATGTTCTTCTTTTAGAACATCTTTTTGCAGACTTTGCTTATGCTCAGGGGGAGCATGGAATCGATCATGGGAGATCAATCAGCACACTTCAGCATATCAGAAAATTCAACATGCACTCAGAGAGAGCATGACCCTTTGCCCTTGATGTCAAAGGGGGAGAATGACTTGGTGTGGTTGTTGTTGCCATCAAGTCCAAAGGGGGAGATTGTTGGCATTATGATGTATCTGTTGTACTTGATGGAAACCCACTTGTAGCAGAACAACTCACTTGTATATGGTAACTAGATGAACCTAAAAGAGAGATATCAGATGTGATAGAATGCATGATAAGTAGTGCTTATAGATATGATGAAATGTAGGGTAGCTTCAAGGAATCAGTTTAGAAGGCAACTCACTCAGATGAAAGATCACAGTATACTAGGAAAACATCAAAGAATGATAGATCAATATTCATAGAATGAAGGAAAAGAGGTATACACAGGTTCACCATTGACCAAGCCATGTATACACGCAGGTTAATAGAACAAAATGAGCATATAACGTACACATGCACTTTCACAAAAAGGAAAGCTTGTATACCTTGGAAAACTAGGTTTTGGTCTAAAGTATTTGGTCCATGGTATTTTGATCCATGGTATTGGTCCATGGTCTTTGATCCGAGGTATTGACGCTAGGTATTTGATCCAAGGTATTGGTCCTAAGTGGTTTTGGTCCATGGTATTGAGAAAGACCTAAAACTATAAAAGGAGGAGAAGATCATTAGGCCAAGGCACTGAAGCACTGAATATTTGATGAAGAGTGAGATCTAGTATTCAGGTTATTGGGTTATGGTGCATTGCTAGATCTGAACCAAGGAGGAAACTTAGCAGTTGATGGAGGATAAGATGCAATGATGGATAGGGATCTTAAGGCGTAAAGTGAACTATCATTATGTGTTTTTGCTCATGAATATTCTAGATCTGAATATTGACGCATATATTATTCTATAAATGATATGATCTGGGTATAACTAAAGTCTGGTATAGCTGCAAAGTTAAGAATTAATATTTATAGATGTATATGCTGGTTGGCTTTGAGGAAAGCGTGTATACATGTAGGTTCAACACAAGAAAGTAGCATATACCCTATAATCTATGTTTTAGTAGCTACTAGTTTTTGTTGCAATATTCTGGGTTTTGGCTTCGGTTCTGGCTACTGTATTCTAGTGACAACATTTTGAAAGATCATATTGATGGGTTGTCAAAGTGATTGATTGACTTGGTTGTGATTGGTTCAATAGGAGATTGGTTGATGCAGATATATTTGATGATTGAATGATGTTGTTGATGGATCCAATCTGAAAATTTATGAAACGTGGTCCTTGGAAGAAAGGATAAGGTTGTAGCCTTATGTAGGCCAGCACCTACGTACTAGTAAACATATCAGCTAGTACAAGAGCTAGGGGGTTGTAGCTCCCTTCCAGTAGAAGGTAGAGAATGAGAGAAGGTTGTAGCCTTTTGCAGGTAGAAGCATGCGTACTGGTATAAGGCTGCACCAATACGAAAAAATTGTAAACAGAATTTTCTTATTATTAAAAGAAGATAGAGATGATTGCAGCAGGTGGCTTTCACCCACATTTGGTTTCCACTTTATATCTTGGTGTTTATGTGTGTTTCTTATGTGTGATGCTTTATTATGCTTTTACTACACTGTCTAATGAATTGCTGATATACTGATTAAAGTTCACTACATGATAATTTGGGTAAATCAAAAGATCTCTGCATATACGCTAGTTTCATTAAGTAAAGTTGTGTATACACGCTAGTTCACTGAGCTGAAGTAGTGTATACAAATTAGTTTTGAAAATTAAATTATTGATTTGATAACACTGATTCACCCCCCCTCTCAGTATTGTTTCCAACAATGCAACTATTCATCTGCCAACTTGGGATGTTTGCTACAATATCCTCTAAGAAGGTGAATGACTATCCTATTGACCACCTTGGTTTGTCCATCTATTTGTGGATGAAAGGTTGTACTCTTCTTCAACTTAGTGTCCATCATTTCCCACAAATTTGACCAAAAATTCCCAACAAATTGAGAATCTCGATCATTGACAATGGAAGTAGGAAGACCAAAATGTACCCAAAAAAATTGAAAGAAAAGATGAGTTGTTTGTTCAGTTGTAATTTGCTTTTTACATGGCATTAGAATACACATCTTGCTGAACCTATCTACAACTATGTACAAGTAATCATGACCTTTCCTTGACAATGGAAGACCTCCTACAAAATCCATTGAGATACTCTCCCATGGACATGAAGGTGCCAGAAGTGGAGTGTACAATCGTAGTTTCCTATTGCTAGGATTATTTATTGCACACAAAGAACATCCTCTAATGAAACGAGATACACTATCAAACATGCATGGCCAATAACAACACCTTTGGAGATTCGCTACTCTCTTGCCTACACCAAAATGTCCAGCAGTCAATGAAGTGTGCACCTCCCATATGATATTGTTTCTTTCTCCCTGTGGAATACATAACTTCCCCAAGTTATACAACAAATTGTTATGTACATGGTAATCTAACTCTTCAATTTGGTCTCCTTGCCTCAAGCTTGCATACACATCTTGAAATTCATTATCATATGCATATTTCTCAATGTAACTTTCATGTAAAACAGAATTGTGCTTGAGTATAATAGATGAATTTACAATAGGCCTAGAAAGCATATCATCTACCTTATTGTAGATTCCCATTTTGTACTTGATAATAAAATGGAATTGTTGTAGAAAAGTCATCCATCTGAAGTGTCATGATTGCTGCAACTTTGACTATGACTGTAAGTATTGCAATGGTTGATGGTCAGTATGGATAATGGTCTCCTTCCCCATCAACTAATGTTTCCATTTTTTAACAATTTGTACCAATGCATAAAATTCTTTGTCATAAGTGGGATAGTTAGTCACAACACCATTAAAACTTTCATAATGAAATGAAATGGGCTTAACATGTTGCATGAGAACTGCTCCCATGGTGTAATCGCTAGCATCTATTTGAATCTCAAATGGATGTCTAAGATCTCGAACAGTCAATACCGGTGTTGAACTGATCTTTTTTTTTAAAGCATCAAATGATTTTTGTTGTACATCTCCCCAATGAAATACTTTCTTGACACTAGTCAATGCATGTAGTGGAGTTGCAATGGAAGAAAAAATAGCAATAAATTTCCTCCAATATTGTGCTGCCCCTAGAAATCTTCTTACCTCTGTAACTGTATTGGGCTTGAGCCAATTCACAATGACCTCAACCTTAGAGGCGTCTATCTTCAGCTCACCTCCTCCAACGATGTGTCCATAATACACTAAAGAAGTCTTTCCAAATTCACACTTTGACATCTTTAAAAATAACTGTTCTTTTCTCAAGACATCAATCACTTTGTTCACATGCATGACATGTTCATCTCTAGATTTTCCGAATATAAAAATATCATATAAGTAAACAATGATAAAATAATCAAGAAATGGTCTCAATACATCATTTATAACTCTCATGAAAGTAGCTGGAGCATTGGTAAGACCGAAAGGCATAACAAGCCACTTAAACAATCTTTGTTTAGTTTTAAATGCGGTTTTCCAAATGTCCTCTTCAACTATTCTAACTTGATGATAACCACTTCGTAAGTCTAACTTAGTGAAATACTTTTCATATATCAATTGATCAAGAAAATCATCAATTCTTGGGAGTGGATAATGATTCTTTGCTGTTATCTTATTCAGTGCACAAAAATCCACACACATGCGCCAAGTCCTGTCCTTCTTTGGAACCAAGAAAATTGGTGAACCACATGGAGAAGTAGATGGGTGTATGATACCTCTGTTCAACAATTCTTGAATTTGTTTCTTGATTTCCATGCTCTCCATGATCGACATGCGATACATGCCAATGTTTGGAAGTGGAACATCCTGTTGTAGTTGTATCTCATGCTAAATTCCCATCTTCAAAGGTAAATACTTTAGTTCCTGAAACATCTTGCCATGCTTGCTTACCACATCAAACAAATCAGATTTTAACTTATCATCACAACCTTCAAAATATTCATAATCTATATCATTCTTTTTCTTGATCATGATAAGCAGAAAAATTTTACTTGCATTTACTAGCCTCTTCATCTTCCCTGCATTAACCAAAGAAATGTTTAACATTTTGCGATGGGCTCTCACAATATACTCCACTCCATCCTTGATCAATTGATATTTGTTCTCATGGTGATAAAATACCGCTTTCCTATCATACAAATAGGGGTTTCCCAAAATAATTCTTGAGGTGTCAAGTAGAACCACATCTAACTCAACTTCATCAATAAATTTTGCATTAATGGAAAACCTAAATAATCATTTTCTTGTAACTTGTAAATCTACATTATTGACTATCCAACCAAATGGATATGGCTTATGATGAGGTACAGTCTCAAGGTTAAGCTTTTTGACCAAGACTTTTGAAATTAAGTTTGCTTGTGACCCACCATCAAATAATGCATCAATCTTTGTATGGTTTGAGATTACCCTTGCATGGAACAACTCTATCCTTGATTTTTCATTTGTAGTGTTGTTGTGACTATGTGAGGAACTAGTGCTTTCTATATCTTCCTTTCCCTTTGTGACCATTGTTGTAATCTTGGTCTCATCATCGGAATCCGATACAAGATCATGTTGTGTGGTAGCGATCATCTTTTGTTTCCCCTTATTTTTTGGGTTCTTAGGCCTTAGTTCGGGATGTAGTTTCCAACAGTGGGTTTCATCATGCCCCTATTTGGAATAATGTTTGCATATATTTTTCTCCCCTTCTTTCTTTACACGTTCATTCTTCTTTCCTTTCCATTTTCCACCCTTCTCTTTCCACTTACCCTTGAATGGCTTCTTTTTGCTACCCTCTTCCTAAATGTTCTTTCCACTTTCTTCAAGGTGTGTGGCTTGCACACATACCTCATCTAAATCGTTTGGATTGAATATAAGGATAGTGTTTTTTAAGTAGTAATGTAAACCCCCAATGTATTTCAACAAAGTATCTTGGGAATTCAAGTTTACTCATAACAATAAAGCCCTTTTCCTAAACCCCTGGGTATAGTCTTGACCTGTTTGGCCCTTGAGTTGCCTAAAGTTTTGCTAACTCATAATGGCTTTTTGCATGTAGGTTAAAGGATAAAACTATATTTTAATTGAAGAAACAAATTCAACCCAAGAAATGGATATCTTACCATGAATTCGCATTTCCTCTTAAGTCTTTGCTTCCCACAAAACTAGTGATGCTCCTTCTAGCCTCAATGAAGCCAACTGGATCTTTATGTCATCTTCATGAAGGTTTTGAATTCTGCAATAAACCTCCAATTGTAGAATCCAATTGTTTAACTTCTCTACATTTACCTCACTATTGTACATGGGAAGTTCAAACTTAATGTCCAATTTGAGTAAGGGAAATTTTCCCTTTCGGGTTCGTGAATGAGTATGAACAATTTTTGTGGTTGAAGTGGAAGACAATGATGTTTGTGATGATGAGGATGAGGAAGATGATGAAGAAGGTGGATATGGAGGAGGCTTTCCTCCATTACCCTTTGAATCCTTATTTTCAACTTTTTTATATTCTAAGCTTCCCTCTCCATGTGGAGACTTAGAACTCTCTCCAACCATCCTAGTATTCCTCTCTTCATAGAGGACTCTAACCATGTTAGTTAAATTATGGAAAGCTTTCTTGAATGGTTCCTCATCTGAAATACCTTCAGCCTCTCTTGCTCCAAACATGATGGCTTTGGATTCAAGCTCAACTTCTGGTACTGATCGTACCTCCTCAATCTCAACTGAAGGTAAAACTTGAGGTGCTTCAAGTGCAACTGGGAGTGAAAATTTGGGTGGAGATTGTGGCCTTGTGGCCCTCCTTCTTTTGGGAATAACCTTAGGACTTGCAACCAATAGTTTCCCTTCTCCTCTCTGCAACTTTAACCTTGTAAGCATCACAAATTTGCAACCATTAAAAGCCTACTTGTACAAAACTCAAGAAAATCAAGAAAATAACCTTTGCTCTGATATCAACTTGATCTATTGTTGAATGTTAGTTTTTCTGCGCTAATTTCAACTTTAGAATTAGAAACAATTTCTCATCATTTGCTTCATGTGCATAGGTTTCCTTATGGTGTTTGTGAATGTAACAGGTAAATTTGTCAAGTTTTATGTCAAATTCATGAGAAAAATAGCATGTAAATAAAGTGTTGAACAACAGCAAACAAATATACAACAAACCATCAAAATTAACACTTAACACAATGATTTGATGAAGGAGTTCATTACTCATGGGCTACATCTCCTTAGTCTAGCGTCCATGGCTTGGGCCTTTGTATTAGCTCAAAATGGAAAAAAAGTGTTCTTTACACTGCTATACTGCTCCTAAAACCTATTTCAATGTGCTCAAAACCTCAAAATCATCAACGAATGACTCTTTCTGAGCCAAAATTGGTCGAAATTTGCAAAAGTTATGGCTTCTTCAGTTTTTCCTAGGAAAACTCCACCAAATCTCAAGAAACTAATTAGCCCTGCCAAAATTTGAGCAGCGTTGGATTTGTCAACCCTTCTAAAACCACCGCCAACTTAATCCATGCTTTAATTAAGGGATAAGTATCATTTGATTAGCGTTAAAACCCACTTAGCACGTTAAATGTGAAATTAGTGTTAGCTCTAGCTTTGAGGTTTTGCGGTGTTGGTCATATGCAGAGGGGGCTAGCCCTCTCCTCCCCCAATGTACCACATGTTACTCTTTAAATAGTAAGCATGCTCATAGCTTGTTTAGAAACATTGTTGTGACATAGTGGTAAGGCTTTGGGTTTGTGTGGGTGAGGTCGTGGGTTTGGCTCTGCCGGCCTTCCAAATAACCTTTTACATTGTGCCAACTTGCTAGGCCCTTGGAGAGGGACACGTGGTGGCCTCCGGGCTTGCAACATGTCACCTTCTGATTGTTCCTCCGACGGCCAATAAAAAACAACCAAAGCATCAAGATGTCGACCATTCATAAAGCGCCACTTGGTGTGAGCTCATTCACCGTTGACCAAATTTTGACCTGCATAGTCACCTACCACATCAGCAGTATAGACTGCTGACTTGGTAGGGACTGTAATTTTTTTTGCAAAATTCTTCTGTTTGGAAAAGTAGACAGAAGTATCTATCTTTATAATACAAACTCCATTTTGAGTGAAACAAGTTGCATTGGGATTGTATCACCAAGATGGATGTGGTTGTTCCATTTTTTAGCGATTCTAAGCACTTTGATTTTTGAGCTAAATACTGATCACCTAATCAGTATCCTTCATTATTTGTCGATGGAGGAAAATGAGTTTTGGTATATTTATATATGTATGTATGTTACGTTTTTCATGCTAGTTTTTCTTTTGAGCAGGTTCATTATAAATACTGCATCAAGCTAAGTTATAAAGCTTCATAGGAAGCATGTTTGTGATTTTCAGTGGTCTTGCTAGTTATAGGTGTCATTGAACATCGAGGACAATGTTCCACTAAGGGGGAGGCATCTATAACAACCCTAGGTTAAAATTTCATGTAATAAAGTTAATAAAGGAAAAATAAGAAAAAGGTCATGGGACACGTATTCCAAGCTAAATGTTGGGAAAAACATCCTAGGTGGTGTTTGTTTAGTTTATTGTGGCTAAGGGAAATTGGAAAAGGCAATGAAAAAGGATTTGAAAAGGAAAAGAGACATTAATGGAAATTTATTTATGAAATAACGAAAAATAGGAGAAAAGAAAGGTGGTTCTCTTGTTGTCATTGGCATGGTTTTTGCTAAGTTTGATAGTGATTTTCAGCCTTGCCTTGCCATTTCTATATAGCCATGGTGTGATGGGGTTCTTTCATTTGGTTGAGATGGATTGTCGGATCGTTTTGGAACTGGGTCAAGTGATCTCAAGAAAATTCCCAATGGCCTAGAAATCCCTTGACCACTAATGGCGGGAGATATGGTAAAACGTAAGGGTGTGATCTGAATGGAATTGGCATCCACCCATGGTATTGTAAGTGGAATCCACCCATGGTATTCATCCACCCAAGGTATTTATCCACCCATAGAATTTACCACTGGTAATGTAAGTGGCATCCATCAATGGTATTCATTCACCCATGGTATTGTAAGTGAGATCCACCATGGTATTCAATCACCCATGGTATCTACCCACCTGTGGAATTTTCCTGTGGTATTATAACTAAAAAAAGACTATAAGTAACAAGTCACATTTTGTAAAAGGAAAGGACATATTGTTCACCACAATGTAGCTTTTACAATTATTCTCTATTTTAATAAAAAAATTCTTAGTGATTTTTTTAATGTGTGATCTCCTATTTTCTTCTATCATTTCAATTTTTCAGATTTTGGGGGCTTCCCTCCCCAAGATCCATTTCAATTTTTTAGATCCTAGGGGCCTCCCTCCAAGATCCGGATCACTGGTATCAAATTCAGGTTACAGCTTCATGGGAATGAGGGTTTGACGCATATTTCTGTTTCAAATTTTCATAGAAATCTTCAACAAAATTCATGCACATGCTACTCCACAGAGCAATTTCTTGTGTAATGCAGGAAGAAATTTTTATTTCTTTGTTTTCATTTTTTTGCAGGAATATTTTGGGCAACGATTTTGTAGATTGGATCTAAAACTTTTGGTGTAAAATTTATAGAAAAAATAACATATCTGGATTCCCTGTGACAAAATACCCAAATTCAAAAAAAAATAAAAAATTGACCGAATTGAAATCTAGATGAGGGAGATATCATTAATTAAAAATCAATTGTGTTGCCAAAATTTTTCTGATGGCAATTCATGGAAAATGACTCTCCTATCCTTTTTTGTAGTTTTTGTGAATAATTTAAGAAAAAAATATTGCATATCTGACCTCCTCTTGAAAAATCACCCAATTTCAAAAAAACAATTGGTCGAATCGGAGTTTATATGAGGGAGATATCGTTGATTTAAAATCAGCTATTTTTTAAAACTTTTGTGATGACAGGAAAATTGCAACAGAAATCTATGTTTCTAGAGTGTCCAAATATGGATTTCAAACACATGGGAATATGCATAAATGGTCATTCTATTTCAAAAAACAAGTTATAATAAATATTTTGAGTTACATTGACCGAGTTATTCCCATTTTAAATTAGTTTTTATATTTGGAGCAACATTCGGAGCGGGTTCCCTTTGGAGACATGTCCTCCCACCTCATTTTAGTAGGCACTTGCTTCACATTCATTAGTTTTAGCAGAATAGAATCTGGCTTGGGTTCCTTGGAGGTGTTCCCTCCAACCCTAGTCTATGTAGGCACTTGCTACTTCATCAACAGATAGCATCACATTTATGGGTCAATCACACAAAATCCTTGTCATCGAAGTCCATTCGGTAGGCTACACATTGTTAGTATCATAGTTAATCACAAGAATTATAGGGTATCTCTATCCTTAGATCTTCTTTTTTCATGGTTATGAGTCATCCACAAACCCACACTTCATCAAATTCCATCTACTAGGCCGCACATTATCAGTATAACAGTTGGTCGCAAGAATTATAGGGTATCTCTATCCTCGGATCTTTGTTCATCATGGTTATGGGTTAACCACACAAAACCATTCTCTTCTATGACTCTTCAGATTCAACAAATGCTTCTTACGAGGGAACTTCGTGCAATGGGGACCTTTGCTTCATAAGGAGGGAGGAATGATCTAAATGGAAATAGGCATCCACCCATGGTATTCATCCACTCATGGAATATACCCATGGTATTGCAAGTGGAATCCACTCATGGCATTCATCTACCCAAGGTATTTAGCCACCCATAGAATTTACCCATGGTATTGTAAGTGGCATCCACCCATGATATTCATTCACCATGGTATTTACCCATGGTATTCAATCACCCATGCTATCTACCCACCCATGTAATTTACCAGTGGTATTATAAGTAAAAAGATCTATAAGTAACAAGTCACATTTTGTAAAAGGACATATTGTCCACCACAATGTAGCTTTTACAATTATTCTCTATTTTAATAAAAAAAATCTTGGTGGTTTTTTTTAATGTTTGTTCTTCTATTTTCTTCTCACATTTCAATTTTTCAGATCTTGGGGGCCTCCCCCCACAAGATTTATTTCAATTTTTTAGATCTTGGGGGCCTCGCCCCAAGATGCAGATCAAGGTGGAGATGGGAAAATTCATCAAGGTATTGGTTAAGAAATACAGATGCATCCATGCTTGTTTAGGCATAGTAATCCCTTGACCAGTAATGGCAGGATTGTGGTAAAGATTGAAGTGTATGTTCTTTGTTTGGGCATAGGAATCCCTTGATCAGTAATGGCAAGATACATAGTAAAGCCTCATTTTGTAGATGAGGGTTTTAGGCCTAGCAATCTCTTGACCGGTAATGGAAAAATACGAGGTAAAGCCTAAGAATCCCTGGTTTGTTTTGTTGTGAGTCCCACAATCATGCTTAGAATATGGCGTGGGGGTGATTAGATGAAAGAAAGATTTGGTTCAGCCCAATATATGGTCAGGTGGTAAGTGGAAGTCCCTAAATTGGATGGATTTTACACATGTTAATAAGAGATTGTTTTCCCTTATATATTCATGAGTATCTATGGTTGCTATTATGTGGCTTTGATGGTTTTTATATCATTGTTATTTATCTAGTTATACGTTGGTTATAAGCATGGTTTTATGACAAACTTGTGTTATGGATCTTGTTATCTCAAAATCAAGGCCTGGAAGGCTGTAGACCAGGGAGACTTCAAGTAATTGTTTTAGACCAATCTTTTAGCTAAGGCTTAGCCTCCTTAGCCTGAGAGGGCTCTCTCAAAGGATTTAAGGTTTGTGATTATGGTTGAGATGGCTAACTCTTTATGAAACAAATAGGAATGAGGCTGGTAAAATCTAAATTAACAAGCATCCATTGGGCTCATGGAGTCATATGTCATTTAGCATTAACAGTGAATTGGCTTTGCAATAAAATCAAGGCATTCAGATTTCAATATAGATAGAGTACAGCAAACACAAAAGGACAGTCTATGAGTATATGAAGGAAATTAGAACACTGCAAGTGATTTCTATGTAATCAAAGATGCATAATATTGTATACAACACGAAAAGACAACAATAGGAATTCATACATTGAAATATCTATGATTCTTGAGCAGCAAAAGCCAATACTGTATTAACAAAAGAAACAGAGTCTTTACATAAGCTTAACAACAGATCTTTTTTACATAAACTTCCAACCCTTATTACATTTCCCTTTCTCCTATATATAGACCTGACTGAGATTCCTCCTTAAACATTAGGAGAACTCAAAATCTACTTCTAATGACACCTGTTTAACTTTTAACTGCCTATTTAATGTAACAAACTGCAACTAGAGATCTAAATCAAGTAGGATTCTAACTCCATACTATGCTAATAATAGCCTTGATTACAATCATTCTCGTCCTTTGACATCTGGTCCCTTTTTAGTTTGGCTGTGATGGATGTTCAAGGCTCTATGTCGGTCTTCAATGTCACATATTTTCCATTGCCCTGAAACATAGGAAACTACCCCTGATTATCGGTCTTTGGTTTGCCTCAAAATGTTTGAATCCAAAGAAGCATGCCCTTTATCTTTGATTATCCAAAATATAATAGATTGCCACGTCCTTGATGTGCTGTCCAGCTTTTCCATGTGTGAAGGCAAAAATTCTTCCAAATTGTTTGACATATCCTGAACTGTGGTAAATGTGCTCACTTATGACAAAAAATTTAGAGTTGGATTCGAATACATGTTTCCTCCACCTGTCTTGACCTGGTTGAATGTTAATAGCTTCAGATGATGCCTTGTATATATTCCCCTTTCAAAATTCCTGCTTATGTTTCAAAACCGGTTGATTGATATTAGATTGTTTAGCTTCACGCTACGAAACTGCTGTGTTGTTTCAAAACTCACAGTTTCAACCCAAAAATTTTCCATTTTGAGCCTTTTACTTATTTAAGCATTCTTTCAACAACTCCAAGATCTTTCAAAACTGAAAGGGAATGTTTGATTCTTCAATAAAGATTTTACCAAGCAAAACCATCAAAACTTTGAAACATAACCTTACTTGAAGTGAGATTTATTTATGTAGATTCTTTTCACTGGCTCAACTATATCTTTAAGTCTTCAATTTGTTTCTTCATTACTTTGATCCTAGACCTGAGGTTTGTATTGACTTTTCTGATAAACTGAGCTTCCTTTATTGCAGGGGTAGTCCAACTACGGAATTGAACACTAAAATCAACCACTTCAGGAATTTGAAATGTTTGGTCCTCCCACCGAGCTTGCATTTGGTTGAAATAGGCTTCCTTAAGTGCAAATTTTCTGGCAGCCTTTTTCAGTCTAGCAATTTCGAAGTTGGCCAATCCCAATCTCTTTTTCAAATCTTCTACATTACCTTCTTCTTGAGTGGCAATTGTTTTGCCTTTATCCTTTCTTTCATGAGGTCATGTCACCTCTCCTGTTTCATCTGCTCTTTGCGGCACCTCCTATACTTGTTTGAACTTCCTCATTATGGGTCTCTTGGGTTTAAAAACAAATTTATAAACTTGATCATCGAACTTGAGTTTCTTTGAGACTTTGACCTTCTTATCCTTCTCTTTTTCTGACTGTATCAAATCAGCTTGAACTAGTGGGGACTCTTCAATGTCAATGGCTTGCAATAAGTCATTTAAATCTCCCTTTGAAACAGGGCTTTCTTCAATTGCCAATGACTTACCTTTTTCTTTTGCCACCTGGCTCCTAGTCCTTCTTCTTTGAATTCCTTCACTTGTGCTTGATTCATGTGCAGTTTCTTTGACCTGAGTTTTCTCTTTAATGTACTGCTGGGGTGTATCCTGAATAGTTAGTGGCTTGGTAGATTCTCTTACTTGTTTCCTTGCCTTTAACTTTGAAAACCTCTTAGCTCTTGTTTCAGCTTGAAGATCGGTTGTTGTTGGAAGATCTTTTGCAACTTGAGGGCTGAGATCGGTCTTGCTTTTGAAACGAAACATGAATATGAATGTGTCCCAGTCCCTACCTACCCTCTGGAGCTCATGCAGAACCATCAACTTAACCAAGCCATGGTGGAATAATGAAGTCTCACGGGCTTCTTTCCTTAGTTGCACCTTGTCACACATTTTACTTAAGCTGCAGAATAAGTAAATAGGTAGATCAATAGATGTTTTCCCTGTGAAATGCAGTAGAAGCTTAAAATGGTATGAATACACTTTGTTATATCTCCCTTCACAAGTCAGGTACTTCTGAATACAGGTAAGCAAATGAGCATATGATTCTTTGACATAACTTCTAGGAACAGACTTACTTAAATCTAAGTTAATGAACTCCTATTTTAGAAATACTTTGCATGGGTTCATATCGAATTTGAAATTCTTGAACCAATTTTCTTGCCCTCTTGGAATCTTCGTAATTGTGGATATCATGTCTGGTGAGACCTGCAATTCCAGCATGCCAACCTTTGAGTTTAGTCCTGTGAAATTCAGTGCGAATTCCTTAGTAAATTGTGCATGACCTCCCTGGAGCTTCTTGCAAAAAATCCAACATCTAGCTTGTTTAAATGCATTCTCAACTTCTCTGTTCTTCAAGGTTATGTCTAAGCCTTCAGGCTCGTTTCTTAAACATTTGCCTGACCTGTGATCTTTCCTTTTTGTCGATCCCTCCATGAAGATTCAGTGTAATGGAGGCTGGAAATGCTAGCGCTGCTCAAACTCCAAACTCTGCCTCACTTGAATGGCTGCCGCACTTGATAGCTGCATCGCTTGATAGCTGCCTCACTTGATGACACTATTTTCGAATTGAAATCTTGCAGACTTGTTTCTCATGCAAGGCATACAATCATCATTAAGACTGTGCATACCTGGCCTTTCTTGGAACTTGTATTCTGTGTGTACCAATGTACCTAGTGGTTGCAATAATGGAGATAAGCGGTTGGACATGATATGTAGAGTGCATAAATTGACAATGAATGACGCAGCCATAGATTAACTTGACAAATTTGAAAGTTGGGAAAGATTCATTGTGGAATGCACGAATCTTCGATTTCACAGCGCGGTCAGTGTAAATTTTGAATGATGCGCTGCAAAATCACCTAAAATTATGCGCTGCGAAATCACCTAAAACCTATCGCCCTGCGAAATCACCTAAAGGACTTTTTCACTGTGAAACTGCTAAACAAGATTAATGCACTGCGAAAACACTTCAGAATGGTTACATGCGCTACGAAATCACCTAAAATGCTTTGTGGTACATAATGATTTTTTAAACCAAACTGGAACATAGCTATGAGACCGGTGATGAATGAGAATGACTAGTGATGAAGGAGAATGCATACTTGACTCAAGACCCCCTAAGACTTAGACTCTAAGTAAAAACAAAAAATAAACTTAGACTAGCACCGACCTTTGTCATCAAGCTAGTATGAGAAATTTTGGCATTAGAATTCTTAAGTGATAACAGATCTCATCATGTTTTGGTTACTAAATGAAATGTTAATAAATGTATGACATAATATATGATAATGCAACTATTGTGAGAGGGCATCAGACCTTCTTGATGATTCTCATATAAGTATGAGGCCCCTACATTCATATGTGTATTTATGACCTACACATTACATGTTCATGATGTGTTTGGTGAAATTCTAGTCATGGTTAGGATGGTTCAAGTGATATCCTTGTTCAATTTTTGCATTAGACGCCTTGTCTCCTGGTTATTCATCATTTCTAAGATTTTCATTAAGTTATAGGCAGAGGCCTGGGTCCTAGACCTAAAAAAGTGGTTCAAATAATGGGGTTGCTAGCACAAAACTAAGTGAAAAAGTATAAAGTCGTTGGGATGTAGGCTCATGAGAGAGACTAAAGGGTATCAACTCCTATCTTTCCTTTTCATGGGAGTGACTGAGAGCCTTGGTCAGTGAAAAAGAAAGTTAGCTCAGGGATTGGGCAACTAGAGTGGATGGTTAGCTCCTTGGGGTCTTGTAGCCTCTGAGGGAGGTCAGTAAATTTTGGTTTGGTTTTGTTTGGCTGATTCCACTTCCTTATCTTCACTTAGGTATTTGAATCATATTATAGTAACTCTTCATCACATATTTACCCCGGTAGACCGGTAAGTTTTGGTAAGTGTGGGAGGAGGGTGTTACACTCACACCGCAATTACTTGAGTGGGAGTGATCTTCGAATTAGGCCTTCCATTATAATGGTGTTAAAGGGCCTTGATTTTCTTCACTGACCCTAATTCATTGAAGTATTTTTCGTCATTTTAAATTGTTTGCATGAACAAAAATTTAATGAAGTTAAATTATCATATTAAAAAAAATGAAAGTGATTTTCACTTATCCATATTCCTTTGAATGTGATTTGGTGGTGCCATATGTTTAAATCATCACCTTTCAAACTTGAGTGATTAAGTGATTCTTGAAGTATGATCTTTAATCATACGTTCCACAAATCTTGGTTCAACATATAATTAACATGATGTAGCATTTATCCCTATTAAATAATACTCATGTTAGTGGTCTTATAAACATTTTAGTTTAAACATTTAAGGGAATGAATATAGCTTGGCATATTGAATTAATTTTTCTAGCTCAAACTCATGTTAGGAGCTTGCATTCAATATTGAAGAATGCAATTTGGTTGATTCAGTATGTAGTGAAAATCAACGCCAATAATATATAAAACCTGCAAACATGTATGGTTCAAATGGTTTACGAAAAATATGCTATCTTTTAAATTGATTTTATCTTTTGAGAAAATGATGTATCCTCTCTTTGTTATGTCAAAAAAATTTGGCGAATTTTGTCTATGAGCCAAAAGACATGGGAAAAGGAAAATAAATCTAGTTGCAAGTCAATCATAGTTTAATTCCATATAAAAACATCTTAACAAGATAATACTAGACAATGTAGAAGACTATAAAACTATAGAAGAGTAAGTAGAGTGCAAAACACCATAAATAATAAAAGGAAAATAATTACTAGTGGAAAATTGTAGATTCATGTCAAATTCTTTAATTATTTGAGCATGCCTTCAAAATGAAAAATGAAACTAAAATCTTGTGGAAGGAAATATACAATAAAGAAATACATTATATACCTTGGGAGTGGGAATACCAAAAGAAAAAAAAATTTAGATATGGAATATGCAATATCAACAAGCTAGCTTATAATTCAATAGGGTAAAATATTAGAAATTTACTCTTGATTAAATTCCCCTTGCAATTCCTTCTATTCCTACAAATGGATTCTGACCTCCAACAATGGAAGCACAAATCCCATAAAATTCTTCACGAAATTCTTTGTGAATTGAATTTTTTTATCATGGTATGACAACACATGAAAAAGGTAGTAGAGGAATACCACTTCCCTTCTTTCATACCTAAGAAATATTTCTTTCCTAAAGGACAAGTGTCCAAATATTTCTAGGTTTGTATTTCTCCCAATGATAAAGGTATAAGAGTCTTACCTAAGATCATAAATTAGTTATCTGGAGGTTCAATGAAGCTTATATTTGGCACACAGAATTAATTAAGGCCATGCCCTAAAATGAATAAGCACGAGAAAATGATAATTAAATTCATCACAATAGTGTTTCTCTTTAGTTGCATACCTTTTCTCATAAGGAAGTAGTTTGTTCAAATTTTGAAGTAGTGGTGGAATTTGTGATAAAGTGGAGAAGGAAAAGTAAAGAAGTTTCATCAAGTCAAATGAGAGGCCATCTTTTAGAGGACAATTTTGAATAAACCAAATAGGAAGACTAACGACCAAGTGTAATATCAAGTTAATCAAACGAAGTCAAATGTTCCTAGAGGAAAGAAGATAATGTGTAAGAGATAACCAATAGGGAAGGATGGGGAACAAGTCATTAACCAATTGTCTCAAGTTCACAAATTTTCCCCCACTTCTTATCTACTATAAATGAGAAGGATTCAAATTGTAAAGGGATTTTTGCTTTTGCTTCTTGTAGATTTTTTTATGAAGGGTTAATTAATGAGAAGCCATTACTAAATGATATTCTTGGAGGCAAACAACAAACCAAAGTTCCAAAATTTTTAGTTTTTGGCACGAGGATTCAACTTGTTCACCAATATATTATTGCATTCATTCATAATGGGGGTTTTAAAATTATGAAAAATAAATCAATATGTTATAGGTATTGAGGGGGAAATGTAGGGTATTAGGATGTTTGTAGCTATCGTGGGTATTAAGAGGGGTATCTAGGAAAACTAGGGTTTTTTAATTGGAAAGATTTATTTATATGTGGGTGGTGTGGGTGAGGGGTTAAACAAAATGATGTTGGGAGGAATTGTAAATATTGAATTTAGATATTCTTTAATATCCCATGAATTCACATGCTATGTCACAAGTTCGCTAAGTGAAGACCCAATGGTTTGTGGAAAATTTTCTACTACTTTAATTTTGGAAATTTTTGAGAATATGTTCTTTATAATGAAAATTTTTCTCCCTTATGAGTAACTAGTTTATCTAGTTTATCACATAAATTACTTGTCTGTAGCCATAAGCCATATATTATAATTACATAGTCATTGTCATATAGTTTCCTAATTACTAGATATTTAGATTATTTCATTTATTTTCTTAAGTAATTTTTTACTAAAGTTTGAAAGAAGTAAAACAATTAAGACTATGCTTCTTAAATATTCTTTCAATTTTTTTAGTTAGCTCGTGCATTATTCTACATTTTACACATAAGAATGGTTGTATTTAATTTCACTGCATTCAAAAATTTCATAAATAGAAGATCAACCACAACTAATAAAATGATTTGAAGGTGGTTAGGCCATAAAATAAAAGGATTTTCTATTCCAAATAATGCAATCTCTTACTAAGACCTTTGAGTAAAGAGAATATCTACTAATTGGACATGGTAATTCAATGTTTTCAAACATTTTGGTGCTAAAAGGAAGAGAAATCTATTTTTCTTATGGATGATTAAAAAAATATACATAGTCATTTGTCACTTAGTCATTTCATTGTGGATTTCAATCTTAATAAAACTTTTGAAGATATAAATATTGCTCTTGAAACTCCATATCTTGTAGCAAATAAATTATTGTATGTTATTCCCAACCAAGAGATAAATGAATTAAGTGGACTTCCTTGGGAATATGAAATAAAATTTGAAAGTTTCCCATAGTTCCATCATTACCTCGGTTGAATAGCACTGCTAAAAAATTCATTCATACTGATATGAGACAATTGTAGAAATTGTAGAGGATTCACATGACATCACAATTGATGAAATTCATCAACCCCTAAATAAAATCACAACATTTTCTTCTACTTCATTCATTAATGAAGATCCTTCAACCCCTAACTTTGATTTTGATAGAAAATCTTGCAAAATTATTCAATGGATTCTTACTAATTAAATTGATAGAAATCAACAAGAGTTGCTAGAGATCCTAATACACTCTTACCTTCCTAGACAAATTCATGATATTCCAAAACAAATCAAACATATCCTCCCAAAATTTTATCCAAATAGGTCAAGCATGCTAAAGGACCACAACCAAAATTTCTATTAGTTATTAGATTTTTGAATGGGGAGCATGAATATGTAGTTTGTGTGTTATTTCCTTATTCATTTAAAAACAAATCTTCTACATGGTATTTTAATTTTCCATCAAAGTAAATTACAAATTTGGATGGTTTTAAAATACTTTTCTTGATAAATTTGGTGAATAAACTATTCCTACTACACTTTTAAAAGAAATATGTAGAAATTGATAAAAGAAAGGATAAACTATTTTTAACCAATATTTCATAAATATTCTAAAAAAAATCTCAATAAATTCTATCCCAACTCAAGAGTTAATAGTTAAATGCTATAGTGATGCCTTACAACCTTGTATTACCATGTTTGCTAAGAAATTTAGAAATAATGCATTATATAACAATTTTGAAGAAGCTAAATATGTAGAGAAACATATGTTGAGTTTGGTAGGAAACCTAGGAAATGAAGAAGAAAAAATTTCTCCTAAAATCCACTTTTATTTTTCCAAAACATACCCCTAAAATTTTGTGCTTCCGATCCAAAGAAAATGGGAGTTGCTTTATGCCTTCTTAAAACATTATCAAATTAAATTATCAATATAGAAATTACTTGTTGATCACTTTTTTCTATCAAAGGAAAAGATACCAACATTGAGAGAAAAGATTGTAGGTGATAAGAAAAAAACTTCTCATTTTTGTAGAGGTGTCACTCTACCTTCAATGTATGTAGGATTATTCTATATGTCTTTTGATAAATGTAATGGGTGAGTGCTATAAACCAAACTCCGACAAGACTTCCAAGAAGGCTATCATATAGCATATTTTCTTTATAATCACATGAAGAATAAACATATATAATTAAACATTAATATGAAAAGTTTTCATCTACTAGTTCTACCTTCAACCAATATTTTTCCCTTTTTTTTAATAATGTAAATTCAGGATCAACTATGACTTTACAAGATGAAAGAAAAATAAAATGAATAGGTCATAAAATATCTTTAAATGATTGTTGTATTAATATCAAAGGACGTTGCAAGGCATCATGTGCACAAGAATCCATTGATAAATCACCACATAAATCCATAAATGGAAAATGACACTTGAATAGTTATCTATGGGAAAATTTAATAAGTTCATGATGTGACAAGTTTAACAATGTCTGAGACTATTAGATAAATTTTAATTAAACTAAATTCCTTTTTACAAGCTAGGGATTTTATTGCCCTAGACTTGAAATTTCATGAAGGTTTTTAAAAGAATGGATAAAACAAAATTAATCATAGATTCAATCTAGTTCGTTAGCGTACATAGAATAACCTACCGAAGGAAATATGAGAAGAAAAATTGAAGCAAAGTTCAAGCTAGTTGATTCACAAAACTCATTGAGTGGAGAAAATTCACCTTCAGTAAAAGCCCTACAAATAAGAAAACTTCTATAATAAGAGCTTAGGAGCCAAAAAAATCTCTTCTTCTCCCTCAACACCTTAATGTTCTTGGCATCTTCTTTATAGTATTCTCTTTATCTTAATCACTACTTTATGGTTAGGTGTTTCCCAACTTTTATTTCAAATTAATAAAAATCCATTTCTAGAAATATGTAGCTAGGAATTCATTCTCCAAGTTGGGTCATGCTTGACATATCACATAATTCCATTTTTATGAATCATTTCTAAATAATTTAGTGAGATGCCTAAATATTTTCATGACTTTTATTTAGTTTTTCAAGTTGATATCTATAATTTTTTCATTGTATAGCACGCCTATCGTGTCCTTCATTCTTTTTTCTTTCAAATGAGCTCTTGTTTTTTTTAAATGGACACGTGGAAATCAAGTTATGGACTTTGGAAGTTCATTATTTAACCACCATTGATTTCCACAAAATGACTCAACAACTATTGACCTGCTCCTCATAAATTTTGTATTTTTGATTGATAACTCCAACATACCCATTCCACATGCATTATGGGAGAGTATTAACAATGATTTATAAATAAATGGTCTCCTCATATTACTTGTGCGTGAATTAAAATGAGTCATGGGATTGTTCATCTCACTACCCAATCATCATGCTGAGTCATTACTAAATCATCTATGTGCAACCAATACCATCCAAGTGTCACTCCATGATATGTCTAAATAGATGCCACGTGCTAGAAAAATATATACAAAGGTACTTAGGATAAAAATCATATGAGAAATATTAACAATGTGAAGTTTAGTTGTGGGAAACTAGAAAATAAGCTAATTGTTAAAAACTGGAGGCAAAGTAATTGTACATCAAAGTAATACTTTATGATGAAATAGAAAATATATAAATGATGTGAATAATGAATATAATGATAATAAGGAAATAATGGAGATATTTGTGGAAAAATAGTGATATCTTTGGCATATGTTCTCCTTTTTTTATTCTGCAAAATGATAGGTGAAGCTGAGAAATAGAACTATCAAATGAAAAGATAAACAAGAGTATATTTATTTCTAATGCCTTTTATTTACTTCTCCCCATTCAAAGGAGAAACTATACTTGCTAAACTTGCATTAATAAGGTTAAGAATGACTAAAATATTGCTCATTTAGAATCACTCTATTTGATGTGTGCCATGAAAACACATCAACAATAATCTAGAGAAAGTCCATCTGGTAAATAAAAAAGATATCGAAATGCAGTCACATACATAATATGATGATAAATTTGAACACTTTATTATTATCAAAATCCTTAAGACAGAAAAAATCCTTGCAACTTGATCCCTTCATAGAAGGAATCCACTCTTGTTCACTTGCATATTCGAGGGGGGGAACCTCCTAAGGAGATAAGATGAATTAGAATAATCATCCACACATCTCTTTCACAAGGATATTTCCGTCCTTATTATAATTATCAAGATAAATATATACAACTCTAATCATAACAAGCTCCTAACTACCTAGTGGAGTTTCTTTAATGAGATCTCATTATTATTCACTACTAACTACGATAGTGGACCTTATTTAATAATATAGTTGACCTATTCCACCTTACATTGAATGGACTCTAGTATTATTACTTTACAATCATTCTCATTAGGTACCTCCCCAGGTACCCCATATTACCCTAGGTACACTACATTCCATCGCCCTTATAAAAGAATTATCCTCTAAGCTTGTTTTGAGAAAGTACAACCACCATAGGCCTTGGTCCCCTGTTTAAGTTGGGACCACAATATTGAAGTAATCCAAAGTACAATCATTAACTAACATCCTAAAGTAGTCCAATAAGATCTATATGTCACCAAGGTCACATGAATCAGTGTGGACCATAATAATGAAGTAGGGTAGAAAACCAAGGTTACATGTACCAACACTATCCATGGTGAAGCATTTCAAGCTCAACCTTAAACTTGGGCTTCATGTCCAAGTGTAGATGTTGAATTCCCTTGGAATATCACTAAAATAAATAGCTAAATAGGGTTGGTACTCCAAATTCCCACCCTAGTTATGTGGATCTATTATATATTCATCCATCTATACTAAACTCATCCAAGGAAGTGGAAAACTTGCTTCCTTGACCAATTGTCGACTTTCCTCCATGATATGATCAACATAAAGAAGACTAGATTCATCAAGTAGAAGACAAAAGTAGTTTTCATCCCCAAATTGATAATTATCCAAATACTAATCAGTGCAAACATACTTAATATCATACCAAGCATATTTTTCTTTAGTAGATTCTTCCCTGATGTCTCTATATATGGGCCCAAGAATACAATTCTGCTAGCATTGATATATCAATGCTTCTAACACATAGAGTCTCTAAGGCCAATATTAGAGAAAGTTTTTTATGGACCTTAGTACCTCCATGTCGATGAGGGTTAGAGGGCGAAACATTTAATGGTTGCAATGTATTAAATATTGATTAAAAGTGTAACATATAATATATCAAATTGAAAGACTATTAATACTCTTTTGAATGGTGTTGTTATGATTGAAAATGTAACCCATTGTCAAAATTTAAGAGCTCTATAGTCCATATGGCCATCACAAAAAACCATTGAAATAGTTGATTTTAAATCCACTATATTAATTTTGACTCATATCACTTGTTTTTTTTTTTTTTTAATTTTGGTATTTTTTTGTGAAGAATTAATATCTACAACATATTTACACAAATTTAACCTAGAAATATATAGGAAGTTGTTTAAATGTTACGGCCCTTTTTTCCCTTGAGAAAAATCTACAAGAAAATAAAAAAAAATTAAGAACAAAATTGTTTTATTTTGCTTGAGGAAAAGGATTTGATACCCAATGTTAAATAACAAAAATATATAAATGCAATAATAGAATGAGAAATATTTAAGTTTTATTATTATAAATAAATTATTAACCTATTATACGAAGTAAACCATACACCTTTAACATTTTTGGTTGTGAATTTTAGCAAATACATTGTCACTCCTCATAATCCAGACAACCCTAATTTTGCTCAAATCCGCCTGCACAAAAAAATACTCATAATCAAATACCACTTAAAATGGTTTGGGAATTAATAATACATAAATCTACCCAAAGCTACAATTGACATTGATACAATTGAATGAAAAGTATAACATTGAATGTGATATCTATATTTCCATATTTGAATGATCTCCGAATATCGCCATCACTTAGCTTCAAAAGTACAAAAAAAAATAAGAGATATCCCTCGGGTAATAAGAAAGAAACAAGTTGACCCATTTCTCCAGTCTAAAATTTCTCCATCATTTCTCCGATGAGGTTCGACACTTCCAATATTTTTTTAGCATGCCTTTCATACACCTCCCATTACCACATTATCTATGTAACTTTCATATTTATGATTTTTATTTCTTCATTTCTTTTTTCATTCAATATATGCTCTAATGAATATTCTTACTCACTTTCCATGTACAATGATTGGTCCTTTTATATGTTCACTTTTACATAACCGGAGCGCATCTATATATATATAATTGTTTCTAATATATAAATAATTGTTTTTATATTACATCAAAATTATGTTGAATTACATTAAAACATAACCATATTTCAGTGGTAAAATGCATCCATATTTTAAATATAACATAAAAAATAGAATTTCAAATATATCGAAACTCATAAAGAGTAACAATGTTCCATTCCCTATCATATTATTATAATTTCTCTATTTTGTGAAGAATATTTATTTGTAATATTTGATATTTATCTATTATATGCTATTATTTTAGTTATTATAATAGATTATAATTTATTTTGTTATTTTTTTTGGGTATAATATGTATTATACTATATTGTTTTAAAGAATATATATTATATTGTTTATTAGATTTTGTTTTTCCTTTTTATTGTCTATATTTTCTTTGTATTAATGCACAAACATAATTTGTCACTTACATAAAATAAAAAATCAACATTAGAATTGGATCTCCATTTTATGATACTTTACCATTCTTATTTAAGATCAAAACATTCATCTAACATATTCAATATGAATTTCATAGTAATGTAGGCGGAAGACTCAAAATAAAATGGATCCAAAGATAAAGTAGTTATGCATTTCAAGCTGATCTTAATTGGTTATATGTGTCTTATCACTTCATATACACTTTCAAATAAAAATTTTATATTTTCTATATAGCCTTTACTTTCTGTAATTAAAAGATAAATATGGTTAAATATAAAGACATATTTTCTTTTAATGGTTCACTTCAATTTATATTCCCGTGTTACGATAAATTATTCCAAATTTTCAACTTTCTTACAATAATATAGATAATAATAATTTAAATTTATTCATCCGTAGTCTTCATTAAAAAAAACCAACAATATTTCCATTACAATTTCTACTTCAGATTATTTGGAATTTATCTTACTTGTACCATGATAATGCATAAACCTTATTACAATGTCCGTCTTGCTCCTTTAAGAGCAGTTAGTTAATGACGTTATTGGTTATTAAACCCATTTTCAAGGTATCTAGGTGTAAATGTAATTGAGTATTTTTCGTATCTGTTGGCATGTGCGATGAGTGGTTTGTATGAGGTTACAGACTTCAAAAATAATGAGTCAATAGAAATTGGAAAACAAACTCAATAGAAATAATATAATCAATTTTTATTTATTAAAAAAATCACACTACTTTAATAATAACACTTTTATATATATATTTGAGCTCATACACACACAATCTTAAGAGTATTAAGAGTATTAAGGTAGTGCTAAGACATAAATTTAACCTACTTCAATATCCCATTTACATAGAAATTATATATCAGTAATATATGAGTTGATCACAACCCAAACTTAGTATTGCACATACTCATCTTTAACATGGTAGTTTTCCTTTGGAAGATACATAGGAAAATGGTGAGGGGAGGTGGAAGGAGTAGCTAATTAATAACATAAGTTTGTCATTGATAATATTTTTGAGGTTTTTAAATAGTTTGACATCTATATCCATCTTTATAATAAACTTTATTCTCATTACTGTAAAATATTATATTGATCGTAAGATTATTTTTTAGTAATAGCATAAAAATTCATCATAGGATTATATTATTTAATCAGAGAAAACTCTCATCTAGAAAATAAAAACAAAAAAATTATGAAAAGATCCTAATGGTATTAATTAATATAATAAAATATGAATTTTTTGGGCCCTAAGGATAAAGTAGTCTTAGGTGTTATATATCTATGATATACATGTAGGATCCAAAAAATAATATGCATGCAATATTTGAGGGCACTACTAAGGAGGTTTAATTGTGCACTTCTGATACTACTACTCATATACTAGAGTGGTGTTCTTGAGTGTTGTTCCGAGTGCACTATAGAAACAAGAAAATTGAATAGAATAACTAAAATTGGTTTTAGGTATAACTATGGGACTTTCTATATACCTAAAGTTATTTGCAAGTGAGATTCCATACTTAGGCATTTCTTAATGTAGTACTAATTGAAGGGGTAATAAAAATGGTTATAGGGGTTTCCAACAAGGTGAAACCATGTGTATTTCCTATGTGTTTTCTTCTCCTCCCATAGTTTTACTTATTGAACAATAGGTCATTGTGTTATTTGAAGATGCCAAAACACATATCTAAAAAAAAAGGATGAGCTTGCTAGCCCTAGAAAAAATATCTTAAAATCATCTAATTTTCCAAAAGATAGATCACATAAAATACAATGAGTCAAAATATGAAAAATTTCCCACATTTCATTCACCATCTCATCTTAGGATTCTGATAAATTTACAGTTTTAAACTTCACCGAAAAAGTTTTATAGTGAAAATTCCAAGATAGCAGTTTTAAAATTGATTTAACTATTAGTCACAAACTATATCCTACATACACTATGTCTCCAAAATTATAATTAAATAGAATATGAAATTTTGAAAACCTATATTATGATATTTATTATGAGTTGCCACAAATTCTCACTATATGAAGCCTTCCAAGAAATAAGTTATATTGAAAATAAAAAATGAATTGTTTGAGACTAATTTTAGGATTAGTCACAAAACTTAACTTTCCTAGGCCATATATCTAAAATTATAATGAATAAGAATTTTAAATTTTCCATAAATGTACTTCAATATTTCAACTTAGCATCCTAAGCATTTCACTATCTAAAACTTCACAAAAAGGAGAACTGACTCCAAAGAGTCCTGACAAATGATGATTGAGACGCGATTCGGCATTTTTGAACCATGAAACACTTGGTCTCCATTTAGGTTGTAGATGTAACCTACCCGCTATTAAAAAGATGACAGAAAGAAATAGCAAGAAAAGAGCTCCAGCATAAAGATCTTCGTTAGTGCGTAAGCCAATTGTATACCACCACTCATAAACACCGGAATAAGCAATATTGACCGGACCGGGAGCACCTCCTCGGGTAAAGGCTTCTATAGCTGGTTGACCAAAATGAGGATCCCAAATTGCATGAGCAATGGGACTTACATGTAAGGGATCACGTACCCATGCTTCAAAATTTCCTTGCCAAGCCACATGGAACAAATTACCAGAGGTCCACGGAAAGATTATTGCCAACTGACCAAAGTGGGAAGCAAAAATTTTATGATAAAGGCGTTCTTCGGTAATATCATCATGACTCTCAAAGTCATGTGCGATCGCAATACCGAACCAAATACGACGAGTAGTTGGGTCCTGGGCCAAGCCTTGGTTGAACTTTGGAAATCTTGATGCCATATACTTTTCAAATCCTCCTAGCCTTTATCCTACTTCAATAATTCTTGCGAGGAAGAACGCGATTCCACCCGGAAGGTAATGAGCTACTCCTACAGCACGTCCCTGTACAATGCTCAAGGCTCTGGGGTGGATAGCAGGAGCAACCTTCAATTTGTTATGGGCCCAAACAATAGATTCAATGAGTTCTTGCCAATACCTACGGCCCCTGAATAAGAACATTGAACTGAAGGCCCAAACAAAATGAGCACCTAAAAATAAAAGACCATATGCAGATAATGAAGAACCATAAGATTGGATCACTTGAGAGGCTTGTGTCCATAGAAAGTCACGGAGCCACCCGTTAATCGTAATGGAACTTTGTGTAAAGTTTCCTCCCGTAATATGAGTTACCACTCTGTGATCACTTATATTACCCCAAACATGGGACTACATTTTCCAGCTGAAATGGAATATTACTACCGAAATTGCATTGTACATCCAGAATAAAACAAGGAAGACATGATCCCAGGTAGATACTTGACATGTTCCTCCTCTACCAGGTCCATCACAAGGAAAGCGAAAACCCAGATTCGCTTTATCAGGTATTAAACAGGAGCTACGGGCAAATAGAACACCTTTAAGTAGGATTAAAACAGTCACATGGATAGTAAATGCATGAATGTGATGTACCAAAAAATCAGTGGTTCCTAATGGAATTGGTAACAAAGCCACTTTGGAACCTAGTGTCACCAAATCACCACCTCCCCAAGTTAAGCTGGTACTCGCTCTTGAGTGTTTTGTATCCATTGCGCAAAGATAGGTTGTAATTGTATAGCAGTATCTCAGAACATATCTTGAGGACGTCCTAGAGCACTCATAGTATCATTATGAATATACAGACCAAAACAATGGAAACCTAAGAATGAGGACGTCCTAGAGCACTCATAGTATCATTATGAATATACAGACCAAAACAATGGAAACCTAAGAATATACATACCCACTTGAGGTGTGATACAATTGCATCACAATATCTAAGAACACAATCTAATAAATTGTTGTATTGAGTAGTTGGGTCATAGTCTCTTACCATAAAAATCGCTGCATGTGCAGCAGTGCCAACTATGATAAACCCACCAATCCACATATGATGTGTGAAAATTCCAAGATGTCTTTATTGCAAAAAAACACAACCATAGGATGATATCTTTAATACCAAAATTTATGAACAAATAACCTTTAATAGATAAAAAGTCAAATAATACAATCCAATTTGAGGGGTGTTGGCATCCCAACCAACTACCCTCTCATTTTTGAAAAATGATATAGGCTCCTCCTCAACTTTACCTTTGGAGTTTTACTTTTCAATCATTGGCTTTGATTTTGTATCACAATAATGGTTTTTAATGAATGATCATAAGGCATATCCTTGATTTCCTTTATAGGTGTGTTCATTTTCATATTTTCTTTCAATGTTTACTTAATGAAATGAATTTAATGTAAAAAGGCAAAACCTTGTCTTTTTCCCGGTCTCCAATGAGTTATTCAAGCTTATGATTTCACATTGAATATAAATGTTAGAGTGAATAATACCACTATAAAATTCTCAGTTTCTAGCAACCCTGTCTTATTTTAAATTTGCATATTCTTATTTCTCTCTAAAATTTTATTCTCTATGTTGAATGCATAATATATATGTATGGCGCTTAATACCTATATTTGAATAGGTTTATGCATGGTCATCATTTTATGGAATATAAACCTGTATTAAACATGCGCACGATTAATATTATGGTTTATTTCCATGTTTTTTTTAACCCACTATACTATGACATATTATATTAGACATGGCTTAATTTATCGATTTGATGATTTACTAAGGGTTATGAGTTTGTGTTCATGCATACGGAGGTATTTTATTTGAAACTTCTCAACATGGAATCACGGGATATCATACTCTAGGATTTTGAATTATGGTTTCAGGATTGTATTGGAGTCTTGCTGGTGATATTTCATTCCTATTAGCGATGTTTATTTTGTTCGACACCATTTGTAACCAATACACCGTCCACGATTATTTGTACCTCACAACCATCATTCTTTCTGTACCATACCTTCAATTATCGATATCCAAATTAATCTCTAGGATTTCGAGTGAACCAACTCTCTGCTATTTCATTTTTCTCTCATTATTCTCTGTCTCCATTGTGAGTTGGGGTTTTGGGGTCATCTGTGAGTTGCATGTTTACCCTCCTTTTTTTTCCTTTGATTCTAACCGAAAACCTCTCAAATTTTGGCCATGGCTCGCATTGTCTAGTTAGAAGCCATATTGACAAAAATGGTTGAAGCTTATGATGAATTCGTAGACCTGTTTCGTTGAATTGACTGATAGGATTTTCTCCAACTTTTTCAAGGGTACAATAAGTGGGTTGTAGAAGCATTTGCCTCTTTGTTTGATGGCGAGAGAGCTCAAGTAGGTGATAGAGAAATTATTGTGGATGTTAATTTTATCGCAGAAGGCACACATCTCCCTGTTGAAGGAGAAACATGGTTGAAAAATTGTGAAGTGTGCAATATCCCCTGGAACAAACTTCTTACCAACAAGGACTATGTATACCACGTTAAATGTATGCCTATATCTTCTTTGAAACCCAAATCGAAGAATTTGGTACTATTACTTCGTTGTTATGTTACCTATGAAGGGCATTATAATTTGGATTTTATCTATCACACAAGGCTATTAATTGTGTTTCTGGGTCATAAGCTTCTATTAATTGTGTTTCTGGGTCATAAGCTTAATTTTCCTTTTATTTGTATAAGAGTTTAACTAAAATGTACCACACTTATTAATTACAATGCAATAATTCTAAGCGGTCACTCTTCCATCAATATTGGTTAAACCTCAGTTGTACAAACTTGCGGTTCAATGGGATTCTTTCCTGAGTCGAAATCACTTCGAAAAACCCCAACTTCCCTAAGAATTTGAACCACCAGGTCCCTCTGCCTAATCCTTCACTGGATGATTCTTCTACTTTCCTTCTCATAATTCTTCAAGGGATGAGTTTGAATAATCATTTCAAGAAATGGACCCTTGTATATCAGAGGATAACAGGGATGAAAACCTGAAACCCGCTCTTGCTTGCTTGACCAGAAGTATGGCCAAAGGTATTGTTGAAAATCATAATAAAAGAAAATAGAAGTTTAATACTAAAAGGAAAATGAAACCTTCAAGGGCTAACCCTAAACCTATATTCAAAGAAAATATTAGTGAAGAAGAAAATAATTCTCAATCTCAAGTTAAAATTAAGCAAATTAAAAGGAAACTCGCTTGAGCTAGCAGAAAAAAAAACACTTAAATGCTCCTGTGAAGGAAGTGTTTGTATATTTGGAAGCTATACTTGATCCTTCACCTAAGAATGCAAAACACCAGGTTGAAAATTTTGTAGATCACAGTCATTTTGAATCTGATAACCATGACAGCGTCGAAAAGACTCCTCGCAGTTATTCTGACTCCAATACTACTTTGTTAGATCAATTATGGCATCTAAAGTTCTTATTTATTGTTCCACGCTTTAATGGTCGAATTAACCAGTTATTAAAAGAAAATGAATAGTTTGGGGCTTCCTGTCAACCTAGAGAAACACACCGAGAACAAAAAATTTCTAACATAGGAAAAAAATCTCAAATTTCAGATACCCACATTATTGTAAAATCATGTCAGGTCAAAGTCATAATTTCCACAGATCTGCATAATAAAAGTGATTCTAAATAAATATTTTATTTGTTATCTATGTTCCAGCCTTGGAGATATCGAGGTATGTGGTTGTTATTATTTTATTACTACACCCTCTTCTTTCTCAATTGTGTCAAACAATAATATGGTTTTTCTTAAATTGTAACAGGTCCGTGTGTTGGTTGGAACATTGATTTGCTTGGGAAGGATCACTTTAGATAGCATCCAGCAGTTGAAATTACTGCCAAAATAATTTTTTATAGTTTTTTCTTATTTCCATTATTCATTCAAGTTTTAACCCAATTACCTGCAAAAAAAATTCTTAAAATAGAAAAATATACAATGGTGAGAACATAGAACAAATATACATAGAGATTTCCATTAGATCCCAAAACTCGGAATACGAGATTGAATTTTGATTATGTTCCTTCCAATGTTACAATACATATATACATGTCCAAGCATTCATAAACCCCAATCCACTAACTCTGAATTAAAGCATGCAACGTAGTTTCTCTTGACTGAAACAACTAACTCTGAATTAAAGCATGCAAAGTAGTTTCTCTTGACTGAAACTACAAAATACAGTGGGTAAAAGAAAATCATCCCCAATGAGACTCTTGACTGAAACTACAAAATACCGTGGTAAAAGAAAATCATCCCCAAAACCATGTGCAAAAACCATGCAGAAAACCATGGGTGGGTCCACCTACCATCTTTGGATCCGCCCCCATCCTTAGATCCACCCAACTATTATTGGGTCCGCATAAAATAAAATAAAAATGGGACATTGCCTCAGACCCCATGAGACGTGGAAAGAATATAACACACACCCAATAATCCATTTGGATATGGAAAATATGCCAAATAAAAAATTATCATTATTTTGTAAAAAGATAATTTTAAATTCTTAGCTTATTTTTGGATGTAGGATAGAAGAGTTGATATATAAACCCACTATTTTGAAAGTAAAGGGGGGAAGACCTATAGTATTATAAGGGACACTCTCAAGAAGAAATGTTTTTAAATTTATATGTGAATATGGATATTTTTGAAGTACATTATGAGCATAAAAGATTGGTTTTATCGAGTTTATGACTTATTGTGTTTTAAATTGTTCCATAGTCATTATTATTTATGGTATTCTACATTCTCTGTGATTTGATTCTTCAAGATACAACATACAATAATTACTATTTATATGGTTTTATTATGCAAATAGTTAATAATCCATTACATTTATCTTTTGTCTTGTATTAGTTCAAGTCATATTTGATTTTATTTCAATGAATATAGTCTCTAGTGACCTATGTCGCGTGAGTAATTATTAATTTGGGCATACATCTAGTTTAGGTTTATGTGGTTTTCTCCAAATAATTTAGAACTCGAATTATGTTACTTTCACCACATGAAATGAATTAATATGTTGTAGTAACTTATGTGTTTAAAAGTTCATTTCAATTATTTGTTTATTGGTTTTATTCCTAAGAAATTGATTGAATAAATGCTTCTTTTATGAGATTATTACAACTATTCTCGACATCTCCAAGTAATAGAACTAGATTGCTTCAATTATTTTACTTTGCATTCATTCTTAATTTTAATCATTATAATAGGTATAGTTTCATCTAAATATATTCGAAAGATAAGAGTTTTGCATTACAACAACTATATGTCTTTTATTTTACATTAACGATGATCTTTCTCTGTTTTGATTTTCATTTATAACTTTATATATAAATTAAAATTAGAAATTTGATTTTTATTCTTTCTACAAAGAAATATTCATTTTTTCAAAACAGTTACATTTATGTTCTCATTTTTATTTCATGTATCATAGTTATTTATACATATTTTTATATCACTAACCAGTATTTAATTTCTTTATATTATTTTTTTTAACAGATATTCCTCGTATACATTTAGAAATTTAGTTTTACCATAGTATTAGTTATTAACTTGTAGTTTTAGCAAAATAACATTAGTTTAGGTATATATAGTTAGTATAGATTAGAAATAACTTTCCCTTGGCTTCTTCTTGGCTAAAGGATTTTGAAGGCTAATGGAGCCTTAAAACCTGTCAAGCACTACCACATTTAACAACTAGGGCTATTAAATAGCTCTAGTCTGGGTCGTTTCTCCCTTGTTGACAAGGGTGAATAAAACCTGTGTCAACAAGGGGGGACCCTCCTTTTACAATGAATTTAATACAAAGACAAGATACGATGATCCTAAGACTAGGTCTCATTTGTGTGTGTATCTATATATATATATATATATATATATATATATATATATATATATATATATATATATATATATAAAGTGTAATTATAATTAAGGGTTCTATATAAACTATGAATATAAAAATAAACTAATAATGAATAGTTGTTAGGGCCTTAACATAGGGCTCAACGACTTAACAAGTATGAGATTACCTACCTTATTCAAAGCATGAAAATTTGAGGGTAACCATTACTAACATAGGGCATCTTGATGGTATACTTGGATGAAATAATGTAGTTATATGGAAGAGGTACAATTACATGTTCAACACTATGTTCTATTAATTGAAAAACATGCATTTTAGAGTAAATTTTGTTTTCATAGATTTCAAAGACAACAAGGAGACTATAAATGTCCAATATGAAGATTACAAAATGAAGGTTGGTGGAAATATTGGTTCGATACCCATTTTTTTCTTAATGCTTAGTTTAGATACCCCACATTTGAAGGCCTTTTTACTCTAAATACTTAGCTAAAATGGGAGATTTATATGTGTGTGTTTGTGTATGTGTGTGTGGTGTAATAGCCTATTCCAAGACATTTCCAATGGTATATGGAACTCCCTCTAACTCCATAGGAATTATGAGATATTTGGCCAAATCAGTTTTACATGCAACCCCATAAGTGAATGTAGAAAAACTATAACTAAAACCTAGATGAGTGAATTTGTAGACCATCCAAGAAAGAAGAGATTTTTGGTGCATAGTGGAATACTCTTGTTGTCTTAAATGTGGAGAAAAATTGTGATATGTGAGTGAACAATTCGTCTTGGAACTTTTTCTATAACCTTTGTTTTGGGATTTTTTCAAACTCTAAAACTTTAAGGGGATGGAAGTGATATATTCATGTACATGGGGTAGAAATTTTAGAATTATTTTTTTTGTAATTTTACAAACATGCTATGAGGAAGTTAGGGTTCCTAAATGTTCCTAAAATCTTCTTCAAAAATGCCAGTTTGAAACACGTTTGGAATTTTCACTATAACTTTTTTTGAAATGTCTAAAACCATGAAACTTGGAGAAGATGGCTTGGGTAGATATTAATGTACCTTTGGTAGAAATTTCATACTATGGTTCACTATAATTTCAAATATATTATCTAAGGAAGTTAGGGTTCTTGAATATTATTGAAATTTTCTTCAAATAGTTCAACTTGGCATTTTCACTATAACTTATCTTCTGAGATGTTTCATATTGTGAAATATGAAAGAGATGATGGAGAGAATCTAGGTAGTTTTGGTAGAAAATTTAGTTATTGGTTCACAATAATTTTAGAGATATTTTATGAGGAAGTTAGGTTACTTCAATATTCCTAAAATATGCTTCAAATAGGTCAGCTTGGATTTTTTTTTTTAACTTCTTTTATGAGATGTTTTAGTTTGAGAAATATGGAGGAGGTGTTAGGTAAACTTGACTCAGGATAGAGTCAAAGTTGACCAGGTTAAACAGTGATGGTTTTGGGGCACATGGTATTGTGCACCCATGGTATTCTGCCCATGGTATTATATGTAATGGAGCCTATAAAAGGCTGGAAGGACTTCATTGTAATGCAAGGCCTGGAGGTGAGCGGTGAAGGCTCACTTGGCCGGATTGGTCAGGGTTTTGGCCAAGGATAATGAAATTTCATTATGATTGGGTTTTTCCCTGGATTTGGGGTTTTCCCATATAAACATGTGTGTTTATGTGTTTATGGTTGTCGCTAGTTATTCTTATATATATTCCTCTCAGTATTTATTTATGTTATGCTGTAAATTTCTTAGACACCACATATCTCCACAATCGTATGATATTGTCCACTTTGGGCCTAAGCCCTCATGGATTTGCCTTTGGACTTACCCAAAAAGGCCTCATACCAATGGAGATATTTGTCCATCCTTATATACCCATGATCTTTCCCACTTCTAGTGAATGTGGGACTTTGGTCGTATACCCAACAATCCTCCCCTCGAACAAACGACCATCAAGCCTCCCCTCAAATGATTATCCATCTGTCCACTCTCTACCAACCAGGATTCTCCGCTCCAATGCATTGGAAGCACACGCCTTACATGGAACACCACCTGCCTCGAGAGCTTGCTCATCCGCGGATCTCATCGTGATATTACCGGGGCCCACCACCTTCGTTCGGCATTCCGAGGATTCATCCACTTGGCTAAGTTCGAATCTGGCTCTGATACCAGTTGTTAAGGACTTTGGACACCACATATCTCCACAATGGTATGATATTGTCCACTTTGGGCCTAAGCCCTCATGGATTTGCCTTTGGACTTACCCCAAAAGGCCTCATACCAATGGAGATATTTGTCCATCCTTATATACCCATGATCTTTCCCACTTCTATTCAATGTGGGACTTTGGTCGTATACCCAACAGGAGATAGAGGAGAGGTATTAGGAACTCATGATAGAAATTTTATACTATGGTTATCTATTACTTCAGAGCTATGCTCTAAGGAAGCTAGGGTTTCAAAATTCTCTTAAAACATGCTTCAAATATGTCTACTTGGAATTTTCATTATAATATATTTCTGAGATGTTTTGTACTATGAAACCAGGAGGAGCTAGAAGACAGATATGTAGATTCCTTTGGTAGAAATTTTTAGACATTTTCCCAAACCTCACTTTATTTTTCAATTTTATTGTTTATTTACCAAGAACTACCTTGTGGCTTCATTGTCTTCACCTTATTTTTCACCTTTGTCTTCCTCTTCTCATCCAGAATGGTGTTTTCCTTGTCATTTTGTTTAGCGTTTGGTATTCTTTCCTTTTGGCTTATCTTTACAACACCCACTTCTTTTTGTGTTTGAGATTATGGATTTTCATAAGAAATAGTTTTATATTTGAGTGAGAGATGAATGTAATTTAATGCCTTATTGCACCAAATTAGATCTTGCTTATTGCAATAGATACTTATTATACTTTACCAATATTTTTCTTTTTGTAAATGTGCAAGTTATTTATGAGAAATCAATTATAATGTTGTCATATTTATACAAGTTCCCATTGAGAATACTTTCCAACCATCTCCACTTTGGGTGAAAAAACTTCCCCATACTAATGTATCATGTGTCAATTTAAAATATCTTTTCATATGAAATTTGTGAAATTATTTTGGTTCATTTTCATGTTTATGTATGAATATAACATATTATAAATGTGTATCTAGCCCCCATAATTCATATTCCATTCACCATGATCACCTTTCCATGTTCATCATACACCCGCACCATTCTTCCCATAGTATAGGGTGGTCTACTCCTTGGTTGCACTACCATATCCCTTATCATTACTTTCCCCATTAGGGTACTTTGTTTGAGAGTATGACTGATTGTGGTTTATCTCCAACCCCCTCCAACCTTTTCTAATGCATAAATATGGTGTGGTTGAAAATATTCACATTGCATCATTCCACCTAGTTGTAGCCCCATTTTTTGCATCCACCATTACAACAACTAGTATTTGATCTATTTTAGTTATATCTATAGTGATTGCATCTTTAGTTTCTAAAAATATATATATCCCATCCCAAATTATACATGGCGCATGTGTGTATATTTCCCCATGTGCTAGCTGGTAAAAGCGGTTGGATGGAGATATCATCCACTTCTTCATCAATAGCTGAAACAAAAAATATGGTTTTTTGGTCAAAGGAGGTAATTACTATTTCCAATTCTACTCCTTCATTTCATGCTAATGACACATTGTTTGCAGCTTTTGAAAAATCATACCAAGGGAATTGGTATGAACTTGTTAACGAAGGTGGGATACGATGGAAGGGGCCTCAGAGTTAACGATCAAGGCATCGTCAATCCTATCAAAGTTAAGTAATGAACACCGTACGAATAATTGGATTATGTCCATGAAGAATTTGGAGAGTACTCCAAAATTGTTGAGGCAAAGAAATCTTTAGGTATGGAGTTTGTGCCAAAAGCGCTCCTACAAAGAGATGGTACAACACACTGTGATGGTAGTGACAGTGACAAGTTGTCTCCGCATAGAGATGAACGTTTTAAGGTACATGCCAAGTCCAATTCTCCTCGTCAAACTCACAGCCGAAAAGATAGCTATAAGCATCATGGGTATTCCAGAAATTATTTTGCGTAGATAATTTATGGAAAATGCTTCCTATATGTTTTTTCATGCATCTAACCATTGTGTGGATGAGCGTGAGAAATGTAAGGAATTGGTCAAACAAATGGACCAAATATGGGAAGAGACATAAGGAACCTAGGTTTCAAAGTCTTATTTCCACGAAACCTGCGCAATATTTTTTTCACCCACTCCAATATAAGTGGGCACTATATTAAGAAGTGTTGGAAACTGCATTTGGAACTTCATCCCAAGAAGGACAAAGAGTTCATTTAATCCCCTACAAGGGTGGTGATAGATGTTAAAGTGGAACTTGTTGATGTAGCTCTCGAAGCAGCCTTTGAAGCAAAGCAAGTGCAGAAAAAGAACCCATAGGCCTAGGGTTGTCGCTACTACAACACCTCCAAAATTTCACAACATTTGAATTTTGGAGCCTACTATCACCATCATACCTAGTGTCACTTTGATCTTCAAATGGTGTCTCATGTTATTCTATGTGTTTCAAGTGTACCTTAATAGTCCAAAGTGTTGTTGCATTGATTAGAACACATTGAAGTGCATTTCATGATCATATCATCTTTGTTGTTGTAAAATGATACTTTTAGGTCGCAGTCGCACACTCTTCACTCACTGTGCTTGGGTAATGTGTAAAAAGTAGTGTTTTGATGTATATTTATCATTTTTCAACTTTGTATAAGTTATCTCGATGAGATGGTATGTGTCGCACACGGTTTTATGTCTAAACTCATCCTATTCGCCCCTCACCTTATATCTCAAACTTAGAAAAATCTTTGCCTTCATAGCAAACCCATTGAGGCTAAGAGCACATGAGCACAATCTGAAGCCTTGATTGGGAATGCTTCATTGTTTGTGAGTGTGCCATGTGCCCTCCAAGAGTGAAAGGTGCACTCCTTAAGCCTCTTTTACCTTCCTTATTCTAAATTACACCCTTCAAGAAACTAATTATTCCTTTGAGTGCACTCGTTTGACTCAAAGAAGTGTGCCCTCCTTGAGAACATAGGCATAATGTGAAGGCATTAAGCTTCACCCTTTAGCCTACCTCGATTACTCGTGCACCCTCCATACCCCTTGAGTGCACAAGCGCACTTCGAAGGCACAAAGATCTTCCCTTCATTCTTCATACTTGTGTCATGCACCCTCCTGCGCCACTTGATCCCATGAGCACACCCCGAGTGCCAGAATCCTTCATACTTAAGCCTTCAGTAGTGTGCCATGTTCCCTCCATATCTCCCTTGAGCGCATACTACATAAGGGAAGCTCGAAGACTTCCCCTTCGTCCTTCAATCTTGCACCATGTGCCATGCATTTATTGTCTCCCTCTCTTGAGGGCATGAGTGCTTGCTAAAGCCCCAAAGCCTTCCCTCTTCAGCCCTTTATCCTTTCAAAGTGAACCCATGCACCCAAAAGCTCCTTTTACACATTTTTGAGCACACTCAAAAGGAAAAAACATAAAATCTATATAAAACATGGTAGAATAGGATATTTTCAAGCTGATAGTTGTTTTTCATGAGTGATTTTAGATACAGGTATTTCATAAACACCGTGGCAAGCACACATGAGGAAGATTGGGAAAAGAGAAAAAATGAAGGAAGCATCAGAAGAACGTAGAACACACTTGAATCTTGATGATCAAAGCACCCTAAAGACTCCATTAGATCAAATGACCCTTTAGAGGGTGAAGACATCAATGATTGAAGTTGAAAGAAGAACAAAGATACAAGTGGAAGAATTTGGTACTATTACTTCGTTGTTATGTTACCTATGAAGGGCATTATAATTTGGTTTTTATCTATCACATAAGGCTATTAATTGTGTTTCTAGGTCATAAGCTTAATTTTCCTTTTTATTTGTATAAGAGTTTAACTAAAATGTACCACACTTATCAATTACAATGAAATAATTCTAAGTGGTCACTCTGCCATCAATATTGGTTAAACATCAGTTGTACAAACTTGCGGTTCAATGGGATTCTTTCCTCAGTCGAAATCACTTCGAAAAACCCCAAATTTGCAAAGAATTTGAACCACCAGGTCCCTCTATGCCTAGTCCTTCTCTGGATGATTCTTCTACTTTCCTTCTCATAATTCTTCATGGGATGAGTTTGAATAATCATTTCAAGAAATGGACCCTTGTATATCAGAGGATAACAGGGATGAAAACTAGAAACCCACTCTTGCTTGCTTGACCAGAAGTATGGCCAAAGGTATTGTTGAAAATAATAATAAAATAAAATAGGAGTTTAACAATAAAAGGAAAATGAAACCTTCAAGGGCTAACCCTAAACCTACATTCAAAGAAAATATTAGTGAAGAAGAAAATAATTCTCAATCTCAAGTTAAAATTAAGCAAATTAAAAGGAAACTCGCTTGACCTAGTAGAAAAACACACTTAAATGCTCCTCTGAAGGAAGTGTTTGTATATTTGGAAGCTATACTTGATCCTTCACCTAAGAATGCAAAACACCAGGTTGAAAATTTTGTAGATCACAGTCATTTTGAATCTGATAACCATGACAATGTCGAAAAGACTCGTCACAGTTTTTCTGACTCTAATACTACTTTGTTAGATCAATTATGGCATCTAAAGTTCTTATTTATTGTTCCACACTTTAACGGTCGAATTAACCAGTTATTAAAAGAAAATGAATAGTTTGGGACTTCCTATCAAGCTAGAGAAACGCACCAAGAACAAAAAATTTCTAAGATAGAAAAGAAATCTCAAATTTCACATACCCACATTATTTTAAAATCATCTCAGGTCAAAGTCATAATTTCCACAGATCTTCATAATAAAAGTGATTCTAAATAAATATTTTATTTGTTATCTATGTTCCAGCCTTGGAGATATCGAGGTATGTGGTTGTTATTATTTTATTACTACACCCTCTTCTTTCTCAATTGTGTCAAACAATAATATGTTTTTTCTTAAATTGTGATAGGTCCCTGTGTTGGTTGGAACATTGATTTTCTTGGGAAGGATCACTTTAGATAGCATCCAATAGTTGAAACTACTGCCAAAATAATTTTTTATACTTCTTCTTTATTTCCTTTCTCCATCCAGGTTTTAACCTTGTATATAAATTACCTGCAAAAAAATTCTTAAAACAGAAAAATATACAATGGTGAGAACATAAAACAAATATACACAGAGATTTCCACTAGATCGCAAAACTGGGAATACCAAATTGATTTTTGATTATGTTCCTACCAATGTTACAATACATATATACACATGTCAAAGAATTCATAAACCCCAATCCACTAACTCTGAATTAGAGCATGCAACGTAGTTATCTTGACTGGAACTACAAAATACCGTGGGTAAAAAAAAATCATTCCCAAAACCATGTGCAAAAACCATGCACAAAACCATGGGTAGGTCCACCTAGCATCTTTGGATCCTCCCCCCATCCTTAGATCCACCCAACTATTATTGGGTCCGCATAAAATAAAATAAAAATGGGACATTGCCTTAGACCCCATGAGACGTGGAAAGAATATAGCACACACCCAATAATCCATTTGGATATGGAAAATATACCAAATAAAAAATTATCATTATTTTGTAAGAAGATAATTTTAAACTTTCAACTTATTTTTGGATGTAGGATAGAAGAGTTGATATATAAACCCATTATTTTGGAAGTAAATGGGGGGATACCTATAGTATTATAGGGGACACTCTCGAGAAGAAATGTTTTTAAACTTATATGTGAATATGGATATTTTTTAAGTACATTATGGGCATAAAGGCTTGGAAGAATAAGAGAACCGTGTTACATCTGCAATCTTACATTCACAAGGTGCACTAGCTTGGTCATTCAAAAGGACATTTTCACTTCTCTCTCGTGACTAAAGCCAAGGCATATCCTTAAGTAAATGACAGACGAGTCATATTCTGGATGGGACTCCACCAAACAGTGTGAGGTATAGTTATGACCTTATATTGGGGAGATCCCATGTATCTTGGTGGTATCCAACATCGTCGACATTCTGGTGCTAGAAGGAGGGCAACTACTTTTTTATGGTTGATAACTTCACGCATCCCAACCATTATTTTTCTATACAAAGTAGCAATATTTTCAGCACCACTCTGACTCCTATTCCTAAAGTAGGAGGATCTTCTCAGCCTAGCCCCGGATTTACTTGCGAGGTTATATACCAACGAATTTGGTCACTTCAACCTACAACCCGTTGGTACACAAAGGTTATCATATTAACTCATAGAGCACAAAATATTCCACATTTTCTAAAGAGAAAAGAAACAACTTGTACTAATATATTAGTTTATAGAGTGGAAAATTTGGTATTTGCCACTCTTGAAGAGTTGGTCAAATCCACAGATGATACAATACATGAGAATCATCTTCCACCTCTTAAAGAGGGTTATGAGGACAACATTTTTCTTTTTGACAACATCTTTGACATATTATATGGCGAAGAAGAAGACTCCTCAGATTCTGATAAGGAGGAGGAACACAATGATAATAACATGGTCGAAGAATATTTCGATTGGATGGTCCAAGGGCTTCTTTCTCTTTCGTATAATCCTCATACGATGCATAGATATTTGGAAAACTTGCTATCAAAGTATGATCCAGATAATAAGACAAAGGGAGAAGATCACCTCGATGATTTTTACATGCATCTATGAATGTTGGAGGTGAGATATGATGATGTTGCTTGTAGACTTTTCCCTTGTACATTAGAAGGTAGAGCAACAACATGGTACCATAGTCTTCTCACCAATTCAATCCACACTTGGAGGGAGTTTAAGAAATTATTTCTTGAGAAATTTTCTAATTACAAGACTCCTACCATGTTACTAAAAGAAGCCAGAAACATCAAGATGGGGGAAAAAGAGAAAGTGAAATATTTTAATCAAAAGTTTAATCGCATATTGAACAAGTTTCCCCCAGGAAAACAACCACATGATTCAATCACTATTGATTATTACCCAGTTTCCTCGACCACTAGTATTTCCCAATTTGTAAGGAGAGTCACAAAGGGAACATTATCATTAAACTTTTGTGAAACGATTGTCGTTGAAAAGGATTTGCACGCAATTGGAGTTATTACACACGATGATGAATCAGAAGACTCCAACGAAACTAGTAGGAATTCACATCCCTCTTCCAGTAAGGCTAAAGAAAAGGAATCACCAGACATTAAAATCTTGACTAGGATGGTAAAGACACTTACCAATGAAATATTAGAACTAAAGAAAAGGTCAAATGAGACTTCTACTAGCAGCAAGCCTCCCAAGTCATTTCATTTTTTGAAGGAATATTAATAGCAAAAATAATGAGCTTGCTAAGTGTTCCTAGAGCTCAAATATTGTGATTAACATAGAAAGTATTGGCATGGATAATTATTTTTATTTCCATAAGGAATATATCTCATAAAATACATTCCCTCAGTGGAACCACAACATGAATTCTCTGGCTACATACATTTTGGACTTTCTATTAGCATACTAGCAAGAAGAATAGACAAAGAAATAGAAGAACCTATGGTAGTTAAAGATATCAAAGGTATTGGACACGCAATGAATTCATTTCACTGTATTACAACACTAACAAGAAGAATGTTGAAGAGGCACCACAAAGTGAGCCTCCCCCCCCATAAGCAAGATGGTCGATATAATTTAAGGAGTGAAGGGCCCATGTTTGAACAGGAGTTGACCAGACACAAATTAAAGGAGAAGTTGCTAAGAAGTGTTTCACCATCTATCAAACCTTCTCAGAATGAAAAAGGTAAGTGTGGGAACACAACTAATTTCAAGAGAAATTCCTTCAATAACAAAAGTAATTACACCACTCTGAAAGTATCGAATAAGTCTACTCCTACAAGTACTTTGGCATTTTTTGCTAAAGGTGAAACAATTGAATATAACATAGTGGAAGATATGAAGAAAACACAAGCCAACATTTCTATCTATGATCTCTCAAAAATCACAGGCCATCATGAACTTATTTTCTAGACCTTTTCACAACCTTTGACGAGTGATACAACTTCTTCCTTTCAAAAGGTGTTTGGTAATCCTTCTAGTCCCCTTGAATCTATAGTGAATGATGTAACATTAGAAGGTAACGCTCCTTTCCCTCCATTTATATTAGAATTTGAAATTTTTTATTATAATTTCCATAATTGTTTATTTGACTCTAGTGCATCTATAAATGTAATGCCATTATCTATTGCAAAGAAAATAAATGCTAAATGAGACAAAACATATGCACAAATTATTCAGATGGAAAGATATCTTGTCCAAGCTATTGATGAACTTAAGAATGTACTTATTAGATTATCAAAATTTGATCGAGTTCATTAGTGTATAAATATTGCAATTGTAGATATTCCATAAGCCTATGGGGTACTCCTTTGCAGGGACTAGTCTAGCAAATTGCAAGGGTAATTTCCAACAAATTAGTTGCATTTATGTCTTCCATGTAAGGGAAGGAATAACCAAATTCGAGTGGAAAGTGAGCCATATATAAAAAAACACATGACAACACTTGAGGGCCAAAACGATCTTATTTCTTTTATTGATCTAATTTTTGGGAATTGCTTCCATGAAACTAACCTCAGGTGTTATCAGGCACAACCATCACCCGTTCCACTAGATACACATTTGGAGCGCCTTCCTTGTTCTATAATTGGTGCAAATGAAACATATAATATAGATGTAAATAATAATAATAATAATAATAATACTATAATAAGTATCTCAATAGCTCATGATATTTGGAATTTATATTTTGATGGTTTAAAGATGCAGGAGAGTTCTGGACCTGGTTGTGTGCTTATAAACCCATGCAACAAGAAGTGTATCCTTTCATTTTTTCTGAAGTTTGAGTGTACTAATAATACTATCGAATATGAAGCACTCATCCTTGGATTGAAAAATTCCATTGATATGAAGGTATAAATTCTCAAGGAAATTGGTGACTCATAGGTGGTAACTTGCCAGGTACGAAATACTATAGACTACGTATCACTGCATCTTGAAAACTACCAATAGGATGCACCGTATTTAATTAATCATTTTAAAGCTTTGAATATTATTTTTGTTCCTAGACTCAGAAATGGCACAACAGATGCATTAGAAAATGCAGTTGCTAAGATGTAACCATTGAAAAGTGGTTTTTTCTATTGAAATTGTATAAAAACCATCTGTGCCTTGCAACGTCACTAGCTTACTTGTTTTCAATGATGACCAATAGATACTGCACTTTATGGCTAGTTTGTACATATTCAAAGATGTTTCCATAGATGAAGATGAGTGTGGAGTACTAAAAAGGTATGTTTTTGATGATCATTTCAGTGGCTTTTCAGTAGAACTTGTAAACCTTTTTGCATCATGAACTTGGAAAACAATAAAGAATTATAACAAAACATGTGAGATTAATATGCAAGACTTAATCGCTAATAATTGTCATTCTCTCTTGCAGGAAGGGGTGAAAACGAGGAGTTGTTGTTCCAAAGAAAAAGACAAGGACAAGGTAACTGTTGTCCCTTTGACGGGAGACCGAGTGCAAACAAGGCTGAGCAGATCAAAGCAAATCGGCCCTGGAAAGGAGGTGAAGACACTAGCTCGACGCAGGAGAAAAGAGATGATTAAGAATTAATGGTTTGGCGAATGGATTGCTGCTTTATCTATCTTGTTACTTAGACATATCCGCCGTCACCCTTATATAAAGGGACAACAATGTTAGCTTGGGGACATGATTATGCTTTTATGTAATTTCTGTTAAGATCAAAACTTTGATCATCGAGTCTCGATAAGAGCCTGTTCATTGTACTTTTGTTTCATGCATTAATACAAACTTGGTGATTATTTTATCTCTGCATCTGGATTAACCTAAAGCGGTGTACCCTTGGAGGCTAAGGGCCCGGCCCCGGAGGACACTTGCTTCTGTATTACTACGATTTGATTTTTGCGTGATTTGCTTATCGTCGTTATTTGGTAATCTGATATGCTTTATAAGTTTACATCACATGCTCTGTTAAGATTAATTCATTAAGGCTTCTACAGAAAGAACTATTGTATTGACTCTGAATTATATTACTGTTCCTTTCAGAGTTGATTGAATATTATTAGTCTTAACCGAATATTGTTACTATTTTGTTACAGAGCTTTTGTGCTGAACATTCATGTTACAGAATTCATCTAAAAGTTGTGTTCTTTATGATTGTTGGATTTAGAAGTAATTCTGTTATATTTTGAAACACAGTCGTATTCCTTTTAATTAATATTGATGCTAGATCAGATTACTATTCAAGCGTGTTGTGTGCGTATATGATTTCCAAGCGCTGTTCCATAACTTATCAGTAATTAATGTTGTTCTATTAGTGTGTGCTGCTTGATCTGCCTTAAGAGTGAAAGATTGTTGTTTGATTACGATGAATGCATTTGAGTTAGTAGATTAAGTTTGATTATTGCTCGCGAGACTTAGTTGTTTAACTGCTATTCCTTTTAAGAATTGTTGTTCCATTTTAGAATTGTTGTTCCATTCCAGATTTGTTGTTCGATTTCTTATTTGTTGTTCCATTTACTAGCATTTGTTGTTTTGGTGTGAGAGACGATCTAAGGCTGTAGTGAGCCTCGGCATTTACTGTCTAGCTCCCAAACCCATGGTCTATTCTCTAATTTCCTTTCCATCAGTTTCCAAATGGATGGGTTATCACTGCCGAACCCTTGACTGATAAGTTGCCTAGTTTTCTGAGTGTGTGATTTACTCTTTTGAAGTAACTTAGTTATAGACAAGCATCTGTTTACTCTTGTATTTTTGAACGTTGTACTACTAGCATTACTCTGACAAATGATAGCCTCAGACTGAGACACTCTTTGAAATAATACAACGCTCCCGGATTGACATATTAACGTGAGGTAATTAGAGGTGAAAGAGACCATTTTTATAGCTCTACATTTTGGCGTCGTTTCCAGGGAAAGAGTGTAGCCATTTGTCTTTTTTTTTAGAGTAGTGTATGAACCTGCTAGGGAAGAGTTGGATTTTAAAAACGGAAGGTAAGAACCTGCGTACGAAGCATGTAAAAGCCTTGCTCCACTGTCCGCTTTCCTAACAGATTTGTTGTTGCTTTGTAGTTCATTTGAGTGCATGACTAAGCAGAAAAAACCAGAAAAAAATATCAAACCTCCACCCAAACTTGAAAAATCTAAGGGGCCGGTGACCCTTGGCCGAACGACCTTTATAGATGAAATCTATAAGAAAACAGAATCTCAGCCATCAGTAGGACCCAGGAAAATCATTTCTAAACAGCCTACTAGTTCCCTTTAGGCCACAGGATCACCATCTGTAGCCTTTGCTGAGGTGCATAGTCAAACTGAAGAGCAAGACTTTCAAGAAATTGAAAATTCTACTCCAGAACTATTACAGGAATGGAATTTCAGCAATCTTTGTGAAGGAGAAGGAGAAACAGGGGAAACCGAGGAACCAAGATCTCCTATTGATAGCCCAGATAAGGGGAGTGCTGCAAAAATCATTGTTGAAGGAACCCAATCTCCTAGACATCAGGCATCCTCATTATCCCAGATAAGGAAGTGCTATTAAAACTATCCCTGTTAAAGCCATTCCCTCTCAACCTAGGAATACCCTCCTAGATATCCCAGAAGGTTACTGGCATATATTCGATCCTATGGCTCAGAATTAGCCAAACACTCAAACCTCTACATTACAATACCCTATAGTGGATTCTGCAGCAAATGCGCCCATGAAAGCAATCCCTCTTCAACATATCCCTACATTTCACGGTCTCTCATCAGAAGATCTTGATGCATTTTTATTTGAATTTGATGTGTTGTGCAGGGGATATGATTACACCACCGACCCCCAGAAATTGAAATTATTTCCCTCTACATTAAAAGGGGTTGCTTTAAGATGGTTTATGGGATTAGGTGGTGGGGTCATAAACAATTGGGATCAAATGAAAGAATCTTTCTTTAAAAAATATCAGGATTATTGTAGGTCTAGAGAATTAAAGGACGAAATATTCCAAATGATAGCCAAATTGAATGAAACAGTAGAGGAATATGTGGAACGTTTTCAGTACATTCTACAAATATCTCCTTACGCATCACTACCTTTACCTGATAATCTATTAAAAACTGCATTGATAAGGGGCATGAAGGAACAATGGATTGAAACATTAAACATCATCGGAAAAGGGGATATTTATCAAGAGAATTTTGCTGACATCATTGATTTATGTATCAGGAGTTCGAGAGGCAGCAAAAGAGTAAAACCGACAGAACATGATCGGTTTGTAAGAGATAACAAAATATCAACAGAAGGAGTAACACGTGTAGAAAATGGAAATTTATTGGAAAATTTTAAAACTAATATTCTGGGGACACTAACAACACAACTTGATATTATGCAGGCTAAACATAAGCAGATGGAGGCAGAACAGAATTTGGCGATCTTCTGTCCCCGATGCAGGAAAAAGCATAGTCACAAGGAATGTCCATTGGATACAGTCCAAACATGCACCATCTGTACAAAAGATCACCTTACGGAGAGCTGCCCCTCACTTCCTGGATTGAAAGCGGTATATAAGGAAGCGGAAGAAGAACCAGAATCGGTATACTTGATCAACTAGTGCCACCAGTGGCAGCCGAGACAATCTGGTATGTTTCCAGACACAACTTCTTCTTTTCAGCCTCCACAGTATAATGCTCAACAATATAGTATGTGGCAAAGTTAGTCCCAACCCCCATTTTCAAACTAGTCACCACAGTCGTTTCCTTCTTCAAACCCGTGGCTGAATCAGGCAAGCCAATCTGGTTGGCCGAATTTCCCTTACACTCCAACATATTGGCAAAGTAGCCCATATCCTCCACAATGGACTCCCCCTACTTCACAAAGTTCAGCCTGGCAGACAAACTGGTAGAGACCGATGCATTAGCCAGTAGGAACTATTCCACTTCCTCAACCTACACTGCCAGCCTTACAACAAAATCCCTAGTCTAATCTGAGACCACAACTCCCAGCCCAACCCAACCCCAGTCCAAATAACAGACCGGTCCAATCTCTTCAAATCATAGAATCACCAGAAATAGGACCCGACCTGAGGGAGTGTAATGATCTTCAGTTACGATCTGGACGTATTATTGAAACTGAGGGAGATAAAATAGTTCATATTGAAGATCAGTTACCAAGAGAACATCTGTTGCAACAAGAGGATGTGAATAAGCAGCAGACTCATAATCAAGCAACCACATCCTCTCCTCCATTCCCAGAACGATTAGTCATACCTCGACCTTTACTATATACTGATTTCGACATTCTGGGAGAATTACAAAATCTGTACATAAAAATCCCATTCCTCCAAGCCATTTAAGACATTCCTATATACGCAAAAACTATCAAAGAATTGTGTATAAAGAAACCAAGGAGGAATATAACAAATAATCCAAGAGTCCAAGTAGTCGGCACCTTATCTGATTTACTATCAGGGAAAGAAACACCCATTAAATATGAAGACCCAGAATGACCCAGGAAATCCAATTGTAACTGTTCAAATTTATGGTCAGACCCTGTCTAATGCCTTAGTTGATCTAGGAGCTGCAATTAATATTTTAACAACCACTACTTGCCAAAAGCTCAGCATTACATCTGTAGAACCCACCTCTACTTTGCTAGAATTGGCTGACCGATCTGTGGTTAGGTCGGAGGGTACTCTACATGATGTCATGGTCTCTGTAGATTCCTGGGAATATCCAACCAATTTCCTGATAATTAATCCAAAAACCCGACTTGATGGACACCCGCTAATTCTAGGTAGACCTTGGCTTGCCACTGTCGATGCTTACATTGGATGCCGGCAAGGAAATATGACCATAAACAAAGGACCAAATATCAAGAATTTAGTTCTATATCCTCTAGCGCAGCCAAGTGTCACAATAATTAAAACTAACATGCACCCTGTATCATACCTTATTGATAACATTAGATCTCCATTAACTATCCAAGAGGCACTTGATTTTAAAGACCAAACAGAAGATGATGCCATTAATAACTTTATTAGTCAAACTGAATCCGGATCCTGCACATAGTGTCACATGATAGAAGTAGCATTTGATAATGAATTAGAAGAAGATCCTCTGAAAGATACACATGATCAAACAATACCCGTTACTTCTGTTGCAAATAGTAAAATTGTGGAAATTGAACCGGGAAAAACCTTAAACATTAATGCCAACCTCACACCTGAACAAGAAACGAAGCTCATCCATTTGTTAAGAAAATATCAAGAAGCATTCGCATGGGATTACCCTGATATGAAAGGAATTGATCCCCAATTATGTACACACCACATTTACATAGAAAAGGATGCCAGACCTATTCGTCAACCTTAAAGGAGACTTAATCCTCATCTAAAAGATGTGGTAAAAGCTGAACTTCAGAAACTTTTAGATGTCAATTTTATCTATCCTATCTCTGATAGTAAATGGGTCTCTTCGCTTGTGGTGGTACCAAAAAAGAATGGGAAATGGAGAATTTGTGTGGATTACAGGGAACTAAATAAAGAAACACAAAAAGACCACTTTCCTCTCCCATTCATAGACCAAGTATTAGATACTTTAGCAGGAAAGAAATTCTTTTCTTTCCTGGATGGCTTCAGTGGATACAATCAGATTAGATTGCCCTTGAAGACGAGGACAAAACTACTTTTACTTGTCCTTGGGGAACATTTGCCTATCGAGTTCTACCTTTTGGCTTATGTAATGCTCCTGCCACATTCCAAAGGGCTATCCTTAGTATTTTTATAAATTTAATAAATGATGGACTTGAAGTATACATGGATGACTTTACACCATATGGAGATGATTTTGATCTAGCACTGAACACCCTAGAAAAAGTCCTACAACGTTGCATCGCTACCAGGCTTTGCTTAATCCATGAAAAATGTTACATGATGATGACTGAAGGACTTATCCTAGGACACTATGTTTTAGCAGCCGGCATTCAGGTAGACCCGACCAAAATCCAAATACTTTTGCTTATTCCCACTCCTACTACTCAAACAAAGGTACGTAGCTTTCTTGGATTTTCTGGTTATTATAGACGATTTATAGAACATTATTCGCACATTGTTGCACCTTTATATGCACTAACTGGTAATGTTGATTTTCTTTGGACAGAAAAATGTGAGCGTGCTTTCAAGGATTTAAAGAAGCTCGTATCCACAGCCCCAGTCCTTCAAGGACCAAACTGGGATTTTCCATTCCAGATATCATCTGATGCCTCAGATACAGCCATTGGCGCAGTCCTTGGTCAGGAAGAGGATAAAAAACCATATGCTATCTATTACATCAGCAAAAATTTATCCCCTGCTGAATTAAATTACACTGTTAGTGAAAAAGAATTCCTAGCTGTAATACATGCTGTCAATAAGTTTAGACATTATGTTACAGGATATCCTGTTATCCTGTATATAGATCATTTTTCCATAAAATATTTAGCAAATAAGCCTGTCACAAATGCCAGAATAAGTAGATGGTTGATTTCATTGCAGGAATTTGATATCACAATCAAGGATCGGCCTGGCAAAGAAAACCCTGTAGCCGATTTTCTCTCAAGAATGCAAAAGCCAATCGATGCAGCAGCAGTTGAAGATCAATTTCCGGACGAACATCTGTTTGCTGTTGCTGTTAAAACACCCTGGTATACTGATGTTGCCAATTACCTCGCAGTAGGTAAACTACCAAAACACCTAACCCCTAATGAGTGCAAATAGATTGTTCAGAAGAGTGCTCGATTCTCGTGGATTGGGGGCTATTTGTTTCACACAGGGGTAGACATGCATATCAGGAGATGTGTTCGAGAAGATGAAATCTTTGACATCCTAAAAGCCTGTCATGATGGACCATGTGGTGGACACTTCGTTGAGCGCAGAACTGGACATGAAGTACTACAGACAGGATATTATTGGCCCACAATTTTCAGAGATGCAAAGAAATTTGTCCAAGCCTGTGACAGCTGCCAGCGAGCAGGACGTCCTGGTCAATCTGACGAGATGCCTCTGAAACCACAGTTCGTCATTGAACCATTCAAGTGATGGGCTCTTGATTTCGTTGGACCTATCAACCAATCATCAAATCAGAAAACATATATTTTGGTGGCAACAGAATATGTCACCAAATGGGTTGAAGCAGAAGCATTGCCAAGAGCCACAGAGGACTCTGTCATACAGTTCATGTTCCATCTATTTGTACGTTATAACCTTCCAAGGGAAATAATTACAGACGGAGGACCACAATTTGTTGGGAATAGATTAGCTGCAACACGCAACAATTATCACGTCCAGCATAAAATCACTACTCCATACCACCCACAAGCGAATGGACAAGTAGAAAGTAGCAATAAGGTAATAGAATCAATCCTAACGAAAACCATTGCGTCACATAGGCGTGATTGGGCTGCCAGACTACCTGAAGCACTCTGGGCCTATAGAACAACATGGAGAAGCACCACTGGTTACTCACCTTATCAATTAGTGTTTGGAAAACAACCCATTTTTCCCATAGAATTCGAAATCCAAACATTACGAACAGCACAGGAAGTTGGCTTAGATCTAAGCGAGGCACAGATTAATCGACTACAACAGATCAATGAGTTGGACGAAATTAGGCTCTCTGCACTTCAAAATACTGCCTTGATTCAACAGCAGCGAGCTAAATGGCATGATGCTCTCATTAAAAACAAAGTCTTCCATGAGGGAGACTGGGCTCTGTTGTACGACTCTAGGTTTCAGGACTTCCCTGGGAAACTCCAGACTCGTTGGTTGGGACCATACGAAATCCAGAAGGTACATGACAATGGAACCCTTACTCTAATCACCATTGACGGTTCTGGATATGCCTTCAAAGTAAATGGCCACCAAGTTCGTCTCTATCGCAAACCACTCACTCGGGAATCCTTATGCCAGCAGCTATGCCGAGACACTGATATGGAGATTTTGGGAGAGGAAGAGAAGTCTTCCTCACCTGTAATTCATTAAGGAATTCATTTCTTTTTACAATTTGTATATAAGTTCTTTTCTTTGAGTCGTTTTTGTACATATGTTTGAACTAATGTTTTCCTGTCATTTTTGTTGTTCCTTTTTTTTCAAAAGAACAGCATTTCGATTTTTGCCGTTCCTTTTCCAAAAGGATGGCATTTGTGTGTTTCTGTTGTTCCTTTTCTAAAGGAACAGCATTCTTGATTTTTTGCTGTTCCTTTTCAAAAGGAACAACATTCTTGATTTTCTGTTGTTCCTTTTCAAAAGGAACAACATTCTTGATTTTCTGTTGTTCCTTTTTCAAAGGAATGGCATTTTCTTGTTCTGCTGTTCCTTTTCTAAAAGAACAGCATTTCAATTTTTGTTGTTCCTTTTACAAAAGGAACGGCACTCCTGTGTGTTTGTTGTCCCTTTTCCAAAGGAACAGCATATTTTTTATTTTTGTTGTTCCTTTTCCAAAGGAACGGATTTTTTGCGTCTTTTGCTGTTCATTTTTCAAAGGAATAGCATTTTTGGTGGCTGCTGTTCCTTTTTCAAAGGAATGACATTTTGAGTGTTTTGCTGCCCTTTTCCAAGGGAATAACATTTTTTTTAATTTTTGTTGTTCCTTTTTCAAAGGAACGGCATTGGTGTGTTCTGCTGTTCCTTTTTCAAAGGAACGACATTTGCATTTTTGCTATCTATGCTCCTTTGTTGTTCCTCTTTCCAAAAGGAACACCACTAGTATACTTTTTCTCTCCTTGTGAAACAACTTATTCCTTTTGCTGATCTAAATTGAGGATGCTTCTTGCTCCTGTTCTTTCAAGTCTTTAAGATACAGCTATGCACTTATGCAATGAATACAAAATCACAACATACTGAAATCCGCAAATCATAAATCACTATCTTTATAAGGCTCTGTATTGGTAAGAGGACAAAAGGAAGGACACACTTATTCATCATCTTTTGCTGTCATTGTCTTACTAATTTTGCTCTGATTGGTTATCTTTATCATGACGATCCCTTTAATCCTCTTTGATTATTATTTAGGAATAAGAGCAAAGGGTTTATATCTTCCTATTGAGATGATAAGACTTCTTCCACCATTCCTACTCTTAAGGAGTGTTGAACCACCCTTTGTGTATAAATAAGGAAAAGTACTTTATGAAAAAGAAAAAAGTAAACATGAATTATAAGTTGTCAAATGCAGGATAGGGGGTCTCATCAAGAGCCAACCTACCATGATCATGAGGATGGAAGTGAAGTGGCTTTCCCACTATGGCCACCACGCCAGAGATATGGTCCAAAAGGTATATCAAATAAACAAACCTTGGAACAGGAGGTCTCATCATGAGCCGGCCTGCCCACTTTTCGCTCCTTCCTCGTGAATGGCATTATGGCTAACTGGTTACCAAGCCAGCATAATGGCCTACAATTTGACATTACACTCCTTAATATACACATAAAGGATCATGGTTCCAAGGGTGAAATAAACAACTCTGCCAAGGTTATGGACACCTGTCGGCAGCAGAGCACTGTTAATGGTATTGAAGTCACATTGGTTACACCAATAGGTAAGATACTAATACTCTTTTGTTTCTTATATCCTAGGAACTAATCATATATCATTTCCCGACTTATATATTGCATGTAAATTTATTACCACCAATCATGGCAAAGTAAGTGACAATGACCACTTGAGATTTGGCAAGTACGATAGACGTCCTATCCCCCCAGCCTTGCATCATATCACAGCAGCCTCTTACGTAATATGCGATCCAACTTTACGCCTCGATTTCGATAATTCGTTGTTTTTCTAAACATGGAATATTTTCATATGTTGTTCCTTTATGACTCTGATGCAGATCAGGTGCTGCTCCTTTAGTTGATGGCTGGGACAGCCTATCACATTGCGAGGGGGAGGTTAACCTCATTATTCCCTGGATTATGTGTCAACTCACTATTCGGGAAAAGTTATGTACTAGGGTATGGCATGGATTAACGGCATGCTATTTCTATTTTTGTTACGCAAGTTGTTGTTCGTAAGCCATTTCTGTTGCATACTCTATTTTTTTCAAACAAGTCTTGCGTCTATTACCCTCTCTGTGTTTCAAACAGCACAAACAGTTGCTGTTCCATTGAGAATCCACAGTGAAACCATGGGAGGAAGAGCGATTCGAAGCGAACCGCAGGTGTTGACAGTCTCCGCTGCTGCCCAGGAAATCCTGGAAAGAGCAGAGTGGCTGACTTATCTCAACTGCTTGCAGGAGTCTAACGAAACAGTGGCAATTGAATTCCTGTAGAATCTGCAGGAGGATTACTCCACAGTAAGGGGGAGACAGATAGCAGTCACCGATGATATAATCGCAGAAGTCTCGGGACTACCAGCTATCGGACCTGTATGGACGCTAAAAAAGGAGAGACTATAGAAGATTATAGAAATCTTCTAGGAGGAAGTCCAGAGCTTGACAATTAAAGGGAAGGGAGTTCTGCCAGCAACGCTAGGGGAGCCCTGGGCAGAATTAGCAAGAACCGTGCAAAGCTACATCACCTGCGAGGGTAGAAAAGACGTGGTAAGACCACGACATCTTAAACTCTTAGCTGTTTTAAAGCAGAAATGCTCTGTAAATCTGCCTGCACTTTTGAATTCATTACTTCATGACGTTGCACGAAGCTTAAAAAAGGCACAGCATGTAGAGTCAGTTGTTAGTCACCACGGGTTAATTCGATTAATTGTTAGTCATAGCCTCACCCAGCAGCAAAGCAGCTGGGAAGAGCTAATTGCAATGATTGAGGGAGGGGTGACAACACCATCCCCAAAACGTAAGCATACTACCAGCACACCAGAACGTCCAGAAAAACGCAGAGAATTAGTAAAACAAAAACATGTCACTAGTACATCCGAATGTCCAAAAACATGCCAGGAATCAGCAAAGCGTAAGCATGCCACCGGTACACCCGAACAGCCAGAGAAACGCAGGAAATCGGTCCGGTTAGGTCGGATACAAGGAAGGCTGGAAAAGCTCCAGGAAAGCACCAACCAGCCAATAGAAATTGAGGACGAGCAATCCTCACGGCCAGAAGAAGAAGCAGAGCAATCTGAAGGAGAAGAGAAAGAAGAGGTCGAGCAATCTGAAGAGGAGGCCGAGCAATCCGAAGAATAAAATGAGGAAGAAGCTGAGCATTCTGAAACAGAAGCTGAGCATTCTGAGGCAGAATATGAACAATCCAAGCAGGAGGGGGAAATGGGACAGCAGGAAGGCAGCCCACCACAAGACCCAGTGGGAGAAGACGAATTGGCCGCAGTTTTGGCCAATATGGGTGAATATAGCCAACCTTCCTGTCCATCAGACCTCCACGACAAACCCCAAGAGGAAAATGCATCTGAGAAACCACATACAAAAGAGGCAGAAGAAGGAAATCTGCCTGTTCATGATGAAGAAGAAATAATAGATACTGAACAAGAACAATCCGTTCCTAAGGCACCAAAAGAAATTCTGGAGGAAGTAGGGACAGAAAAAGAAGTTGCCCGAGATTGACAGAACCAGTTAAGGTTCCTACCACAGAACAGCTAGAGTAGAACAATGAAGAAACACCCAGGAGGAAGATCCAGGGACTAGTCACGGCCCAAACCGCAGCAGACAGCCTGATGTTCCTTCTAATGAAACTTTGGAAATTAAAGAATTGCGAAAGGAATAGCAGAGATTATTGAGCATAATAGCCCAGATCCACCAGCAGATCAGGATCCTGAAAGCAAGGCAGAGGGTAAGAAAGACTGCAGGGAAAAAAAAAGAGACCACTCCAGTAAAACTCTGCAAGGCAAAAAGGCGGAGGACCAAAATTCGTCCTGCTGTTCAAAACCCTGTTAAAAATCTAGCTGTTGTTCCAAATGATGCTGAAGAACAGACTGTTGTTCCATTTGAAAAGGAACAGTAGCAAACTGATATTCATGTTAAAATAGAAATGGATGATATGATGACTTGTGACAAGAAAATTCAGACGAAGGCACCACCCTCAGGGGTGCTAAGGGTACTGAACTCAAAGCAATGCAATAAGAAAGTTCAGGTAAAACTCCCGGCCTTCACTACCGCATGGAGAAGAGATCCAAAAATAGTAACCTTGCACAAGGGGTTGAAATAGGCTCGGCAAGAAGCAAAAAAGCTTAGAGAGCAAACGGTCCCTCGCGAGAAGTATGAAGAACAACAACAACAACTTAGGAACGTCAATCAATCTGAAAGCCAGGCGTTTGAAGGTTGGCGGAAGGAACAAGAGAAAGTTGCAAAGGTAACTCTTAGGCTAGATACTGTTATCAAGCAAATGGATACCTTGTGTTCATTAGAAAATGACGTTTTAGCATGTAGGGCCCCTACCAAAAATTATGCCCTGTTTTTACTGGAACGGTATTTACAATTAAAAATAAAAGCTGCTAAAGCAGGTGCCCCATACAAATTAACACTGTCAATGACTTTATAGACTGTTGTAAACACTACGGGGTGAAGGTCCAGAGACTATTGTGCGAATTCTATTTGCATAACCTTGTACTAGATCAGGAGACTGAGCTGAACCCTGGCCCTTTTGTTGGAGACATCCAATTGCAAGCATTCATCTCATTCGGGGTCAATCAGAATAAATGGCTCAAAGCCTACAATACTTTCCAGAGGCAAGAAAATGGCCTAGATTTGTGGGTAAGGACTGAGCCTAGGAACCCAGTGCAGTTGTGGAAAGCACATAGAAACCTCATGAGGACTCCAGGTGTCATTGAAACATTAGGACCCATGCATGAGGCACTCATTCGACAAGGATTAGAATATTTTCTTTCTATCAAAGACCTTGCCATTGATGCAGCTAAATTTCGGTATCAAATATCCAATCCGAATATCCATCTCAGGGAACCGTTTAAGAATGAGAATTTTAAATTAGCTACCAATCGTTTGCACCTCTATGGCGAAAGCATTTTGAGAGCAAGGCCATCCTGGTTAGTGTATAGGTTCCGCAGTCCGATTATTTGGCACCATGCACCCGGATACCAAGCCCTGTATGAGATGCCTGAGGGTCAAACAGGCCATTTCTTTGACTACCTAGTTACTCATCACGGCTGTAGGCCTCCGCATGAGATTCTTTCTCCAGCCTATTCTCTCACTGCCTTGCATGTCAACTACAACATTTTCATGAAGGCATGAAACACGGTAAGCAGGGGGGTGTGTGGAGTACTAAAAAGGTATGTTTTTGATGATCATTTCAGTGGCTTTTCAGTAGAACTTGTAAACCTTTTTGCATCATGAACTTGGAAAACAATAAATAATTATAATAAAACATGTGAGATTAATATGAAAGACTTAACCGCTAATAATTGTCATTCTCTCGTGTAGGAAGGGGTGAAAGCAAGGAGTTGTTGTTCCAAAGAAAAAGACAAGGACAAGGTAATTGCTGTCCCTTTGACGGGAGACCGAGTGCAAACAAGGTTGAGCAGATCAAAGCAAATCAGCCCTGGAAAGGAGGAGAAAAGAGATGATTAAGAATTAACGGTTTGGCGAATGCCTCAGGATCTTTGATCCTGAGGGATCGCTGCTTTATCTATCTTGTTACTTAGACATCTCCACTGTCACCCTTATATAAAGGGACAACACTGTTAGCTTGGGGACATGATTATGCTTTTATGTAATTTCTGTTAAGATCAAAACTTTGATCATCGAGTCTCGATAAGAACTGGTTCATTGTACTTTTGTTTCATGCATTAATACAAACTTTGTGATTATTTTATCTCTGCATCTGGATTAACCTAAAGCGGTGTACCCTTGGAGGCTAAGGGCCCGGCCCCGGAGGACACTTGCTTCTGTATTACTACGATTTGATTTCTGCGTGATTTGCTTATCGTCATTATTTGGTAATCTGATATGCTTTATAAGTTTACATCACATGCTCTGTTAAGATAAATAAATTAAGGCTTCTACAGACAGAACTGTTGTATTGACTCTGCATTATATTATTGTTCCTTTCAGAATTGATTGAATATTATTAGTCTTAACCGAATATTGTTACTATTTTGTTACAGAGCTTTTGTGCTGAACATTCATGTTACAAAATTCATCTGAAAGTTGTGTTCTTTATGATTGTTGGATTCAGAAGTAATGCTGTTCTATTTTGAAACGCAGTCGTATTCCTTTTAATTAAGATTGATGCTAGATCAGATTACTATTCAAGCGTGTTGTGTGTGTATATGATTTCCAAGTGTTGTTCCATAACTTATCAGTAATTAGTGTTGTTCTATTAGTGTGTGCTGCTTGATCTGCCTTAAGAGTGAAAGATTGTTGTTTGATTATGATGAATGCATTTGAGTTAGTAGATTAAGTTTGATTACTTCTCGCGAGACTTAGTTGTTTAACTGTTGTTCCTTTTAATAATTGTTGTTTCATTTTAGAATTGTTGTTCCATTCTAGATTTGATGTTCGATTTCTTATTTGCTGTTCCATTTTTCTATTTGTCGTTCCATTTACTAGCATTTGTTGTTTGGGTGTGAGAGACGATCTAAGGCTGTAGTGAGCCTTGACATTTACTGTCTAGCTCCCAGACCCGTGGTCTGTTCTCTAATTTCCTTTCCATCAGTTTCCAAAGGGATGGGTTATCGCTGCCGAACCCTTGACTGATAAGTTGCCTAGTTTTCTGAGTGTGCGATTTACTCTTTTGAAGTAACTTAGTTATAGACAAGCATCCGTTTAATCTTGTATTTTTGAACGTTGTACTACTAGCATTACTCTGACAAATGATAGCCTCAGACTGAGACACTCTTTGAAATAATACAACGCTCCTGGATTGACATATTAATGTGAGGTAATTAGAGGTGAAAGAGACCCTTTTTATAGCTCTACAATGAGCACGATCAGGCTTTGCACGATGCATCCAATGTAACAAAAGGACAAATTATTCCTAAGGGTGGGGTGTTCCTGGAGAAGTTTTATGACCTACAGAACTGATTTAGAGGACCAACCAACACAAAGAATGAGATCTCAAATTTATCATCCGAGCAAGTCAATATTGGAACCCAAGAAGATCCAAAGTATGTAAACCTCAGTACGTGTTGTTCTCCATGGGAACGACATGCATTTATCTGCTTATTCAAACAATATTGTGATGTATTTTCATAGGCATACGTCATTTTAAAGACATATGACACTCATATTATCGAACACACAATTCTTATAAAAAAAGGGGTAAAGGATTTCCAGTAGAAGTTACGAAAATTTCATCCAACACTGGAACTCCTTATCCAAAAGGAACTGAGAAATTTATTGGATGCTTGGATCATATTTAAAGCCAAACATTCCACTTGGGTTTCCAAATTGGTCCTAGTTAGAAATAAGTCTAGTGAAATATGTATATGTATTAATTTCATAAATCTCAACTCAGCTTCTTATAAAGACAATTACCCAATCCCACCCATGGAACAAGTCCTTTAGACAGTATCTAGGTCTAAAATGCTTTCACTAATAGATGGTTTCTCTCATTATAATCAAGTACTAGTAACAAAACCAGATAGATTGAAGACTACCTTCTAGAAAAAATGGGGAACATTCACCTTCAAGTGGATGCCATTTGGGATTATAACGTCGGTGATAATTTCCAAGGAGCGATGGACATCACCTTCGGTGGCCTCATAGGGTCAGAACTGTTAGGATATTCGACACATAGGAAATAGTTAAGTACAACTTGGTCTAGTGTAGAGTTAGGTATAGAGTTAGGTAAAGTGTGTTTCTTTACCGTTGTACATTTTGTAACTTACAATCCGACGGTCACGATATGTAGTGATCCGACGGTTCATTCTCTCCTCGGTATTACCGACACTTGATCCGTGGCTTGACACCCGATTGGTCCATGAATTCTATTTAAAGCGCATGGAGGTTCATTTGTAGGGTAATCCGTGCATGAGAGAAGCTTATGTAAATTTTCATTCTTTGATTAATAAATTGCCTGAAGTGGTCGCGTTGGCTCAGGCCATGGACTGTTTCCCTCTTTGAGGGTTTTAACCACGTCAAAAATACTGGTGTATTGATCTATGATCTGGTTGTGAGCGGTGTCCTTTTGGTGTTCTTTCTGAGGAACTTACCCTGTAAATTCCTACATGGTATCGGAGCTATTTGAGGGCTGCGTCCGTTGGTGATCCAAATCTGAAGCCGGTAGAACTACATCCGACTGCCGTTTCCTAGATCTGCTGTTTCTGACTGCTTTCGGGCCGAGAGGACTGCTCTATTGTGTTCGGAGCATCTGTTCCAGTGAGGAACCCCTTTCATTTCATGCGAAAAGGTTTCCGGTAGCCCTAGCTGCATCATTTTTAAGATCTGGAGGTATACAGTCTTTATTTGCAGTTTACTGTTATTTTCTCTCTGCTTATTTCGGTTTCGGTTTATTTAGCTTTTTTTTAACCGGATCTATACCTTTCATTTCTGCGTATGCTCTTTTCCCTGCGGTTCTGTGCGATCTGGGCAAATCAGAAACAGAAAGGAAGGATTTCTCTCATGCGTATGCTCTTTTCCCTGCACCTTAGTGTGATCTCGGAAAATCAGAAACATTGAGAAAAATATTTAGTTTTTCGGCTAAAGCTAACTTTGAGCCACAAGGTTCAATTTTTGAAAATATTTAGTTTTTTGGGTAAAGCTAACTTCGAGCCGCAAGGTTCGTTTTCTTTGCATGTCCGTGTTGGGTTTTGTGTTTTTTGTTTTGTAGGGAAAAAGAGCTTTCTCAAAGCAAGCACGCAACCCAAAGCCGCCCCCCCCCCCCCCCCCCCCCTCTCTCTCTCTCTCTTTCTCTCTCTCAAATTTTTTGTATAGATCAATTGGTTCAAAGCTATTTTAAGAGAGTAGAGGTGTTGGGTTCAAGTCTCCATTTTGTGGGGGTGGACTTTTTCATTTCCGCACATTCCCGCACTTCGTCAACAACTTTTTTTCAAAAAGCCATAACTTCTTCATCCGGAAGCCTTTTTCAGAGCCGTTTTTTTTAAACCAGCCTAATTTTTCAAGATCTATCCATTGGAACACTTACTTTCAGCATATTCAGCTTCAATTTCTGTTGAAATGGAAAGTCAATACCAAGTTACCCTTGACAGCACCAACTACTTCCAATGGTTGTCCTACATGGAGGATTTACTTAGAAGTAAAGGTCTCTACCGAATAGCCACAGGCCAAGAAAAGAAACCAAAAGATGAAGACAAGGCTGCTAAATGGGAAAATAGACAAGATCAAGCACGTGGTTTGATAGGGATGTCTATTTCTCCTGATCTTAGATTCCATATTGCAGAACTTGATACTCCTCATGAAGCAATGGAACAAATCAATAAAGTTTTTGGGATTAAAAATGAAATTAGAGCCCATCAACTTGAAAGTGAGTTGCTTACATTGGACCCTAATAATTTTTCTTGCATTGAAGATTTCTTGTCTAAGTTCAAGACCCTTAGATATCTTTTGGAAGGTGTTAAGGTTAAGAAAGAAGATAGTAACCTTATTTATTCCATCCTCACTAAGTTGGGACCAACCTACTCTGTATTTGTTTCCACCTTCCATTCTACAAGAGAAGCCTTCATTTCTCAAGGAAAAGACTATAAGCCTCCTTCCTTTGACTCTTTTTGTGATTCTTTAATAAGAGAACAAGAAAAACTCTTACACCTTGGTCTTCTTAATCTTGGAAACTCTTCCAAGAAAGCATTAGCCACCCAGCAGCAACCAAATTCAAAGAATCCTAAGAAGTCATATCCTAAAAAGAATGGTCCTAAACCAAACAAGGGTCCTAAGCAAACTCAGCCTCAAAATGAAAGATCATTTCAGCAAAATGATAAGACCAATAAAAACAAATGGAAGAAGACTGATAGACATTGCAATTTTTGTAATCGAGATGGCCACTTAGAATCAAAATGCTTTAAAAAGATGGAAGCCTAGGAAGCAGCAATGAAGAAGCATAACATCCATTTGGGGCAATCTTCAACTTCAACTTCATCTTCAGGAATGGCACTTTCTGCATGTGGTTGTCAAGCATCTCGGTCTGGCTATGCATTAAATGTATCTTCTTCTTCTCATTCTCATGAGTGGCTCATTGATTCTGGAGCTTCTTATCACATGGCCAAAAACAAAGCCATGTTTTCTTCTTTAAATGATTGTAACACCAAAAATATATATGTTGGTGATGATAGATCTCTTAATGTTGTAGGCACTGGAACTGTTCATCTAGACAATGGTCAGTTTAATGATGTATTATGTGTTCCAACCTTATCCTGCAACCTTCTATCTGTATATCAGATAACTCATTCAGGTGAAGGTAAAATCGTTGAATTTTCACCTCATGATGTTGTAATCAAGGACTTAAAAGATCCTAAACAGATTTTGGCTACTGGCATTGCTGATGATTCTACAAGGTTGTATAAGTTTCACAACTTTGGGTCATCAAATCTTCCCTCAGTATTTGTTGCTCATAACGATGAAGTGAGCAAACTTTGGCATGAGTGATTTGGTCACTTAAACTATCGCTCCCTTCTGCATCTATGTAAAGAAAATATGGTGACAGGTCTTCCTATGGTATCTTGCAGAGATGGTGTTTGTTCCGAATGTGTACTTGGAAAACATCATCGGGACAGTTTTGAAAAACGTGCCTCTTGGCACGCCTCAGCCCCTTTACAGCTTGTGCATAGTGATTTATGTGGTCCACTTCCAATTGTGTCATTCTCTGGTTGCAAGTATTTCTTAACTTTCATTGATGATTTCTCCAGACGCACTTGGGTATACTTCTTAAAACTCAAGAGTGAAGTATTTAACACTTTTTTGGCCTTCAAGGCCTTTGTTGATAAACAATCTGGACATCAAATTCTTAACTTAAGATCTGATAATGGCGGAGAATATGTTAAAAACACATTCATCAACTATTGCACTGAGAATGGAATTCAAATGCAACATACTGTTCCATATACTCCACAACAAAATGGTGTAGCTGAAAGGAAGAATCGCACCTTAAAGGAAATGGCTAATTGTATGCTGCAATCTAAAGGACTTGGTCTTAGTTTTTGGGCAGAAGCAATTAACTGTGAAAATTATATAATAAATCACACTCCTACTAAGGTTCTAAAGAATATCACTCCAGAAGAAGCATGGAGTTCAATCAAACCATATGTAAGTCACTTTCGTGTTTTTTGGAAGTGAAGCATGGGCCCATATTCCAGATGAAAAGCATAAAGCTTTAGAACCTAAGAGTGAAAAATGTACTTTTGTTGGATATTCTGAAGATGTAAAAGGCTATAAACGTATTCCATTTAAGTCCAAAAATGTTATCATTAGAAGAGATGTAAAATTTGATGAAAATATATCAGCCTGCGAGCCTAGTCCGGCGAATGTGCCACCTCTCCCTATCTCTTCTACCTTTGAAAACATGTCTTCTTCAGATGATGAAAGGACAATCCTCCCCCACCATCTCAGGATCCTCCTTCAGCTCCTGAGCTTCCAAAATGGGTTCGTGCTACTCGAGATGCAGCAGGTGATCTTGTCGGTGATCCTACAGATCAGCGACGCACACGTTCTCAGTTCGAGAGAGCCTCTTCTTTACTGGCTCAAGCTCCAGTAAATTATGATCCTGACACCTTTGCAGAAGCTTCAGGCCATCCAGATTGGGAAGCAGCTATGAATGAAGAATATCATTCATTATTGGCAAATGATACATGGGATCTTGTTCCTTTACCAAAGGGACGAAAACTTGTAAGATGCAAATGGGTTTACAGAACCAAGTATGGACCAGATGGGAAAGTTGATAAACATAAAGCTCGTCTTGTTGCTAAGGGATTTTCACAGGTTGAAGGCATTGACTACACTGAAACCTTCTCCCCTGTTGCCAAAATGAACTCTATCCGCCTTGTTCTTTCCCTTGCTGCCTCTTTCAAATGGGAAGTCCATCAGATGGATGTTAAATCTGCCTTCTTGCATGGGGACTTGCATGAAGAAATCTATATGGAACAACCCATTGGCTTCATACAAACAGACTCCAGCCTTGTTTGTCGACTTAAGAAATCCCTTTATGGTCTCAAGCAAGCTCCTCGGCTTGGTATGCCAAAATGGATAGCTTTCTTTTAGAATCTGGCTTTTCTAGGTGTCATTCTGACAATACTGTCTACACCAAGAAAGTGGGCAACTCTCTTATCATCCTTGTTCTTTATGTTGATGATCTTATCCTTACTGGTAGTGATCCCAACCTTATAAACCATGTGAAGTCTAGCCTCAAAAGGAAATTTGAAATGACAGACTTAGGACACTTACACTATTTTCTCGGTCTTCAAGTCTTGCAATCCAAGGAGGGTATTTCCCTTTCCCAGTCCAAGTATGCTTGTGATATTCTATTTCATTTTCACATGGAAGACTGTAAGCCAGCCCCTTCTCCCTTTCAGTCTGGAGTCAAACTCTCAGTCACTTGTACTTCTCCTGAAGTTGATGCTACCTTATACCATCAACTTCTAGGAAAACTTTTGTATCTAACCCATACTCGTCCTAACCTTTCCTTTGCTATTGGCCTTGTTGCTCGGTTCATGCAAAACCCCCGTGAATGTCATTGGAAAGCAGCTAAAAGAATACTTCGTTATGTTCGAGGTACAGTTCAGTTTGGGATTCATTACAGTGCCAAAGCATCTCCTCTATTGGTTGGTTTCACTGATTCCGATTGGGCTGGTGACCCTGATGATCGGAAGTCTACTGCCGGTTATGTGTTCACTCTTGGTTCAGGACCTATTACATGGGCTTGTAAGAAACAAGCTGCCATTTCTCTTTCATCAGCAGAAGCAGAGTATCGTGGTGCCGTAGAAGCTAGTAAGGAAGCCTTGTGGCTTCGTCAGATCTTGTCAGAATTTGGCCTTCAGCAGCAGCATCCGACTACACTTTGGTGTGATAATCAAAGTGCCATTCAGCTATGCAAAGATCCAGTCCAACATCAGCGTTGCAAACACATTGAACTGCACATGCACTTCATCAGAAAGCTCATCCATGACCATGTTCTTGAAGTGCAATATTGTTCAACAGATGATCAAGTTGCAGACATCTTCACAAAGGCTCTCACAGAGGCGAAGTTCACTAAACTTCGATTTATGGTTGGAGTTCAGGAAGTTGTCACTAAGGGGGGATAGGCTCTAGTGCCTCCTTCCTTCTCCTATTGTGTCATATTTGTAAATCCTTCAATCCTATCCCAAGTTGTTCTTAAGGGGGGATGTTAGGATATTCCGACACATAGGAAATAGTTAAGTACAACTTGGTCTAGTGTAGAGTTAGGTATAGAGTTAGGTAAAGTGTATTTCTTTACCTTTGTACATTTTGTAACTTACAATCCGACGGTTCATTCTCTCCTCGGTATTACCGACACTTGATCCGTGGCTTGACACCCAATTGGTCCATGAATTCTATTTAAAGCGCATGGAGGGTCATTTGTAGGGTAATCCGTGCATGAGAGAAGCTTATGTAAATTTTCATTCTTTGATTAATAAATTGCCTGAAGTGGCCGCGTTGGCTCAGGCCGTGGACTGTTTCCCTCTTTGAGGGTTTTAACCACGTCAAAAATACTGGTGTATTGATCTGTGATCTGGTTGTGAGCGGTGTCCTTTTGGTGTTCTTTCTGAGGAACTTACCCTGTAAATTCGCTCTAGTGCCTCCTTCCTTCTCCTATTGTGTCGTATTTGTAAATCCTTCAATCCTATCCCAAGTTGTTCTTAAGGGGGGATGTTAGGATATTCCGACACATAGGAAATAGTTAAGTACAACTTGGTCTAGTGTAGAGTTAGGTATAGAGTTAGGTAAAGTGTGTTTCTTTACCATTGTACATTTTGTAACTTACAATCTGACGGTCACGATATGTAGTGATCCGACGGTTCATTCTCTCCTCGGTATTACCGACACTTGATTCGTGGCTTGACACCCGATTGGTCCATGAATTCTATTTAAAGTGCATGGAGGGTCATTTGTAGGGTAATCCATGCATGAGAGAAGCTTATGTAAATTTTCATTCTTTGATTAATAAATTGCCTGAAGTGGCCGCGTTGGCTCAGGCCGTGGACTGTTTCCCTCTTTGAGGGTTTTAACCACGTCAAAAATACTGGTGTATTGATCTGTGATCTGGTTGTGAGCGGTGTCCTTTTGGTGTTCTTTCTAAGGAACTTACCCTGTAAATTCCTACAAGAACATCGTGGTTTATTTGGATGATGCTACTGTGTTCTCCAAGAAAGGATTAGATCACGTGTGTCATCTAAAACATATATTCGAGCGATGTCGAAAGTATGGGATTTCTCTTAATCCCAAGAGGATAATCTTTCATTTCTCCAAAGGGATTTCGCTAAGGAACATCATTGTGAAGAGAAGAATTAAGATTGATCTCAAGAGCATAAAATCCATCACATAGATATCGTTCCCAGTGAATAAGAAATCTGTGTAGTGTTTCATACGAAAAAAATAATTTCCTGAGAAAATTCATCTCTGATTATGCTCAGATAGTTAAGCCCATACATGAGATTATTAAGAAAGATGCAATATACAAATGGGATAAATGGGAGAAGGATGTGCTCAGTTAGATCAAGCAGATTGTTGTTGATCCACCCACATTATTCATTCTATACTATGGAAAAAATTTCCTACTCTATAAGTTTGCTTCGGATTCATCGATTGTAATTGTGTTGACCTAGAAAGAAATTGAAGGAAAATAGCAGCCCATCTCCTTTATGAGTGCTAGTCTATAAGGTCTAGAATTAAATTATATTTCCATTGACAAACAAGCATATGATATATACAAGGTAGTTAAGTACTTGAGGCCCTATCTGTGAAAATATCACACAATCATATTTATACCTCATCCAACAGTAAAGACATTGTTCATGTAGCAAGTGCTGAGTGAGAAGAGGGCTAACGGGATGACCTGTCTACAAAAATATGATATGGAGTTCAATACAGTTCATAACGTAAAGGATCATGGCCTATGTAAACTAGCATCCGAAGCAAGAGATGCTCTTGAGCAAGATCTTTCAGGATGGTATCAAGAGATACAAACGTACAACGTTGATCTTGTTCCTCAATCCACATCTACAGTGCCATGGTATACATATTTATGGCAATTTCTGTAGCATGACACCTTTCCCACACACTTATAAAATAAACAGAAGAGGGAAATACATTTAAAGGCTCCATATTATCAATTAATTCACAGAGTGATTTTACGGAAGCACCACAATGGTGTCCTGTTGAGATTCCTTGTGTTGAAGGATATAAAGAAGGTCCTCAAATTTTTACATGATGGAATGAAAGGTGGCCACTATGCGGGTGACACTACAACACATAAAGTATGAGGGTTGGTTATTATTAGCCCAATATATTCCAATATGCTCACACCTATGTCTACAAGTTCCAAGCTTGTCAAATATGCGTCAGTCGTGATTAGAGGTCATCCACCCCACTACTACGAGTAGCCATTGAGGAACCATTCCAACAATGGGGCTTAGATGTTATTGGAAATATTTTTCCCCATTTTTTAAAGAAACACTTATATATTCTCACAGTGAAAAATTACTTGTCTCTGTGGTCAAAAGAAGTTCCTCTCAAACAAGTAAATTACGAGGAAGTCATTCACTTCTTACAACATAATATTATAACCAGGTTTGACGTTCCTACATCACTTGTCTTTGATAATGTGACTTGATTTTCATCATTAAAAATTTATGAATTCGCATTAGAAAGTGAAATTTTATTGAAAATCGCATCTAATTATTATCTACAAGGAAATGGTTTGGTTGAATCAGCAAATCAGAACCTCATATGCATAATCAAGAAAAAAATCTTCTTTGAATAAAGGAACTGGCATAAAGCTTTGACCAATGCACTCTCAGTTGATTGTGTATCTCCAAAGCCTTCCTAAAGAACCTCGTCATACTTTCTAGTTTACAATAAAGAAGTTATTTTTCCTCTAAACATGTACCTTCGAACCTTGCAACTCTCCCAAGGGTCACAAGGTAGACCTTGCCTATTAGTTCAGAGCAGGTTAGACACTTTACTCAAACTAGAGGAAGAAAGGGTCAAGGCTAAAGACAAATTTTATGTATGCTAGAATAATATAAATCGTTGGTTTGATAAGAATTCTAAAAGGGAAAATAGCTTTGATATGGATGACCTAGTACTTAAATGGGATAAACCCCATGAAGAGAAATCCAAACACACAAAGTTCCAAGCTTTATGGATTGGACCATTCACTGTGGAAGAAAAAATCAGTCACAATAATTTCAAGCTGAAATTATTAGATAAGAGGATTGACCCCCTTCCCATAAATGGCTAAGATTTAAAACATTACTTTCAATCGAATCTACAAGTTTCACTTCCTGTAAAGTTTGGTTCGTGCCCTTTATTTTCGTTTCATCAGTTTATTTCACGTCCTTTCTTTTTGTTGTGTCAGTTGTTAATGTGTTATGTCAGTCATGTCTTGTCGTGTCTTATTTCTCCTTCATTGTACATAAATAAGAGCCTTGTTTAAAAGTGTATGGCTCAAAACACTTTGTGGAGTAATGGGAGAGAAGTGTACAACCAAAATGCTTAGTTTTTTGTTCTTCTCCTTCTTTATTTGGGAAAATGCCATAGGTTGAGTTTATAAGTCGATATGGAAAATATGGTTCGTCCAATAGGATAACCTTGAGGGAGCTTATTATATATGCACCTATGTTATTATCTAAAATACTCAACTCAGTAAAAATATACTAGTGTGTTAACGCTTTCCAATCTAGTAGAGAAGGGATAAGGGGAAAATATAAAGAAATCAAACCAATATTAGATGTCTTAAAATACTTCTTTGAAGGGGAAACCTACTTTTCTACCAGTAAGTTGGGATCCATCTTCCTCCTATTAAAAACAAATAAGTGTCGATGCACAGGTCTTTTAAAATAAATAAATAAAGGGCGAAAGAAGATAAAGGCTTCTTGGGCAGGGAGGTGAAGAAAGTTACTTCATTGGAGTACTGTCTAGGCTCGGTGGTAGAAAAGTAACATTTTATCTTCTGAAGTGACTATGTTGGGGTACTATCCAAGCCTACTGGCAGGAAAGGAAATCCATAAATGAAAACTCATACTCTGAATATCATAAACGCATCGTGCACATTACCCTTTCCTAGATTGAAACCATTGTGATATGGTGTATTTTTTGTATGTGTTCAATCAAGTAGAGAAAAGGTAAGAGGTTATGTATAAAAATAGGTCGAAAGTTAGGAAATTGAGGCAATAAATACTGCCTGAATTCTTTAACCTTAACCAAAAACTATTCCTAGAAAGAGAACTTGAACTCCACCAAGTGTTGTCGCTACTACAAAACCCTCCAAAAATTCACTACATTCGGATTTTGGATCCTACTATCACCATCATACCTAGTGTCGCTTTGATCTTAAAATGGAACCTCATGTTATTATATGTGCTTCAAGTGTCCTTTAATGGTCCCAAGTGTCATCGCATTAATTAGAACACCCTTAAGTGCATTTCATGATCATATCATCTTTATTGTTGTAAAACGACACTATTGGGTTGGACTCACACAGAGTTCACTCATTGTACTTTGGGAATGCACACACAATGGAATTTTGATGTATATTTATCATTGTTCAAATTTGTTTACTTTTTCTCAATGGGATAGTATGTGTCTCACATGGTTTTATGTCTAAATGCATCTTCTTCACCCCTTTCCCCATGTCTCAAAACTTAAACAAATATTTGGCTTCAAATAAAACCCATTGAGGC